>LR738716.1:7526346-7622186 GCA_902687465.1 Secale cereale
GGGGGGGGGGTCAACCCACCGGTCAAAAAGTCAAAAGCGCCGGCGGCTAGCCGCCGACGAGGCTGAGCGCGGCGGAAGGCGTCGGAAATCCTCCTCCGACGACCAAATGGCCGGCGGAGGGCATCTACGTGGAGCTGGGACTCGCCCGCATCCATTTGTGCCATCGGGAGGGGCTGGGGTGGCCGGAGCTCGTCGGAAACGAGCTCGCGGCGGCGCCGGAGTTCGGGCTCCGTCGAGTTAGGCGCTGCGGGGCACGGGGAGGTGAGCTGGTGGGTGCGGCGTGCTCCTGGGGGTGCGCTGAGTGTGTTTATGGGCTCGGACGAGAGCGGCAGCAGCTGGGGCCACGGCGGCGAGGAAGCACAGCTCCAGCGAGCTTCGGAGCTCAAGGGGACGGCGTCTACGGCGAGAGATGGACCACGGGGTCAAGGGGAAGACGGAGAGGAGCTCACGTAGATTCCAGCGGAGCCAACGACGTGGACGGGGAGGCTCTGGACGGCGCGAATCGATGACGACGATCTCCGGCGGCCGGAGCTACAAGACGAGGTCCGGGAAGACGCTACGGGGCTTCCGGCATCGGGCGGCTCGGCGAGGAGGAAGAGGGCGTCGAGGCGGTTCTTCTGGACACAACAGAGAGGCGAGGGGGTAGCTGTGGCTGCGGTGGTGCACGCCGGCGCGGCTGCGGTGGTTTCAGCCATGGCGAGGAGAAGCTGGGGAGCGAGGGGAAAAATAGTGCGGGGAGGTGAGGTGGACGGGGGGGGGGGCGTGGACGTCTTCGTGGCACGACCAGAAGCTCGGAAGCATCGCGGTGGAAGCAGGAGGTGGCCGGCGTGCCGCGGGCACGCGCCCTCCGTCCCTCTGGCGAGAGGAGGGGGATGACTGGCATCGGCCAGTTGGGCTGGGCCGCACAGTACCGAGCCGGCCAGGATGGACAGGTAAGCCTCTCCTTCTATTTTAATTCTGTTTCTGTTTTCTAATTCTTTTGTAACTTTGTGGCTTTTCTAAAAATGCTTAGGCACTTTCAAAAACATGAAACCAAACATGGCTACTGTTTAGAATAAATCCAACAGTAAACATTTTAGCTTATGAATATTTGAGCATTTAAATTAATATATGAAATTTAAATGCCCAAATGCAAGTAAGACATGATTTAATTCAAAAATCCAGAATGGTCCTAGAAATAGGTGCAACATTTTTGGCAGAGGTTTTAAATCAATCCAAAAATGATGAACTTTTCCAGGGACATTTTGGGTTCATTGAAAAAGATTTTAATTTGACCCTAGTTAAAATCATTTAGTGCTAGGGTTTGAGCATCCCCATTTCAGGTTTCTGAGAAATTGAAACATGATGCAACAGGCAAATGCTATCTTAGGGCAAGGTGAAATTGGGGATGTGACAGTATTGCGTGTGTAAATCTGGCTTACACCCGTTGTATGCGAATGTTAGAACCTATCACACCCGATCATCACGTGGTGCTTCGGAACAACGAACTTTAGCAACGGTGCACAGTTAGGGGGAACACAATTCTTGAAATTTTAGTGAGAGATCATCTTATTTACTACCGTCGTTCTAAGTAAACAAGATGCATAAACATGATAAACATCACATGCAATCAATTAAAGTGACATGATATGGCCAATATCATCTTGCTCCTTGGATCTTCATCTTCGGGGCACTATGATCATCTTGTCACTGGCTCGACACCATGATCTCCATCATCATGATCTACATCATCGTGTCTTGAAGTAGTCGTCACGCCAACTATTACTTCTACTACTATGGCTAACATTTAGCAATAAAGTAAAGTAATTACATGGCGTTTATTCAGTGACACGCAGGTCATACAATAATTAAGACAACTCCTATGGCTCCTGCCAGTTGTCAAGATCATCGACATGCAAGTCGTGATTCCCTATTATAAGAACATGATCAATCTCATACATCACATATATCATTCATCACATCTTCTTTGGCCATACCACGTCACATAGCACATGCTGCAAAAACAAGTTAGACGTCCTCTAATTGTTGTTGCAAGTTTTTACGTGGCTTCTATAGGTTTTCTAGCAAGAACGTTTATTACCTACGCCGAAACCACAACGTGATTTGTCAATTTCTATTTACCCTTCATAAGGACCATGTTCATCGAATCCGATCCGACTAAAGTAGGAGAGACAGACACCCGCCAGCCACCTTATGCAACTAGTGCATGTCTGTCGGTGGAACCAGTCTCACGTAAGCGTACGTGTAAAGTCGGTCCGGGCCGCTTCATCCCACAATACCGCCGAATCAAGACTAGACTAGTAACGGCAAGAAAATTGAGCAAACTCAAACGCCCACAACTGCTTTGTGTTCTACTCGTGCAAGATGCTACGCATAAGACCTAGCTCAGATGCCACTGTTGGGGAACGTAGCAGAATTCAAAAAATTTCTACGCTTACACCAAGATCCATCTAAGGAGACATCTAGCAACGAGCATATGAGAGTGCATCTACATACCGTTTTGTAGATCGCGAGCGGAAGCTTTCGAAGAAGTGTAGATGAAGTAGTCGTACTCTTCACGTTCTTCGTCACCGATGATCTTGCGCCGAACGGACGGCACCTCCGCGTTCAACACACGTCCGGTACAGCAACATCACCTCCTTCTTGATCCAGCAAGGGGGGAGGAGAGGTCATCGGAGATCCAGCAGCACGACGGCGTGGTGGTGGATGCAACTGGAATTCCTCCAGGGCTTCGCCGGCGCCCTACGGAGGGAGTATGAGGTGTGACGGGAGGGGGAGAGGTGCCAGAGACTTGGGTGCGGCTGCCCTCTCCCCCTCCAAATATATATAGGGGGCCAGGGAGGTGCGCCATACCCTGCAGATGGGATCTGCAGGGGGCGGCGGCCTGGGGGGGAGTCTTGCCCCCCAAGGCAAGGGGGGCGCCCCTCCCCCTAGGGTTTCAACCCTAGGCGCATGGGGAGGGGGGCCCATGTGGTGCGCCAGCCCACCAGGGGCTGGCCACTTCCCCCTCGCGGCCTAGGGGCCCCACCGGGATGGGTGGCCCCACCCGGTGGACCCCCGGGACCCCTCCGGTGGTCCCGGTGACCCCCGAAGATCACCCGATGGCCGAAACTGGACTTCCTATATATCATTCTTTACCTCCGGACCATTCCGGAACTCCTCGTGACGTCCGGGATCTCATCCGGGACTCCGAACAACTTTCGTGTTTCCACTTGCATGTATCTCTACGACCCTAGCGTTACCGAACCTTAAGTGTGTAGACCCTACGGGTTCGGGAGACACGTAGACATGACCGAGACCACTCTCCGGTCAATAACCAACAGCGGGGTATGGATACCCATGTTGGTTCCCACGTGTTCCTCGATGATCTTCATCGGATGAACCACCGTGTCACGGATTCACTCAATCTCGTATGTTATTCCCTTTGTTCATCGGTACGGTACTTGCCCGAGATTCAAACATCGGCATTCCCGATACCTTGTTCAATCTCGTCATGGCAAGTCTCTTTACTCGTTCCGTAATCTATCATCCCGTGACTAACTCCTTAGTCACCTTGAGCTCATTTATGATGATGTCTTACCGAGTGGGCTCAGAGGTACCTCTCCGTCATTGATACGTTCAAAACGTATCTATAATTTCTGCTTGCTCCATGCTTCTTTTGTGTGATATTGCTATGATATTGATGCACTTCCATACACTTTTGATCATATTTGGACTAACCTATTAACTTAGTGCACCACAGTGCCAGTTCCTGTTTTCTGCTGTTTTTCTATTTCAGGTTTCCCCCATATTAAAAGTGCTCCAAAAATTCCGGGAAAAATACAGGAAAAGTCAGCGTACAGGAAGCTTCGCGAAGAACCAAAGCGGGGCCAGAGGGGAGCCATGATGTCTACTACACGCTTCTATTCCTGTAGACAGGGTTGGGCCTCCAAGAGCAGAGGTTTGTAGGACAGCAGCAAATTTCCCTTAAGTGAGTAACCCAAGGTTTATCGAACTCAGGGAAGTGGAGGTTGAACGTACCCCTTTCAAGCAACCCTGCAATCAAGATACAAGAAGTCTCTTGTGTCCCGAACACACCTAATACACTTGTCAGATGTATAGGTGCCCTAGTTCGGCGAAGAGATGGTAAAATATGGATGATAGGAGTGGCAAAGCAAAGTAATATAAATCTGTAATAAAAAGTGCAGCAAGCAAACAAGTGGTAAACGTGAGCACAAATGGTATTGCAATGGTGAAAACAAGGCCTAGGCTTCATACTTTCACTGGTGGCAACTCCCAACAACATTAACATAGTCTATCACATGATATTTCCCATAAAACATGCAATGGAGACGCACTCGGAGGTCATTCCTTTGTGGTCAAGAGAGGACGAGAATTATGTAGGGCTACAAAAGCACACCTCAAAGTTCGTAGTTCTCAATCTATGGATTTCCCAATGTCACCGCGGCCATCCAAAGAGAGTACCACAATCACCACAACATATCTCAAGGATAGTCAAAGACAAGCACCAAGAGACTCTCAATCTTCAATCAACACACAAAAGAGGAAATCACTCATGAAAATATTCTTCTAATCCATGTCCAATAGACCGCTGTCACCTTGGTCTCGGGGATTATACTAGATAAAGACAAGTGAGTACATCAATTCAATACATAGAGGAAGGGGAAATATCATGGGATCACCCTAGATTAACATAGCTTATGATCACAACGAATATCACATCATGGGAGAGAGAGATAACCACATAGCTACACGTACAAGCCCTCAGCCCCGGAGAAGACTACTCACACATGGCCATGGTGAGCAAGAGATTGATGGTGGTGTTGATGGAGAGGTGCAGCCTGGAGAGGAGGCGGCCGGCGGCAGCCACGGCGGCGGCATCGGCTGCCCTAGGGCGGCGGCGGCCCTTGGGGGCACCGGCCCCTTGGCCCCCCTTCTTCCTTGTGGATGGTGCTGCAATGGTGCAGGTCCTCCCCTCCAAGACGGCGGCTTGGGAGGAGGAAAATTCGTGGCTCTTGGTGACCTAGGTTTCCTCTCTTTATATAGACTCTCGGATTCCCGTCATCAGATTTTGGGCTTCAGTAAAACGGGCTTTTCTCGGCCGTCTGGACTCTGATTTGGACGAATTTTATATCCAGAAACATCCTCTCGAAATTCCCCACAACTTTCGCAACTAGGCTTTTTATGTTTGACGTCGTCTTCGGGCCGGAACGTGACCATCTCCTAAAAAGGGTCTCAGACAGATTTCAGAAAAGTCAGAGTCCTACTCCAATACGACTCCTTTTGCGTTTTTGTCAATTTCCTAGTAATTCCTACACAATAAAGGGTCTCAGAACATTGTGCACTTTTGCAACCATTAGTAGGTTAGTCCAATAAATGCCTAAAAAGATAGAAAAACTTTGATATAAACATGAGACAATGATGCAAAACAAGCATGTCACAAGCAAAAATTATGGATACGTTTGGGACGTATCAAGCTAGGGGTGGCCCAGGCGGCCACCTGGCGCGGCCCCACCCCTGGCCGCGCCTGGGGGGCGCCTGGGGCCCCCTCTCCGCCTCTGGTTGCCCCCCTTCGCATATATATTCCTCTCCTCCCGAAACCCTCGGGGACGGAACCCTTTTTCACGATCTCGCCTCTGTTCCGCCGCCGCAGCGCTTCCAAGATCGGGAGCATCAGGAGAACTCTTCCCGGCACCCTGCCGGAGGGGAGAACCACCACCGGGAGCTTCTTCACCACCATGGATGCTTCCCAGATGAGTTGTGAGTAGTCCACCTTGGACCATGGGTCCATGATCAGTAGCTATGTGATGTTCTCCTCCCCTCTTTGTTCTTCATGGTCTAGACCTCATGAGCTGCCCTACATGATCGAGGCACATATGTTATCTTTATGTTGTTGCTCTGCTGAGTTTGCTGGGATCTGATGAATTATGAGACTATGTTCAGATTGTGTTTGAGTAATATATTTGATTCACCTCTTTTATATCTTAGTTCTTGAGTAATTCTTGCATATTCTCCGTTGCTGTTTATTTCTTTGGCCGAGTAGTAGGTAGTAACTCCAAGAGGGAGCGTTATGTTTGATTGTGGGTTCATGCCCCCTGATGACTAGCTTGAGTGACAGAAACATGAGTCTAGGGGATGTGCTGTTGCCACAAGGGGGAAAACAACGGTGCTTGTACTTGCGGGTGCAAGGATTGTTTACTTTACGCAAAGTTCTTTTAATGCAGTTGTCTGTTGCTTTGAGTTTACACTTTGGGTGGGATTCGCAACTTAATATCAGCGAGATGTTCTGGATAGATATCTCAAGGTGGATGATTAGTAGTAGATACAGATGGATTTCGGTCTACTTGCCTTGGCGTACCGCCCATGCTTTTGAGCCTCTACCTTTCTTTGCAGCATAGTTAGCATTGGTTTGCGCACATAATCCTGTCAATTGCCCAGCTGTAATGTGTTTACCTCGCTTAGCTGTTTTATCGTCTTTTGGGAGAGAGACATCACTAGTGAACATCATGGGATCCCGGTCCATATTACCACCACTGATCACACCTTCTATTTACTTCCTGTTCTTATTTCCTAGTTGCAGTCATAGCTATCATTATTATCTCTTGTGTTTGATCCTTTGTAAACAACAAGGCCGGAGGAATTGACAACCTCTCTGTACTCGTTGGGAGCAAAGTTATCTGTATCTGTGTACAGGTCCTGTCAACCGCTAAGTTTCTGGCGCCATTGACACCTACTTGTCGACCCTCGGAGTCTCACGGGATTCGATCCTTGGTATCTTTGACAAGGGAAATTTGCCGCTACGCTACATCTCAACCTTCCACTTGGGGTAACCAACGAGGGGCGAGAAGCCATCAAGCAAAGTTTCTGGCGCCGTTGCCGGGGACTCCACTCTTCAAGATAGGGGAGTTGCACGCTATCTTTTATCTTTGCTTTTTAGTCTTGTTAGTTTACCTTTCAGTTTTTGCTTTAGTGTTCCTTACCAAAAATCACAAAAATAGTTATCTTGCTTGCTGCTGCTATGGGTTCCACCGAGAACACCAAGTTGTGTGACTTCACTAGTCATAACAATAATGACTTTATCTGCACGCCTATTGCTACACCTGCCACTTCAGCACCTTCTTATGAGATTAAACCTGCTTTACTGAACCTAGTTATGAAAGATCAATTCTCCGGTGCTGGAGATGATGCTGCTTTGCACTTAAATAATTTTGTTGAGCTCTGTGATATGCAAAAGTACAAAGAAGTAGATGGTGATATTGTTAAGCTTAAGCTTTTTCCTTTGTCCTTGAGAGGAGGAGCTAAAATCTGGTTTCAATCCTTGCCTAGGAATAGTATAGATTTTGGGACAAGTGCAAGGATGCCTTCATTGGGAAGTACTATCCCCCTGCTAAAATTATCCAATTAAGGATTAACATAATGAATTTTAAACAATTGGATAATGAACACGTTGCCCAAGTTTGGGAACGCATGAAATCTCTTGTCAAGAACTGCCCTACTCATGGTTTGACTACTTGGATGGTTATCCAAACTTTTTATGCAGGCTTGAACTTTACCTCGCGGAACTTGTTAGATTCGGCCGCGGGAGGAACCTTTATGTCAACTACACTTGGTGTTGCCACGAAGCTTCTCGACGAGATGATGACCAATTATTCACAATGGCACACCGAACGCGCTCCAACAGGTAGGAAGGTAAACTCTGTCGAGGAGATTTCCTCCCTAAATGAAAAAGTTGACTTGATCATGTCTCTACTTTCCAAGCAATCTTCTATTGATCCTCATGATGTTCCTTTAAATTCTTTGATTGCTCAAGATCAAGTAGATGTGAACTTTATCTCTAGAAACAATTTCAATAACAATGCTTATAGGAGTAATTTTGGTAGAAACCCTAGACCGTTCCCCTCTAATTCCTATGGGAACAACAATGCTTATTCTAGCACCAAGAACTCCACTTCTGAACTAGAGATTATGCTTAAAGACTTCATCACTACCCAAAAAGCCTTCAATAAGAGTGTAGAAGAAAAACTAGACAAACTAGATAATCTCTCTTCGAAGGTAGACAATTTAGCCCATGAGGTAGAGTTGCTTAAAATTAGAACTTCTCCTCTTGAGGAGAGGAAGACCACTCCTATGAATGCTATTCAAGTGCAAATTAATGAAAACATTAGGATGATGGCTAAACTTAAAGAGAGATGGGCTAGAGAAAAGGAGGAAGAATATAGAATTAAGAGCCTTCCTACCCACCACACTGTTGCTACTATCCAAGTTGTTGAGGATATCCAAACTCTTAGCACCCAATGCACTCCTAGTCCCATTGGACCTATTAATGGTGATGCTAAGACCTCAACCGTAGAAGAAGAAACTCCTATAACCATAAAAGCTACCAAACAAGTGAGCCTAAAGGACACCACTACCACTTTACTTGATAGTAGTGACCTTGATTTTGATAATTGCACCTTTTCTGAAGTTATTGGTTTTCTTCACAAGATGTCTAGAGATCCCCCACACTAGCACACTTAACCTTGCCTTCACGGAGCATATCACTAATGCTCTCATCAAAGCTAGGGAGGAGAATCTTAGGGTAGAAGCCTCCATACCTAGAAAGCTAGAAGATAGTTGGGATCCTATGATTAAAATTAAGTTGAATAACTTCTCTTGCTATGCTTTATGTGATGTTGGAGCTAGTACCTCCGTTATGCCCAAAAGAATGAATGATATGTTTAAATTGAAACCTTTTGATCCTTGTTCTTTTGGTGTTCGTCTTGTTGATTCTTCTGTAAAGAAACCTTTGGGGAAGATCGACGATGTTCTTATCATTGTCAATGACAATTATGTTCCCGTTGATTTTACTATTATGGATATTGAATGTGAACCTTCATGTCCAATTATTTTGGGACGTTCTTTTCTTCGCACCGTTGGTGCTATCATTGACATGAAAGAGGGGAATATAAAATTCCAATTCCCTCTCAAGAAAGGGATGGAACACTTCCCTAGAAAGAAGATTAAGTTGCCTTTTGAGTCCGATATACGGGCTAGCTATTCTCTTACTCGTGATAAAACTTGATCTTCTCTTTTTGCATCATGCCTAGCTTAAAGGCATAAAAGAAAGCCCTTTTGGGAGGCAGCCCACAACGAATTAGGTTTTATTTTTGTTTTGTTGTGTCTTGATGTTTGTTACTACAGTAGCATCATCATTGTATCTTTTCTTTTCAGCTTTGTGCCAAGTTTAGCCTCTGATTGCAAGAAAGTTCAAAAGTTGTGACGTGCTGTCCGGAAAACAGATTTTGTCCTTGGACAGAAAACTTGGAATAAAATCACCAGGTCATCTTTTTGATCTGAATTTTTTTGACAGCGTGGTCTATACAATTGGCTTTCGAGCATCTGTTCTGAGTTTTTTGATTTGAGTTGCAGAAGTGCCCCGAAAAAATTATTTACTATCTGCTGGTCTGTTTTTCACAGATTCTGTCCTGTTTTGCCTTTTCTTCGTTTTGCAAACCTTGAGCTTGCTTTTTCTTTGCAAAAACCTTTTGGCAATCTTGAGAAACAGTAGCTCTTCAAGATTATCTTTATTTCTAGTAGGGAAAAATTATTTTATTATGGGTACTAACCTCACTAATCAGATTATGATGAGTTATGTATGAAGGGAGTTTTCAAGTGTGCGAGGGAAGATGATAAAAGAAGATTCAGGAGGGTCAAACGCTCAAGCTTGGGGATGCCCTCGTGCACCCCCAAGAAATATTCAAGAAGACTCAAGCGTCTAAGCTTGGGGATGCCCCCATGCATCCCCTTCTCCATCAACAATTATCAGTTCGTCTTTCGTTCCACTATATTTTAATCACTTCATGCGTTATGTGCTATGCTTGGAGCGTCTTGCTCTTAGTTTCCTTTTTAGTTTTCTTTAGCTTTGCTTGCTGTTCATAACAAGTTAGAACCCAGCTTTCTTTGTGTGGGAGAGAAACACGCTCCACTTCAACCTAGAACACAACGTAGGATTTTCATGCTTATTTTTGCTGTGTGTGTTCTTTGTCTTTCCATCGCTGCTGTCATGTTTAGCTCTTAGTTTTCATGCTTTTCTTTTTAAAGAGCCTTTGTTTAGTTGGTTGCTGAACTCTCTTGAATTATCATGTTTATCTTGTTAAGAGAGTTTGCCTATTGCACTGAGTTGTGTGTCTTAACTTAAAGTAGGTAATTGAGGTTGCTATTTAATTTTAGTAGTAACTTGCAATAGTTTTGAGGTATTGCCATGAGTAATGTCTGAACTTTTGGTGTCAAGAGCTTTAGCCTATTTGTGATAGATGTCGTATTTTGGGCAATCCTTGTTTATTTTCGAAAACCTACAAAATAGTTGAGAAATTTAGCTACTAGATGGATCACTAATCTTTGGAGGGATCGAATATTAGAGTACACTCACGTACCATGAGTCGAGGATGCGCAAGGATAACCAAACCCCCATACACTCCTCCTCGGGGTACTTGTCTCTTTGTGAACCTCCTAATTAGATTGATAGTTACCGATAATAAGTGCATGAGTTCTTCGGACTAATGTGAGTATTCGAAAGTTGACGCTTCCACCTAGCCATATTTTTCTAGCCTCTTCGGTACCGTGCATTGCCCTTTCTCACCTCGAGAGTTGGCGCATACTTCGCCGGTGCATCCAAATCCTTGGCACGATACGCTCTGTCATCATAAGCCTCATTATATCCTTCCTCAAAACAGCCACCATACCTACCTATTAAGGCATTTCCATAGCCTTTCCGAGATACATTGCCGTGCAACATCCATTTTCTCATGACTTGATCTTCATGTCATACATGCTTTTTGCTTGATCGATGAGCCGCATGCTAGTTGGGCCTTGCCCTAATCATTGCTACATGACGCGCTAGTATCATTGCTGCTACACTGGCAGAGGCATACATCATGATAGTTTCATTTTCTTTATGTTGAGTACTTTTGTAAAGTGTGAAAGATCTTCTATACTTCTTGTAATACATAGAGTGTTGCCCCTAAAGTGAGGAAAAGATCCCAAAGAGGACAAAATCAAAAGATCACAAAGAGGACAAAATCAAAAGATCCCAAAGAGGACAAATGAGAGTTAAATAGAAAGAGCCATTGAGGCCACACAAAAATAAAAAATATAGAAAAAAGAGAAAAAGAAATAAAAAGAGATAAGGGGCACACAACTATTCCTTTTGAGAGATCCACACTCGTACTCCATCTTATACCTTGTACTCCATAGAGATTATCATTCATGCATATAGCTATGTGGGGACCTTCACACTATAGAACTTGGCTTGTATATTCCAATGATGAGCCTCCTCAAAAGAGCTCTAGGTCTTCTTGAGCAAGCAAGTTGGATGCACCCCCACTAGTTCCATTGGAGAGCTTACCTTAGCTCATATGTGCATCCGTTGCATGGCAATCCCTACTCCTCACATCATATCTATCATTTGGCTTTCTCTCGCCCATGATTGTCCTCATTGATGTGAGCCTTTCACACCTTTTTTGTCTTCCCCCTCCATCAGTTTTCTCTCTTTGCCATCCTAAGTGTCAACTTTCTTGCTTACGCTCATCCACTGCATGAGTGCTCAAAATATCAAAAGGGAGTGGATCATTTTGACTTGTACCTGGCTGGTGGTCTGGGGATGAGTCAAGATAAGATTCCAAAGAAGACCAAGTGTGAAACTTTAGTAGATTAAGTTCTCAACAATACAAAAACTATGTTTTACTCTCTCGTATATCCCTATCCCCTTTCTTGTACACAAACACCATTTGGAGACATTCGAGTCACGGACAGCGAGAGCTCTTGCACCTTTATGTTCTTATGTTGCTTGTTACAATGCTAATATAGACTCTTGCTTGTCATGACTTGAATTGAATTACATGCCTTGATTGCTTTACTTAAAAAAGTTCTTATATGGTTGGTAGCATGTCACCACAGAAATTATGCTTGTTATCATTTACCTACTCGAGGACGAGCAGGAATTAAGCTTGGGGATGTTGATACGTCCAAAACGTATCTATAATTTCTGCTTGCTCCATGCTTCTTTTGTGTGATATTGCTATGATATTGATGCACTTCCATACACTTTTGATCATATTTGGACTAACCTATTAACTCAGTGCACCACAGTGCTAGTTCCTGTTTTCTGCTGTTTTTCTATTTCAGGTTTCCCCCATATTAAAAGTGCTCCAAAAATTCCGGGAAAAATACAGGACAAATCAGCGTACAGGAAGCTTCGCGAAGAACCAAAGCGGGTCCAGAGGGGAGCCAGGGGTGGCCCAGGCGGCCACCTGATAACCCTCAACCATAAGGGATCGAGATAGTCTTCGCGGGTAAGAATAACCCAATTTATTGATTCGACACACGGGGAGCCAAAGAGTATTTATAAGCTTTGACAGTTGAGTTGTCAATTCAACCGCACCTGAAATATACTTACTTGCAACAAAAGATAAGTGGTAACGGTGATATGGTAGTGATGGTGGTGATAGTAAAAGTAAACAGCGAAAGTAAATAGCAAAAGTAGCAACTAGTAACCAGCAGGATTTAAAACACTGTAGGCTAGGGAGATGGATGCTTGGGTGCTGCATGGATGAGATATATCATGATTCTAACTTGGGGCAAGGCACATGGAAAAGTAATGATCATCTAGGCAAATATCAAACATTAGGCATGTATCCCATAGGTAGTTGTACGTGCTTGCAATAAGAACTTGCACAACATCTTTTGTCCTACCATCCCGCTACGAACGGGGCCAAAAGGAACTTATGGAGATTAAGGTGCTCCTGTCAAAGAGCACCGGAACAAAGCAATGAACTCAATGGATACATGTAATCCTCAAACTACGGACCATCCCCTTTGGTGTCCCAAGCTGTCACTTTTGGGATCGCCGGCTCCGAACCGTAATAGGTGCAAACAACTCATAGATAGGATCAAGAACACAAATATATTCATACAAACACATATGGTTCAGATCTGAAATCATGGCACTCGGGCCCTAAGTGACAAGCATTAAGAATAACAAGTTGAAGCAAAGATGATAAACACCATAGTAGATGATAGGCAACATGCCCCCAACGATCTGATAAACTATTACATGATCTAACTCATCCAATCCCTACCACCCCCTTTGCCTACAACAAGGAATTACTCACGCATGGAAGGAGAAGTCATGGAGGGAGGATGGAGTGGTGATGATGATGACGACGGCGACGATCTCCCCTCTCCAGAGGCCAAATCAGCCTCCAGATTAGCCCTCCCGAAGAAGAACAGAGGGTGGCGGCGGCTCCGCGACGAAAACTGGGAAAAGAACTTCTGATCTCGGATTTTCTCATCACGGGCTAAAATACGGGTCAAAGTAGGGCACCAGGGGAGGTGGGGCCCACCCAGGCGGCCTCCCGGCGCGGCCAGGGGGTGGGCCGCGCCACCAGGGCGCCTGGAGCCCCCTGGCCCCCCTCTGGCCCCTCTTCTGGCACCAGGTTCCTTCGGGTGCGTGGATTTTCTGTGATTTTTCGTGGAATTTTCTGAGATACCTAAAAATCCGTTTTCCTGCACACAATAAAACCATACAGGCAGCTCTGCTGAAAACAGCGTCAGTCCGGGTTAGTTTAGTTCAAATCATGCAAGAATGAGGTCAAAACAATATCAAAAATGTTTGGAAAAGTAGATACGTTTGAGACGTATCAACTCCCCCAAGCTTAGCATATTGCTTGTCTTCAAGCAATTCAGTTCAACGAACTGGACGCGACAAAGAAAACTTTGACAAACTCTTTTGCTTCATTAGATGTATATAAGCATGTACTACGAAAAGAGTCTGGCAAGTATTGAAACAATGCTATGAGGACAATGCACGGAGCAATCCTTCTTTCAAGTGACCAATCACAAATACCTAAAAGTAAATAATATACTACTGAAAAATCAAGACAAGATTACATTGCACATAGCTTGAGCATATTAGGGTGGTATCTCGCTAGCCTCCATGAGTGAAGCAAAACATAAATGCAGAAGCTCCTTCAGAGTTTTAAAGGAGACTAGAACTAAGAATTTCAGAATAAATAATATCACAAGCATGCAGAAGACAATGTAATACTTTGGGACAATGCACATTACACTCAGAATGACAATTATGCTCTCCTAGTTGGTGCTTTGAAGAAAGAAGGTGGAGACTCTCGAACCGTGGAATTTGATGGCGAGGTTGAAAACCCGTGGTCGGAAACAAAAAACTAAACATGTACCAGAGCTCTTGGTTTTAAAAAACAGAGGTAAAAATGTTTTTGAGAGGTGCATATTTCGTCAACGAATGCTAGTAGATAACCCAATTACTTCTTGAGCGCAAGTTTCGAGAAACGGCTCCCGCACGGGGACGATCACTTCCCCTTAATCTCCTTTGTTTATCACTGCGAAAGTTTTCTGATTTCTCATGAACAAAGCGTGAAGGAGGGTTTGTTTGTTGTATTATCTTTTATGAGCCGGGCGCACTCTATGCCAATTCCTTCTCGTATTAGGGGTTTGCAGATTAGACATGCAATCCCGGGGTGAAACTTGTCCAACTTAAAAAGATCATGAATTAACTACTACTTCCTCATGAGCTAAAACAGAGGCACAAAAAGAGAAATGCTTTTGATTAATTTCGAGATGGTACATGAAAGTCTTCGTTAGGAATGGCAGGTAAATACCATGTATAGGAAGGTATGGTGGACTCATATGGCATAACTGCTTTAAAGGATTTTGGATGCACAAGCAGTCAGTCCACTTAGTACAGGTGGAGGTTAGCAAAAGACTGGGAAGCGACCAACTAGAGAGCAATAACGGTCATAATCATGCAGAGCGACAAAGCAACATTGAATCGGGCATGGAAATGACATAACTATTCTAAAACTCAAAGATCATCAAGGCAGAGCAGACTTTTTAGTCTTAAACATGTGTAAACATGCGCCAAGTCAATACAAGAATTCTCCAAAGGGAAATACCACCTTAGTATACCAAACTATGAACAGTGCAATGCATGTAAATCATTTCAATAACACATTATATACTCCAGCTATTCGAGACTAGACACAAGGAAAGCATGAACCACTGGGAGAGCATTGTAAACATAGCACTATGTCGCTACAAGCTGGTCTCTAGATCATAAGTACAGGCGTATGTACAAAAGTAGAAACAAGAAGAGTTCATACCGGTTTTCCCTTGTTGCTTCCCTTCAGTCGATCTTCGTCATTACTGCCTCGTCACTTGCACGATCGAACGTAGGAAATATAATTAAATGCCATCACGGACTCGAGCTGAACTCTGAAAACAAAGCAAACTAAAGAGAGAAAGGAAATATTTTTGGATTATTTCAAAGGTTGAACGAAGGCAAAAGAAAGAGAAAATCTTTTTGTTGTTTTTGCAAAGAAAGAAATAAAGAAGAACGGGCAAAAACTTCGAAAAGATCAAAGCGAATAAATCGGATAATACAATGGAAAAGTGAGAGGGGCACGTACTCCCCCAAGCTTAGGCTTTTGGCCTAAGTTGGTTGTAGCTACTGCCCCCAGGAGCCTCCTGCTCCGGGGGAATGGTGGTGAGTCCAAGGGTCATAGAAGGATTCTGGCACGTATATCGAACTCCTCGGATCCTCCCACGAGGAAGGGTCCATACTCCAAGCAGAGGAAGACCCTTCACCAAACTGGGTGGCGGTCTCCCCCTGAAAAGGTGGTAACTCACCGTGCTCCTCCTCGTCGGGCACAACCCCCTCCATGGGGTTATGAAACTGATGCTGGGCCATGAACTCATCGAACTGGATAACATCAAAGGACCATCCGTTCCTGCGAGAAAAATCAAACAAAAGAGGTGCAGTTAGACGGATCTCGCGTTCCGCGGTAGTTCCGAAACGCAAGATATAAACAAGATTATCAAGCTCAGAAGTCATGGTAACAAACTTATGCCTTTTCATAGCAGCAAGATCAAAACTTAAATAAGTAAAAGGCTTATCATCAGGGTGTGGGGTGCCTTCAAGGTATTCTAAGATAAGTGTGGCATAAACGCCACCTAATAAATCTCCCCTGTTACCGTTCATAGCAAGGCGTCGAGCAATTAAGGCACCCAGATTATAATCAGACCTCCCTGAGAGGGCAGCTGCCAGGATAGCAATATCCGGCGCAGAAGTGTTGCTCGTGTTGTCACGAGCTAACACCCCTCTAGCAACATAATATGCAAAATACCTGAGGTGAGGGAATAAGATGCTGGAGATCTTTGACCGATGAATATCCCTTGTACCCATGCTGCAGAGAGAGTTGAAGACGGTTTTCAGCTCGGAGGGCTGAGAGGTCATCCTAGCCGTCCGCCCAACGTTTGGCACACCTATTATTTCACAAAATTTTCCCAAGGGCATGGTGATAAGATCATTGTAAATTTTAAACTCAATAGCACCAGAATCAGGATTATATCTAAAACTGTTAATGAAACCGGAGGTGAGTTTTTGATACTGAGTAACACGGCGCGTGACGAGCCGTGTCAGACCTGCATTAGCACAAAGATTATAAAACTCATCCTTGATTCCCGCAGCTTCAAGGAATTCATCACATGGAAACATCATAGCACGTGCTAGACTTGTGTCTTCCAACAACTCTAGGGGCACATGATCTTCATTGTAGCTCACCCTAATAGTTGAGGGTGAAGCTGCGGCTCTAGTAACTCGATCGGAGTGCGTGGGCCTCCTCTTCTCAAGCCACCCCTTTGCCCTTCCTAACAAACTCATTTCAGAAATTTTTGGCAAATTACAAAAACAAGGATTAAAACAAAGTGGGTTAAGGCAAACTACTCAACTCACTTACCTAAGGCATAAACTTGCATCAAAACTTGGAAAATAAATTTCTACACATGCATGCAAGCTCATCTATACAGCACCAAGAACTACTAAATACTCACAAATGAAGCCACCAATCAGAAATCTAATTGGAGGGGTGGAGGAGTTACATACTAGGGAGTATTTGTTCAAAATCTCAGCTCAAATGATAGGCTGTAGAGAGAAATCGAAGAATCGCCTCCAAGAGCAGCAGGAACGCAAGAACAAGTGTAGAACTCGTGTTTTTGGGGAGAAAGAGAGAGGGAGGAAGAAGACTTACCTGGAGGGGGGCCTTGTGGGCCCCAGGCGCCCTGTGGGCGCGGCCGCGCCAGCTGGCCACCTGGGCCACTGGTGGGTCCCCCTGGTCGGCCCCAGGTACCTCTGGGTCACTCCCGGCATGGAAATTTTTATTTTTATTTTTCTGGATTTTTTCTGAAAACTTCACTGTTGAAATTTTTTCGAAGTTCAAAAAGGCTGCAAGACTTTCTGAAAACTTAAAGCAGTGATTAGTATTGTGAAGCTTCAAAACATAAACACTTGGTACACAAGGAGAACAAAAACTAAAACAAATGAAAACATAACAAGCTCAACTTTTTATCTATATAAAACATGTTCACTAGTAAGGTTGATCAAGTCTTACCAACAAACAGGCGATATATAGAGCAAAAAGTCTCACCTCTTACGAAGTAATCACTGAACCTTTACTTTGATGGACATTGTCCCCACCATAATAGTTTTGTATTTGTGGTGCACATGTAGTGGACAGTCCCATTCTCCAATCTTCACGGTCTCGATATTTTCTATAGAGTTGAGGCCATGCCTCCTGTCGGTCTTCTTTGGAAAATACACCGTGTGTTCTTTATCATTCACATTGAAGGTAAACTTCCCTTTATTGCAATCAATAATAGCACCTGCGGTGTTAAGAAAAGGTCTACCAAGAATAATGGACATGCTCCCATCCTCGGGCATGTCAAGCACAACAAAATCAGTAAGGATCAAACAATTAGCAACTTCTACGGGAACATCCTCACAAATACCTATCGGAACGGCGGTTGACTTATCAGCCATCTGAAGAGAGATATCTGTAGGAATTAGTTTCTCTAAACAAAGCCTCTTGTAAAGAGAGAAAGGCATAACACTCACTCCTGCTCCAAGATCACATAAAGCAGTTTTGACATAATTATTCTTTATGGAGCAAGGAATGGTGGGTATACCTGGATCACCAAGCTTCTCAGGAATCTTGCCACTGAAAGAGTAGTTAGCAAGCATAGTAGATATTGCTTCGTTAGGAACTTTTCTTTTATTAGTGACAATATCTTTCATATATTTTGAATAGGGAGGTAACTTAATAGCATCAGTCAAAGGGATTTGAAGAAAAAAGAGGTTTAATCCACTCACAAAACTTATTGTAATGCTCTTCTTCTTTAGATTTGATAGACTTACCTGGAAAGGGCATGGGTTTCTGTATCCATGGTTCTCTTTCCTTCCCATGTCTTCTTGCGATGAAGTCTTCTCTAGTGTACCTCTTACGTTTGTCAGGTTTTTCTTCTTCTCGAACTTCAGGCGGATCATTCTTCTCATTATCCTTACCTTCAGGTTCAGCACCGTCTTCAGTCTCAGCATCGGAGATAGATACACTGTTAGGATCAATAGTTGGCTCTTCATCTGTAATAGGATCATTGGGATTGTCAGTCTCCTTATGTTTCTTCTTCTTCTTTTTTGGAGAGCCAACAATTTCTTCTTCCTGCATTTGAGAATCTTGCTCGATTCTCCTCGGATGCCCCTCTGGATAGAGAGGATCTTGAGTGCTAGTTCCTCCTCGGGTCTTAATCCCGAAGGCCTGCAAATCATCTTGTTTGGCATTGTTAGCAAGCAAATCTTTTTGCACATTAGAAATTTGTTCAAGCTGAGTTTGAACCATATGAAAATGCTTCACAAGACATTGAACATCATTAACGGTTCTTCCTAGAACATCAAGCAAACTTTTGATAGTAAAGGAATCATCATGCAATTGACTTTGTATCCTCTCATTAAAATGATTTTGTTTCATAATAAAATTATCAAACTCATCTAAACATTGATCAGGAGGCTTACCATGAGGGATGTCACTTGCGTTGAAATCTAAAAGAGAGTGTACCTCTACCATAGGAGGGTGAATGGTAGGCTCACACAACTTCTCAATAGGGGGTAGATTCTTCACGTCCTCAGCTTTAATACCCTTCTCTTTAATAGACTTCTTTGCTTCTCGCATATCTTCGGGGCTTAGAACAAACATGCACCTCTTCTTTGGTGGTGGAGGTGGTTCAAGGACGGACCAATCTTCATGGTTTTTGGCAATCCTGCCCATCAAATCCTCTGCATCGTCCGGTGTTCTTTTCCTGAAAACACAACCAGCACAACTGTCCAAATAGGACCTGGATTCATCAGTTAGACCAGCATAAAATATATCGATTAATTCATTCTTAGGGACTCCATGTCCTGGTCTAGCCCGAATCAGACCGCAGTACCTCCCCCAAGCTTTAGGGAGGTGCTCATCCTGCAACTGTTTAAAGTTATAAATTCTTTGTAAAGCAGCATGTTGCATATGAGCAGGAAAGTACTTATCAACAAAAGAGTAAGCTAAGTCTTGAGGACTCTTAATGGAACCACATGGGAGTGAATCATACCATGTTTTAGCACCTTCCTTCAAAGAGAAAGGAAGAAGCTTGGCCACATAAAAGTTTCGTATCTTCTCATCCGTGGTAAACAAACCGCCCAACTCAGTGAGTTTGGTCAGGTGTGCAATAGCATCATCATTTTCTCTGCCATAAAAGGGGTCAGCTTCAACCATAGGTATAAGTGAAAGATCAACAGAGAAATCATAATCAGGATCATCAATGCATATAGGAGATGTAGCAAATTCAGGATCAGGAACGGTTTTGTTCTTCAAAGAGTGTTTTTCAAACAGCTTCTTAATAACTTCAGGGTCAGAGCCGGCAAACTCTGTCAATTCCCTGCATAAATCATCATCAAGCATAAAGTAATCATCATCAAGGAGTCTCTCCTTGAGTTTACTCAAATCAGGATAATCGTAAGTTCCACCAATAGGGTAGCGAGTAACAGGAATTTCAATTCCAGACTTTTTTGCAGCAGCAGCGATCTGTTTCTCAAGAGCATAACCAAGTGAACTAATATCATCAAGAGTAGTAGAAGCGTCATCAAAAGTATCGGACATAGTAGCATATTCAGTAGGAGCATCATGTGGTGGCGGTGAGGCAAACTTACTCATAACAGAAGGTGAATCAAGTGTGGCACTAGTGTTCAGAACAGTACCTCTTCTTGTAGTGGATAGTAAGATCGGAACCTTAGGGTCTCCTTTCTTACCCATAGCGGATGAAGTGCAGCAGGTAGGATACTTCAAGTAGACTTGTAAATATTGCTATGCTCCCCGGCAACGGCACCAGAAAACGGTACTTGATAACCCTCAACCGTAAGGGATCGAGATAGTCTTCGCGGGTAAGAATAACCCAATTTATTGATTCGACACACGGGGAGCCAAAGAGTATTTATAAGCTTTGACAGTTGAGTTGTCAATTCAACCGCACCTGAAATATACTTACTTGCAACAAAAGATAAGTGGTAACGGTGATATGGTAGTGATGGTGGTTAAAAGTAAACAGCGAAAGTAAATAGCAAAAGTAGCAACTAGTAACCAGCAGGATTTAAAAAACTGTAGGCTAGGGAGATGGATGGTTGGGCGCTGCATGGATGAGATATATCATGATTCTAACTTGGGGCAAGGCACACGGAAAAGTAATGATCATCTAGGCAAATATCAAACATTAGGCATGTATCCCATAGGTAGTTGTACGTGCTTGCAATAAGAACTTGCACAACATCTTTTGTCCTACCATCCCGCTACGAACGGGGGCAAAAGGAACTTATGGAGATTAAGGTGCTCCTGTCAAAGAGCACCGGAACAAAGCAATGAACTCAATGGATACATGTAATCCTCAAACTACGGACCATCCCCTTTGGTGTCCCAAGCTGTCACTTTTGGGATCGCCGGTTCCGAACCGTAATAGGTGCAAACAACTCATAGATAGGATCAAGAACACAAATATATTCAAACAAACACATATGGTTCAGATCTGAAATCATGGCACTCGGGCCCTAAGTGACAAGCATTAATAATAACAAGTTGAAGCAAAGATGATAAACACCATAGTAGATGATAGGCAACATGCCCCCAACGATCTGATAAACTATTACATGATCTAACTCATCCAATCCCTACCACCCCCTTTGCCTACAGCAGGGAATTACTCACACATGGAAGGAGAAGTCATGGAGGGAGGATGGAGTGGTGATGATGATGACGACGGCGACGATCTCCCCTCTCCAGAGGCCAAATCAGCCTCCAGATTAGCCCTCCCGAAGAAGAACAGAGGGTGGCGGCGGCTCCGCGACGAAAACTGGGAAAATAACTTCTGATCTGGGATTTTCTCGTCACGGGCTAAAATACGGGTCAAAGTAGGGCACCAGGGGAGGTGGGGCCCACCCAGGCGGCCTCCCGGCGCGGCCAGGGGGTGGGCCGCACCACCAGGGCGCCTGGAGCCCCTCTGGCCCCCCTCTGGCCCCTCTTCTGGCACCAGGTTCCTTCGGTGCGTGGATTTTCTGTGATTTTTCGTGGAATTTTCTGAGATACCTAAAAATCCGTTTTCTGCACACAATAAAACCATATAGGCAGCTCTGCTAAAAACAGCGTCAGTCCGGGTTAGTTTAGTTCAAATCATCCAAGAATGAGGTCAAAACAATATCAAAAGTGTTTGGAAAACTAGATACGTTTGAGACGTATCACCACCTGGCGCGGCCCCAGCCCTGGCCGCGCCAGGGGGGCGCCTGAGGCCCCATCTCCGCCTCTGGTTGCCCCCCTTCGCATATATATTCCTCTCGTCCCGAAACCCTCGAGGACGGAACCCTTTTTCACGATCTCGCCTCTGTTCCGCTGCCGCAGCGCTTCCAAGATCGGGAGCATCAGGAGAACTCTTCTCGGCACCCTACCGGAGGGGAGAACCACCACCGGGAGCTTCTCCACCACCATGGACGCTTCCCGGATGAGTTGTGAGTAGTCCACCTTGGACCATGGGTCCATGATCAGTAGCTATGTGATGTTCTCCTCCCCTCTTTGTTCTTCATGGTTTAGACCTCGTGAGCTGCCCTACATGATCGAGGCACATATGTAATCTTTATGCTGTTGCTCTGCTGAGTTTGCTGGGATCTGATGGATTATGAGACTATGTTTATATTGTGTTTGAGTAATATATTTGATTCACCTCTTTTATATCTTAGTTCTTGAGTAATTCTTGCATGTTCTCCGTTGCTGTTTATTTCTTTGGCCGAGTAGTAGGTAGTAACTCCAGGAGGGAGCGTTATGCTTGATTGTGGGTTCATGCCCCCTGATGACTAGCTTGAGTGACAGAAACATGAGTCTAGGGGATGTGTTGTTGCCACAAGGGGGAAAACAATGGTGCTTGTACTTGCGGGTGCAAGGATTGTTTACTTTACGCAAAGTTCTTTTAATGCAGTTGTCTGTTGCTTTGAGTTTACACTTTGGGTGGGATTCGCAACTTAATACCAGCGAGATGTTCTGGATAGATATCTCAAGGTGGATGATTAGTAGTAGATGCAGATGGATTTCGGTCTACTTGCCTTGGCGTACCGCCCATGCTTTTGAGCCTCTACCTTTCTTTGCAGCATAGTTAGCATTGGTTTGCGCACATAATCCTGTCAATTGCCCAGATGTAATTTGTTTAACTCGCTTAGCTGTTTTATCGTCTTTTGGGAGAGAGACATCACTAGTGAACATCATGGGATCCCGGTCCATATTACCACCACTGATCACACCTTCTATTTACTTCCTGTTCTTATTTCCTAGTTGCAGTCATAGCTATCATTATTATCTCTTGTGTTTGATCCTTTGTAAACAACAAGGCCGGAGGGATTGACAACCTCTCTGTACTCGTTGGGAGCAAAGTTATCTGTATCTGTGTGCAGGTCATGTCAACCGCTAAGTTTCTGGCGCCGTTGACACCTACTTGTCGACCCTCGGAGTCTCACGGGATTCGATCCTTGGTATCTTTGCCAAGGAAATTTGCCACTACGCTACATCTCAACCTTCCACTTGGGGTAACCAACGAGGGGCGAGAAGCCATCAGTCATACGGAGTGACAATATCCCAGTCTCGGTTCATACCAACTCAACAGACACTTTCGGTGATACCCGATGCATACCTTTATAGCCACCCAGTTACGTTGTGACGTTTGGCACACCCAAAGTATTCCTACGGTATCCGGGAGTTGTACAACCTCATGGTCTAAGGAATAAATACTTGACACCGAAAAGCTTATGCATTACGAACTATACGATCTCGTGCTATGCTTAGGATTGGGTCTTGTCCATCACATCATTCTCCTAATGATGTGATCCCGTTATCACTGACATCACATGTCCATGATCAGGAAACCTTGATCATCTGTTGATCAACGAGCTGGTAACTAGAGGCTTACCAGGGACTCATTGTGGTCTATATATTCACACATGTATCGTTGTTTCCGTACAATACAATTCAAGCATGAATAACAGACGATTATCATGAACAAGGAAATATAATAATAATACTTTTATTATTGCCTCTAGGGCATATTTCCAACAGCTACTACCTCAAATATATGTGCTATGCATGACCAGGAACCAAGAGGGAGGCCATGGAACAGCTAGGAGCATTGGACAAGACGGCGAGGACACCAAGTACAAGGAATAGCTGCAGGCCCAGGACGTCCGGCCTTCACCGGACGACCGACGCGTCCCAGGCGATCGGACGACCGGCAACCATCGGACGTCCGTAACAGCGATCACAGAAGGAAAATAGTGGAAGTCCGAAGACTTCCGGACGTCTGGACCCTCGCGAGCCACCGGACGTCCGGTAGCCGTCGGACGTCCGCTACATGCTGTCTACGCACAGTTATCGGGCCAGAGGCCCATGTATCCCTCTCCCACTTACCCCTTCATGGCCCTAGACTATATATACTCCTCCACCTCCTCCTAGTGAGGGTTAGCTTAGGTTTAGCTCATTTGAGACGGAGCTTTGCTCATCTAGTGGTTCATCTCCTCGAGAGTGACTGCGGCACCTCTTCGGAGAAGATCCACACGGATTCAAGACCTCCTTCACGGAGAAGATCCCGCGGGATACCCCAAGACCTCCTCACGGAGAAGAACTGGTTACCCTCTGTATCCTCCCTTGTTGATCATGGATCTTGTATCTCTTTGTGTTTCGAGGATCTAGCATATGTGTGACTTGTTCTTGTTATTTTGAGTGATTCTCTCGTGTTTCCCCTCTCGTGTTCTTTGTGTTCATCGTGGGATCCCCTCCATTTCGTGAAAGATCGGCCATCTAGGGTTCCACCCTTCATCATTATGGTATCAAGAGCCACGGTTTCTCACGAATTTGGAGCCCCGTCCACCGTTTTCTACCCTTGTTTTGTGTGATTTCGTCCAAAAATTCAAAAATCCCCACCAAAAATAGCCCCAAATTTTTTTTGTGATCTGTTGGTTTGATGATATTTTGTTGATTTTGATCCTTGGATTTTCTTGGTTTCAAGTGGATCTAGCATTTCCCCAAGTTTCCCCATCTTTCCTCCACAAAATCCGTCAAATTTTGACCCCAAAATCTTCAAATTCCACCCAAAATCGCGTCCCGGTACTCAAATCTCGCGTTGACCCCGACCCACCGAATGACCGGCGTTTTACCGGACGTCCGGACCCTCACGAAGCACCGGACGTCCGGAACTCATCGGACGACCGGAACCACCTATACAGAAGAAAATACCGGATTTCCGAGCTTTTCCGGACGTCCGGTACCTCCAGATTTTGACTTCGGCTGATTTTTGTTTTGGTCATAACTAATTCATACGAACTCCGATTTTGACGTTCTTGAGCTCGTTTTGAAGCTCTTGACTTTCCCCATACCAGAATAATACTACCATCATCATTTGACTCCATCAAATTTTGTCAAATTTGGCAAGTTTGTATAGGCCCTCCACCATATCATCCGCATAGCCACCATAGCCTTCCGCAACCTAACCCATTTTGATCACCATAGCATTTGTGGTTGCTTGAGTAGTGATTTGAATCTCCTAAGGTGTTTAGGCTACTTAGGGACCATTGCTTCTTCATCAACCACCACCACCACTTCCGCATAGCTTAGTCCACTATACATTTCTGCCAACCCAACCTAACCCAATTTTGTTGAGCTTGTTTGAGTTGTGGCTGGTGTCTCCTAAGGTGTTTCGGCTACTTAGGGACCGTAACTTCAACTCCGACATCGTGTATATCCCATCATTCTACTTCCGCAACCACCACGGCATTGCCGCTACCACCATTTGACATTTGTCCTTGAGATTTTGAGTTGTGGTTTTTCCATTTCCTAAGGTGTTTCGGCTAATTAGGAACGGGTCTACATCAAGAGCACCACCTCTCATCATCGACACGGATGGTAACTTCGACGACATCATTGTATATTCCCTTGCAATTGCATTGTTAACCCCCTAGCCCATTTTTGCGTAACCTACCTATCGAGACTAGCCATTTGAGTATTGCCGGCAACGTTACTTGTGCACATTAGTGATCATACTTCCCATAGCATACATACCATATCACCGTGGTGCATATCTTGGTATCATCTCTTGTGACACAAGGTTGTCATCGCATATACTCAATTGCTATCTTGGTTCGTGAAGTTTTGCATGAGAAAAGAGCTCAAAAGAGAAAGAGCCAAACAAGCTTTTAAGCACAAAGAAAAAGATACGCAAAGAGCTTTTAAGCAAGAACCATAGCATCATACTACATTAAGATTGTCATACTCGATCATTTTGGATCATACCACCAGAATACCATACATATAGTATACTTGGGATAGAAGTCGTTGCATTTTGCTTAGTAGGTTGTGCACAAGTTCGTATCCGCCTATTGTGCAATCGCGCTAGCGTCTCTCTAGTGTTGTGCAACACGAGCATTTCTGTGGATTCCACATTTTGGCTCATTCCTTGGTTGCACGACCCCATCTATCTATCCGTGTGTGTGTTTTCTGTGCCACTGATGGCTTCTCGCCCCTCGTTGGTTACCCCAAGTGGAAGGTTTGAGATGTAGCGTAACAGCAAGTTTCCCTTGGCAAAGATACCAAGGATCGAATCCCGTGAGACTCCGAGGGCAAGTAGGTGTCAACGGCGCCAGAAACTTAGCGGTTGATAGGACCTGCACACAGATACAAATAACTTTGCTCCCAACGAGTACAGAGAGGTTGTCAATCCTTCCGGCCTTGTTGTTTACAAAGGATCAAATGCGAGAGAAAATAATGATAGCTATGACTGCAACTAGGAAATAGAAACAGGAAGTAAATAAAAGGTGTGATCAGTGGTGGTAATATGGACCGGGGTCTCATGATGTTCACTAGTGATGTCTCTCTCCCAAAAGACGATAAAATAGCTAAGCGAGGTAAACAAATTACAGCTGGGCAATTGACAGGATTATGTGCGCAAACCAATGCTAACTATGCTGCAAAGAAAGGTAGAGGCTCAAAAGCATGGGCGGTACGCCAAGGCAAGTAGACCGAAATCCATCTGCATCTACTACTAATCATCCACCTTGAGATATCTATCCAGAACATCTCGCTGGTATTAAGTTGTGAATCCCACCCAAAGTGTAAACTCAAAGCAACAGACAACTGCATTAAAAGAACTATGCGTAAAGTAAACAATCCTTGCACCCGCAAGTACAAGCACCATTGTTTTCCCCCTTGTGGCAACAGCACATCCCCTAGACTCATGTTTCTGTCACTCAAGCTAGTCATCAGGGGGCATGAACCCACAACCAAGCATAACGCTCCCTCTTGGAGTTACTACCTACTACTTGGCCAAGGCAATAAACAACAACGGAGAACCTGCAAGAATTACTTAAGAACAAATATATAAAAGAGGTGAATCAAATATATTACTCACACACAATCTGAACATAATCTCATAACCCATCAGATCCCAGCAAACTCAGCAGAGCAACAGCATAAAGATTACATATGTGCCTCAATCATGTAGGGCAGCTCACGAGGTCTAAACCATGAAGAACAAAGAGGGGAGGAGAACATCACATAGCTACTGGTCATGGACCCATGGTCCAAGGTGGACTACTCACAACTCATCCGGGAAGCGTCCATGGTGGTGGAGAAGCTCCCGGTGGTGGTTCTCCCCTCCGGCAGGGTGCCGGGAAGAGTTCTCCTGATGCTCCCGATCTTGGAAGCGTTGTGGCGGCGGAACAGAGGCGAGATCGCGAAAAAGGGTTCCGTCCTCGAGGGTTTCGGGACGAGAGGAATATATATGCGAAGGGGGGTCACCAGAGGCGGAGAGGGGGCCCCAGGCGCCCCCCTGGCGCGGCTAATACGTCCAAAATGTATCTATAATTTCTGCTTGCTCCATGCCTTTTTTGGGTGATATTGCTATGTTATTTATACACTTCCATACACTTTTGATCATATTTGAACTAACCTATTAACTCAGTGCACCCTAGTGCCAGTTTCTGTTTTCGGCTGTTTTTGTATTTCAGGTTTTCACATTACGAGAACGGCCAGAAAAAATCCAGAAAAATTATATAAAAAATCAGCGTTCCAGAAACTACCGGGCATCCGAAGTACAGCCTGGGGGGGCACCAGGGCTCCAGGCGCCCTGGCGGCGCCCCCCTGGCCCCGCCGGGGGGGGCGCCTGGGCCCCCCGAGGCTCCGCTGATGCCCCCCTTTGGCATATATTTAAAGCGTCTCCCGAAACCCTCGAGACGAGAACTCTTTTTCGCGATCTCATCTCTGTTCCGCCGCCGCCGCCGCTTCCAAGATCGGGAGCACCAGGAGAACTCTTCCCGGCACCCTGCCGGAGGGGAGGATCACCACTGGGAGCTTCTCCACCACCATGGACGCCCCCCGGATGAGTTGTGAGTAGTCTCCCTTGGACCATGGGTCCATGACCAGTAGCTATGTGATGTTCTCCTCCCGTTCTTGTGCTTCACTAATTAGTCCTCGTGAGCTGCCCTACATGATCAAGGCACATATGTAATCCTTATGCTGTTGCTATGATGAGTTTGCTGGGATCCGATGGATTATGAGATTATGTTCAGATTGTGTTTGAGTAATATATTTGATTCACCTCTTTTATATTTATGTTCGTAAGTAATTCTTGCATGTTCTCCGTTGTTATTTATTGCTTTGGCCAAGTAGTAGGTAGTGACTCCAAGAGGGAACGTATGCTTGATTGTGGGTTCATGCCCCTCGATGACTAGCTTGAGTGACAAAAACATGAGTCTAGGGGATGTGTTGTTGCCACAAGGGAGAAAACAACGGTGCTTGTGCCCGCGGGTGCAAGGATTGTTTACTTTACGCAAAGTTCTTTTAATGCAGTTGTCTGTTGCTTTGAGTTTACACTATGGGTGGGACTCGCTACTTAATACCAGTGAGATGTTCTGGATAGATATCTCAAGTTGGATGATTAGTAGTAGATGCAGATGGATTTCGGTCTACTTACCTCGGCGTACCGCCCATGCTTTGAACCTCAACCTTTCTTGCAATGTAGTCAGCATTGGTTTGTGCACATGGTCCTGTCAATTGCCCAGCTGTAATTCGTTTACCTCACATAGCTGTTTTATCGTCTTTTGGGAGAGAGACATCACTAGTGAACATCATGAGACTCCGGTCCATATTACCATCATTGATGACATCCGCTATTTACTTTTCGCTTTTACTTACAATTGCAATTATACCTATCACTATTATCACTTGCGTTTGATCCTTTGTAAACTACAAGGCCGGAGGGATTGACAACCTCTCTGTACTTGTTGGGAGCAAAGTTATTTGTATCTGTGTGCAGGTCCACGTTGATTGCTAATATCTGGCGCCGTTAGCAGTTGACACCTTCTTGTTGAAACTGGGAGTCTCAGGGAAATCGATCCTTGGTATTGCCAAGGGAAAACTTCCGCTACACTGCATCTCAAACCTTCTAGTTGGGGTAACCAACGAGGGGCGAGAAGCCATCAAGCAAAGTTTTCTGGCGCCGTTGCCGGGGACTCCACTCTTCAGGATAGGGGAGTTGCACGCTATCTTTTACCTTTGCTTTTAGTCTTGTTAGTTTACCTTTCAGTTTTTGCTTTAGTATCCTTTATCAAAAAATTACAAAAAAATTTATTTGCTTTTCTGTTAGTAGTCCTTTCTGTTTAGCCAAACATGTTAGGATTTGGCGCTTTGAGGGAATCAGAAGTTCTAGATTTCCATCAAAGGGATGGAGAAAATATGAAGAAGGCATGGGACAGAATTTCTAATGCACATAGGAGAATTATGCCTTGGATACCTATAAAAATTGTGCTTAGAAATTTTTACCATGGTCTTTTTAAATGGTGTAAACACTCTCTTGATATTATAGCCGAGGGAGATTTCCTAGAGTGTGATGAAGCTAGAGCTCTTGAAATTATACATGGTCTATCTAGTTACTTTGTTTATGATCATAACTTTGATACTGTCATAGATAGACTTGCTACTATTGAGAAGAGAATGGATGCTCTATACTTGATGAAGGTAGAGAAACCCAAACCCGATAAGAAAGACATTTTGGAAATATACAATGATTGGGAGCCTTTTGTTAGGATTAGCATCTATAATCAAGACTTCCTTGCTTATTGTGATATTGGATCTATGGTTTCTACTATGCCAAAAATTGTTCATGATTCTTTAAAATTTAACATGGATAGATTACCTTCTTATCATGAACACACTAATGGAGATATTTCTGAAATCCAGGGAAGAATAAAAGACGTGCCAGTTAAATTCCTTAAAGGGATTACAATGGTTAATTTCTTCATCATGGAGCCAAACCAAGGAAATATAGTGCTTGGAAGGGACTTCCTCCGAGCAGTTAAAGGCTTCATCGATATAGGTAAGGGACAAATCCGCTTACGCGGGAAGGCAAAAGGTGTGTACCCCTTTCCTAGAAGGAACAAGAGTGAACTTGTTGAGGAACCATTTGAAGCAATCTATAGCTCCGATTATTATGATGGTTATTGATTCCTCTATGCATTATGCCTAGCTTAAAGGCATAAAAGAAAGCGCTTTTGGGAGGCAGCCCAATGAATAAATTTATTTTGTTTTTGTTGTGTCTTGATGTTGTTTACTACTGTAGCATCATCATTGAATCTTTGCTTTTCAATTTTGTGCCAAGTATAGCCTCTGATTGCTAGAAAGTTCAAAAGTTGTGAGGTGCTGTCCAGGAAACAGATTCTGTCCTTGGATAGAAAAATTCGTATAAAATTACCAGATCATCTTTTTGGTCTGAATTTTTTCGACAGCGTGCTCTATATAATTGTATTTCGTGCGTCTGTTTTGAGTTTTTTGATTAGAGTTGCAGAAGTGCCCCGAACAAATCATTTACTACCTGCTGTTCTGTTTTTCACAGATTCTGTCCTGTTTTGCCTTTCCTTCATTTTGCAAACCTAGAGCTTGCTTTTTCTTTGCAAAAACCTTTTGGCAATCTTCAGAAACAGTAGAACTTCAAGAATATCTTTATTTCCAGCAAGGTACAATTATTTTATTATGAGTACTAACCTCACTAATCAGATTATAATGAGTTATGTATGAAGGGAGTTTTCAAGTGTGCGAGGGAAGATGATAAAAAGATTCAGGAGTGTCAAACGCTCAAGCTTGGGGATGCCCCCATGCACCCCCAAGAAATATTCAAGGAGACTCAAGCGTCTAAGCATGGGGATGCCCCCGTGCATCCCCTTCTCCATCGACATTATCAGTTCGTCTTTCGTTCCACTATATTTTAATCACTTCATGTGTTATGTGCTATGCTTGGAGCGTCTTGCTTTTTAGTTTTCTTTAGCTTTTCATAATGAGTCGGAACTCGGCTTTCTGTATGTGGGAGAGAAACACGCTCCACTTCTACCTAGAACATAACATAGAATTTTCATGTCTATCCTTGCTGTGTGTGTTCTTTGTCTTTTAATAGCTACTATCATGTTCAGCTCTCAGTTTCATGCTTATCTTTTCAAAGAGCTTCTGTTTAGTTGGTTGCTTGAACTCTCTTTAGTTATCATGCTTATCTTATTAAGAGAGTTTGCTTCCGTTGCATTGGTTGATATGTCTATGATAAAGATGCTACGTGCATAATGGCGCTTAGTAGTTCATGTTTTCTTATGGTTAGTCTCAAATAGCTGGGGGGGGGGGGGTTCCCAATGTGTTATTGGAGTACCAACATGGTTTGTTTGCCTATGATGTGGTATGGTTTAGTAGTATCTTCCTTCAAAGAATTTATTTTGATTGACTTGGCGTATGCTCACGCATATTTAAGACTGTAAAGAAAGTCTGTCAAGCCTTGATGATCTTTTGTTTCTGAGTAGCGATATAACTTCCATGCCTGATTCAATGTTGCTTTGTCGCTCTGCATGATTATGACCGTCATTGCTCTCTTAGTTGGTCGCTCCCAGTCTTTTGCTAACCTTCGCCTGTACTAAGCGGACTGACTGCTTGTGCATCCACATTCCTTTATACCAGTTATGCCATATGAGTCCACCATATCTTCCTACATGGTATTTACCTGCCATTCCTAACGGAGACTTGCATGTGCCATCTCGAAATTATTCAAAGAAAAGCATTCTTATCTTGTGCCTCTGTTGTAAGTTCATGAGGAAGTAGTGGTTAATTCATAATCTTTTTAAGTTGGACAAGCTTCACCCCGGGATTGCATGTATAATGTGCAAACCCATAATACGAGAAGGAACTGGCATTGAGTGCGCCCGGCTCAAAAATATAATATAACAAACAAACCCTCCTTCACGCTTTGTTCATGAGAAATCAGAAAACTTTGGCAGTGATAAACAAAGGAGATTAAGAGGATGTGATCTTCCTCATTCGGGAGCCGTTCCTCGAAACTTGTCCATCTCAAGAAGTGATTGAGTTATTTGCTAGCATTCGTTGACAAAACATGCATGATCTAAAAAAAATTATTACCTCTGTTTTAAACCAAGAGCTCTGGTACATGTTTTGCCTTTGTTTCCGATTACGGGTTTTCAACCTTGCCAACAAAAGCCACGGTTCGAGAGTCTCCACCTTCTTTTAAAAGCACCAACTACTGAGAGCATGATTGTCATTCTGAGTGTAATGTGCATTGTCCCAAAGTAGCATTGTCTTTTGCATGATTGTGATATTGTTTATTCTGAAATCATTGTATCTAGTCATCACTTAAACCTTGGAGGTGCCCCTGCATTTATGTTTTGCTTCACTAAAGGGGGCAAGCGAGATATCACTTTATCATATTTGCACATCATGTTCATTACAAATCTATTTGATGTTTCAGTATCATATTGTAAAACTTTCAGTTCTTTGTGATTTTTTCATGAGGCAACTTAATTACTACAGATTCATTATCTCAGTAAGCTTTTGTCATATGACTATGAAAAAGTCCTATATGGTTAATAGCATGTCACCACAGAAATTATTCTTGTTATCATTTACCTACTCGAGGACGAGCAGGAATTAAGCTTGGGGATGTTGATACGTCCAAAACGTATCTATAATTTCTGCTTGCTCCATGCCTTTTTTGGGTGATATTGCTATGTTATTTATACACTTCCATACACTTTTGATCATATTTGGACTAACCTATTAACTCAGTGCACCCAGTGCCAGTTTCTGTTTTCGGCTGTTTTTGTATTTCGGGTTTTCACATTACGAGAACTGCCAGAAAAAATCCAGAAAAATTATATAAAAAATCAGCATTCCAGAAACTACCGGGCATCCGAAGTACAGCCTGGGGGGGCCACCAGGGCTCCAGGCGCCCTGGCGGCCCCCCCTCCCCCCCGGGCCGCGTCGGGGGGGCGCCTGGGCCCCCCGAGGCTCCGCTGATGCCCCCCTTGTTGGGGAACGTAGTATTTTAAAATTTTCCTACGATCACGCAAGATCTATCTACCAGATGCATAGCAACGAGAGGGGAGAGTGTGTCTACGTACCCCCGTAGACCGGGAGCGGAAGCGTCAAGTGACGCGGTTGATGTTGTCGAACTTCTTCGCGATCCAACCGATCAAGCACCGAACGTACGGCACCTCCGCGTTCAGCACACGTTCAGCTTGATGACGTCCCACGAGCTCTTGATCCAGTTGAGCTTCACGGGAGAGTTTCGTCAGCACGACGGCGTGGTGACGGATATGATGTGTTCAGCGGCGCAGGGCTTCGCCTAAGCTCCGCGACGGTATGACCGAGGTGTGATTCTGTGGAGGGGGGCACCGCACACGGCTAAAACAATTCAACTTGTGTGTCTTTGGGTGCCCCCCTGCCCCCGTATATAAAGGAGCAAGGGAGGAGGGCCGGCCAACCTCCTATGGTGCGGCTAGGGAAGGAATCCTACTAGGAATAGGATTGCAATCCTATTCCTAGTAGGAATCACCAAAGAAGGAAGAGATGGAGTAGGAAAAGGAAGAGGTGGCGCCTCCCACCAATCCTAGTCCAACTAGGATCTAGGTGGGGCGCCGGCCAGCCCTATGGGCTGCCTCTCTCCTGTCCACAAGGCCCACTATGGACCATCCCCCTTCGTAGGAGGTTCCGGTAACCCCCTTCGGCAATCCCGATAAATCCGAAACTTTTCCGATATACTTCCGGTGTCCGAATATAGCCGTCCAATATATCAATCTTTATGTCTCGGACATTCTGAGACTCCTCGTCATGTCCGTGATCTCATCCGGGACTCCGAACTACCTTCGGTACATCAATACTCATAAACTCATAATACCGATCGTCATCAAACGTTAAGCGTGCGGACCCTACGGGTTCGAGAACTATGTAGACATGACCGAGACTCATCTCCGGTCAATAACCAATAGCGGAACCTGGATGTTCATATTGGCTCCTACATATTCTACGAAGATCTTTTATCGGTCAGAACCGCATAACTACATACGTTGTTCCTTTTGTCAAACGGTATGTTACTTGCCCGAGATTCGATCGTCGGTATCTCTATACCTAGTTCAATCTCGTTACCGGCAAGTCTCTTTACTCGTTCTGTAACACATCATCTCGTGACTAACTCATTAGTCTTTTGCTTGCAAGGCTTATTGTGATGTGTGTTACCGAGAGGGCCCAGAGATACCTCTCCGACACTCGGAGTGACAAATCCTAATCTTGATCTATGCCAACACCACGAATACTTTCGAAGACACCTGTAGAGCATCTTTATGATCACCCAGTTACGTTGTGACGTTTGATAGCACACAAGGTGTTCCTACGATATTCGGGAGTTGCATAATCTCATAGTCATAGGAACATGTATAAGTCATGAAGAAAGCAATAGCAGTTAAACTAAACGATCATAGTGCTATGCTAACGGATGGGTCTTGTCCATCACATCATTCTCCTAATGATGTGATCCCGTTGATCAAATGACAACTCATGTCTATGGCTAGGAAACATAACCATCTTTGATCAATGAGCTAGTCTAGTAGAGGCATACTAGGGACATACTGTTTTGTCTATGTATCCACACATGTACTAAATTTCCGGTTAATACAATTCTAGCATGAATAAAAGACATTTATCATGATATAAGGAAATACAAATAACATCTTTATTATTGCCTCTAGGGCATATTTCCTTCAGTCTCCCACTTGAACTAGAGTCAATAATATAGATTTACAAAGTGATGATTCTCACACCCATGGAGTCTTGGTGCTGATCATGTTTTGCCCGTGGAAGAGGCTTAGTCAACGGGTCTGCAACATTCAGATCCGTATGTATTTTGCAAATCTCTATGTCTCCCTCCTTGACTAGATCGCGGATGGAATTGAAGCGTCTTTTGATGTGCTTTGTTCTCTTGTGAAACCTGGATTCCTTCGCCAAGGCTATGGCTCCAGTGTTGTCACAAAAGATTTTCATTGGACCCGATGCACTAGGTACTACACCTAGATCGGATATGAACTCCTTCATCCAGACTCCTTCATTTGCTGCTTCCGAAGCAGCTATGTATTCCGCTTCACACGTAGATCCCGCCACGACGCTCTGCTTGGAACTGCACCAACTGACAGCTCCACCGTTCAATAAAAATACATATCCGGTTTGTGACTTTGAGTCATCCGGATCAGTGTCAAAGCTAGAATCGACGTAACCGTTTACGACGAGCTCTTTGTCACCTCCATATACGAGAAACATATCCTTTGTTCTTTTCAGATACTTTAGGATGTTTTTGACCGATGTCCAGTGATCCACTCCTGGATTACTTTGGTACCTCCCTGCTAGACTTATAGCAAGGCACACATCAGGTCTGGTACACAGCATTGCATACATGATAGATCCTATGGCTGAGGCATAGGGAATGACTTTCATTTTCTCTCTATCTTCTGCAGTGGTCGTGTTGGGGAACGTAGTATTTTAAAATTTTCCTACGATCACGCAAGATCTATCTACCAGATGCATAGCAACGAGAGGGGAGAGTGTGTCTACGTACCCTCGTAGACCGGGAGCGGAAGCGTCAAGTGACGCGGTTGATGTTGTCGAACTTCTTCGCGATCCAACCGATCAAGCACCGAACGTACGGCACCTCCGCGTTCAGCACACGTTCAGCTTGATGACGTCCCACGAGCTCTTGATCCAGTTGAGCTTCACGGGAGAGTTTCGTCAGCACGACGGCGTGGTGACAGATATGATGTGTTCACCGGCGCAGGGCTTCGCCTAAGCTCCGCGACGGTACGACCGAGGTGTGATTCTGTGGAGGGGGGCACCGCACACGGCTAAAACAATTCAACTTGTGTGTCTTTGGGTGCCCCCCTGCCCCCGTATATAAAGGAGCAAGGGAGGAGGGGCCGGCCAACTCTCCTGGTGCGGCTAGGGAAGGGATTCCTACTAGGAATAGGATTGCAATCCTATTCCTAGTAGGATTCACCGAAAGGAAGAAGGGAGAAAGGAATAGGAGAGGTGGCGCCCCCCCAATCCTAGTCCAACTAGGATTCCTAGGTGGGGGCGCCGGCCAGCCCTATGGGCTGCCTCTCTCTCACCCTTTAGGCCCACTATGGACCATCCCCTCTCGTAGGGGGTTCCGGTAACCCCCTCCGGCATTCCCGATAAATCCGAAACTTTTCCGGTATACTTCCGGTGTCCGAATATAGCCGTCCAATATATCAATCTTTATGTCTCGGACATTCCGAGACTCCTCGTCATGTCCGTGATCTCATCCGGGACTCCGAACTACCTTCGGTACATCAATACTCAAAAACTCATAATACCGATCGTCATCAAACGTTAAGCGTGCGGACCCTACGGGTTCGAGAACTATGTAGACATGACCGAGACTCATCTCTGGTCAATAACCAATAGCGGAACCTGGATGTTCATATTGACTCCTACATATTCTACGAAGATCTTTTATCGGTCAGAACCGCATAACAACATACGTTGTTCCTTTTGTCAAACGGTATGTTACTTGCCCGAGATTCGATCGTCGGTATCTTTATACCTAGTTCAATCTCGTTTACCGGCAAGTCTCTTTACTCGTTCCGTAACACATCATCTCGTGACTAACTCATTAGTCCTTTGCTTGCAAGGCTTATTGTGATGTGTGTTACCGAGAGGGCCCAGAGATACCTCTCCGACACTCGGAGTGACAAATCCTAATCTTGATCTATGCCAACACCACGAATACTTTCGGAGACACCTGTAGAGCATCTTTATGATCACCCAGTTACGTTGTGACGTTTGATAGCACACAAGGTGTTCCTACGGTATTCGGGAGTTGCATAACCTCATAGTCATAGGAACATGTATAAGTCATGAAGAAAGCAATAGCAGTTAAACTAAACGATCATAGTGCTATGCTAACGGATGGGTCTTGTCCATCACATCATTCTCCTAATGATGTGATCCCGTTGATCAAATGACAACTCATGTCTATGGCTAGGAAACATAACCATCTTTGATCAATGAGCTAGTCTAGTAGAGGCATACTAGGGACATACTGTTTTGTCTATGTATCCACACATGTACTAAGTTTCCGGTTAATACAATTCTAGCATGAATAAAAGACATTTATCATGATATAAGGAAATACAAATAACATCTTTATTATTGCCTCTAGGGCATATTTCCTTCACCCCTTTGGCATATATTTAAAGCGTCTCCCGAAACCCTCGAGACGAGAACTCTTTTTCGCGATCTCATCTCTGTTCCACCGCTGCTTCCAAGATCGGGAGCACCAGGAGAACTCTTCCCGGCACCCTGCCGGAGGGGAGGATCACCACCGGGAGCTTCTCCACCACCATGGACGCCTCCCGGATGAGTTGTGAGTAGTCTCCCTTGGACCATGGGTCCATGACCAGTAGCTATGTGATGTTCTCCTCCCGTTCTTGTGCTTCACTAATTAGTCCTCGTGAGCTGCCCTACACGATCGAGGCACATATGTAATCCTTATGCTGTTGCTATGATGAGTTTGCTGGGATCCGATGGATTATGAGATTATGTTCAGATTGTGTTTGAGTAATATATTTGATTCACCTCTTTTATATTTATGTTCGTAAGTAATTCTTGCATGTTCTCCGTTGTTATTTATTGCTTTGGCCAAGTAGTAGGTAGTGACTCCAAGAGGGAACGTTATGCTTGATTGTGGGTTCATGCCCCTCGATGACTAGCTTGAGTGACAGAAACAAGAGTCTAGGGGATGTGTTGTTGCCACAAGGGAGAAAACAACGGTGCTTGTGCCCGCGGGTGCAAGGATTGTTTACTTTACGCAAAGTTCTTTTAATGCAGTTGTCTGTTGCTTTGCGTTTACACTATGGGTGGGACTCGCAACTTAATACCAGCGAGATGTTCTGGATAGATATCTCAAGGTGGATGATTAGTAGTAGATGCAGATGGATTTCGGTCTACATATCTCGGCGTACCGCCCATGCTTTGAACCTCAACCTTTCTTACAATGTAGTCAGCATTGGTTTGCGCACATGGTCCTGTCAATTGCCCAGCTGTAATTCATTTACCTCACATAGCTGTTTTATCGTCTTTTGGGAGAGAGACATCACTAGTGAACATCATGAGACTCCGGTCCATATTACCATCATTGATCACATTCGCTATTTACTTTTTGCTTTTACTTACTATTGCAATTATACCTATCACTATTATCACTTGCGTTTGATCCTTTGTGAACTACAAGGCCGGAGGGATTGACAACCTCTCTGTACTCGTTGGGAGCAAAGTTATTTGTATCTGTGTGCAGGTCCACGTTGATTGCTAATATCTGGCGCCGTTAGCAGTTGACACCTTCTTGTTGAAACTGGGAGTCTCAGGGAAATCGATCCTTGGTATTGCCAAGGGAAAACTTCCGCTACACTGCATCTCAAACCTTCTACTTGGGGTAACCAACGAGGGGCGAGAAGCCATCAGCGGCCAGGGGTGGGGCCGCGCCGGGTGGCCGCCTGGGCCACCCCTGGCTCCCCTCTGGCCCCACTTTGGTTTTTCTCGAAGCTTCCTGTACGCTGATTTTTCCTGTATTTTTCCCGGAATTTTTGGAGCACTTTTAATATGGGGGAAATCTGAAATAGAAAAACAGCAGAAAACAGGAACTGGCACTGTGGTGCACTGAGTTAATAGGTTAGTCCAAATATGATCAAAAGTGTATGGCAGTGCATCAATATCATAGCAATATCACACAAAAGAGGCATGGAGCAAGCAGAAATTATATATACGTTTTGGACGTATCAACATCCCCAAGCTTAATTCCTGCTCGTCCTCGAGTAGGTAAATGATAACAAGCATAATTTCTGTGGTGACATGCTACCAACCATATAAGAACTTTTTAAGTAAAGCAATCAAGGCATGTAATTCAATTCAAATCATAACAAGCAAGAGTCTATATTAGCATTGTAACAAGTAACATAAGAACATAGAGGTGCAAGAGCTCTAGCTGTCCGTGACTCGAATGTCTCCAAATGGTGTTTGCGTGCAAGAAAGGGGATATGGATATACGAGAGAGTAAAACATAGTTTTTGTATTGTTGAGAACTTAATCTACTAAAGTTTCACACTTTGTCTTCTTTGGAATCTTATCTTGACTCATCCCTAGACCACTAGCCAGGTACAAGTCAAAATGATCCACTCCATTTCGATATTTTGAGCACTCATGCAATGGATGAGCGTAAGCAAGAAAGTCGACACTTAGGATGGCAAAGAGAGAAAAATGATGAAGGGGGAAGACAAAAAAGGTGTGAAAGGCTCACATCAATGAGGACAATCACAGGCGAGAGAAAGCCAAATGATAGATATGACGTGAGAAGTAGGGATTGCCATGCAACGGATGCACATATGAGCTAAGGTAAGCTCTCCAATGGAACTAGTGGGGGTGCATCCAACTTGCTTGCTCAAGAAGATCTAGAGCTCTTTTGAGGAGGCTCATCATTGGAATAAACAAGCCAAGTTCTATAGTATGAAGGTCCCCACATAGTTATATGCATGAATGATAATCTCTATGGAGTACAAGGTATAAGATGGAGTACGAGTGTGGATCTCTCAAAAAGAATAGTAGTGTGCCCCCTTCTCTCTTTTTATTTCTTTTTCTGTTTTTTCTATTTTTTTTATTTTTTTTGTGGCCTCAATGGCTCTTTCTATTTAACTCTCATTTGTCCTCTTTGGGATCTTTTGATTTTGTCCTCTTTGGGATCTTTTCCTCACTTTAGGGGCAACACTCTATATATTACAAGAAGTATAGAAGATCTTTCACACTTTACAAAAGTACTCAACATAAAGAAAATGAAACTATCATGATGTATGCAAATGTATGCCTCTGCCAGTGTAGCAGGATATGCAATGATACTAGTGTGTCATGTAGCAATGATTAGGACAAGGCCCAACTAGCATGCGGATCATGGATCAAGCAAAATGCATGTATGACATGAAGATCAAGTCATGAGAAGATGGATGTTGCATGGCAATGTATCTCTGAAAGGCTATGGAAATGCCTTAATAGGTAGGTATGGTGGCTGTTCTGAGGAAGGATATAATGAGGCTTATGATGACAGAGCGTATCGTGCCAAGGATTTGGATGCACCGGCGAAGTATGCGCCAACTCTCGAGGTGAGAAAGGGCAATGCACGGTACCGAAGAGGCTAGAAAAATATGGCTAGGTGGAAGTGTCAACTTTCGAATACTCACATTAGTCCGAAGAACTCATGCACTTATTATCGGTAACTCTCAATCTAATTAGGAGGTTCACAAAGAGACAAGTACCCGGAGGAGGAGTGTATGGGGGTTTGGTTATCCTTGCGCATCCTCGACTCATGGTACGTGAGTGTACTCTAATATTCGATCCCTCCAAAGATTAGTGATCCATCTAGTAGCTAAAGTTCTCAACTATTTTGTAGGTTTTCGAAAATAAACAAGGATTGCCCAAAATACGACATCTATCACAAATAGGCTAAAGCTCTTGACACCAAAAGTTCAGACATTACTCATGGCAATACCTCAAAACTATTGCAAGTTACTACTAAAATTAAATAGCAACCTCAATTACCTACTTTAAGTTAAGACACACAACTCAGTGCAACAGGCAAACTCTCTTAACAAGATAAACATGAAAACTCAAGAGAGTTCAGCAACCAACTAAACAAAAGCTCTTTAAAAAGAAAAGCATGAAAACTAAGAGCTAAACATGACAGCAGCTATGGAAAGACAAAGAACACACACAGCAAAGATAAGCATGAAAATCCTATGTTGTGTTCTAGGTTGAAGTGGAGCGTGTTTCTCTCCCACACAAAGAAAGCTGGGTTCTAACTTGTTATGAACAGCAAGCAAAGCTAAAGAAAACTAAAAAGGAAACTAAGAGCAAGACGCTCCAAGCATAGCACATAACGCATGAAGTGATTAAAATATAGTGGAACGAAAGACGAACTGATAATTGTTGATGGAGAAGGGGATGCACGGGGGCATCCCCAAGCTTAGACGCTTGAGTCTTCTTGAATATTTCTTGGGGGTGCACGGGGGCATCCCCAAGCTTGAGCGTTTGACCCTCCTGAATCTTCTTTTATCATCTTCCCTCGCACACTTGAAAACTCCCTTCATACATAACTCATCATAATCTGATTAGCGAGGTTAGTACCCACAATAAAATAATTTTTCCCTACTGGAAATAAGGATAATCTTGAAGAGCTACTGTTTCTCAAGATTGCCAAAAAGTTTTTGCAAAGAAAAGCAAGCTCAAGGTTTGCAAAACGAAGAAAAGGCAAAACAGGACAGAATCTGTGAAAAACAGACCAGCAGGTAGTAAATAATTTTTTTGGGGCACTTCTGCAACTCAAATCAAAAAACTCAGAACAGAAGCTCGAAAGCCAATTGTATAGAGCACGCTTTCAAAAAAATTCAGATCAAAAAGATGATCTGGTGATTTTATACAAAATTTTCTGTCCAAGGACAGAATCTGTTTTCTGGACAGCACGTAACAACTTTTGAACTTTCTTGCAATCAGAGGCTAAACTTGGCACAAAGCTGAAAAGAAAAGATACAATGATGATGCTACTGTAGTAACAAACATCAAGACACAACAAAAGCAAAATAAAACTTTATTCGTTGTGGGCTGCCTCCCAACAGCGCTTTCTTTTATGCCTTTAAGCTAGGCATGATGCAAAAAGATCAAGTTGTATCAATTGAACCATCATCAAGATCATCAAAAAGCTCTTCAATAGTACAACTAGTCTTAAGAGGACTTTCAAATAAAGGCCTAATAAAGATACTTCTAGGGAGAAAACCAAAAGGTGGAAAGTCAATGGAAGATTCATTTATAAATTTATCAAAGAGAGGTATTTCTTCCAAAGTCTTCACAGTTTCAACCCCTTTGGCAATAGATGGATTACTTTTGGAACGAGGAGCCTTTGGAATGTAAACGAACTTAGGTTCCTTCTTTGCCGGAGTTTCTACCTTTTTGGCTTTGATTGAGGAGAAAGTAGTTCCTAAAGTGTCAAAGATTTCCTCAATCTTGTCTATCCTAGAAGAATCCAAGTCATGGGATTTGATGGTCTCCAAAGTTTTGAGAATTTTATGCATGGAGCTATCAAGCCTATTCAAATTCCCTTGGACCTTACGGTCCAACTCATTTATCTTATTAATGCTTGGCATCTCTAGCTCTATCTTTTCAAGTTTTTTCATAATGTGAGCTAGGGTAATGTCCTCTTGAATGCTAACAACAGGGGGATTTCCAACAAGATTTTCCATAATACTAAGAGATTCCCAAACTGGGGCTTCTAGGAAATTTCCATTGATAGCAGAATCTAGAATAAACCTATTCCAAGAAGTAATTCCAACATAAAAATTTCTAAGCAGGATAGTAGTAGATTGCTTCTTGGTGGCTCTTTTTTTAGAATCATTAATTCTATACCAAGCATCTTTTAGACTTTCACCACCTCTTTGTTTAAAGGTGAGCACTTCTGCCTCACTAAAGGCAAAAGGACCAGACATAATGTCAACTAGAAAGCAAGATAACTATTTTTGTGATTTTTGGTAAGGGACACTAAAGCAAAAACTGAAAGGTAAACTAACAAGACTAAAAAGCAAAGATAAAAGATAGCGTGCAACTCCCCTATCTTGAAGAGTGGAGTCCCCGGCAATGGCGCCAGAAACTTTTGCTTGATGGCTTCTCGCCCCTTGTTGGTTACCCCAAGTGGAAGGTTTGACATGTAGCGTAACGACAAGTTTCCCTTGGCAAAGATACCAAGGATCGAATCCCGTGACACTCCGAGGGTCGACAAGTAGGTGTCAACGGCGCCAGAAACTTAGCGGTTGACAGGACCTGCACACAGATACAAATAACTTTGCTCCCAACGAGTATAGAGAGGTTGTCAATCCCTCCGGCCTTGTTGTTTACAAAGGATCAAACGCAAGAGATAATAATGATAGCTATGACTGCAACTAGGAAATAGAAATAGGAAGTAAATAGAAGTTGTGATCAGTGGTGGTAATATGGACCGGGGTCCCATGATGTTCACTGGTGATGTCTCACTCTCCCAAAAGACGATAAAACAGCTAAGCGAGGTAAACAAATTACAGCTGGGCAATTGACAGGATTATGTGCGCAAACCAATGCTAACTATGCTGCAAAGAAAGGTAGAGGCTCAAAAGCATGGGCGGTACACCAAGGCAAGTAGACCGAAATCCATCTGCATCTACTACTAATCATCCACCTTGAGATATCTATCTAGAACATCTCGCTGGTATTAAGTTGCGAATCCCACCCAAAGTGTAAACTCAAAGCAACAGACAACTGCATTAAAAGAACTATGTGTAAAGTAAACAATCCCTGCACCCGCAAGTACAAGCACCGTTGCTTTCCCCCTTGTGGCAACAGCACATCCCCTAGACTCATGTTTCTGTTACTCAAGCTAGTCATCAGGGGGCATGAACCCACAATCAAGCATAACGATCCCTCTTGGAGTTACTACCTACTACTTGGCCAAAGCAATTAACAGCAACGGAGAACATGCAAGAATTACTTAAGAACAAATATATAAAAGAGGTGAATCAAATATATTACTCACACACAATCTGAACATAATCTCATAATCCATCAGATCCCAACAAACTCAGCAGAGCAACAGCATAAAGATTACATATGTGCCTCGATCATGTAGGGCAGCTCACGAGGTCTAAACCATGAAGAACAAAGAGGGGAGGAGAACATCACATAGCTACTGGTCATGGACCCATGGTCCAAGGTGGACTACTCACAACTCATCCGGAAAGCGTCCATGGTGGTGGAGAAGCTCCCGGTGGTGGTTCTCCCCTCCGGCAGGGTGCCGGGAAGAGTTCTCCTGATGCTCCCGATCTTGGAATCGTTGCGGCGGCGGAACAGAGGCGAGATCGCGAAAAAGGGTTCCGTCCTCGAGGGTTTCGGGACGAGAGGAATATATATGCGAAGGGGGGTCACCAGAGGCGGAGAGGGGGCCCCAGGCGCCCCCCTTGCGCGGCCAGGGTGGGGCCGCGCCGGGTGGCCGCCTGGGCCACCCCTGGCTCCCCTCTGGCCCCACTTTGGTTTTTTTCGAAGCTTCCTGTACGCTGATTTTTCCTGTATTTTTCCCGGAATTTTTGGAGCACTTTTAATATGGGGGAAATCTGAAATATAAAAACAGCAAAAAACAGGAACTGGCACTGTGGTGCACTGAGTTAATAGGTTAGTCCAAATATGATCAAAAGTGTATGGAAGTGCATCAATATCATAGCAATATCACACAAAAGAGGCATGGAGCAAGCAGAAATTATAGATACGTTTGCTATTGGTCTACTTGTTTCACTTGCGAATTTGTGAATCTTTTTCAACTTTATTGACTCTTGCTAACATTTCACATCAATTTTTTGTGCCACTATCCTCACCGAGCTCCACCATAAGGTTTACTTGTGTAGGTCTGAGAAACCGACAAGAATTGGTACCAATTGTGCTATTTCCTTGTTCCACATTTGAGTGATCATTGATCCATCTTCAACATCGGTCAAGGTACATTTGGTATAGTTCTTCTCTTTCTCCCACTCATACTTGCTAGCATCTTGTGATGGATAGGCAAGACATTTCATCTCCGGTCTTCGACATCGACGGCGTGAACAAGGACATCCACGCGAAAACCATCGGACTACAACGAGAAATGCAAGAGTGCTTGGGCAACATCGCCATCGAACTACGACACTCCGAGATAAGGACAATGGCTTCCTTCGACGATATGTGCGACTCCTTCAACAAACAAATGGCGGAGCTCCGACACTTGGTGGTCGATTACAAGTCTTCTTCCCCTTCGTCATCCTCTCGGCGGTGTCGTTCAAGTCACAAGTCTTCGGAGCGCAAACATGATGCAAGTGCAAGTCTTCCACGTCCACACCGCCATGGCGACCATCGACATCGTCATGAAGGGCAAGTCACCTCCAAGCATCATGTGCACAACGACGACGAACGACATCTACCAACAGCTCAAGCACGACAACGACATCATCATCATCATGAAGATGCTCGAAAAGCGCATACCTACAAGTCCGAAGACGCCCTACTTCACGCCAAGCCCAAACTTCAAGAGAACATAAGAAGACCGCGAGACAAGCACACCCAAGACGGAGCTACGGCTACAACCACCACTTCGGCATCTTCGCCAAGTGCTATCAAGGCATCTTCGCCTTTGAACGTACGGCATCTTCACCTACTTCCCATGAGTTCGCCTACATCGACATCTTCATCATCAAGGCGATCATCTACGAGCGACGGCGACAGGACGGCCGACCATGGGCCATCCCCTTCGACCAAGGCGTCATGCATGAACCTCTTCGACACCATGAAGACGGCGCCAATATTGGACTACTACTCCGGGTCAAGCTACGCGAGCAAGCATGAGACCTTGTCTTTGACCTCGGAGGAGCGTGATGATTTTTCACATCCCACGGCATTCATCTTTGGAGGCATTACGGATGAGGAAGTTGAGCATGGAGACTATTGCACCTACACCTCTTCGACATCCACATATGACGAGATGCCCCAATTCCCATGTGAGGAGAGCCACCACCACATGAGTGATACGAGTGACTCCACCATATGTGACCTTGAGAGCATTTCCCTTGAGAGCATTTCCCTTGAGAGGATGAATGTGCCAACTACTAGCCCCACACATGAGAGCATTCCACTTCTCCTATGTGCGGTAGAGAGCCATTTGAGTGACTCCACCAACCATACGAATGAGAGCATCCATGAGGGAGTGAGTGAGCCACAACACCTAATGAGTGAGGTAGTTGAGAGGGCATGTGAGGCCCCTATGATTTCTAACGACTTAACCTCTACTCCTAGTGTGTTTTCTTTGGTGCTAGGTCTCCTACAAGAGGACATGCCTACCCTCGAAGAGTCCGTCCCTCCAATGGACAAACCGATGGCCATGGTGGAAGACGATGCACCACCCACATGGTTCCATCAAGAGAAAGATGAGAACAATCGGATCTTGAAAACCTCACCTACACCACATGAGTGGAACTCCAAAGGTAACATAGGTGACGGTGCTTCTCTCGTCCCACTAGTGGACTATCTTGACAATGATTGCTTGCATGATGTTGACACACCCATTGCCACGCTTCATGCTAGTGCGACTTCATCATGTCTTGACTTACCTATTTATGATGAATATGATGATGAGCATGTTGAGTTGCCTAGTTGTAATGCTATGCTCCATAGGATATCATGTGAAAATTCTTGTGGTCACATCATGTTCGAGAACCCTCTACACTTGTCATATGATATGAGTGAGATCTCCCATATTGCATCATTTCAATCTCAACATAGTAGCTATGCATGCCCCATTAAAGTAAATCCTATTTGCACTTGTGGCATAGATGACAAGATGATGGTCATTGGCTTGTGTTTCTCTTGCGATGATATTGACATGCTTCCTTTACATGATTTGCGCAATTCATCTATTAGGCCATGCCATGATCACATTGCTCCGAATATGCATTGTTTTGGATGTTATCAATATTCTCCATTTGATGTTTCCATTGATGCTCATGAGGAGATCCCCATAGTTTCCTCATACATACTAGGAGATATTGATGCATTCGATACCTTGCATGATTACCATGATTGTGTGCACCATATGTATTCCATGAATAACAATGCTCTACATATTTCTTGTGATGCATTACACAATATGAGTCTCCATTATGCCATACATAGCAATAAACCTCTCATGATGGATGACATGTTTCTATATCACGCATCTCATTTATTTGAGCATTGGATATTATGTGCTAACCAACACACACACGTGCGCATCATGATGGATGATGTGTACATATACCACGCACATACAATTTTTCCTTTGCCTTTGTCTTGTGTAGGTACTTTTGCAAACTCTTCAACCTCACAATCCCATGAGTTGATGAAAAGAGCTCTTGAGAGCAACGATGATATGGGATTCCGTGGAACCTCCTTACCACCATTCTCTTCGTGCAACCACTACGCGCATCTCTTTTACTTGGCTCTCACACAACTATGGGTTATTTACCACTTGTCACCTTATGCCCATACTATCGTGTTCACTTTGCATGTTATACCTCTTGCTATGACTTTGCCATGCAATTGTGACCCTTGCTTGCCTTTACACATGATTCACCATTATGCTACTTCTATGTGTATTTGCATGCTTGGTGGAGATACTTGTAGCTACTACCATGATTTCTTTGTGCCCCACGCTATTGATGCTTGTTGTGTTGGGAGAGTCATGATGTCCCATCGCTATTTACATATGGCCTCTCGCCAATACATTAATCCTATTTTGCTCATACCTTGCTTTCATGCTTGTGATATGCCATGTGCATTATTCATGCTTCCTATTTGCACACATGCCATGATTGCCATGATTACTTCTAGTATGTTGCATCCACGCAATACTAGATTGTTTGACTTGATCACTATGATTGCTTGCTATGTTGCATCACCCATGTTCCTCTCTTACTTGCTTTCTTGGGTTGATGACATATATGTTCATGACACTCACATGATATATCTTGATCATTGTCATTTGTCTCCACTAGTTGCATCTCCCATCACTTGTATTGAGTGCAACAATGCTATGTTTGTTGATCTTGGAGACTTGTACACCATACTTGTGATGCATGATTGTTTGTTTGAGCCTAATGTCTTTGGTTGTTATCGCATCATACGCTTACATGCCATGCCACATTCCCTTGTACTTTCTTATGATAAGAATGATGCAAGCACTTGTTGGGTATTTTCCCGCACGAATGCTAGGTTTTGCATTATGGCTAACCTCATTTGTTTTTCTGAGTGTTTGTCATGTTCTTTCATTTTGAAGGATTCACAAGGCGGTACCATCACAAGGCATCTTGGGCATGTGAAGGCATACACGTTGCGCGACACCAACACCTTCGAGAACATACATAAGGTGAATTCCTTCTTTGTGAGCCATCCTCACATATGCATATTGGATGGGCCATACTTTCATTGTTGTTTCCTTCTTGTTGTCTACATGATACATCTACGGGGTAGAGGACCGGCATTAAAGATTGACCCTATGGATTCACCACCGGTCTACCACTTTTGCCACGACATCGAGCATTGGTATGTCAAAACCCCTTTGACACATTGCACCAAAACCTTCATATTTGTTGATTGTGTGCTCACATGCCATGCTCCATGGACATATCATTCCCATAACAAATTTGCATCTTGCCCATGGATTGACTCACATTATGATTGCCTTGTTGCATTTTGTATTCCCGTGTCATCCATGATATATGAGCTTGTGCATTTCCTTAGCAAATTTGTTGTGATCTTTCTTGATGGCATATTCATACATCATGATCATCTTGTCCTCCATCAATTGCATGATAACATACACATGTTGAGCATTGATACGTCCAAAATGCATCACTATTTAATATCGTAATTCATCCTTATTCATTGATATATTTCACATTACGATGATGTTCTTATGTTGTTTTGGCCTATTTTACACAGTTTGCAACTTTCCGGTGCCGAAGCAGCAGACGCAGGATTCAGCGGTAAAAAGTGGACGCTGAGTTGCTGAAGAAGAATACCTTCAAATTACCTAAAAATCGATGGAGGGTATTTTCCAGAAGGATCACGAAGATACGCAAAAGAGCAACCAGAGGGGGGCCACAGGGTGCCCAGGCGGCCACCTGGCGCGGCCCCCACCCTGGCCGCGCCGGGAGGGCGCCTGGAGCCCCTGGCCCACTCCAGGCTCCCCCCTCTGGCCTATATACTCCTCGTCATCCAGAAACCCTAAAAAGGGGAGAGTTTTACGAAGTTCCACCGCCGCTCCGTGGCGGAAACCTACAGAGAAGAAAAGCCATCTCCGGTGAGCAGATTCCGCCGGGGAGATCACCTCCCGGAAGGGGAGATCATCGTCATCGTCATCACCATCGTCACGGGCATCATCAAGATCATCATCAACATCATCCCCAACATCAGCACCATCTCCATCTTCATCCAATCTCATCTCACAATTGCAACTTGTGTTGTAATCCGTACTATCTATCCTCTCTACTCTATCGGTGTTGATTACTACTTTGTGGTGAATGCTATTGAGTTTTGTTGGAGAAATATCATTGTGTCCAGATTGTTTATCATCCATCTATCTCCACTGATCATTATCTCTTTCATGTCTTGTGAGTAGTTACTTTAGTTCTTGAGGACATGGGAGAAGTCTTGTTGTTAGTAGTCATATGATGTTGAAGTAATATGTGTTGTTTGATACTTAAGTTGTGTTATTATTTTCCTAGTGGTGTTGTGTGAGACGAACACTCAACACTTCGCCTTATTAAGGACCTAGGGGAATACATTGTGTACAAAGAATGCTTACGGTGGGTTGCCGGAGTGACAGAAACCTGAACCCCAGTTCGCACGCTTTTGCACAAGGGAACAATGGATCGTCGATCGTATTGCTATGGTTAGGCTTTTGCCTTAAATACTATCTTGTATTTGCGGATGCTTGCAAGGTGTTTAATCATAAGAGTGCACTCATCTTAGTCTAGAGGGTGTACTAGCATAGATCCACCCACTCAACACTTATCAACACATCACATAGTACCGATACGGAATATGGCGAAAGCACATGACTACCTCTCCCGTGTGTCCTCAAGAACACTTTAGCATTTATAAGTTCAGTTGCTAGGCCTCTCCTTTGCTCAGAAAGGATTGGGCCACTTGTTACTCTCCAGTGCCTTTTACTTTGCTCGCTTTTGTTGGGGAACGTAGCATAATTCAAAAAAATTCTACGCTTTCACCAAGATCCAACTATGGAGACATCTAGCAATGAGCAAGTAAGAGTGCATCTACATACCGTTATGGAGATTGCGAGCGGAAGCTTTCGACGAAGCGTGGATGAAGTAGTCGTACTCTTCACGTTCTTCGTCACCGATGATCTAGCGCCGAACGGACGGCACCTCCGCGTTCAACACACGTACGGTGCAGCAACGTCACCTCCTTCTTGATCCAGCAAGGGGGGAGGAGAAGTCGTCAGAGATCCGGCAGCACGACGGCGTGATGACGGATGCAGTGGAAATCGCAGCAGGGCTTCGCCGGGCGCCCTGCGTGGGAGTATGGAGGTGTGACGGGAGGGGGAGAGGCGCCAGGGCTTGGGTGCGGCTGCCCTCCCCCCCCCCCACATATATATAGGGGGCCAGGGGGGCGCCAGCCCCCTGCAGATCCAATCTGCAAGGGGGGGCGGCGGCCAGGGGGGAGTCCTTGCCCCCCAAGGCAAGTGGTGGCCCCCCTCCCCTTAGGGTTTTAACCCTAGGCGCATAAGGAGGTGGGCCCCCTTAGTGGTGTGCCAGCCCAGAGGGCTGGACACTTCCCCTCGCGGCCTAGGGGCCCCACCGGGATGGGTGGCCCCACCCGGTGGACCCCCGGGGCCCCTCCGGTGGTCCCGGGACGCTCCCGGTGACCCCCGGAGATCACCCGTTGGCCGAAACTGGACTTCCTATATATCAATCTTTACCTCCGGACCATTCCGGAACTCCTCGTGACGTCCGGGATCTCATCCGGGACTCCGAACAACTTTCGGGTTTCCACGTGCATTTATCTCTACGACCCTAGCGTTACCGAACCTTAAGTGTGTAGACCCTACGGGTTCGGGAGACACGTAGACATGACCGAGACGACTCTCCGGTCAATAACCAACAGCGGGATCTGGATACCCATGTTGGTTCCCACGTGTTCCTCGATGATCTTCATCGGATGAACCACCGTGTCAAGGATTCAATCAATCCCGTACGTTATTCCCTTTGTCCATCGGTACGGTACTTGCCCGAGATTCGATCGTCGGTATTCCCGATACCTTGTTCAATCTCGTCATGGCAAGTCTCTTTACTCGATCCGTAATCCATCATCCCGTGACTAACTACTTAGTCACATTGAGCTCATTATGATGATGTCTTACCGAGTGGGCCCAGAGGTACCTCTCCGTCATACGGAGTGACAACATCCCAGTCTCGGTTCGTACCAACTCAACAGACACTTTCGGAGATACCCGATGCGTACCTTTATAGCCACCCAGTTACGTTGTGACGGTTGGCACACCCAAAGTACTCCTACGGTATCCGGGAGTTGTACAACCTCATGGTCTAAGGAATAAATACTTGACACCGAAAAAGCTTATGCATTACGAACTATACGATCTCGTGTTATGCTCAAGTTTGGGTCTTGTCCATCACATCATTCTCCTAATGATGTGATCCCATTATCACTGACATCTCATGTCCATGGTCAAGAAACCGTGACCATCTGTTGATCAACGAGCTGGTAACTAGAGGCCTACCAGGGACTCATTGTGGTCTATGTATTCACACATGTATCGCTGTTTCCGTACAATACAATTCAAGCATGAATAACAAACAATTATCATGAACAAGGAGATATAATAATAATGCTTTTATTATTGCCTCTAGGGCATATCTCCAATAGTCTCCCACTTGCACTAGAGTCAATAATCTAGTTACATTGTGATGAATCGAACACCCATAAAGTTCTGGTGTTGATCATGTTTTGCTCGTGAAAGAGGTTTAGTCAACGGGTCTGCGACATTCAGATCCGTATGCACTTTACAAATATCTATGTCTCCATCCTGAACATAATTCCGGATGGAGTTGAAACGGCGCTTGATGTGCTTGGTCTTCTTGTGAAACCTGGGCTCCTTGGTAATAGCAATAGCACCAGTGTTGTCACAGAAGAGAGTCATCGGGCTTGACGCTCTTGGAATGACTCCTAGGTCGGTGATGAACTCCTTCATCCAGACTCCTTCCTGTGCTGCTTCAGAAGCAGCTATGTACTCCGCTTCACATGTAGACGCTGCCACCACGCTCTGTTTGCAACTACACCAGCTGACTGCCCCTCCGTTCAAAATATACACGTATCCGGTTTGTGACTTAGAGTCATCCAGATCTGTGTCGAAGCTAGCATCGACGTAACCCTTTACGACGAGCTCTTCGTCACCTCCATAAACGAGAAACATATCCTTAGTCCTTTTCAGGTACTTCAGGATGTTCTTGACCACTGTCCAGTGCTCCGCACCAGGATCACTTTGGTACCTCCCTACCAAACTAATGGCAAGGTTCACATCAGGTCTGGTACACAGCATGGCATACATGATAGAACCTATGGCCGAGGCATAGGGAATGACACTCATCTTTTCTCTATCTTCTGCCGTGGTCGGCGACTGAGCCTTGCTCAATCTCATACCTTGCAAAACAGGCAAGAATCCTTTCTTTGACTGGTCCATATTGAACTTCTTCAATATTTTGTCAAGGTATGTACTTTGTGAAAGACCAATGAGGCGTCTCGATCTATCTCTATAGATTTTGATGCCTAATATGTAAGTAGCTTCTCCAAGGTCCTTCATTGAAAAACTTTTATTCAAGTAGGCCTTTACATTTCCCATCAGCAATATGTCATCCACATATAATATGAGAAATGCCACAGAGCTCCCACTCACTTTCTTGTAAATACAGGCTTCTCCATAAGTCTGTATAAATCCAAACGCTTTGATCACCTCATCAAAGCGAATATTCCAACTCCGAGATGCTTGCACCAGCCCGTAAATCGAGCGCTGGAGCTTGCATACCTTGTTAGCGTTCTCTGGATCGACAAAACCTTCCGGTTGCATCATATACAACTCTTCCTTGAGGAAGCCGTTAAGGAATGTTGTTTTGACGTCCATTTGCCATATCTCATAATCATAGAATGCGGCAATAGCTAACATGATTCTGACTGACTTCAGCATCGCTACGGGAGAGAAAGTCTCGTCGTAGTCAATCCCTTGAACTTGTCGATAACCCTTAGCGACAAGCCGAGCCTTATAGATGGTCACATTACCATCCGCGTCTGTCTTCTTCTTAAATATCCATTTGTTTTCTATGGCGTGCCTATCATCAGGCAAGTCCACCAAAGTCCATACTTTGTTTTCATACATGGATTCTATCTCGGATTTCATGGCTCCAAGCCATTTATTGGAATCTGGTCCCGCCATCGCTTCTTCATAGTTCGAAGGTTCACCGTTGTCTAACAACATGATTTCTAGGACAGGGTTGCCGTACCACTCTGGTGCGGAACGTGCCCTTGTGGACCTTCGAAGTTCAGTAGTAACTTGATCTGTTTCTTCATGATCATTATCATTGACTTCCTCCCTTGTCGGTGCAGGCACCTCAGGAACAGTTTCCTGCGCTGCGCTACTTTCCGGTACAGGAGGGGTGACTATCACCTCATCAAGTTCTACTTTCCTCCCACTCACTTCTTTCGAGAGAAACTCTTTCTCCAGAAAGCATCCATTCTTGGCAACAAAGACTTTGCCTTCGGATCTGTGGTAGAAGGTGTACCCAATTGTTTCCTTTGGGTAACCTATGAAGACGCATTTCTCCGATTTGGGTTCGAGCTTTTCAGGTTGAAGTTTCTTGACATAAGCATCGCAACCCCAAACTTTCAGAAACGACAGCTTCGGTTTCTTGCCAAACCAAAGTTCATACGGAGTCGTCTCAACGGATTTCGACGGAGCCCTATTTAAAGTGAATGCGGCAGTCTCTAAAGCATAACCCCAAAAAGATAGCGGTAAATCGGTGAGGGACATCATAGATCGCACCATGTCCAACAAAGTACGATTTCGACGTTCGGACACACCGTTACGTTGAGGTGTTCCGGGCGGTGTCAATTGTGAAACAATTCCACAGCTTCTAAGGTGTGCTAAATTCATGACTTAAATATTCACCCCCACGATCTAATCGCAAGAACTTTATTTTTCTGTCACGTTGATTCTCAACCTCATTCTGAAATTCCTTGAACTTTTCAAAGGTCTCAGACTTGTGTTTCATCAAATAGATATACCCGTATCTACTCAAGTCATCCGTGAGGGTGAGAACATAACGATAGCCTCCGCGAGCCTCAACACTCATTGGACCGCACACATCGGTATGTATGATTTCCAATAAGTTGGTTGCTCGCTCCATTGTTCCAGAGAACGGAGTCTTGGTCATCTTGCCCAAGAGGCATGGTTCGCACGTGTCAAATGATTCATAATCAAGAGACTCTAGTAGTCCATCTGAATGGAGCTTCTTCATACGTTTGACACCAATATGACCAAGGCGGCAATGCCACAAGTATGTGGGACTATCATTATCAACTTTACATCTTTTGGCATCTACACTATGAATATGTGTATCACTACGTTCGAGATTCATCAAAAATAAACCATTGACCAGCGGGGCATGACCATAAAACATATCTCTCAAATAAATAGAACAACCATTATTCTCCAATTTGAAAGAGTAGCCATCTCGCATAAGACGAGATCCAGAAACAATGTTCATGCTCAAAGCTGGTACTAAATAACAATTATTGAGGTTTAAAACTAATCCCGAGGGTAGATGTAGAGGTAGCGTGCCGACGGCGATCACATCGACCTGGGAACCATTCCCGACGCGCATCGTCACCTCATCCTTTGCCAGTCTCCGTTTATTCCGCAGCTCCTTTGACGTTGCCAGCCTTCTTGTCTGCTAAGTATTTGGGGCAGTTCCGCTTCCAGTGACCCGTTCCCTTGCAATAAAAGCACTCTGTCTCAGGCTTGGGTCCATACTTTGGCTTCTTCCCGGCAACAGGCTTGCCATGCGCGGCAACTCCCTTGCCGTCCTTCTTGAAATTCTTCTTACCCTTGCCTTTCTTGAACTTAGTGGTTTTATTGACCATCAACACTTGATGTTCTTTCTTGATGTCTACCTCCGCTGATTTCAGCAACGAATACACCTCGGGAATGGACTTCTCCATCCCCTGCATATTGAAGTTCAACACGAAGCTCTTGAAGCTTGGTGGGAGCGACTGGAGGATTCTGTCAACGACCGCTTCATCTGGGAGATTCATTCCCAGCTGAGACAAGCGGTTGTGCAATCCAGAAATCTTGAGGATGTGCTCACTGACAGAACTGTTTTCCTCCATCTTACAGCTGTAGAATGCGTCGGAGACATCATATCTCTCGACTCGGGCATGAGCTTGGAAAACCATTTTCAGCTCTTCGAACATCTCATATGCTCCGTGGTGCTCAAAACGTTTTTGGAGCCCCAATTCTAAACTGTAAAGCATGCCGCACTGAACCAGGGAGTAATCATCACTACGCGACTGCCAGACGTTCAAAACATCTTGGGCCGCATCGGGAGCAGGTGCATCACCTAGCGGTGCTTCTAGGACATATGATCTCTTGGCAGCTATGAGGATAATCCTCAGGTTACGGACCCAATCCGTATAGTTGCTACCATCGTCTTTCAGCTTGGTTTTCTCTAGGAACGCGTTGAAGTTGAGGGAAACTGGAGCGTGGGCCATTTGATCTACAAGAGATATTGTAACGAATTTAGACTAAGTTCATGATAATTAAGTTCATCTTAATCAAATTTTAATGAACTCCCACTCAGAATGACATCTCTCTAGTCATCTAAGTGATACACGATCCGAATCGAGTAGTCCGTGTCCGATCATCACGTGAGACGGACTAGTCAAAAACGGTGAACATCTTCATGTTGATCGTATCTTCTATACGACTCGTGTTCGACCTTTCGGTCTTCCGTGTTCCGAGGCCATGTTTGTACATGCTAGGCTCGTCAAGTGAACCCTAAGTGTACCGCGTGTGTAAATCTGTCTTACACCCGTTGTATGCGAACGTTAAAGCCTATCACACCCGATCATCACGTGGTGCTTCGGAGCAACGAACTTTAGCAACGGTGCACAGTTAGGGGAAACACAATACTTGAAATTTTAGTGAGAGATCATCTTATTTACTACCGTCGTTCTAAGTAAACAAGATGCATAAACATGATAAACATCACATGCAATCAATTAAAGTGACATGATATGGCCAATATCATCTTGCTCGATCTCCATCTTCGGGGCACCATGATCATCTTGTCACCGGCTCGACACCATGATCTTCATCATCATGATCTCCATCATCGTGTCTTGAGGAAGTCGTCACGCCAACTATTACTTCTACTACTATAGCTAACATTTAGCAACGAAGTAAAGTAATTACATGGCGTTATTCAGTGACACGCAGGTCATACAATAATTAAGACAACTCCTATGGCTCCTGCCGATTGTCAAGTTCATCGACATGCAAGTCGTGATTCCCTATTACAAAAACATGATCAATCTCATACATCACATATATCATTCATCACATCTTCGTTTTGGCCATACCACGTCACATAGCACATGCTGCAAAAACAAGTTAGACGTCCTCTAATTGTTGTTGCAAGTTTTACGTGGCTTCTATAGGATTTCTAGCAAGAACGTTTCTTACCTACGCCAAAACCACAACGTGATTTGTCAACTTCTATTTACCCTTCATAAGGACCCTTTTCATCGAATCCGATCTGACTAAAGTAGGAGAGACAGACACCCGCCAGCCACCTTATGCATCTAGTGCATGTCTGTCGGTGGAACTAGTCTCACGTAAGCGTACGTGTAAAGTCGGTCCGGGCCGCTTCATCCCACAATACCGCCGAATCAAGATTGACTAGTAACGGTAAGAAAGTTGAACAAAACCAAACGCCCACAACTGTTTGTGTTCTACTCGTGCAAGATGCTACGCATAAAACCTAGGCTCTGATGCCACTGTTGGGGAACGTAGCATAATTCAAAAAAATTCTACGCTTTCACCAAGATCCAACTATGGAGACAACTAGCAACGAGCAAGTAAGAGTGCATCTACATACCATTATAGAGATTGCGAGCGGAAGCTTTCGACGAAGCGTGGATGAAGTAGTCGTACTCTTCACGTTCTTCGTCACCGATGATCTAGCGCCGAACGGACGGCACCTCCGCGTTCAACACACGTACGGTGCAGCAACGTCACCTCCTTCTTGATCCAGCAAGGGGGGAGGAGAAGTCGTCACAGATCTGGCAGCACGACGGCGTGATGACGGATGCAGTGGAAATCGCAGCAGGGCTTCGCCGGGCGCCCTGCGTGGGAGTATGGAGGTGTGACGGGAGGGGGAGAGGCGCCAGGGCTTGGGTGCGGCTGCCCTCTCACCCCCCCCCCCCACATATATATAGGGGGCCAGGGGGGGCGCCAGCCCCCTGCATATCCAATCTGCAAGGGGGGCGGTGGCCAGGGGGGAGTCCTTGCCCCCCAAGGCAAGTGGTGGCCCCCCTCCCTTAGGGTTTTAACCCTAGGCGCATGGGGAGGTGGGACCCCTTAGTGGTGCGCCAGCCCAGAGGGCTGGACACTCCCCCTCGCGGCCTAGGGGCCCCACCGGGATGGGTGGCCCCACCCGGTGGACCCCCGGGGCCCCTCCGGTGGTCCCGGGACGCTCCCGGTGACCCACGGAGATCACCCGTTGGCCGAAACTGGACTTCCTATATATCAATCTTTACCTCCGGACCATTCCGGAACTCCTCGTGACGTCCGGGATCTCATCCGGGACTTCGAACAACTTTCGGGTTTCCACGTGCATTTATCTCTACGACCCTAGCGTTACCGAACCTTAAGTGTGTAGACCCTACGGGTTCGGGAGACACGTAGACATGACCGAGACGACTCTTCGGTCAATAACCAACAGCGGGATCTGGATACCCATGTTGGTTCCCACGTGTTCCTCGATGATCTTCATCGGATGAACCACCGTGTCAAGGATTCACTCAATCCCGTACGTTATTCCCTTTGTCCATCGGTACGGTACTTGCCCGAGATTCGATCGTCGGTATTCCCGATACCTTGTTCAATATCGTCATGGCAAGTCTCTTTACTCGATCCGTAATCCATCATCCAGTGACTAACTACTTAGTCACATTGAGCTCATTATGATGATGTCTTACCGAGTGGGCCCAGAGGTACCTCTCTGTCATACGGAGTGACAACATCCCAGTCTCGGTTCGTACCAACTCAACAGACACTTTTGGAGATACCCGATGCGTACCTTTATAGCCACCCAATTACGTTGTGACGGTTGGCACACCCAAAGTACTCCTACGGTATCCGGGAGTTGTACAACCTCATGGTCTAAGGAATAAATACTTGACACCGAAAAAGCTTATGCATTACGAACTATACGATCTCGTGTTATGCTCAAGTTTTGGTCTTGTCCATCACATCATTCTCCTAATGATGTGATCCCGTTATCACTGACATCTCATGTCCATGGTCAGGAAACCGTGACCATCTGTTGATCAACGAGCTGGTAACTAGAGGCCTACCAGGGACTCATTGTGGTCTATGTATTCACACATGTATCGCTGTTTCCGTACAATACAATTCAAGCATGAATAACAGACAATTATCATGAACAAGGAGATATAATAATAATGCTTTTATTATTGCCTCTAGGGCATATCTCCAACAGCTTTTACTTTCCTGTTGCTTATATCAAGAAAACCCCTAAAAAGTTATCTTTCAGTGCTTGCAGTTATTCCTTGCTCAGAATCACTTATCAATACCTTCTGCTCCTTGTTGGGTTCGACACCTTACTTATCGAAAACGCTGCAATAGATCCCTTACGGTTGTGGGTCATCAAGTACCGTTTTCTGGCGCCGTTGCCGGGGAGTGTAGCGCTATTGGTAAGTGAAGCTGGTAAGGAAGTTTTTATATTTCTGTTTTTATTTTGCTGTTGCTGCTCTTTGTCCTTATGGACAACCTTGCTATTGGATCGTTGCTTGTGGGAAGACGCCCCACATCTGTGGTGGTTGCTCCTCCCCCTACTGAAATTGTGCCCTATAAAATACCAGCTGGTATTATTGATTATGTTTTGGCTAATCGTTATGCAGGAGACAGACATCCCGGTGAACACTTGCTATATCTGTCACAACTATGTTCATTATTTAAGCTTGCAGGTATATCAATGGAGTTTGTCAAGAAGAAATTGTTCTCCGTATCGCTTATTGATAAAGCTTCAAATTGGTATAAGCTTCTCGATAACTCACACTTGCTTGATTGGCAAGAGCTTATGTCTCTCTTTTATACCAAGTTTTATCCTCTTCATGAAATTCATCGAGACAGGAACTATATCTATAACTTTAGGTCTCGTGACGGAGAAAGCATTGCTCAAGCTTGGGGGAGATTGAAGTCCCTAATGCTCAAATGTCCTATTCATGAGCTCCCCAAGAAAATTATACTTACAAATTTTTATGCCAGGCTTTCTCGTCAGGATAAGGAGATGCTGGATGCCTCCTCTAGTGGGGTATTTCAGACGAAGAGTGTTGAAGAAAGGTGGGATCTCATTGAAAGGATCCAGAGGAATATCGAAGATTGGGAAATCGATAAAGGTATTGAACCCGCTATAAATTATGAGCATGATTATATTGAGAGCTATGTGAAAACTGATTACTTCAATACCTTTTTCTCTAAGATTGGTCTTGATTCCCATCTAATGATTGATTTCTGAAAGGATTTTGCCTCTCATGTTGATTCTTTTAAAAAGAAGAGAGATCAGCATCATGAACCTTTCAAAGAGTTACCTGTTGATATTCATGTTGCTGACCCTATTTTGCCTGCAGTTATATATGAAAAGCCTCCTTTTCCCGCAAGGATAAGGGAGCACTCTCTTGTGACAGGCATAATAAATAAAAGTGAGAGAAGAATTGATGAGCCTGAGGACCAGATCAAGGTCGATCCTCAAGTTGCATTGGTTAAAGACCTTGTTACTAATGATGTTTTGGATTCCAATGTAAATTTTTGTGCTGTTTCCACTAACCTTGTCACAACCAAGAATAAAGGCCCAATTTCAGGTACTCCAGTAGTATCTGTTAAAATAGGAGATCACAATTATTATGGGCTATGCGATTTGGGATCGAGTGCTAGTGCTATCCCCTATTCACTTTATCAAGAGATCATCGGTGAGATTTCACCTTGTGAACTTGAAGAAGTTGATGTTACCATTCATCTTGCAAACAGAGCAACTATCTCTCCTATTGGAATTGTGAGAGACATTGAAGTCCTATGTGGAAAGGTAAAATACCCTACCGACTTTCTAGTACTTGGTTTAGTGAGGGACAATTTTTGTCCTATTATTTTTGGTAGACCTTTTCTCAGAACTTGTGGAGCTATAATAGATTGCAAGAAAGGTAAAGTTTCTGTTGAATTCAATGGTGAGCCATATGAATTTAACTTTTCTAAGTTCTCTAAGCAGCCTCGTGGTACCGATTTACCTAGTGATGATAAAATTATTGAAAGTATTGCTTCTATTGCTATTCCCCCTAATGATCCTTTGCAGCAATATATGGAGGACCACGAGAATGATTTGCATATGCAGGAAAGAAATGAACTAGATGAAATATTCTTGAGACAACCTGCTATCCTGAAGCACAACTGTCGGGGGAAACTGTCCACCACGAGCACCTATGGGACCGGAGCCCCTTGTACGTTGCGGTAAGGGAGCGGAGGGAGCACAAAGAGCGGATCGAGGAGCACACGCGGGCAGTTTACCCAGGTTCGGGCCGCGGCGGACGCGTAAAACCCTACTCCTGCTTGCATTGTATTGAGTTTCTGGGCTCGGGAGCTTGAAGAACTAGCTACACCGAGCAAGAGAGCTATCTAGGTTCCGAACCTCCTCTACGTTGTGCATGGGCCTCCTTTTATAGATCAAGGGGTCACCGACAGGTGTCAACGTAGAGGAGGGTAAAAATGTAACTTTGGTGGTAGTTGTAACAATGCGGGAATAGTGCGTGAACAGTGGATGAACAGTGGTCATCACCTAACTTGACAGTGGGGGACAAGAGCATTAAATGCCCATCGCCGTCGACCCCAAAAGCGCCCGCCCATGCGTCTCCGTTCGCCACGACGGTAGCCTCGTCACCGTGGAGCGCCACCGTGTCCCCCATGCTGCACAGCCTTCCGCCACGCGTCCCTGGAAGGGCCCCAGGGCGACGCGTGGGCAGATGAGCTAGAGCGCGGGTACACAGCGCAGGCTTCCCCCGGCAAGCACCTTGCCGGGGTCTTGATCTTGCCCTGAAGCTTGTCGCTCCTCGGGCCCTGCCGGGGCGCAGGGTGCGCCGAGGCATATCTTCTGAAATGCAGTCTTCTGGTCTTCCTGGCAAGCTCCTCTTGCCAGGGTCTTATGTTAATGTTATAGTCTTGAGCCTGGGACGGCCTTCCCGGCAAGCTCCACTTGCCGGGGCCTTGATCTTCTGTCTTGTATACTTTGTTTTTGAATGGCTTTATATGGACCGGGAAGCTCTCCGGCAAGCACGTGGTAAACCCTGCCGCGGGAAGCTGCTACCGCCCGTGCACAAGTTGGGGTACTAAGGTACCCCTATCTTAATACACCGACAGAAGCCCCCGGGCCTGGGCCACACACGGTGCCGAGCGCTGTTGGGCCAGGCCCAAAACAGTGCACGGGCACGCGTGGCCCACGGCGAGCCGTAGATCCCCTTCCGTATCCGCCGCGCCCCTCCCTAACGGCACGCGTCGATTGCGGCGTCATGGGAGAGATCGTGGCCACGTTCTTCAATGGGAAATGCGGAGCGTCCCCCACTTCCCCCTTAAAAGCAGAGGAAGCAGGGGCAGTTTCCCTCCTTCGCTTTCATTGCGTCTTCAACCTCCAGAAATCCCCCGCTGCCTCTTGCCTCCCATCCTCCTCCGCCGTCTTCCGCATCCGCGGCGCCGTCGAGTTCCTCACCCCTTTCCTTGCCGCCTCCGCCATGGCTCCGAAGACCGCGAAGGCGAAAGCTGACAAGGCCAAGAGGGAGAAATCCAAGCAGGCGACGAAGCTTGCCCTCCTGCGGAAGAGGAACGTGGTCTTCGCGCCGAGGCTCAGCGCGAGGGAGCTGTGGAACAAGTACTATCTCTTCTGGGCCAAGGAGACCAAGGCTCATCCCCGGACCAGAGTCTACCCCGCCGTCGCCAAAGATCTGTTTCCCGGCGGGTATTTCTTCTTCGCTGTCTTCTTTCACTGCGGCTTGTGCCCTCCATTCTCGGAGTTTTTCTGTGACATCATGAACACGTACAACCTCCACCTCTTAGACTTCACCCCCAACGCCATCCTTACGATGGCGGTTTTCGCACATCTGTGCGAAAACTACATAGGGATCTATCCAAACGTAGCACTCTTTCGCCATTTCTTCATGCCTAGAGTAGAGGCCGGCGCTCCCCTCTCCGGGGGTATCTCCTGGATCTTCCGCTTGAACAAGAAGGACTCATATCTGAAAGGAGAACTCCGTGGCAAGTGGGAAGAGTGGCGCGCAGATTGGTGTTGGATAGTGGAGGACCAGCCGGAGCCTTTCACTGCGCCGCGCACAACAGCCATAGTGCGCGGCAGGGATTGGAGCGAATTGGCCCCGGATGACGGCAAGCTCAACGTCGCCCTCATTAGGATACTTCGTCTCCGGGTAGCTAAACTGACCATCGGAGAGGTAGGGGCAGATTTCCTCCGCCGCCGCATTGCCCCTTTACAGGAAAGGAAAAGGCCAGCATGGGAGTTCGGCAATGCGACGGATATCATGAGGCTGCGCCCGGGATTGAACTTCAACTTCATGGCGTTGGAGCTGAAGGGGATGGTCCGGGAGCTTTTCAAGCATGACCCGGCCCATCCGGAGTGGTTTAGATCTCCCCGGGGAGTGGTGCCGCTGTGCAACAGCACTGCCCGGGACTCCTTGCGCGCAATGATGCCCGCGTGTGACTCTCACGGCTTCGACCCCACCTGGCTAGTGCCTTCGCCGGATGCAATTATGAGTTTCTTCGACAACTTGGTCGAGGTGCCGAAGAACACCGAGGAGAACAAGGGTCTCACCCGGGCCACCACAGAGCGGGACATAGCCTATATTGCTTCCCGGATGGAAGAGGCCGCCGCAGCTGCAGCAGCAGGGGACTTTGGATTCACCATCGACGAGGCAGATTCTGCGGACGCGTCGTGCCAAGCAGAGGAGGCAGAGATCCGCAGACTGCTCAAGCTTCCGCCCGACGAGCTCGCCGGGGTTCCTTCTCTGAGGTATGCCGGGATTCCCGGGATCGTGAGCGAAGCCGCCGCAAGAGGCGAGGTTGCCGGAGGGAGCAGAGGTGCCGGAGGGAGCGGAGCCGCTGGAGGGAGCGAGGCCGCAGGGCAGGATGCCGGACCCAGCGGGCCTGTTGGGGAGGAGGAGGAAGACGTTGAGGCCGATGAAGACACCGGCGGATCTCTAGGACTCGACGACGACGCCTCCTCGTCGTCGGAGAACTCCCCACCTCCGGCAAGTCCCAAGCAAGCGCCGGGGAAACGCCTCCGCAAGGCGCCTACAGCGACGAGGACGCAGGCACCCCGACAGCAGCCTGCTCGCCGGGCGGCGCGAGCCACCAGAGCGAGCCAAGCCCCGACGGAGGCGCCCAGCGCGCCAGCCGCGACGGAGGCGCCCCGCGCACCAGCGCCAAGCGGAGGGGGATCCTCTCAGAGCGGAGCGGCTGCTCCGTCTGCTCCCCGGGCCTCGGCGCCAACGGAGGCTGGGTCTTCGCAGCCCCCAGCCCCGGAGACCGCCAAGCGCCCGAGGGAGCCTTCTCCTCCTGCTCCTCGCGCGGGAGCGCCTCAGGTGGAGTTCGATTTCTCCGCCCTCAGCGACGACGACGAGGAAGAGGAGTAAGTGTTTGTAATTTGTAACTTCTTCGATTATGTCTTGATTCTTCCTTCATGATTCTGATCTTGTTCTTGCTTTGATTTCAGGCCCCTGGCCCAGCGGATGGAGAAGCGGGCCAAGATCCCTGTGGTCGAGGTCGACGACGACTCGCCCGTCGCGGCGACAGGGGACGCGCCGACGACGAACTTGCCGGCGCCAAACGCTGCTCCGAGGAGCAGCCCACAGCGTAAGTCTGGTCTTGAGCTTCCTACTTGTCGGGCGCGCTTGAGGTTTTTGCTTTGTACTGATATCTTGTTGCCTTGCTTGTTTTGTTTGTCTTGTGCAGAAGTGGAGCCGCAGCCGCAGGAGCAACCGGAGGTCACTCCCGAGGAGCTGCAGATTCCACCCTCCCCGCCAAGGGCGAACTCCCCGGCGAGGGAGAATGCCCCGACAAGGACGGGCACCCCGCCAAGGACGGGCTCCTCGCCAAGAGCGACCAGCCCGACGAGGGCGTCCACCCCGCCAAGGGAGGGCACGGGCAGCCCTCCGCCAGCAGGGGCCACCGCTCCACCGCCAAGGGAGGACTCCCCAGCGAGGGAGCCAGTCGTCGAAGACGTCCGTGAAGGTAAATTTTGTAGCTTTATCTTCTTGAACTTGTCTTTTTGGATATTTGCTTGATTGTTTCTTTTCTTCTTTTGCTAGATCCTCCCGCGCCGGACCGGATGGAGGCCGAGGCCACCGGCGAGGAGGGCGCGCAAGGCGACGGCGGCAACGCCACTGTTGTTGAGGACATGCCAGGAGCCGACGAGCCTGCCGCTGAGGAGACTGCCCCGACCGCAGACGCCGCGGCTGGGGAGGGGGACGGCGACCACACTGCCGGCCCGGAGGCGGCAGGAGCGTCAAGCGCTGCGCCGGCCGCCGACCCCTCCGCCGGCAAGGAGCAGTCGGGCATCTACCTTGAGGCCCCCAACGGCGTCTTCATACAAGTGCCGTGGGGGTCCTCGTCGCGAGCCCCCGTGGAGGGAGAGACCTTTGATGGAGATGTTCTCGCCTCCGCGGGGTTGAAGATCGTCGAAGCGCCTGGCGGGAGCGACGAGCCCGAGGAGGAGAAGCTGCTTCGCCGGCTCCTGGCCCTTTACCGGGCCAGGCAGGCGAAGCTGGATTCCTGAGAAGCCCTCGCCGCCAAGGCTGGAGCAGACTTGGAGAAGCGCGCCGCGGAGCTCCGCGCCGCCAACCATGCGGCCCTCCGCGACTTGGCGGAGGAGCGCGAATGGCTTGCCGGAGAGCACCAAGAGTTCCTCCTGGAGAAAGCTGAGGCCGAGGAGCAGCAGCGACTAGTCGGTGAAGAGCTGTCCCGGCGAGAAGGAGCGCTCAACCAGCGGAAGGTTGAGCTCGACGCCCACGACGACGAGCTCACCGCCCGGGAGCAGACTCTTGGCGGGGCCCTGAAGGAGGCGAAAGAAGCTACCGCCGCCGCGGAAACCGCCAAGAGGGACTTGGAGCTCAAGGTGCAGCAACTGGAGCAGTACCTGAAGGCGAGCGAGGACAGGGTCACCGCGCTCAACATAGAGCGCGAGAAAGACGCCCATACCAATTCAGAACTTCAGGTACGCCTCTCCAAGAAGGGCGACGAGCTTACTGCCGCCAAGGATTCGATCGCTGACTTGGAGTTGAAGGTCTCCACTCTGAGAGATTCACTTGACGCCGCCCGGGACCGCGAGACCAAGCTGAAGGAGGAGCTTCGCAAAGAGCGGGAGCTGGTGGAGAGCGCTGCGACCTCCGCGAACATCTTCAACCAGGCGGTGGAGCAATGGACGGAGGAGCTGGTCACTTCCGCCGCCAACATCGACAAGGAGCTAATGGCGCTGAGGGTGGAGCACCTCGTGTACTCTCCGGACCCGAATCTCCCCCACAGCGCCAAGCTAAGTCTTTTCTTCAGAGGGATCGCGCCGGCACTCGCACGTTTGCAGGAGAAGCTCCCCGCGCAGCTGGCCGAGGAGTCGCGCCAGCTCTGCGCGGGTACCTTGGAGCGCGTCTTGACCAAGATTGTCTACTGCAACCCCGGTATTAATCTTGTCAACGTCCTCCGCAGCTTGCCGGCCGACGCAGATCAGGAGGCGCTGAAGGCGCAGGTCGCCCACATCATCGCCAAGGTGAACAAGATCTCCAGGCGTGAGGGCGATCGCGTAGATTAGGCCTCTTTCTATTTCCTTTGCTGCTGCAAAGTGTGCCATGAACATGAATCTATTAGTCATTGCAACAAGTTATCTCTGTAATATATTATCTTATTTCTGAGCAATCGATGCAATGTTATCTCCCTTGCTTGGGTCCTTTACTTTGTATGCTTTCAACCCTACGCTTCTAGGGGACTTGCCGGCAAGGGACCCTTGCCGCGAGCGCTGAGTGCTGGACTCTTAGCAGCCTGCTGGCAAAGGACTCACCGGCAAGCAACCTTGCCGCGGCTAGTCGCAACACACTTAGCTTGCTGAGCGAACTCGAAAACGAAGCAAGGGCGCGACACTTGTCGCAGCTCACTTAAGTCGTTGAGCGTACTCGGAAACAAAGTAAGGGTGCGGCTAGCCACGGGTAGGTTCCTCCACGCACAGGTTTACCATACAAAGTGTGGTTGTTCAAGGAAGATAACTAAAATTTAAAAATTTGAACTGCTCAAATTCTGGTAACATAGCTTTCATATATTGCTTGCTTCCCCGACAAGGCTTCTCTTTCTTGAACAGCACTTGGCTCATCTTCCATCTCCTTCCCCCCCGGCAAACTTGTGCGCGAGGAACGTTCCTTCTGCTTAAGAGGGAAAGAAAAAGAAGAGGGAAAACAAGTATATAGCCTTACGGCTTGCTAGTGCTTATCGGGTATGTGTGTTGCACAAGATGCCAAACAATGCATGCAAATAACGAAGAAAAGCATGGAAAAGGCAAATAGTGCAAAATACAAAAGCTTTACTGATGCACGAGATCTGCGCCCGGCTTTGTACAAAGGATTACATGCAACAGCGGCAAGACTCGTACAAAAGGTGGTTGCCGGAGAGGATCACGGCAACCGCGCCTTATGGGTGAAACTTGCGAAGATGCTCTATGTTCCAGGAGTTGCTCACCGGTAAGCCTTCTTCGGTCTCAAGGCGGACAGCGCCGGGCATTGTGACTTGTCTCACCCGATAAGGGCCTTCCCACTTCGGCGTCAACTTGTTGGAATTCTTGGCGGACTGAACACGCCGAAGAACAAGGTCGCCTTCCTCGAGACTCCTGGCTTTAACCTTGCGGCTATGATAGCGGCGCAAGGCTTGCTGTTATCGAGCAGCTCGTACAGCAGCCTGGAGGCGTTCCTCCTCGAGGAGCAATGCATCATCTTGTCGCAGTTGCTCTTGCTCGAGCTCATCATAAGCGAGCACTCGAGGAGACCCGTATACGAGTTCCGTGGGGAGAACTGCCTCTGCTCCATAGACAAGAGCAAAGGGTGTCTGTCCGGTGGCTCGACTTGGTGTCGTTCTGATTGACCAAAGAGCCGCCGGCAACTCCTCTATCCAGTTTCTTCCGCACTTGCGCAGCCTGTCAAAGGTCCTTGTCTTGAGTCCGCGCAGCACTTCAGCATTTGCCCTCTCCGCTTGACCATTGCTCCTCGGGTGAGCAACAGAAGCGAAGCAGACCTTGGCGCGCCAAGGTCTTGGACGTATTGCATGAAGGTGTGACTAGTGAATTGCGTGCCGTTGTCGGTGATGATCCTGTTAGGGATTCCGAAACGGCAAACAATTGACCTGAAGAACCTGACTGCTGACTGTGCTGTCACCTTTCTCACCGGTTCCACTTCTGGCCACTTTGTGAACTTGTCGATTGCAACGTACAAGTACTCAAAGCCCCCGACAGCACGGGGGAAGGGGCCGAGGATATCGAGCCCCCAGACCGAGAAGGGCCAGGACAAAGGGATCGTCTGGAGAGCTTGAGCTGGCTGATGAATTTGCTTGGCATGGAACTGGCACGCTTCACACTTGGTTACTTGTGCAGTTGCATCCTGGAGGGCTTCTGGCCAGAAGAACCCTTGCTGGAACGCCTTCCCGGCAAGTGCCCTTGCGCCAATGTGGTGACCACATATGCCTCCATGTATCTCTGCCAACAGCTTCTGTCCATCTTCTCTGGAAATGCACTTCAACCTGACACCATTGAGTCTTCTTCTGTACAGTTCGTTGTCAACGAACTGGTACATACTTGATTGCCTTGTTATCTTCTCTATCTCTTCTGGGTCGTCGGGAAGTTCTCCAGTTTGCAGAAAACGGACGATCTGCTGTGCCCACGCCGGAGCCCGAGGCTCAACGGCAAGGACTAAAGGCATAAGGGCTGCTGCGGGAACCTCAGCTTCTACGGCAAGAACCTCTGGTTCCGCCGGAGCTGATGGCTCCCCGGCAAGCTCGCCGGGGCGAGGCTTGTCGGGAACGCTTGCTTCAACTGTACAGACCCTTGGATCTGCAGGAGCAAACTGTTCCTCAGCGTTCTGGTTGTTGATCTTGGGGACCTTGGCGGCGGCTTCTGGAAGATCCGCCGGCAAGTAGTCGCCGGAGACCAACTTTCTCTTCTTGTTTTGCCCAATTGATGGTGTAACGGATGGCTTAGTTAGCTTGAGCAGGAAGGTCCCTGGTTCCACAGGTAACTTCATCGCAGCACACTTTGAAAGTCCATCTGCAATATCATTCTGAGCCCTTGGGACGTGCTCCATTTGCAAACCCTCAAAGTGCTCTTCAAGCTTCCTCACTTCATCTACTTAAGCTTCCATCAAAGGGCTCTGGTAACTCTTGTTAACTTGTCGGACCACCAACTGAGAATCTCCCCGCACAATTAGCATCTTGATCCCAAGTTCGGCCGCAATCCTGAGGCCGGCAAGCAAGCCTTCATACTCAGCAGTATTGTTTGTCGCTTGCTCCTTGGGAAAGTGCATCTGGATAACATACTTGAGGTGCTCTCCGGTGGGCGCTATGAGTACCGCGCCGGCACCGGCGCCTTGCAACGAGAAGGCACCATCAAAGTACATTACCCATTCACTTGTCGCTTCTTGTACGGGAACACTTGTCTCTGGAACTTCTTCATCGGGCGTTGGGGTCCATTCAGCTATGAATTCTGCCAAAGCTCGGCTCTGGATAGTTGAAGTACTCTCAAACTTGAGACCAAAGCTTGACAGCTCCAGTGCCCACTCGACGATCCTGCCTGTTGCCTCTGGATTGTGCAGTATCCTCTTCAACGGAAAGCGAGTGACCACTGTTATCTCGTGTGCTTGGAAGTAATGGCGCAGCTTTCTCGAGGCCATGAGGAGGCCGAAAAGCAACTTCTGCACCCCAGAGTATCTTGACCTAGCTCCCTGCAAGAGGGAACTTACAAAATACACTAGGCGCTGCACCATCTTCCTTCGCACTTCTCCTTGCTCCTGCGCTGAGTTGTCCTTATCGGGGCCAGAGCTCGTCGGGGAAGCCCCCTGCTTGTCGCTGGATTCGCTTGCCGGTGATGTAGACTCTTCCTCCGCCTCCCTCTCCGCTACTAACGCAGCACTGACCACTTGATTGGTTGCCGCTAAGTACAGCAGCAACTTCTCTTGTGGCCTAGGTGCGACAAGTATTGGAGTGGAGGATAGGTATCCTTTCAAGTCTTGCAGCGCTGCCTCCGCTTCCGGAGTCCATTTCATAGGACCTGCCTTCTTCAAGATTTTGAAGAAAGGTAGGGCGCGCTCTGCAAACTTTGAAATGAACCTACTGAGGGCAGCCACACAACCTGCAAGTCTCCTTACGTCCTTGACGCGCTTCGGAGCTTCGATCTGCTCTATGGCTTTTATCTTGTCGGGATTTGCTTCAATCCCCCTCTGAGACACAAAGAACCCGAGAAGCTTGCCGGAGGGGACTCCAAAGACGCACTTCTCGGGATTCAACTTGAGCTGGATCTTGCGCAGATTCTCAAACGTCTCTTCCAGATCTTGGATCAGTGTATCTTTGTTCTTGCTCTTGACCACTATGTCATCCATGTAAGCTTCTACATTTCTGTGGATCTGTGGCTCAAAAGCAGTGTGCACCACCCTTGCAAAGGTTGAGCCTGCATTCTTCAATCCAAAGGGCATGCGTATGAAGCAATATGTGCCGCATGGAGTGATAAATGCAGTCTTCTCTTCATCTTCCTTGGCCATGAATATCTGGTGGTAACCTGAGTATGCATCAAGGAAGGAAAGCCGCTCACATCCAGCAGTGGAGTCAACAATCTGGTCAATACGCGGAAAGGGAAATGGATCCTTGGGACATGCTTTATTCACATCAGTGAAGTCTATACACAGTCTCCACTTCCCGTTGGCCTTACGCACGACGACTGGATTTGCTAACCACGTTGGATGGATCACGCCTCTAACCAGGCCTGCTGCTTCTAGCTTCTTGATCTCTTCGGCAATGAATTCTTGGCGCTCCACGGCTTGCTTCCTGACCTTCTGCTTGACGGCCCGCGCATGAGGACAAACAGCAAGCTTGTGCTCAATTACCTTCCTGGGAACGCCGGGGATGTCAGATGGTTGCCATGCAAACACATCGACATTCGCCCGTAGGAAGGCAACGAGCGCGCTTTCCTATTTGTTGTCAAGCGTAGCACTGATGGTGAAGGTACCACCAGTGTCGTCCTCCTTGGCGGACACCTTCTTGGTTGCCTGTGGAGCGGCCATCCCCTTCTTGCACTTGCCGGTGGAGCTCGATGGAATGTCCTCGACGGCAGCTCAGCACTCCGAAGAGGTGCGTTTGCCGGAGTGGGCCCCAGAGCTCTTGCCGGACTTGGTCTTGGTCTTCTTCCCCCCGGGAGCTTCAGCGACAAGTGTGTTGCTCTCCGCTGCAGCTGCTGCGTCCCGGTATATCTTGTCGGCGCAGATAAGCGCGTCCTTCTTGTCACCAGGGACAGAGATGACGCTTATCGGCCCCGGCATCTTGAGTATATTGTAGGCGTAGTGGGAAGCTACCATGAACTTGGCGAGGGCAGGACGTCCAAGTATCCCATTGTATGGCAATGGGATATCGGCAACATCAAAGGTTATCCTCTCTGTCCTGAAGTTGAGCTCCCCGCCAAAGGTCACCGGCAGAGTGATCTTCCCCTTGGGCTTGCTCCTCCCCGGGTTTATTCCTTGGAACGAACCGGTCTCTTCGAGCTCGCCGTCTGGGATCTGGAGTTTCTTGATCACAGCCGAGGAGATCAAGTTCAGGCCGGCCCCGCCGTCAACCAACATTTTGGTGACCTTGAGGTTGCGGATGGTTGGTGAGACCAACATCGGCAAGCACCCGACCGCAGTGGTGCGGTCAGGGTGATCCTCAAGATCAAAAATGATGGGCGTGCTGGACCACTTCAGCAGCCTGCGCGACTCAACGGGCGGCTCTGCTGCGTTTACTTCCCGCACCCACTACTTGAGTTGGCGGTGGGAAGTGTGCAGAGAGGCGCCCCCGTCGACACACAGGACTTCCGTGGCCTTCTGGAACTCCTGCTCGCTGTTATCACCTTCCTCCATGTCGTCGTCGTCGTCTTCCTCTTCGTCCTTGTCGCGGCCCCGGGGAGGTCGATCTCCTTGCCGCTGCTTGGCCTTGCCGCGGCGTCCCCCCCGGCCATTGAATGGCCGCTTCTTGCTTGGTTCTCCCCCGCCACCTTGGGCCTTTTCCTTGTCGCGCCGCTCGTATTCAGCTTTCTGCTGTTCTACGAGGTACTCGACTCGCTTGCAGTTCGAAAGGTCATGACCCTTGGTGCGGTGGATCTTGCAATATTGCTTGTCGGAGCCGTCCTGCTTGTCGGCTGCCGCTACAGGGGCAGGCTCCTTGCCGGAGCCGCCGGCCTGTGCCTTCTTGGTGGGAGCCTACTTGCCGGACTGCTCGACGACTAGCACTTCCTTGCTCTTCTTCTTTCTATTATTTCGCCGCCGGCTCTTCTTTGCCGGGGCGGCGTCTTCGCTGTCGCTTCCCCCTGTGCCAGCATCCTCTCCGGGGAGTCTCCTCCCCTCTTCGGCGCGCGCGCACTTGTCAGCCAGAGCATAGAGCTCGCTGACATCCCGAATCTTGGTCATGGCCATCTCTTCCCGCATGCGGCGGTTACGCACGTTCTGGTGGAACGCGCTGATAACCGCGGCGGGGTGGACGTCGGGAATGTTGTGTTGCACGCGGCTGAACCGTTGAATGTACTTGCGCAGGGGTTCTCCTTCCTTCTGGGCCAAGATGTGGAGATCACTCTCCTGGCCGTGGGGTTTGTGGCCGCCCGTGAAGGCGCCAACAAACTGATGGCACAAATCTGCCCACGAAGAAATGGAGCCTTCCGGCAAGTGCATAAGCCAAGAACGAACGTTCGGCTTAAGCACCAGCGGGAAGTAATTCGCCAGTATCTTCTCGTCGCGCCCCCCGGCAGCCTGCACCGCGATGGTGTAGATGCTGAGGAACTCCGAGGGGTGCGTCTTGCCGTCGTACTTCTCGGGTACGTCGGGCTTGAAGTTTTTCATGCTGGGCCACTGGACGCGCCGCAGCTCACAGGTGAACGTAGGACAGCCTGCCGCGTACGGCAAGTCGCCTGGTTCACCGGGCGCGTGCATGTCGACAGCGGTCCCAGCGCGCTGATCTGATTGTCGTCGGGCTTCTCGGCGGCGCTCGATTGTAGTCCGAGCGTCTTCTTGTCGCCGGTCGTCAAGGACTTGGCGCTGGTCCCGACGAGCCCACGGATCCGACGACGCCATCGGCCTTCGTCTTCTCGACTTGCCGTGGCCACGATGTCGTCGGCTGCTGCGGCGTGTCGTTGTTGGCGAAGGCGATGAGGCTTTATATCGTCGCCCTCCAGTCTTCGGCCTTGTCTGCCGCTGGAGGGAAGTCGAGGAGCAGTTGCGCTCTTGCGAGCGCTTCTGCTGGAGAAGAGGGGAGCGGGGGCGAGCGGTGTGAGGAGCGGGATATGCTCGGACTCCTAACAAGGTTAGAAGGAGCAGTTTCCCGCCCCGGCGACCGCACCTTGCTCGTGCCAGGACGGTGGCCTGGAGCATCCCGCGAACCTCCGGTTTGCCCTTGCCCCAGCAAGCGGATGGTACCTCCTGTACCATGGCGCTGCTGGGTTGTCGTCTGCTGAGATGGACGTGGCGCATCTACGGACACCGAGGCTCGGTCGTCCGTCTTGTCCTTGGATTTGGTGGCGCCGTGAGTTTCCTCGCCAGCGACCACCCTTCCGCCGGCTTCTCCTCCACCCACCGTTGGTTTTGGTGGCGGTGGAACAGACGCAGACGGGCCTCCGACCTCCGAAGCTTTCTTCTTCGGGGCCATGTTGTTGTTGCTGATGAAGTTGGTGAAGTTGAAGAGGTTGATGAAGAATGCGCCCGCGTGAGCGCCGGATCAGGTTCGCACAACCTCGACGCCCCCTTCTTGGCGCGCCAAAGATGTCGGGGGAAACTGTCCACCACGAGCACCTATGGGACCGGAGCCCCTTGTACGTTGCGGTAAGGGAGCGGAGGGAGCACAAAGAGCGGATCGAGGAGCACACGCGGGCAGTTTACCCAGGTTCGGGCCGCGGCGGACGCGTAAAACCCTACTCCTGCTTGGATTGTATTGAGTTTCTGGGCTCGGGAGCTTGAAGAACTAGCTACACCGAGCAAGAGAGATATCTAGGTTCCGAACCTCCTCTACGTTGTGCATGGGCCTCCTTTTATAGCTCAAGGGGTCACCGACAGGTGTCAACGTAGAGGAGGGTAAAAATGTAACTTTGGTGGTAGTTGTAACAATGCGGGAATAGTGCGTGAACAGTGGATGAACAGTGGTCATCACCTAACTTGACAGTGGGGGACAAGAGCATTAAATGCCCGTCGCCGTCGACCCCAAAAGCACCCGCCCATGCGTCTCCGTTCGCCACGGCGGTAGCCTCGTCACCGTGGAGCGCCACCGTGTCCCCCATGCTGCACAGCCTTCCGCCACGCGTCCCTGGAAGGGCCCCAGGGCGACGCGTGGACAGATGAGCTGGAGCGCGGGTACACAGCGCAGGCTTCCCCCGGCAAGCACCTTGCCGGGGTCTTGATCTTGCCGGGCCCTGAAGCTTGTCGCTCCTCGGGCCCTGCCGGGGCGCAGGGTGCGCCGAGGCATATCTTCTGAAATGCAGTCTTCTGGTCTTCCTGGCAAGCTCCTCTTGCCAGGGTCTTATGTTAATGTTATAGTCTTGAGCCTGGGACGGCCTTCCCGGCAAGCTCCACTTGCCGGGGCCTTGATCTTCTGTCTTGTATACTTTGTTTTTGAATGGCTTTATATGGACCGGGAAGCTCTCCGGCAAGCACGTGGTAAACCCTGCCGCGGGAAGCTGCTACCGCCCGTGCACAAGTTGGGGTACTAAGGTACCCCTATCTTACTACATCGACAACAACCTTCCAGTTGAACCTTTGGGAATTTTATCAAAACCAAAAGAAGACCCGGTGTTCGATCTTAAACCTCTTCCCGATACGCTCAAGTATGCTTATTTAGATGAAAAGAAAGTATATCATGTTATTATCAACTCTAACCTTTCAGGATATGAAGAAGGGCGACTATTGGAAGTACTTCGTAAACACCGAGGTGCAATTGGCTATACCCTTGATGACCTTAAGGGGATTAGTCCATCTATCTGTCAACATACTATCAACCTTGAGCCCGATGCTAAACCAGTTGTTGATCATCAACGACGGTTGAACCCGAAGATGATGGATGTTGTAAGAACTGAGATTCTCAAGCTTCTAGCCGCAGGTATTATCTACCCTATAGCTGATAGCAAGTGGGTAAGCCTAGTACATTGTGTTCCTAAGAAAGGAGGTACAACTGTGGTTCCTAATGATAAGAATGAACTAATACCTCAGAGAATTATTATTGGATATAGAATGTGTATTGATTACAGGAAGCTGAACAAGGCAGCCAGGAAGGATCACTACCCGTTGCCGTTCATCGACCAAATGCTTGAAAGGTTATCCAAAAATACCCACTTTTGTTACCTCGATGGTTATTCTGGCTTCTCTCAAATTCATGTTAACACTGCTGATCAAGAGAAGACCACTTTTACTTGTCCCTATGGTACTTATGCTTACAGGCATATGCCTTTTGGTTTATGTAATGCCCCTGCTACTTTTCAAAGGTGTATGTCTGCTATCTTTCATGGTTTCTGTGAGGAGATTGTGGAAGTCTTCATGGACGATTTCTCTGTCTATGGAACTTCCTTTGACCATTGTCTCCACAACCTTAATAAAGTTTTGCAGATGCGAGGATACGAACTTAGTTCTAAACTGGGAAAAGTGCCACTTCATGGTTAATGAAGGAATTGTTCTTGGTCACAAGATTTCCGAAAGGGGAATTGAGGTGGACAAGGCCAAGATCGAAGCAATTGAGATGATGCTCTATCCAAGGGACATCAAAGGTATTCGCAGTTTTCTCGGTCATGCTGGTTTCTATAGAAGATTTATTAAAGACTTTTCTAAGACTTCGAGACCCCTCACTAATCTTCTCCAGAAGGACGTCCCTTTTGTATTTGATGAAGATTGTAAGGAGGCTTTTGAAGTTCTTAAGAAAGCTTTAATAACCGCTCCTATAGTACAAACACCTGACTGGAATTTACCTTTTGAGATTATGTGTGATGCTAGTGATTTTGCTGTTGGAGCTGTTTTAGGGCAAAGGGTTGATAAGAAATTGAATTTTATACATTATGCTAGTAAAACCCTTGATTGTGCTCAAAAGAATTATGCTACTACTGAGAAGGAATTCTTAGCTGTAGTGTTTGCTTGTGATAAGTTTAGGCAGTATATTATTGATTCCAAAGTTATTATTCATACTGACCATGCTGCCATTAAGTACCTTATGAAAAAGAAGGATGCCAAGCCAAGACTTATCAGATGGGTACTCCTTCTTCAAGAATTTGATTTGCAGATTGTTGATAGGAAAGGAGAAGACAATCTGGTGGCGGACAATCTTTCAAGGATGGAAGATATACCTCATGATCCCATCCCAGTCAACGATAGTTTTCCAGACGAGCAACTTGCCGTTGTAAAAGTACAATCTCTTTCCGATCCTTGGTTTGCAGATTATGCTAATTTTATCGTTGCGAAGTATTTGCCTCCAGGTTTAACATTTCAGCAAAGGAAGAAGTTCTTTCATGATTTGAGGCACTACTTTTGGGATGACCCACATCTTTTCAAAGAAGGTCCAGACGGGATCGTGAGAAGATGCATACCGGAACATGAGCAGAAGGACATTCTCAGACAATGTCATGATAGTCCCTATGGAGGACATCATGCCGGTGAGAGGACCGCACATAAGGTTCTTCAATCAGGTTTTTATTGGCCTACTCTCTTTAAGGATGCTAGAAATTATGTTTTAGCCTGTGATAAATGTCATAGAGTTGGTAACATTAGTAGAAGGACTGAGATGCCTATGAATTACTCACTAGTGATTGAACCTTTTGATTGCTGGGGTTTTGATTTTATGGGTCCTTTTCCTTCTTCGCACAAGTACACTCACATTTTAGTAGCTGTTGATTATGTGACCAAGTGGGTTGAAGCAATCCCCACTGAAAGTGTTGATCACAAGACATCTTTGAAAATGCTCAAAGATGCGATTTTCCCTAGGTTTGGTGTACCTAGGTATCTCATGACTGATGGAGGATCACACTTCACGCATGGAGCTTTTAGAAAAGCTTTAGCCAAGTACGATGTCAATCATAGAATTGCTTCACCGTACCATCCTCAAACTAGTGGGCAAGTTGAGCTCACCAATAGAGAGATCAAGTTGATCTTACAAAAGACAGTAAATAGAAATAGAAAGGACTGGTCAAATAAGTTAGGAGATGCTTTGTGGGCGTATAGAACTGCTTACAAAAACCCCATGGGCATGTCCCCCTATAAGATGGTTTATGGCAAGGCTTGCCATTTGCCATTAGAATTAGAGCACAAAGCTTTCTGGGCTGTTAGAGAGCTTAATGCTGACCCAAAGTTAGCTGGTGAGAAGCGTCTCATGAACTTGACTTCTCTAGATGAGTGGAGAAGTGAAGCTTACGAGAGCGCTAAAATGTTCAAGGAAAAGGTAAATAAGTGGCATGATAGGAGGATTCTGAAACGTGAATTTAATGTTGGTGATAAAGTTTTGTTGTTTAGATCCCGTTTCAGGTTTTCTCCAAGCAAACTACTTTCCAGGTGGGAAGGGCCATTTCATATTGAAGAAGTCTATCGGTCTGGTGCAATCAAGATTAACAATTTTGAAGGCACCAAACCTCAAGTTGTGAATGGGCAAAGACTTAAGCATTACATAGCAGGAGACCCTGTCAATGTTGATGTGAATATGATATACACAACAACGCACGAAGAACATGTTGCAGCCCTGTTTCAGACACCAGCAGAAGCAGAATAAGAAAAGGTATGTATTACGGTAAGGAAACATCGCGAACCGCCATAAAAGTTCCATATTATGAGTTTTTGCAAAATTAGGAAAATTCTAAGCCTAAGTGGAGCCGGAGACAAGCTCCAGGGGGCCCAGGCGCCCCCCTGGCGCGGCCTACCTCCTGGCCGCGCCGGGAGGCCGCCTGGGCACCCAGGAGACCGTCTCCGACCCCACTTTAGCTTGTTACCTTCCTTTCTGTGCAGAAATTTTTGCTATATATTTGCCCGGATTGTTCCGGCAACGTATCTCGCGATTTCGTGTGTTTTCTTTTCGATCTGTTTCTGCCAGGGTAAAAAGTTATTGTTAGAGATGTCTTCTTGTGGCTCGAGCGGAGAGGACTTCTTGGGATGGCGTCTATGTCAAGTCCAGAAGGATCTTAATCAAGGGAAGCACGTTGACCGGGCTACCGAAGAAGAGATTGCCGCAAGACAAGCAGAGATGGAGCGCTCCGTGAGGGAGGAAGTCAAGACTATCACTGCCCAACAACAACGAGGCCCAAGCAATCCCATCATGGTGGGATCTGTCCAACCTCATTATGATCTTTCTCTTAACCTTTCAGGGCCCTCTACTTCACTTGAAGATCAACGTACGCTCTCCACCATCTCCGAGGCTTATCGCATCACCAATCAGCTGTGCGAAGATTTCTGTGTACTAAAGGTACAAGTGGAGATCTTGGAGAAGGAAAACCAAACCCTTTGCCGTGTCATAAGAGATTTGAAGAATCAACGTCAACAAGAATGAGGAGTGAAATCTCCTTGGGTAATGGCATCCCCTTGGCTTGTTCCAAGATTGGGGGAGTGCCCGGTATCTTTATCTTTATCTTTTGTCTTTTAGAGTCAAGTAGAGTCGTATCATGTCTAGGGAGGTTATTATATGAAATAGGTATGTGCATTGAGGTCTATCACTCCTTCTGTGGAGAGATTGTATCCGTGAGTGTGGAGTCGTCTATGATGGAATATTAATGAGAAGTCTATTGGTTCCTTTGCTGCACTCGGTATTCTCTTCACGCAATCGACCTTATATGATGATTCTTATGGGGAGTATTGACCTTATATCAGGTATGGCTTTGAAAACTTTATTTAATCTTGGCAAACATAGCTTTGGTCATAACAACAAGCATGATTTTCTTAAAGTAGCGACATAGCCAAAACCTTTATGTTATTATGCTTGAAGTGTTATGCTGACAAGGAAGACAACTTGATGTGTTATGCTTATTTTAATGTTTATGCTTTATATTGCTTTGCATCTTAGTCATCATCAATTGTCTGCTCTCTCAAAGCCTTTGCTAGCCTAAACTCTGTACTAAGCGGAATTCTGCTTGTGCATCCATACCCTTAAACCAATACCTTCCATATGAGTCCACCATACCTTCCTATTCGTGGTATTCCACTACCACCTCTTAAAGTATAGAATTTATGTGTTATCCTTAAATGTTCAAAATCTTCTATTTTGTGCCCCTGTTTTAGCTCATGAGGAAGTAGTAGTTAATTCATGATCTTTTTAAGTTGGACAAGTTTTACCCCGGGATTGCATGTCTAATCTGCAAACCCCTAATACGAGGAGGAACTGGCATGAGTGCGCCCGGCTCATAAAAGATAATACAACAAACAAACCCTCCTTCACGCTTTGTTCATGAGAAATCAGAAAACTTTGGCAGTGATAAACAAAGGAGATTAAGGGGATGTGATCGTCCCCGTGCGGGAGCCGTTCCTCGAAACTTGTCCAGTTTGAGAAGTAATTGAGTTATCTATTAGCATTCGTTGACAAATTATGCACCTCTCAAAACTTGTTTTCATTCTGATTGATTTAAGGATAGCACATGAGTTTTCCCTACTTCCCTAGAGCAGGGCCTATCTCTTAGTTTTAGGTTGAGTCAGTTATTCCTACTTCCTTCTATTCTTAAAGAGAGCAGACATTTGATGTTGACGAGGATTCATTCATATAAAGTTGCATTAAGATTTGTCATATCATATCCTTGTTGACATTATCATTTGATAAGTAAGTTGTTTGTCAAGCCCAGCTAAAGCAAACATCTTCCTTTGTGTTAACACTTTCACTTCTTGCCTAATAACATGTTCTTTCAAAAGCTTCAATTAATCTCATCAAAACATAAGGAGAAAGAGCAAAAGTAAAAGCTATTAGTTGTTCTTTGACCAAAGGACATGTTTGCCATGATTTGATGAGTTTCCTTAGCCCTACTTTCGATTATAAGTGTTACCACAGTTTTATAAGGGCCTTATGAGTTGAAGATTGCTGTTGAGGATATTTGAGTTTGGTGAAGAAACTGTGATGCTTCGTGTCCGTATTCTATTTATCGACACTTCACTCTCTAAACTTGTGGACAGGTTCACCGAGCTCAGTATTCGCTTGGGGACTGATACGTCCAAAACGTATCTATAATTTCTGCTTGCTCCATGCTTCTTTTGTGTGATATTGCTATGATATTTATGCACTTCCATACACTTTTGATCATATTTGGACTAACCTATTAACTCAGTGCACCACAGTGCCAGTTCCTGTTTTCTGCTTTCCCCCATATTAAAAGTGCTCCAAAAATTCCGGGAAAAATACAGGAAAAATCAGCGTATAGGAAGCTTCGCGAAGAACAAAAGCGGGGCCAGAGGGGAGCCAGGAGTGGCCCAGGCGGCCACCTGGCGCGGCCCCACCCCTGGCCGCGCCAGGGGGGCGCCTGGGGCCTCCTCTCCGCCTCTGGTTGCCCCCCTTCGCATATATATTCCTCTCGTCCCGAAACCCTCGAGGACAGAACCCTTTTTCGCGATCTCGCCTCTGTTCCGCCGCCGCAATGCTTCCAAGATTGGGAGCATCAGGAGAACTCTTCCCGGCACCCTGCCGGAGGGGAGAACCACCACCGGGAGCTTCTCCACCACCATGGACGCTTCCCGGATGAGTTGTGAGTAGTCCACCTTGGACCATGGGTCCATGATCAGTAGCTATGTGATGTTCTCCTCCCCTCTATGTTCTTCATGGTTTAGACCTCGTGAGCTGCCCTACATGATCGAGGCACATATGTAATCTTTATGTTGTTGCTCTGCTGAGTTTGCTGGGATCTGATGGATTATGAGATTATGTTCAGATTGTGTTTGAGTAATATATTTGATTCACCTCTTTTATATCTTTGTTCTTGAGTAATTCTTGCATGTTCTCCGTTGCTGTTTATTGCTTTGGCCAAGTAGTAGGTAGTAACTCCAAGAGGGAGCGTTATGCTTGATTGTGGGTTCATGCCCCTTGATGACTAGCTTGAGTGACAGAAACATGAGTCTAGGGGATGTGATGTTGCCACAAGGGGGAAAACAACGGTGCTTGTACTTGCGGGTGCAAGGATTGTTTACTTTACGCAAAGTTCTTTTAATGCAGTTGTCTTTTTCTTTGAGTTTACACTTTGGGTGGGATTCGCAACTTAATACCAGCGAGATGTTCTGGATAGATATCTCAAGGTGGATGATTAGTAGTAGATGCAGATGGATTTCGGTCTACTTGCCTTGGCGTACCGCCCATGCTTTTTAGCCTCTACCTTTCTTTGCAGCATAGTTAGCATTGCTTTGCGCACATAATCCTGTCAATTGCCCAGCTGTAATTTGTTTACCTCGCTTAGCTGTTTTATCGTCTTTTGGGAGAGAGACATCACTAGTGAACATCATGGGATCCCGGTCCATATTGCCACCACTGATCACACCTTCTATTTACTTCCTGTTCTTATTTCTTAGTTGCAGTCGTAGCTATCATTATTATCTCTTGTGTTTGATCCTTTGTAAACAACAAGGCCGGAGGGATTGACAACCTCTCTGTACTCGTTGGGAGCAAAGTTATCTGTATCTGTGTGCAGGTCCTGTCAACCGCTAAGTTTCTGGCGCCGTTGACACCTACTTGTCGACCCTCGGAGTCTCACGGGATTCGATCCTTGGTATCTTTGCCAAGGGAAATCTGCCGCTACGCTACATCTCAACCTTCCACTTGGGGTAACCAACGAGGGGCGAGAAGCCATCAAGCAAAGTTTCTGGCGCCGTTGTCGGGGACTCCACTCTTCAAGATAGGGGAGTTGCACGCTATCTTTTATCTTTGCTTTTTAGTCTTGTTAGTTTACCTTTCAGTTTTTGCTTTAGTGTTCCTTACCAAAAATCACAAAAATAGTTATCTTGCTTGCTGCTGCTATGGGTTCCACCGAGAACACCAAGTTGTGTGACTTCACTAGTCATAACAACAATGACTTTATCTGCACGCCTATTGCTACACCTGCCACTTCAGCACCTTCTTATGAGATTAAACCTGCTTTACTGAACCTAGTTATGAAAGATCAATTCTCCGGTGCTGGAGATGATGCTGCTTTGCACTTAAATAATTTTGTTGAGCTCTGTGATATGCAAAAGTACAAAGAAGTAGATGGTGATATTGTTAAGCTTAAGCTTTTTCCTTTCTCCTTGAGAGGAGGAGCTAAAATCTGGTTTCAATCGTTGCCTAGGAATAGTATAGATTCTTGGGACAAGTGCAAGGATGCCTTTATTGGGAAGTACTATCCCCCTGCTAAAATTATCCAATTAAGGAGTAACATAATGAATTTTAAACAATTGGATAATGAACACGTTGCCCAAGTTTGGGAACGCATGAAATCTCTTGTCAAGAACTGCCCTACTCATGGTTTGACTACTTGGATGGTTATCCAAACTTTTTATGCAGGCTTGAACTTTACCTCGCGGAACTTTTTAGATTCGGCCGCGGGAGGAACCTTTATGTCAACTACACTTGGTGCTGCCACTAAGCTTCTCGACGAGATGATGACCAATTATTCCCAATGGCACACCGAACGCGCTCCAACAGGTAGGAAGGTAAACTCTGTCGAGGAGATTTCCTCCCTAAATGAAAAAGTTGACTTGACCATGTCTCTACTTTCCAAGCAATCTTCTATTGATCCTCATGATGTTCCTTTAAATTCTTTGATTGCTCAAGATCAAGTAGATGTGAACTTTATCTCTAGAAACAATTTCAATAACAATGCTTATAGGAGTAATTTTGGTAGCAACCCTAGACCATTCCCCTCTAATTCCTATGGGAACAACAATGCTTATTCTAGCACCAAGAACTCCACTTCTGAACTAGAGATTATGCTTAAAGACTTCATCACTACCCAAAAAGCCTTCAATAAGAGTGTAGAAGAAAAACTAGACAAACTAGATAATCTCTCTTGGAAGGTAGACAATTTAGCCCATGAGGTAGAGTTGCTTAAAATAAGAACTTCTCCTCTTGAGGAGAGGAAGACCACTCCTATGAATGCTATTCAAGTGCAAATTAATGAAAACATTAGGATGATGGCTAAACTTAAAGAGAGATGGGCTAGAGAAAAGGAGGAAGAAGATAGAATTAAGAGCCTTCCTACCCACCACATTGTTGCTACTATCCAAGTTGTTGAGGATATCCAAACTCTTAGCACCCAATGCACTCCTAGTCCCATTGGGCCTATTAATGGTGATGCTATGACCTCAACCGTAAAAGAAGAAACTCCTATGACCATAGAAGCTACCAAACAAGTGAGCCTAAAGGACACCACTACCACTTTACTTGATAGTAGTGACCTTGATTTTGATAATTGCACCCTTTCTGAAGTTATTGGTTTTCTTCACAAGATTTCTAGAGATCCCCGCACTAGCACACTTAACCTTGCCTTCACGGAGCATATCACAAATGCTCTCATCAAAGCTAGGGAGGAGAAGCTTAGGGTAGAAGCCTCCATACCTAGAAAGCTAGAAAATAGTTGGGATCCTATGATTAAAATTAAGTTGAATAACTTCTCTTGCTATGCTTTATGTGATGTTGGAGCTAGTACCTCCGTTATGCCCAAAAGAATGTATGATATGTTTAAATTGAAACCTTTTGATCCTTGTTCTTTTGGTGTTCGTCTTGTTGATTCTTCCGTAAAGAAACCTTTGGGGAAGATCGACGATGTTCTTATCATTGTCAATGACAATTATGTTCCCGTTGATTTTACTATTATGGATATTGAATGTGAACCTTCTTGTCCAATTATTTTGGGACGTCCTTTTCTTCGCACCGTTGGTGCTATCATTGACATGAAAGAGGGGAATATAAAATTCCAATTCCCTCTCAAGAAAGGGATGGAACACTTCCCTAGAAAGAAGATTAAGTTGCCTTTTGAGTCCGTTATACAGGCTAGCTATTCTCTTACTCTTGATAAAACTTGATCTTCTCTTTTTGCATTATGCCTAGCTTAAAGGCATAAAAGAAAACGCTTTTGGGAGGCAGCCCACAACGAATTAGGTTTTATTTTGCTTTTGTTGTGTCCTGATGTTTGTTACTACAGTAGCATCATCATTGTATCTTTTCTTTTCAGCTTTGTGCCAAGTTTAGCCTCCTATTGTAAGAAAGTTCAAAAGTTGTGACGTGCTGTCCAAAAAACAGATTCTATCCTTGGACAGAAAAATTCGAATAAAATCACCAGATCATCTTTTTGATCTGAATTTTTTTGAAAGCGTGCTCTATACAATTGGCTTTCGAGCGTCTGTTCTGAGTTTTTTTATTTGAGTTGCACAAGTGCCCCGAAAAAATTATTTACTACCTGCTGGTCTGTTTTTTCGCAGATTCTGTCCTGTTTTGCCTTTTCTTTGTTTTGCAAACCTTGAGCTTACTTTTTCTTTGCAAAAACCTTTTGGCAATCTTGAGAAACAGTAGCTCTTCAAGATTATCTTTATTTCTAGTACGGAAAAATTATTTTATTGTGGGTACTAACCTCGCTAATCAGATTATGATGAGTTATGTATGAAGGGAGTTTTCAAGTGTGCGAGGGAAGATGATAAAAGAAGATTCAGGAGGGTCAAACGCTCAAGCTTGGGGATGCCCCCATGCATCCCCTTCTCCATCAACAATTATCAGTTCGTCTTTCGTTCCACTATATTTTAATCACTTCATGCGTTATGTGCTATGCTTGGAGCGTCTTGCTCTTAGTTTCCTTTTTAGTTTTCTTTAGCTTTGCTTGCTGTTCATAACAAGTTAGAACCCAGCTTTCTTTGTGTGGGAGAGAAACACGCTCCACTTCAACCTAGAACACAACATAGGATTTTCATGCTTATCTTTGCTGTGTGTGTTCTTTGTCTTTCCATAGCTGCTGTCATGGTTAGCTCTTAGTTTTCATGCTTTTCTTTTTAAAGAGCTTTTGTTTAGTTGGTTGCTGAACTCTCTTGAGTTTTCATGTTTATCTTGTTAAGAGAGTTTGCCTGTTGCACTGAGTTGTGTGTCTTAACTTAAAGTTGGTAATTGAGGTTGCTATTTAATTTTAGTAGTAACTTGCAATAGTTTTGAGGTATTGCCATGAGTAATGTCTGAACTTTTGGTGTCAAGAGCTCTAGCCCATTAGTGACAGATGTCTTATTTTGGGCAATCCGTGTTTATTTTCGAAAACCTACAAAATAGTTGAGAACTTTAGCTACTAGATGGATCACTAATCTTTGGAGGGATCGAATATTAGAGTACACTCACGTACCATGAGTCGAGGATGCGCAAGGATAACCAAACCCCCATACACTCCTCCTCGGGGTACTTGTCTCTTTGTGAACCTCCTAATTAGATTGAGAGTTACCGATAATAAGTGCATGAGTTCTTCGGACTAATGTGAGTATTCGAAAGTTCCACCTAGCCATATTTTTCTAGCCTCTTCGGTACCGTGCATTGCCCTTTCTCACCTCGAGAGTTGGCGCATACTTCACCGGTGCATCTAAATCCTTGGCACGATACGCTCTGTCATCATAAGCCTCATTATATCCTTCCTCAAAACAGCCACCATACCTACCTATCAAGGCATTTCCATAGCCTTTCCTAGATACATTGCCATGCAACATCCATCTTCTCATGACTTGATCTTCATGTCATACATGCTTTTTGCTTGATCAATGAGCCGCATGCTAGTTGGGCCTTGCCCTAATCATTGCTACATGACGCGCTAGTATCATTGCATATCCTGCTACACCGGCAGAGGCATACATTTGCATACATCATGATAGTTTCATTTTCTTTATGTTGAGTACTTTTGTAAAGTGTGAAAGATCTTCTATACTTCTTGTAATACATAGAGTGTTGCCCCTAAAGTGAGGGAAAGATCCCAAAGAGGACAAAATCAAAAGATCCCAAAGAGGACAAAATCAAAAGATCCCAAAGAGGACAAATGAGAGTTAAATAGAAAGAGCCATTGAGGCCACACAAAAATAAAAAAAGAGAAAAAAGAGAAAAAGAAATAAAAAGAGAGAAGGGGGCACACTACTATTTCTTTTGAGAGATCCACACTCGTACTCCATCTTATACCTTGTACTCCATAGAGATTATCATTCATGCATATAGCTATGTGGGGACCTTCACACTATAGAACTTGGCTTGTATATTCCAATGATGAGCCTCCTCAAAAGAGCTCTAGGTCATCTTGAGCAAGCAAGTTGGATGCACCCCCACTAGTTCCATTGGAGAGCTTACCTTAGCTCATATGTGCATCCGTTGCATGGCAATCCCTACTCCTCACATCATATCTATCATTTGGCTTTCTCTCGCCTATGATTGTCCTCATTGATGTGAGCCTTTCACACCTTTTTTGTCTTCCCCCTCCATCATTTCTCTCTCTTTGCCATCCTAAGTGTCAACTTTCTTGCTTACGCTCATCCATTGCATGAGTGCTCAAAATATCGAAAGGGAGTGGATCATTTTGACTTGTACCTGGCTGGTGGTCTGGGGATGAGTCAAGATAAGATTCAAAAGAAGACCAAGTGTGAAACTTTAGTAGATTAAGTTCTCAACAATACAAAAACTATGTTTTACTCTCTCGTATATCCCTATCCCCTTTCTTGCACGCAAACACCATTTGGAGACATTCGAGTCACGGACAGCGAGAGCTCTTGCACCTTTATGTTCTTATGTTGATTGTTACAATGCTAATATAGATTCTTGCTTGCTATGACTTGAATTGAATTACATGCCTTGATTGCTTTACTTAAAAAGTTCTTATATGTTTGATAGCATGTCACCACAGAAATTATGCTTGTTATCATTTACCTACTCGAGGACGAGTAGGAATTAAGCTTGGGGATGTTGATACGTCCAAAACGTATCTATAATTTCTGCTTGCTCCATGCTTCTTTTGTGTGATATTGCTATAATATTTATGCACTTCCATACACTTTTGATCATATTTGGACTAACCTATTAACTCAGTGCACCACAGTGCGAGTTCCTGTTTTCTGCAGTTTTTCTATTTCAGGTTTCCCCCATATTAAAAGTGCTCCAAAAATTCCGGGAAAAATACAGGAAAAATCAGCGTACAGGAAGTTTCGCGAAGAACCAAAGCGGGGCCAGTGGGGAGCCAGGGGTGGCCCAGGCGGCCACCTGGCGCGGCCCCACCCGTGGCCGCGCCAGGGGGGGCGCCTGGGGCCCCCTCTCCGCCTTTGGTTGCCCCCCTTCGCATATATATTCCTCTCGTCCCGAAACCCTCGAGGACGGAACCCTTTTTCGCGATCTCGCCTCTGTTCCGCCGCCGCAACGCTTCCAAGATCGGGAGCATCAGGAGAACTCTTCCCGGCACCCTGCCGGAGGGGAGAACCACCACCGGGAGCTTCTCCACCACCATGGACGCTTCCCGGATGAGTTGTGAGTAGTCCACCTTGGACCATGGGTCCATGATCAGTAGCTATGTGATGTTCTCCTCCCCTCTTTGTTCTTCATGGTTTAGACCTCGTGAGCTGCCCTACATGATCGAGGCACATATGTAATCTTTATGTTGTTGCTCTGCTGAGTTTGCTGGGATCTGATGGATTATGAGATTATATTCAGATTGTGTTTGAGTAATATATTTGATTCACCTCTTTTATATCTTTGTTCTTGAGTAATTCTTGCATGTTCTCCGTTGCTGTTTATTGCTTTGGCCAAGCAGTAGGTAGTAACTCCAAGAGGGAGCGTTATGCTTGATTGTGGGTTCATGCCCCCTGATGACTAGCTTGAGTGACAGAAACATGAGTCTAGGGGATGTGCTGTTGCCACAAGGGGGAAAACAACGGTGCTTGTACTTGCGGGTGCAAGGATTGTTTACTTTACGCAAAGTTCTTTTAATGCAGTTGTCTGTTGCTTTGAGTTTACACTTTGGGTGGGATTCGCAACTTAATACCAGCGAGATGTTCTGGATAGATATCTCAAGGTGGATGATTAGTAGTAGATGCAGATGGATTTCGGTCTACTTCCCTTGGCGTACCGCCCATGCTTTTGAGCCTCTACCTTTCTTTGCAGCATAGTTAGCATTGGTTTGCGCACATAATCCTGTCAGTTGCCCAGCTGTAATTTGTTTACCTCGCTTAGCTGTTTTATCGTCTTTTGGGAGAGAGACATCACTAGTGAACATCATGGGATCCCGGTCCATATTACCACCACTGATCACACCTTCTATTTACTTCCTGTTCTTATTTCCTAGTTGCAGTCATAGCTATCATTATTATCTCTTGTGTTTGATCCTTTGTAAACAACAAGGCCGGAGGGATTGACAACCTCTCTGTACTCGTTGGGAGCAAAGTTATCTGTATCTGTGTGCAGGTCCTATCAACCACTAAGTTTCTGGCGCCGTTGACACCTACTTGTCGACCCTCGGAGTCTCACGGGATTCGATCCTTGGTATCTTTGCCAAGGGAAATTTGCCGCTACGCTACATCTCAACCTTCCACTTGGGGTAACCAACGAGGGGCGAGAAGCCATCAGTCATACGGAGTGACAATATCCCAGTCTCGGTTCATACCAACTCAACAGACACTTTCGGTGATACCCGATGCGTACCTTTATAGCCACCCAGTTACGTTGTGACGTTTGGCACACCCAAAGTATTCCTACGGTATCCGAGAGTTGTACAAACTCATGGTCTAAGGAATAAATACTTGACACCGAAAAGCTTATGCATTACGAACTATACGATCTCGTGCTATGCTTAGGATTGGGTCTTGTCCATCACATCATTCTCCTAATGATGTGATCCCGTTATCACTGACATCACATGTCCATGATCAGGAAACCGTGATCTTCTGTTGATCAACGAGCTGGTAACTAAAGGCTTACCAGGGACTCATTGTGGTCTATTTTCCAGAAGGATCACGAAGATACGCAAAAGAGCAACCAGAGGGGGGCCACAGGGTGCCCAGGCGGCCACCTGGCGCGGCCCCCACCCTGGCCGCGCCGGGAGGGCGCCTGGAGCCCCTGGCCCACTCCTGGCTCCCCCCTCTGGCCTATATACTCCTCGTCATCCAGAAACCCTAAAAAGGGGAGAGTTTACGGAGTTCCGCCGCCGCTCCGTGGCGGAAACCTACAGAGAAGAAAAGCCATCTCCAGCGGGCAGATTCCGCCGGGAGATCACCTCCCGGAAGGGGAGATCATCGTCATCGTCATCACCATCATCACGGGCATCATCGAGATCATCATCAACATCATCCCCAACATCAGCACCATCTCCATCTTCATCCAATCTCATCTCACAATTGCAACTTGTGTTGTAATCCGTACTATCTATCCTCTCTACTTTATCGGTGTTGATTACTACTTTGTGGTGAATGCTATTGAGTTTTGTTGGAGAAATATCATTGTGTCCAGATTGTTTATCATCCATCTATCTCCACTGATCATGATCTCTTTTATGTCTTGTGAGTAGTTACTTTAGTTCTTGAGGACATGGGAGAAGTCTTGTTGTTAGTAGTCATATGATGTTGAAGTAATATGTGTTGTTTGATACTTAAGTTATGTTGTTATTTTCCTATTGGTGTTGTGTGAGTCGAACACTCAACACTTCGCCTTATTAAGGACCTAGGGGAATACATTGTGTACAAAGAATGCTTACGGTGGGTTGCCGGAGTGACAGAAACCTGAACCCCAGTTCGCACGCTTTTGCACAAGGGAACAATGGATCATCGATCATATTGCTATGGTTAGGCTTTTGCCTTAAATACTATCTTGTATTTGCGGATGCTTGCAAGGTGTTTAATCATAAGAGTGCACTCATCTTAGTCTAGAGGGTGTACTAGCATAGATCCACCCACTCAACACTTATCAACACATCACATAGTACCGATACGGAATATGGCGAAAGCACATGACTACCTCTCCCGTGTGTCCTCAAGAACACTTTAGCCTTTATAAGTTCAGTTGCTAGGCCTCTCCTTTGCTCAGAAAGGATTGGGCCACTTGTTAATCTCCAGTGCCTTTTACTTTGCTCGCTTTTACTTTCCTGTTGCTTATATCAAGAAAACCCCTAAAAAGTTATCTTTCAGTGCTTGCAGTTATTCCTTGCTCAGAATCACTTATCAATACCTTCTTCTCCTCGTTGGGTTCGACACTCTTACTTATCGAAAACGCTGCAATAGATCCCTTACGGTTGTGGGTCATCAAGCATCCATTTCCATGTTCATGCTCTTGATAAACCATCACACTATGACATCATTTTGCACAATGGTTGCATTGATCACATTCACAACACCTTTGTGTGCACCACAAATGCATTTGATCACATGAATGCTTTACATCTCATACTATATCATCTTGCTAAGCTTCATGTACCTTGTCACACGGACTCATTCTTACATGATGGACACTTTGTGTGCGCTAACCATTGTATTTCCAAGTGTACTTTGTGTTTGCTCATTTTGCATGTACCACATACCGGAGACACCTTGGAGTACTTGGATTGCGACATGACCTCAACTTCGTCCAACTACAAGTCCGTTCACGACTACCGTTTCCATGGCGATGAGGTTTTTGATCCGAGGTCAGATCTTTCCCAAGGGAGGGGAGATGATGCGGAGCATCCCACGATCATCCCCATGTTCACTTCGACGAGACCTCAACTACACACAATTGGACACAAGGTTAACTCGCTCCTCTCCGAACCACCACTTTCTACATGTGAGACATGGCTACTACCTCAAATATATGTGATATGCATGACCAAGAACCAAGAGGGAGGCCATGGAACAGCTAGGAGCATTGGACAAGACGGCGAGGACACCAAGTACAAGGAATAGCTACAGGCTCCGGACGTCCGGCCTTCACCGGACGACCGGTGCGTCCCAGGCGACCGGACGTCCGTAACAGCGATCACAGAAGGAAAATAGCGGAAGTCCGAAGACTTCCGGACGTCCGGACCCTCGCGAGCCACCGGACGTCCGGTAGCCGTCGGACGTTCGCTACATGCTGTCTACGCACAGTTATCGGGCCAACGGCCCATGTATCCCTCTCCCACTTACCCCTTCGTGGCCCTAGACTATATATACTCCTCCACCTCCTCCTAGTGAGGGTTAGCTTAGGTTTAGCTCATTTGAGACAGAGCTTTGCTCATCTAGTGGTTCATCTCCTCGAGAGTGACTGCGGCACCTCTTCAGAGAAGATCCACACGGATTCAAGACCTCCTTCACGGAGAAGATCCCGCGGGATACCCCAAGACCTCCTCACGGAGAAGAACCGGTTACCCTCTGTATTGTCCCTTGTTGATCATGGATCTTGTATCTCTTTGTGTTTCGAGGATCTAGCATATGTGTGACTTGTTCTTGTTGGTTTGAGTGATTCTCTCGTGTTTCCCCTCTCGTGTTCTTCGTGTTCATCGTGGGATCCCCTCCATTTCGTGAAAGATCGGCCATCTAGGGTTCCACCCTACACCATAGTGGAACTCTCAATGAAAGCACCAATGTCGGTGTCAAAACTGGCGGATCTTGGGTAGGGGGTCCCGAACTATGCATCTGAGGATCGATGGTAACAGGAGGCCGGGGACACGATGTTTACCCAGGTTCAGGCCCTCTCGATCGAGGTAAAACCCTACTTTCTGCTATATTAATATGGATGAATATGAATACAATAGTTGATCTACCTCGAGATCGTATTGGCTAAACCCTAAAGTCTAGCCTATGAGGATTTGTGTTTCTATATTAGCCTCTACGGACTAAACCCTCCGATTTATATACACACCGGAGGGGCCTAGGGTTTGTACATACCATCTTGCAGAGGAAGGAAAGATTACACCCGAACCTAAAACTTGCCAATATACGAATATAGGAGTCCTATCCGGATACGAGAGATGATCTTCAACTATGATCTTCACAGCCCACCTGTCCGGCCCATCAAGAGTTATCTAGCCTGCCGAGGACCCCTCAATCCAGGACTCCCTCATCCACCGCCGAGGAAGACCCGAAGACGCCTGAGGTTGGCGACGACGAGGGCATGGAGGAGCCCCCAAGGAACAAGCACCGCAACTACGGCCACTACCATCAGGAGGATGGCCCAACTTATTTCTGCAAGGTCATCCTTGCACCGAAGCTTGAGTGCAGCCCCATGCCCCTATACTTCACCAAGCACTTCCTCACGGTGCCGACGGAGTTCAAGCTCAGGAACAACAACGACTGCTCCTGTAAGGCTGACGGTGAAGCTGATGAACGGCTGGGTGACCCTGGATCAGGGTTGGGCCACCTATGCAACCGTTCATCAGATCAAGATCGGCTACATGGTGACGTTCAAGCTCCTCACTCCCGACACCCTCAAGGTCATCATCTTCGACAACGGTGGCATTGAGGTCGTCAACAAGTGCGGAAGCACGACGAAGCCTTCGCCGCCAAGGCCTAGGGCCGGGGCACCTCCTTCCTAAGTACTATCGATTCTTTGAACTGTTTATGGTTTATGCATTGAACTATCATGAAGTGTGGTACTGCTTATCTGAATTATGATGTTAAGTAGTTGATGCTCAGTTTATACTCTGCTTTGCTTATGATGTGTGCTGCATGGTTGTGCCGAAGTGTGCTGGTAACCTCACCAACTAGCCAAAGAGGTTACCACACACCAGGCGTTGAATACAATCAAACACCATGCCTTGGATTTGTCCACTAACATGCAGGCAACCAAACACCAGGCAGTGTGGTTCAACCCATGCAGGCAAGAGGGCATGCAGGCAACCAAACAACTTGCAGATGGTGCATTTGAGGCTGCATTTGCATAGCCAGACTGAGTTGAGAAGGCTATGCAATGCAGGTACTGTAGACTACAATAACCAAACACGCCCTGAATGACCCCGCCCACTCCTCGCTCTCACGGTTAATGCAGGGTACACCGTCCTCGTTCGCGGAGCTGTAAAGGAAGTACATGACACCAGCACAACGGCCCTCAAGAAGCTTCACGGCCCAGGTGGGAAGGAGATGGAAATTAGGCACAGATCGGACGACCAACACAACCATATCACGAAACGAACGGTCCTAGTCACTTGCGTGAGAGGGCTGGAACCTCGAAATCACTAATTGAGGAGTACTCGTTGTAAAGATCACTCCAAACCCCCAGGTTGCGACAAGTGGTGCGCTGCATGTGCACCACTTGTCGCAACCTGGGCGTTTTCCCTTTTTTCGTAGATCCGTTTATTCAAAACGTTTTATCTCTTAAACTGTGCGTCCAAATCTCGAACTGTTTTCACCGTTGAATTCCTCGCGTCGAGATCTTCAAAACTAGATCCCATGTTGATAGGTTTCGACGAACTTTTTTTTCATGAAAAAACCGGACGAAAAAACCGAACCGGGCGCACTTGTTTTTTTCCCTTTTCGAAAGAGGCACGCCCGTACCTCTCGCAAAATCACAACCGTGCCTCTGGCGGAAGCAAAACCGTGACTCTCGCGGAAGAGAGAAAATAAAAGAAAAAACATGTTTTTTTCATTTCTGAGGAGGCACGGTCGTGACTCTCAGTCTCTCACGAAAGCCCAACCGTGCCTCCCACGGAAGCAAAACCGTGATTCTCGCGAAAGAAAAAAAACATAAAACTTGTTTTTTTTTTTCCGTTTTCGAGAGGCATGGTCGTGACTCTCGCGAAAGCACAACAGTGCCTCTCGCGAAAAAAATAGAAAACGTGTTTTTCCCTTTCCGAGAGGCGCAGCCGTGACTCTCGCGGAAGCAAAACCGTGACTCTCGCGAAAAGGAAAAAAAACCCAGAAAACACATTTTTCTCCCTTCCCGAGAGGCACGGCCGTGACTCTCGCGGAAGCAAAATCGCGACTCTCGTGGGAAAAAAACGAGTTTTTTCGCAAATTTTTTTTTTTGAAAATTGTTTTTTTGATCGAAAAGTTAAGGAAGACCGGTGGAAAACCAAAACATCGAAAAACCCGAAAAAAACCCGTTTAAAAAGCCGAAAACGCGTGCGGAAAAATAAAAAAATAAAAATCTGGAGGGAGCACCCAGAGCGCGACACGTGGCGAACGGCTGAGACCGCGCCAAGCGGCGCTGGTCGCTGCGAGGCTCCCAAAGGAGCGCTCGTTAACTAGTTGCTCTCCTGGAACCTACCTGCTCAGCTGTCCTTAATGTGTGCAAAACTTTGCAATGAAACTTTGAGAATGAAACTTGCACATTTCGGACTGGAGAGAATGGCGCTGTGCAGAGTCGGCCCATTCCGTGAATCCGGACCGAACGAGGGCCAGCAAGGCCCAACCAGGCGACCATTCGGCCCAGTGGCAGCCACGTAATTTCGACCGCACGGCCGAACCCTATATGACTCCCCCTCGCTCCCAACCCTACCGCGCCGCCGCCCCCGAAGAAGCCACCAGCCTCCCCCTCCTCCTTCCTCGCCCGCCGCCCGCCGCCCGCCGAGGTCGGTCGCCGGACGCCATGGCTCCCACCAAGAAGTCGGTACGAACCGCACCCCTCTCCCCTCCTCGCTAATTCCGTCCCGGGTTGATGCGGTTGATGTGCTCCGGCTGACGGATTTCGATTGGGTTCCGACTGCTGCAGAAGAAGAGCACGGAGAACATCAACAACAAGCTGCAGCTGGTGATGAAGAGCGGCAAGTACACGCTCGGCTACAAGACCGTCCTCAAGACGCTCCGGAGCTCCAAGGGTACCTATCCATCGCCCCTCTCTTTTCTTTCACGCCCTTTCTCTCGGCTGGTATGATCCCGCTGCGGTGGATGGTTGGTTATTAGTACTCCGTACGATTGTTTGCTGGATCCTTGTAGCGGAAATGCGGAATCGACCGGCTTACAGATCTGTGGCCTGGCTGTTGTGTGGAGTGGAGCTGGTGATGGTTGTCGTTCGGTTATTTGCGTCTGGAGCTGCGAGCCCAGTAAAAGTTGGCATCTTTAGCTCTAGACAGATTAGATTGCTTGTAGGATGGTCAATGCCATGCTCTGAGTTTTAGGGTGGTCAATGCCATGCCGATTTGGAGTTCAATTACAGTGCCATTCTCTGAATGTTAGGATGGTCAATGTACTAGTCCTGTCTGTAATGTAGGGTTTTGGATTGGGAACTCGGTGTGAAGTTTGTCTCTTAGGCTTCCTTTTGCTGCCATTTTGTATTGATGGATGCGGCTGCCATTTGTTGATGGATCCAAAATGTCACCTTATCTCTAGTGCAACTGGAGGTTAAAATGTTTGTTCAGACAATAAGAGTTCATACTATGATAATCACTGTATTGTTTGTATGGAATTTGCATTCTGTAATGGGACTGAAGTTTACCTCTTTGGCTTGCGTTTGCTGTGCCCTAGAGATGAATACAGCGCCCTACAATAATACCAGCCTCTTTATTAACACTTCCAAGATTTCTTCCATATCTGGGGGGACAATGGAGGTTGGGATACTTGTATTTTCCTGACATTAGTTCCCACTGTCGTGTAGCAATTTTAGGGCAATTTCATGATATATTGCTAATGTAGAATTTGTAGGTGGATTGTGCATTTGTAGTTATTGTAGTATAGCCTGCAGTTTGGTGCTTCCTTATGATCCTGCACCATTCTTATCCAGTAGGTAGCCCCAAAGGGATGCATTCTCACACCGTTTTGATTGGAAGAAAGGGGGAGGTCTAATTTTAGATTTTCAGATTAGGCCATGTTCAGGCTACTACTAAAACCAACATTCTGTGTAATGCTTATACCCTTTTTGGGTAACTGTTTAAGATTGTCCTTTGTTGGTAGTTAAAACATGTGGCACTTTTCAAATAGACTAATTTGTTTGTTTGCTTGTTCAGGGAAGTTGATTATCCTCGCAAACAACTGCCCTCCGCTCAGGAAGTCTGAGATTGAGTACTATGCTATGCTGTCCAAGATCAGTGTTCATCATTTCCATGGAAGTAAGATTATTTGACCCTAGTCTGAAACCTTTTCTCAATGCTTGTTTACCGTACGTAGTTTAGCTTGTTTTAATCAAATAATGAATTGTGGCCTAATAATGCCAATGAATGCGTCTTTGTCCCTTTCAGACAATGTGGATCTTGGAACTGCGTGCGGCAAGTACTACCGGGTGTGCTGTTTGAGCATCCTGGACCCTGGTTCGTCCCTGTTAAACTCAAACCTCTTTGGTCATTTCTCATTTGCCCTGGTAACTTTGTACTGAGCGTTTACTACGCATGTTTCCAGGTGACTCGGACATCATCACCACCGTTCCTCAGTGAAGACAAGCTTACCTATCCTAGCCTAAGATGATGTAGTGTGGAGAGTCGTGCTTACAAGGCCGATGGCCGTCTCTCGTTATCGAGCCGGTGCTGCCAAACGCAGTTTCAAACCAAACATGGCTGTTTTTGTAAGGCATTCCTATGGTTTTGTTTGATGAGATGTTTATTCCTATGGTCCTTTTACCGAATGCAATTGGATGATTAGTTCTGTTAACATTGCTTTACCTTGCTCCTCTAGTGAGACAGAACTAGAACAAGAATTGCGTGCAACTGGTTGATGCCTGTGCAATCTTTGCTTTGCCACGGTCGAGCAGAGATGCTGTTTTTTTTTGTGATGATATGATTTCACCGAACCTTCCAACTCTCGCGTGAAGGGGTAAGGGTGGTGCCGGTCCTTCCAACTTACGTTCGGGCGTTTCGCCTCCACTTCCACCTTGCTCGTGTGAAGGGGTGAGGTGGTGCCGGTCCTTCTAACTTACGCTTGGGCGTTTCGCCTCCACTTCCACCTCGCTCGTGTGAAGGGGTGAGGTGGTGCCGGTCCTTCCAACTTACGCTTGGGCGTTTCGCCTCCACTTCC
>LR738716.1:7631789-7679294 GCA_902687465.1 Secale cereale
AAAAAAAAAAGCGTGGAACCGCTGCATAGGCTGGCCCAAGTTGGATCGCATGTACGTTCTACTCGCATTAAGCGACATATAGACTTCCCGTCAAAAAAGAAATCCCTGTGCCGATTCATGTGCGTGTCCAAGCATTGGGGCTCCCTCATCTCGGATCCAGCCTTCGTCGCCGCGCCGAGCCGCTCCTGCTCGTGGGTGACATCCGCCGCGACGCGTCCATGCTGTTGATGGACATGGATGGCAGCGCCGTGAGGACGATGGATGGTATAGTGGCTGCTCCATGCTCTGCACCAGCGTGGACGACCTCGCTTGCTTCGCCGATAAGTCTCCCGACCCGCAAGTGGTCGATCTGGCCACCGGGGAGATGCTCCTCACCCGCCCGACCCACAAGTGTATGGCTGCTCACCTGTGCTATAGCTTCGGGTTTGGCCGCGCCGCTCTGTCTCGCGTGTACAAGGTGGTTCGCCTCATCCAACGTTTCTCCGATGAGGCCGCCGTCGTCGAACAGAGTTGCCATGTTCTGACACTAGGAGATGGCGCCGGATGGAGGCAAACCAAGACGCCCACAACTCACGCATTCCTCGGCCGCGCCGTCACGGTCAGCGGCGTCCTGCATTTCTTGGTGTCAAGCGACAACAAGATAGTCTGCTTCGACCTCGAGAGCGAGGAGTGGAACAAGACGATCAAAGGCCCATGCAAACTGCCGTCTGAAAAGACGATCAGAGTGATCATGACTGAGCTTAATGGCGCCTTGTGCATGTCACACAAGTATTTGCCCGCGGAGGGGCGCTATCCATACACGGGTATATATATGGCTACCGAATGATCCCGACAAGGATGCCTGGTCCAAGGTGTGCACAATCCAGATGCACACATTCATCCATTTTGTTAAGCCTTTGAGGACGATGAATGGAGGTAGCTAGTAAGCTACTCTTCTACTACGGGGAGGGTCTCTCACCGCCCACCTTGCAAATATACGATCTCCATGACCGGGCATGCACAAGGGTGACGGGGACACGCCAAGCAGCTTTCGCTCCACGCGCAAGATTGTTCTTTGCAACTTGCGATTGAAGCGCTTCGTGTCCAGTTGATTTATGTAATTACGTATTTGCTTTTATTCATTGGTAATCATGTTGTGTGATATCTTTTCTTTTTGCGGTTGAAAAATTTATTACTCAAATGGCAGAATCGCCACAGTCTGCAATACAAAGATCGAGTACCTCTGACAAGCCAGAGTTTAACCAAACTATAGTTCTACTTTCTGTCCTAGCAAATTTAGCCAAAAAATCACTCACAAAATTCTGGTCCCGAGAAATATGTGACACAAAGGTCGTCCGAAGACTCAACAGAAGCTTGATCTCCCGCACCAAGGAAGCAAAGATGGATCTATCCCTATCCCCCTCATTGAGCATATTAACTGCTACTAAAGAGTCCACCTCCACATTAATAGGAAGCTCCGTTCTCTCAATGGCAATCGACAACCCCTCCATGCACGCACAAAGCTCCGTCTCAAGAGCATTCCTGCAGGAGAATAGCTCTCTACAAGATGAGAAAATGATTTTGCCATTACTGTCCCGAAGAACCATACCGGCGCCGGCTCGACCATAGACCAAGAACCGTCTATATTCAGTTTTGTCCATCCCTCCTTCGGCTTAGACCATTTCAGTGTTGCACCTGTGCGGATTGTCACATGCGAGGTATTGACGGAATCTTTGTAAGAAATCACCTGTTTACCTTTTGCTGGATCACATTCAGAATTTTGCAGCACCAACAGAGAGCCTAAATAGTTCATTAAAAACCTCCTTGAAACATCCATAGGCGCCGGTTCTTCGTGATGTGTTAATTCATTCCGGTTGTGCCATACCCTCCATAAGGTCATCAACAGCATGCATCTCTGAATATCAGATAGTGGGTGTAAAGCTGCAAGTAGCCATTCCCTTCCTGTGTTGCGTACTTCCTCAATCTTTGGTATGCTCCAACTCGACGACATAGAACGCCAAAGTTGCACAGCAATGGGACATCGACACAAAGCATGGAAAGTGTCTTCAGTCTCTCGTCCACAAACAGGGCAGGTTGCCTCAGTCTCCAGTCCTCGTTTGTATTTATTCTGCCAAGTGGGTAACGAGTTCACTGAGACGGGCCAAGCGAAATTGTTTACCGTCGGTGGCACCATGCTCTTCCAAATCAACTTCCAATAGGCTCGCCTTCCATCAGGTGCCGTACTTGAAGCCTGTGTTGTAGTTCTACAAGACTCATCAAAAGCCAGATCATAAGTTGACTTTACAGAGAAAACTCAATTAGTTGTTGGCCCCCATGCGATCACATCTTCACCACCTCTCGGACAATCTCGAATTTTCATGATTTCCATAGTGTCACAGCGTAAAAAGAAAGACTGTAGCATGTTCACATTCTAGGATCCATTGTCATTTAAAAGCTGAGATACGAAGCTCAACCTGCATAATCCTTGTGGTGAAATTGGTCTATACGAAAACGGTCTCGGGATCCAACTGTCCCTCCATATTCTGATGCTCTTTCCATCTCCAACCCGCCAGATCAGGCCTTTCTTGAGTAAATCAAGTCCATGACTAACCGCAGTCCATGTGGATGACACATTCCCAGGAAAGACAGTATCTTCAAGTTTGCCATTCGGATAATATTTACTTTTTAACAGTCGGGCGCATAGACTATCCGGCCTAGTCAATAGTCTCCAAGTCAGTCGAGCCAGGAGGGCTTGGTTAAACAAACAAAAATCTCTGAATCCAGCACCTCCTTTGCACTTGGGCTGTTGCAACTTCTGCCAAGACTTCCAATGAAGTTTACGTTTCCCCTTAGCGGCTCCCCAATAAAATCTCCTCACCATCTCAGTTAGTTCATCACATATTGAAAAAGGAAGTTTGAATACCCCCATAACATATATCGGTAGTGCTTAAGCAACTAATTTGATAAGCACTTCTCTGCCTGGCTGGGCGAGATGACCTGTGACGCCCCAAGACCGACGCTCCAGAAGACTTCCATATGTTCCGGGTTTCGCCGTGTGTTTTATTTGCATACTTCATTTTATTTGTGCTTGCATCATATCATCATGCCATCATGTCATCAATCTTTTGCATCTCATCTAAATAAATTGTGTGGATCTCCGATCCATTTAAATCGAGCGAAGAGTGACTTCTCTTTATAACATATCCTTCTAATATTTAGGGAGCTATTATAAAATTATTCCATTGCTTTGGAATCACCATAACACACTTGCAAATATTCCCATGCCTCATTTGCTTCAAGTTTCACCTTCAAAACCCTACCAATAATTTCTTTTCCCACTTATCGAGGCTCTTCCTGAATTTTCAACATTTTGGACCTCCCTCACCCACATCCTATCCAAACCCATTTGAATTATATTCAAATGAGTTTGAATTTAACTCTTGCATTCGTGCCACATCCTATTTTCTCGGAACAAGCACTTTGTGAGTCCGGGAAAATTATCCGCATGCGCAAATTCTTTCGCTAACCCCCTCTTTCTTTTTCTTATCTTTATTTGTTTTCTGCTAAAGAAGATAAGAGAAGAGATTAAAGAGAGAGAGAGCCACAGGCCCAACCCCCTCCCCCGCGGCCCACCTAAGGCCCATCTGGCAAGGCATCCTGGCCCAGCCTCTATCTCCTCCTCCAACCCTAGCCCCGAGGCCCCGATCCTCTTCCTCGCTCCCTCTTCCTCACCGCACGCCGCCAGTGCAGAGCCCTCGTTCAATCCCCTCGATCTCTCTCCCTCCTCCCCCGATCCCTCACCAGCCTCGCCACTCCAGCGCGTTGCCCCGATCCCGTGCCTCCTCGTGCGGCTCCACCTCGAGCCACTAACCCTGTGTGTCATCGCCGTCGCCGTCGCCCCAGGGCAGGGCGTCCCCAAGCTCCATGGCGTCGCCGCCGTCGTCCTGCTTCGACCGGTGATCCCCGGCCAGATCCGTCGAGCCCCGACCATCTCCGCCGTTCTCGGTCCTCCTCGCCACCCAAGTCCCTCGTCCCGCCTCTGCTTCGAGCAGATAAACGGAGGCGTCAGCCTCGTCCTCGCCTCCGACCAGCGCCACATCGAGCTCGTCAGCCCCGGCCTCCTTCTCATGCCAAGGCCACCGCAGCTGCCCTCGGCCGCATCTCCTCGGACGTGGCCCACCACCTGTCGTCGTCCATCTTCCTGCCCCGCCTCCTACTCCGGCCAAGACCAGGAACGTCAAGGCCATCTCCGGGATCTTGCCAAGTACCAGGACCGCCGAGTTCGTCTACCGCCGTTTTTGGTTACACCAAGTTCGACTACAACATGAAGATATGTACAACTACGCAGATTCGCCGAGTACCCTTTGGTTTCGTCAAGTACGTCTATGAAATGTATCGTCGCCGAAGACTGTCAAGTGAACACTACCGTCGACCCTAGAAGACCCGTGGATGCGACAAGTACCTCTACCGACGACCCCGAACGTCTACAAAAACGAGTACCGCTACGCCCGAATGACTACGGACCGAAACGACAAGTCCCTCTACGACGCGTGTACCACTACCGTCGCCGAAGATACGTGTAACGCAAGCGTCAAGTTCGACTACCGCCGACGTGTACCACTACCACCGCGAGTACCACTACTACCCTCGACGACCCCGTGAACAACTACTTCCTCTTCGAAACATGAACGGCTACTTCCCTCGACGACTCGAACCGCCCCGAAATGCACGCTTAGAAGGTATACCGCGAGACGATGACCCGTGGACGAATGTTGCTTGTTGTATGAGTTGCAGCTTATGTTTGCACCGTGCCCGAATCGTCGCTTGAGATGATCCTTCTTGTTGCCATGCCGTTGTCCCGTGGGAACCTGGAAATCGGGAGCACCCGCCGTCTTGCATGACACGCTCACGCCGCCCTTCTTTGAAGGAAGTATGCCCTAGAGGCAATAATAAAGTTATTATTTATTTCCTTATATCATGATAAATGTTTATTATTCATGCTAGAATTGTATTAACCGGAAACTTAGTACATGTGTGAATACATAGACAAAACAAAGTGTCCCTAGTATGCCTCTACTAGACTAGCTCATTGATCAAAGATGGTTATGTTTCCTAGCCATAGACATGAGTTGTCATTTGATCAACGGGATCACATCATTAGGAGAATGATGTGATGGACAAGACCCATCCGTTAGCTTAGCACTATGATCGTTTAAGTTTTACTGCTATTGCTTTCTTCATGACTTATACATGTTCCTATGACTATGAGATTATGCAACTCCCGAATACCGGAGGAACACTTTGTGTGCTACCAAACGTCACAACGTAACTGGGTGATTATAAAGGTACTCTACAGGTGTCTCCGAAGGTACTTGTTGGGTTGGCGTATTTCGAGATTAGGATTTGTCACTCCGATTGTCGGAGAGGTATCTCTGGGCCCACTCGGTAATGCACATCACTATAAGCCTTGCAAGCATTGCAGCTAATGAGTTAGTTGCAGGATGATGTATTACGGAACGAGTAAAGAGACTTGCTGGTAACGAGATTGAACAAGGTATTGAGATACCGACGATCGAATCTCGGGCAAGTAACATACCGATGACAAAGGGAACAACGTATGTTGTTATGCGGTTTGACCGATAAAGATCTTCGTAGAATATGTAGGAGCCAATATGAGCATCCAGGTTCCGCTATTGGTTATTGACCGGAGATGAGTCTCGGTCATGTCTACATAGTTCTCGAACCCGTAGGGTCCGCACGCTTAACGTTTGATGACGATCGGTATTATGAGTTTATGAGTTTTGATGTACCGAAGGAGTTCGGAGTCCCGGATGAGACCGGGGACATGACGAGGAGTCTCGAAATGGTCGAGACGTAAAAATCTATATATTGGACGACTATATTCGGACATCGGAAAGGTTCCGAGTGATTCGGGTATTTTCGGAGTACCGGGGAGTTACGGGAATAGAAGAGAGAGGCCAAAAGGAAGGAGGGGCGTGCCCCCCTTCTAGTCCGAATTGGACAAGGGGTGCAGCCCCCTTTTCCTTCTCCCTCTCCCCCTCTTTCCTTCTCTCCTACTCCGGAAAGGAAAGGGGAATCCTACTAGGACTTGGGAGTCCTAGTAGGACTCCCCACACTTGGCGCGCCCCCTCTAGGGCCGGCCTCTCCCTCCCTCCTTTATATACGGGGGCAGGGGGCCACCCAAATACACACAAGTTGAATTGTTCCAGCCGTGTGCGGTGCCCCCTCCATAGAAACACACCTCGGTCATACCGTTGCAGTGCTTAGGAGAAGCCCTGCGCCGGTAGATACATCATATCCGTCACCACGCCGTCGTGCTGACGAAACTCTCCCGTGAAGCTCAACTGGATCAAGAGCTCGTGGGACGTCATCAAGCTGAACGTGTGCTGAACGCGGAGGTGCCGTACGTTCGGTGCTTGATCGGTTGAATCGCGAAGAAGTTCGACTACATCAACCGCGTCACTTGACGCTTCCGCTTCCGGTCTACGAGGGTACGTAGACACACTCTTCCCTCTCGTTGCTATGCATCTGGTAGATAGATCTTGCGTGATCGTAGGAAAATTTTAAAATACTACGTTCCCCAACAGTGGCATCATGAGCCAGGTCTATGCGTAGATGATATGCACGAGTAGAACACAAGTGAGTTGTGGACGATACTAGTCATACTGCTTACCAGCATGTCATACTTTGATTCGGCGGTATTGTTGGATGAAGCGGCCCGGACCGACATTACGCGTACGCTTACACGAGACTGGTTCTACCGACGTGCTTCGCACACAGGTGGTTGGCGGGTGTCAGTTTCTCCAACTTTAGTTGAATCAAGTGTGGCTACGCCCGGTCCTTGTGAAGGTTAAAACATCACATACTTGACGAAACATCGTTGTGGTTTTGTATGCGTAGGTAAGAACGGTTCTTGCTAAGCCCGTAGCAGCCACGTAAAACTTGCAACAACAAAGTAGAGGACATCTAACTTGTTTTTGCAGGGCATGTTGTGATGTGATATGGTCAAGACATGATGAGTTATACGGTTTTGTATGAGATGATCATGTTTTGTAATGTTATCGGCAACTGGCAGGAGCCATATGGTTGTCGCTTTATTATATGAAATGCAATCGCCATGTAATTGCTTTACTTTATCACTAAGCGGTAGCGATAGTCGTAGAAGCAATAGTTGGCGAGATGACAACGATGCTACGATGGAGATCAAGGTGTCGCGCCGGTGACGAAGGTGATCATGACGGTGCTTTGGAGATGGAGATCAAAAGCACAAGATGATGATGGCCATATCATGTCACATATTTTGATTGCATGTGATGTTTATCTTATTATGCTTCTTATTTTGCTTAGAACGACGGTAGCATTATAAGATGATCCCTTACTAAATTTCAAGGTATAAGTGTTCTCCCTGAGTATGCACCGTTGCGAAAGTTCGTCGTGCCGAGACACCACGTGATGATCGGGTGTGATAAGCTCTACGTTCAAATACAACGGGTGTAAGCCAGTTTTACACACGCGGAATACTCGGGTTAAACTTGACGAGCCTAGCATATGCAGATATGGCCTCGGAACACTGGAGACCGAAAGGTCGAGCGTGAATCATATAGTAGATATGATCAACATAAGATGTTCACCATTGATACTACTCCATCTCACGTGATGATCGGACATGGTTTAGTTGATTTGGATCACGTGATCATTTAGATGACCGGAGGGATGTCTATCTAAGTGGGAGTTCTTTAAGTACTATGATTAAATTGAACTTTAATTTATCATGAACTTAGTCCTGGTAGTATTAGCATATCTATGTTGTAGATCAATAGCTTGCGATGTTGCTCCACGTTTATTTTTATATGTTCCTAGAGAAAACTAAGTTGAAAGATGTTAGTAGCAATGATGCGGAATTGTTCCGTGATCTAAGGATTATCCTCATTGCTGCACAGAAGAATTATGTCCTTGATGCACCACCAGGTGACAAAACTATTGCAGGAGCAGATACAGACGTTATGAACGTTTTGACAAAAAGCTCGGTATGATGACTACTTGATAGTTTAAGTGCACCATGCTTTACGGCTTAGAACCGGGACTTCAAAAATGTTTTGAATGCCACGGAGCATATAAGATGTTCCAAGAGTTGAAATTAGTATTTCATACTCATGCCCGTGTCGAGAGGTATAAGACCTCTGACAGTACTTTGCCTACAAGATGGAGGAGAATAGCTCAACCAGTGAGCATGTGCTCAGATTGTCTGGATACTACAATTACTTGAATCAAGTGGGAGTTATTCTTCCAGATAAGATAGTAATTGACAAAGTTCTCTAGTCACTATCACCAAGCTAGTAGAACTTCGTGATGAACTATAATATGCAAGGGATGACGAAGGTAATTCCCGAGCTCTTCGCGATCCTGAAATCGGCGAAGGTAGAAATCAAGAAAGAGCATCAAATGTTGATGGTTAATAAGACCACTTGTTTCAAGTAAAGAGCAAAGGGAAAGAAGGGGAACTTCAAGAAGAATAGCAAGACAGTTGCTACTCCCACGAAGAAACCCAAAGCTAAACTCAAGCCTGAAACTAAGTGCTTCTACTGCAAAGGAAATGGTCACTGGAAGTGGAACTGCCCTAGATATTTGGCGGATAAGAAGGATGGCAAAGTGAACAAAGGTATATTTGATATACAGATTATTGATGTGTATTTTACTAGTGTTCATAGCAACCCCTCGGTATTTGATACTGGTTCAGTTGCTAAAGAGTAGTAACTCGAAATGGGAGTTGCATAATGAACATAAACTAGTTAAAGGATGAAGTGACGATGTGTATTGGAAGTAGTTCCAAGACTGATATGATCATCATCGCACACTCCCTATACTTTCGGGATTAGTGTTGAAACTAAATAAGTGTTATTTGGTGTTTGTATTGAGCATGAATATGATTTGATCATGTATATTGCAATACGGTTATTCATGTAAGTTAGAGAATAATTGTTGTTCTGTTTACATGAATAAAACCTTCTATGGTCATACACCCAATGAAAATGGTTTATTGGATCTCGATCGTGTGATACACATATTCATAATATTGAAGCCAAAAGATGCAAGGTTAATAATGATAGTGCAACTTATTTGTGGCACTGCCGTTTAGGTCATATTGGTGTAAAGCGCATGAAGAAACTCCATAGTGATGGACTTTTGGAATCACTTGATTATGAATCACTTGGTGCTTGCGAACCATGCCTCATGGGCAAGATGACTAAAACTCCGTTCTCCGGAACAATAGAGCGAGCAACAGATTTGTTGGAGATCATACATACAGATGTATGTGGACCATTGAGTGTTCAAGCTCGCGGCGGGTATCGTTATTTTCTGACCTTCACTGATGATTTGAGCAGATATGGGTATATCTACTTAATGAAGCACAAGTCTGAAACATTTGAAAAGTTCAAAGAATTTCAGAGTGAAGTGGAGAATCATCGTAACAAGAAAATAAGAGTTTCTACGATATGATCGTAGAGGTAAAATATTTGAGTTAGCAAGTTTGGCCTTCAGTAAAAACAATGTGAAATAGTTTCACTACTCACGCCACCTGGAACACCACAGTGTAATGGTGTGTCCGAACGTCATAACCGTACTTTATTAGATATGGTGCGATCGATGATGTCTCTTACCGATCTACCACTACCGCTTTTGGGGTTATGCATTAGAGACAGCTACATTCACGTTAAATAGGGCACCATCTAAATCCGTGGAGATGACACCGTATGAACTGTGGTTTGACGAGAAACCTAAGCTGTCATTTCTTTAAGTTTGGGACTGCGATGCTTATGTGAAAAAGTTTCAACATGATAAGCTCGAACCCAAATCGGAGAAGTAAATCTTCATAGGATACCCAAAAGAAACTGTTGGGTACACCTTCTATCACAGATCCGAAGGCAAGGTCTTTGTTGCTAAGAGTGGATCCTTTCTAGAGAAGGAGTTTCTCTCGAAAGAAGTGAGTGGGAGGAAAGTAGAACTTGATGAGGTAATTGTACCTTCTCCTGAATTGGAAAGTAGTACATCACAGAAAATTGTTCCAGTGATTCCTACACCAATTAGTGAGGAAGCTAATGATGATGATCATGAAACTTCAGATCAAGTTTCTGCTGAACTTCGTAGATCAACCAGAGTTCGTTCCGCATCAGAGTGGTACGGCAACCCGGTTCTGGAAGTCATGTTACTGGACCATGATGAACCTACGAACTATGAGGAAGCGATGATGATCCCAGATTCCGCAAAATGGCTTGAGGCCATGAAATTTGAGATGGGATCCATGTATGAGAACAAAGTGTGGACTTTGGTTGACTTGCCCGATGATCGGCAAGCCATCGAAAATAAATGGATCTTCAAGAGGAAGACTGACGCTGACGGTAATGTTACTGTTTACAAAGCTCGACTTGTTGCGAAAGTTTTTCAACAAGTTCAAGGAGTTGACTACGATGAGACTTTCTCACCCGTAGCGATGCTTAAGTCTGTCCGAATCATGTTAGCAATTGCCGCATTTTATGAAATATGGCAATTGGATAACAAAACTGCATTCTTTAATGGATTTATTAAAGAAGACTTGTATATGATGCAACCAGAAGGTTTTGTCAATCCTAAAGGTGCTAACAAAATGTGCAAGCTCCAGCGATCCATCTATGGACTGGTGCAAGCATCTCGGAGTTGGAATATACGCTTTGATAAGTTGATCAAAGCATATAGATTTATACAGACTTGCGGTGAAGCCTGTATTTACAAGAAGTGAGTGGGAGCGCTACAACCTTTCTGATAAGTATATGTGAATGACATATTGTCGATCGGAAATGATGTAGAATTTTCTGGAAAGCATAAATGAGTGTTTGAAAGGAGTTTTTCAAAGAAAGACCTTGGTGAAGCTGCTTACATATTGTGCATCAAGATCTATAGAGATAGATCAAGACGCTTGATAAGACTTTCGATGAGTACATACCTTGATAAGATTTTGAAGTAGTTCAAAATGGATCAGTCAAAGAAGGAGTTCTTGCCTGACTTGTAAGGTGTGAAGTTGAGTAAGACTCAAAGCCAGACCATGGCAGAAAAATATAGAGAGAATGAAAGTCATTCCCTATGCCTCAGCCATAGGTTCTATAAAGTATGCCATGATGTGTACCAAACATGTTGTGTACCTTGCCATGAGTTTGTCAAGGGGGTACAATAGTGATCCAGGAGTAGATCACTGTACAGCGGTCAAAATTATCCTTAGTAACTGGATGACTAAGGAAATGTTTCTCGATTATGGAGGTGATAAAGAGTTCGTCGTAAAGGTTTACGCCGATGCAAGCTTTGACACTAAATCCAGATGACTCTAAGTATCAATCTGGATGCGTATAGAAAATGGGAGCAATTAGCTAGAGTAGCTCTATGCGGAGCATTGCAGACATAGAAATTTGCGAAATACATACGGATCTAAATGTGACAGACCTGTTGACTAAACTTCTCTCACAAGCAAAACATGATCACACCTTATTACTCTTGGGTATTAATCACATAGAGATGTGAACTAGATTATTGACTCTAGTAAACCCTTTGGGTGTTGGTCACATGGTGATGTGAACTATAGGTGTTATTCACATAACGATGTGAACTATCGGTATTAAATCACATGGTGATGTGAGCTAGATTATTGACTCTAGTGCAAGTGGGAGACTGAAGGAAGTATGCCCTAGAGGCAATAATAAAGTTATTATTTATTTCCTTATATCATGATAAATGTTTATTATTCATGCTAGAATTGTATTAACCGAAAACTTAGTACATGTGTGAATACATAGACAAAACAGAGTGTCCCTAGTATGCCTCTACTAGACTAGCTCATTGATCAAAGATGGTTATGTTTCCTAGCCATAGACATGAGTTGTCATTTGATCAACGGGATCACATCATTAGGAGAATGATGTGATGGACAAGACCCATCCGTTAGCTTAGCACTATGATCGTTTAAGTTTTACTGCTATTGCTTTCTTCATGACTTATACATGTTCCTATGACTATGAGATTATGCAACTCCCGAATACCGGAGGAACACTTTGTGTGCTACCAAACGTCACAACGTAACTGGGTGATTATAAAGGTACTCTACAGGTGTCTCCGAAGGTACTTGTTGGGTTGGCGTATTTCGAGATTAGGATTTGTCACTCCGATTGTCGGAGAGGTATCTCTGGGCCCACTCGGTAATGCACATCACTATAAGCCTTGCAAGCATTGCAGCTAATGAGTTAGTTGCAGGATGATGTATTACGGAACGAGTAAAGAGACTTGCCGGTAACGAGATTGAACTAGGTATTGAGATACCGACGATCGAATCTCGGGCAAGTAACATACCGATGACAAAGGGAACAACGTATGTTGTTATGCGGTTTGACCGATAAAGATCTTCGTAGAATATGTAGGAGCCAATATGAGCATCCAGATTCCGCTATTGGTTATTGACCGGAGATGAGTCTCGGTCATGTCTACATAGTTCTCGAACCCGTAGGGTCCGCACGCTTAACGTTTGATGACGATCGGTATTATGAGTTTATGAGTTTTGATGTACCGAAGGAGTTCGGAGTCCCGGATGAGACCGGGGACATGACGAGGAGTCTCGAAATGGTCGAGACGTAAAAATCAATATATTGGACGACTATATTCGGACATCGGAAAGGTTCCGAGTGATTCGGGTATTTTCGGAGTACCGGGGAGTTACGGGAATAGAAGAGAGAGGCCAAAAGGAAGGAGGCGCGTGCCCCCCTTCTAGTCCGAATTGGACAAGGGGTGCAGCCCCCTTTTCCTTCTCCCTCTCCCCCTCTTTCCTTCTCTCCTACTCCGGAAAGGAAAGGGGAATCCTACTAGGACTTGGGAGTCCTAGTAGGACTCCCCACACTTGGCGCGCCCCCTCTAGGGCCGGCCTCTCCCTTCCTCCTTTATATACGGGGGCAGGGGGCCACCCAAATACACACAAGTTGAATTGTTCCAGCCGTGTGCGGTGCCCCCCTCCACAGAAACACACCTCGGTCATACCGTTGCAGTGCTTAGGAGAAGCCCTGCGCCGGTAGATACATCATATCCGTCACCACGCCGTCGTGCTGACGAAATTCTCCCATGAAGCTCAACTGGATCAAGAGCTCGTGGGACGTCATCAAGCTGAACGTGTGCTGAACGCGGAGGTGCCGTACGTTCGGTGCTTGATCGGTTGAATCGCGAAGAAGTTCGACTACATCAACCGCGTCACTTGACCCTTCCGCTTCCGGTCTACGAGGGTACGTAGACACACTCTTCCCTCTCGTTGCTATGCATCTGGTAGATAGATCTTGCGTGATCGTAGGAAAATTTTAAAATACTACGTTCCCCAACATTCTTTTGTACCGATGTCTCAACGAGGTGTCGGATCACCGGAACGTTGCCTTGGCACCGTATCCATTTTCGCTGCCACGACCCCCTTTTCTTTCCGTCGTGGTGACAAATGCTTTCTAACATGTTCATGTTAACTTTTAATAAAAATTGCATAAAACATGAATATGTCATTCGCATCATGTTAACAACATCTAAATGACTAAAATTGTTGCTTGCATTAATAATTGCTATATGCACATGGGGAGTTTCCGGAATTGTTGTTGTTATTTCTGGCCTCATTTAAAATGCCTAAATAGGTAGTTTACTTTTTCTTCACCTCTTGCCATGTTAACAAACATTTAATCTTGTCTAGTAAATAAACGAGAGTGGACTAAATAATTGGATGTGGTGTTTTGTCCATATGCAACTCGTTGCATATTGAGCTCCACTTAATTTGTAGTGTTGTTTGAGAACTTTGCCATGCCATGCATATTTAAACCGGACATGCATCATATTTGTTTGTGCATCATGCCATGGTTATGATATGAATGTTTACCATGTTGTTTGCTTCTTTCCGGTATGCTCCTGTCGTTAGCTCCAGTTTCGTTCCGGAGTTGTGGGGTTTTGTTCGTCTACTTCATGGACTCGTTCTTCTTCCTTGCGGGATCCCAGGCAAGATGACCATCCCCTTGGATACCTTTACTATCATTGCCATGCTAGTTGTCTCGGTGCTATCGTTATATGTCGCGCTACCTATCATTTATTGCCAGCCTCTCTCCTTGTTGCCATGAAACCTCTAACCTTTGACACCTTCCCAGCAAACCGTTGTTTGGCTATGTTACCCGCTTGCTCAGCCCCTATTATAGTGCTGTTAGTTGCTGGTGAAGATGAAGATTGCTCCGTGTTGGAACTTGTTGTTGGTATATCACATTATATCTATAACTATATTTTAACACACCTATACACTTGGCAATGGGTGGAAGGCTTGGCCTTTTGCTCGGTGTTTTGTTCCACTCATGCCACCTTAGGAGCCGATAAATCGGCGTTATGTTCCTTGATTTTGCGTTCCTAACGAGGTTGGGTATATGGGGACCCCTTGACAGTTCGTCTTTGAATAAAACTCCTCCAGTAAGGCCCAACATTGGTTTTAATTCGCAACATAATAATAACTTAATTAATTAATTAATTTGCATAGGGGGTCGCATCCCTGAGGATTCCGTTCTACATAACAGGGGGGGCCAGTGCTGATGGTGTTGGTCCCAAACGGGGAGACTGCGGGGCCACCATGGGGAAACTCGAGGTCTGGTTTTACCTGTAGGATCACCTATCCGGTCGTGGCCTGAGACGAGATACGCGCGGCTACTATCAGGGTGTCGGCACGCCGAGAGGTCTTGCTTGACTTGTTTTTGAAGGAAATATGCCCTAGAGGCAATAATAAAGTTATTATTTATTTCCTTATATCATGATAAATTTTTATGATTCATGCTAGTATTGTATTAACCGGAAACTTAGTACATGTGCGAATACATAGACAAAACAGTATGTCCCTCGTATGCCTCTACTAGACTAGCTCATTGATCAAAGATGGTTATGTTTCCTAGCCATAGACATGAGTTGTCATTTGATCAACGGGATCACATCATTAGGAGAATGATGTGATGGACAAGACCCATCCGTTAGCTTAGCACTATGATCGTTTAGTTTTACTGCTATTGCTTTCTTCATGACTTATACATGTTCCTATGACTATGAGATTATGCAACTCCCGAATACCGGAGGAACACCTTGTGTGCTATCAAACGTCACAACGTAACTGGGTGATTATAAAGATGCTCTATATGTGTCTCTGAAGGTGTTCGTGGTGTTGGCATAGATCAAGAATAGGATTTGTCACTCCGAGTGTCGGAGAGGTATCTCTGGGCCCTCTCGGTAATACACATCATTATAAGCCTTGCAAGCAAATGATTAATGATTTAGTCACGAGATGATGTATTACGGAACGAGTAAAGAGACTTGCCGGTAATGAGATTAACTAGGTATGGTGATACCGACGATCGAATCTCGGACAAGTAACATACCGATGACAAAAGGAACAACGTATGTTGTTATGCGGTTTGACCGATAAAGATCTTCGTAGACTATGTAGGAGCCAATATGAGCATCCAGGTTCTGCTATTCGTTATTGACCGGAGATGAGTCTCGGTCATGTCTACATAGTTCTCGGACCCGTAGGGTCCGCACGCTTAACGTTTGATGACGATCGGTATTATGAGTGTATGTGTTTTGATGTACCGAAGGTAGTTCAGAGTCCCAGATGAGATCGGGGACATGACGAGGAGTCTCGAAATGGTCGAGACATAAAGATCGATTTATTGGACGACTATATTCGGACATCGGAAAGGTTCCGAGTGATTCGGGTATTTTTCGGAGTACAAGAGAGTTACGGGAATTCGCCGGGGAGTATATGGGCCTTATTGGGCTTTAGCGGAAAGGGAGAGAGGAGGCTGCGCCCCTCCCATGGCTTGGTCCGAATTGGACTAGGGAGAGGGGCTGCGCCCCTCCTTCCTTCTCTTCTTTTTCCCTTTCCTTCTCTCCTACTCCTATTACTTGGAAGGGCTCCTAGTTCTACTAGGAAAGGGGGAATCCTACTCCCGGTGGGAGTAGGACTCCCCTAGGGCGCGCCATAGAGAGGGCCGGTCCTCCCTCTCCTCCACTCCTTTATATACGGGAGTAGAGGCACCCCATAGACACACAAGTTGATCAGTTGATCTCTCCCAACCGTGTGCAGTGCCCTCCTCCACAGTAACACACCTCGGTCATATCGTTGCAGCGCTTAGGTGAAGCCCTGCGACGGTAACTTCATCATATCTGTCACCATGCCGTCGTGCTGACGAAACTCTCCCGTGAAGCTCAACTGGATCAAGAGCTCGTGGGACGTCATCAAGCTGAACATGTGCTGAACGCGGAGGTGCCGTACGTTCGGTACTTGATCGGTTGGATCGCGAAGAAGATCGACTACATCAACCACGTCACTAGAGGCTTCCGCTTCCGGTCTACGAGGGTACGTAGACATACTCTGCCCTCTCGTTGCTATGCATCTGATAGATAGATCTTGCGTGATCGTAGGAAAATTTTGAAAATAATACGCTCTCCAACAGTGGCATCATGAGCCAGGTCTATGCGTAGATGATATGCATGAGTAGAACACAAGTGAGTTGTGGACGATACTAGTCATACTGCTTACCAGCATGGCATACTTTGCTTTGGCGGTATTGTGATATGAAGCGGCCCGGACCGACATTACGCGTACGCTTATGCGAGACTGGTTTCACCGTTATGAGCACTCGTTGCTTAAAGGTAACTGGCGGGTGTCTGTCTCTCTCACTTTAGCTGAATCAAGTGTGACTACGCCCGGTCCTTGTGAAGGTTAAAACAGCACATACTTGACGAAACATCGTTGTGGTTTTTGTATGCGTAGGTAAGAACGGTTCTTGCTAAGCCCGTAGCAGCCACGTAAAAATTGCAACGACAAAGTAGAGGACATCTAACTTGTTTTTGCAGGGCATGTTGTGATGTGATATGGTCAAGACATGATGAGTTATACGGTTTTGTATGAGATGATCATGTTTTGTAAAGTTATCGGCAACTGGCAGGAGCCATATGGTTGTCGCTTTATTGTCTGAAATGCAATCGCCATGTAATTGCTTTACTTTATCACTAAGCGGTAGCGATAGCCGTAGAAGCAATAGTTGGCGAGACGACAACGATGCTACGATGAAGATCAAGGTGTCGCGCCGGTGACGAAGGTGATCATGACGGTGCTTTGGAGATGGAGATCAAAAGCACAAGATGATGATGGCCATATCATGTCACATATTTTGATTGCATGTGATGTTTATCTTATTATGCTTCTTATTTTGCTTAGTACGACGGTAGCATTATAAGATGATCCCTTACAAAATTTCAAGGTATAAGTGTTCTCCCTGAGTATGCACTATTGCGAAAGTTCGTCATGCCGAGACACCATGTGATGATCAGGTGTGATAAGCTCTACGTTCAAATACAACGGGCGTAAGCCAGTTTTGCACACACAGAATACTCGGGTTAAACTTGACGAGCCTAGCATATGCAGATATGGCCTCGGAACACTGGAGACCGAAAGGTCGAGCGTGAATCATATAGTAGATATGATCAACATAAGATGTTCACCATTGAAAACTACTCCATCTCACGTGATGATCGGACATGGTTTAGTTGATTTGGATCACGTGATCATTTAGATGACCAGAGGGATGTCTATCTAAGTGGGAGTTCTTCAAGTAATATGATTAATTGAACTTTAATTTATCATGAACTTAGTCCTGGTAGTATTAGCATATCTGTGTTGTAGATCAATAGCTCGCGATATAGCTCCCCGTTTATTTTATATGTTTCTAGAGAAATATAAGTTGAAAGATGTTAGTAGCAATGATGCGGACTAGGTCTGTGATCTGAGGATTATCCTCATTGCTCCACAGAAGTATTATGTCCTTGATGCACCTCTAGGTGACAAACCTATTGCAGGAGCAGATACAAACGTTATGAATGTTTGACATGCTCAGCATGATGACTACTTGATAGTTTAGTGCGCCATGCTTTACGGCTTATAACCGGGACTTCAAAAATGTTTTGAACGCCACAGAGCATATGAGATGTTCCAAGAGTTGAAATTAGCATTTCATACTCATGCCCGTGTCGAGAGGTATAAGACCTCTGACAGTACATTGCCTACAAGATGGAGAAGAATAGCTCAACCAGTGAGCATGTGCTTAGATTGTCTGGGTACTACAATTGCTTGAATCAAGTGGGAGTTAATCTTACAGATAAGATAGTAATTGACAAAGTTCTCTAGACACTATCACCAAGTTAGTAGAACTTCGTGATGAACTATAATATGCAAGGGATGACAAAAGTAATTCCCGAGCTCTTCGCGATACTGAAATCGGCGAAGGTAGAAATCAAGAAAGAGCATCAAGTGTTGATGATTAACAAGACCACTTGTTTCAAGTAAAGGGCAAAGGGATAGAAGGGGAACTTCAAGAAGAATGACAAGCAAGTTGTCACTCCCGTGAAGAAACCCAAAGCTAAACTCAAGCCCGAAACTAAGTGCTTCTACTGCAAAGGAAATGGTCACTGGAAGTGGAACTGCCCTAGATACTTGGTGGATAAGAAGAATGGCAAAGTGAACAAAGGTATATTTGATATACAGATTATTGATGTGTACTTTACTAGTGTTCATAGCAACCCCTGGGTATTTTGATACCAGTTTAGTTGCTAAAATTAGTAACTCGAAACAAGAGTTGCAGAATGAACAGAGACTAGTTAAAGGTGAAGTGATGATGTGTGTTGGAAGTGGTTCCAAGATTGATATGGTCATCATCGCACACTCCCTGTACTTTCGGGATTAGTGTAGAACCTAAATAAATGTTATTTGGCATTTGCGTTAAGCATGAATATGATTTGATCATGTTTGTTGCAATACGGTTATTCATTTAAAGTCATAGAATAATTGTTATTCTATTTACATGAATAAAGCCTTCGATGGTCATACACCCAATGAAAATAGTTTGTTGGATCTCGATCGTAGTGATACACATATTCATAATATTGAAGCCAAAAGATGCAAGGTTAATAATGATAGTGCAACTTATTTGTGGCACTGCCGTTTAGGTCATATTGGTGTAAAGCTCATGAAGAAACTCCATAGTGATGGACTTTTGGAATCACTTGATTATGAATCACTTGGTGCTTGCGAACCATGCCTCATGGGCAAGATGACTAAAACTCCATTCTCCAGAACGATGGAGCGAGCAACAGATTTGTTGGAAATCATACATACTGATGTATGTGGACCGATGAGTGTTGAAGCTCGTGACGCGTATTGTTATTTTCTGACCTTCACTGATGATTTGAGCATATATGGGTATATCTACTTGATGAAGCACAAGTTTAAACATTTGAAAAGTTCAAAGAATTTCAGAGTGAAGTAGAGAATCATCGTAACAAGAAAATAAAGTTTCTATGATCTGATCGTGGAGGTGAATATTTGAGTTACGAGTTTGGTCTTCATTTGAAACAATGTGGAATAGTTTCACAACTCACGCCACCCGGAACACAACAACGTAATGGTGTGTCTGAACGTCGTAACCGTACTTTATTAGATATGGTGCGATCTATGATGTCTCTTACCGATTTAGCACTATAGTTTTGGGTTATGCATTAAAGACAACTGCATTCACGTTAAATAGGGCACCATCTAAATCTGTTGAGACGACGCCTTATGAACTGTGGTTTGGCAAGAAACCAAAGTTGTCGTTTCTTAAAGTTTGGGGCTGTGATGCTTATGTGAAAAAGCTTCAACCTGATAAGCTCGAACCCAAGTTGGAGAAATGTGTCTTCATAGTATACCCAAAGGAAACTGTTGGGTACACCTTCTATCACAGATCCAAAGGCAAGATATTCGTTGCTAAGAATGGATCCTTTCTAGAGAAGGAGTTTCTCTTGAAAGAAGTGAGTGGGAGGAAAGTGGAACTTGATGAGGTAATTGTACCTTCTCCTGAATTGGATAGTAGTACATCACAGAAACTAGTTCTAGTGATTCCTACACCAATTAGTGAGGAAGCTAATGATGATGATCATGAAACTTCAGATCAAGTTACTGTTGAATCTCGTAGGTCAACCAGAGTACGTTCCGCACCAGAGTGGTATGGTAACCCTATTCGGGAAGTCATGTTACTAGACCATGATGAACCTACGAACTATGAGGAAGTGATGATGAGCCCAAATTCCGCAAAATGGCCTGAGGCCATGAAATCTGAGATGGGATCCATGTATGAGAACAAAGTGTGGACTTTGGTTGACTTGCCCGATGATCGGCAAGCCATTGAAAATAAATGGATCTTTAAGAGGAAGACTGACGCCGATGGTAATGTTACTGTATACAAAGCTCGACTTGTTGCGAAAGGTTTTCGACAAGTTCATGGTGTTGACTACGATGAGATTTTCTCACCCGTAGCGATGCTTAAGTCCGTCCGAATCATGTTACCAATTGCCACATTTTATGAAATTTGGCAAATGGATAACGAAACTGCGTTCTTTAATGGATTTATTAAAGAAGAGTTATATATGATGCAACCAGAAGGTTTTGTCAATCCTAAAGGTGCTAGCAAATTGTGCAAGCTCCAGTGATCCATCTATGGACTGGTGCAAGCATCTCGGAGTTGGAATATACGCTTTGATAAGTTTATCAAAGCATATAGTTTTATACAGACTTGCGGTGAAGCCTGTATTTAAAAGAAAGTGAGTGGGAGCACTACAGCCTTTCTGATAATAATATGTGAATGACATATTGTCGATCAGAAATGATATAGAATTTTCTGGAAAGCATGAAGGAGTGTTTGAAAGGATATTTTTCCAAGAAAGACCTCGGTGAAGCTTCTTACATATTGAGCATCACGATCTATAGATAGATCAAGACGCTTGATAAGTTTTTTCAATAAGTACATACCTTGACAAGTTTTTGAAGTAGTTCAAAATGGATCAGTCGGAGAAGGATTTCTTGCCTGAGTTGTAAGGTATGAAGTTCAGTAAGACTCAAAGCCCGACCTCGGCAGAAGATAGAGAAAGAATGAAAGTCATTCCCTATGCCTCAGCCATAGGTTCTATAAAGTATGCCATGCTGTGTACCAAACCTGTTGTGTACCTTACCATGAGTTTGGCAAGGAGGTACAAAAGTGATCCAGGAGTAGATCACTGGACATCGGTCAAAATTATCCTTAGTTACTGGATAACTAAGGAAATGTTTTCTCGATTATGGAGGTGATAAAGAGTTCGTCGTAAAGAGTTACACCGATGCAAGCTTTACCCTAATGCAGATGACTCTAAGTATCAATCTGGATGCATATTGGAAGTGGGAGCAATTAGCTAGAGTAGCTCCATGCAGAGCATTGTAGACATAGAAATTTGCGAAATACATACAGATCTGAATGTGTCAGACCCGTCGACTAAACTTCTCTCACAAGCAAAACATGATCACACCTTACTACTCTTGGGTGTTAATCACATAGCGATGTGAACTAGATTATTGACTCTAGTAAACCCTTTGGGTATTGGTCACATGGCGATGTGAACTATGGGTGTTATTCACATAATGATATGAACTATCGGTATTAAATCACATGGAGATGTGAACTAGATTATTGACTCTAGTGCAAGTGGGAGACTGAAGGAAATATGCCATATAGGCAATAATAAAGTTATTATTTATTTCCTTATATGATGATAAATGTTTATTATTCATGCTAGAATTGTATTAACCGGAAACTTAGTACATGTGCGAATACATAGACAAAACAGTATGTCCCTCGTATGCCTCTATTAGACTAGCTCATTGATCAAAGATGGTTATGTTTCCTAGCCATATACATGAGTTGTCATTTGATCAATGGGATCACATCATTAGGAGAATGATGTGATGGACAAGACCCATCCGTTAGCTTAGCACTATGATCATTTAGTTTTACTGCTATTGCTTTCATCATGATTTATACATGTTCCTATGACTATGAGATTATGCAACTCCCGAATACCGGAGGAACACCTTGTGTGCTATCAAACGTCACAACGTAACTGGGTGATTATAAAGATGCTCTATAGGTGTCTCCGAAGGTGTTCGTGGAGTTGGCATAGATCAAGAATAGGATTTGTCACTCCGAGTGTCGGAGAGATATCTCTGGGCCCTCTCGGTAATACACATCATAATAAGCCTTGCAAGCAAATGACTAATGATTTAGTCACGAGATGATGTATTACGGAACGAGTAAAGAGACTTGCCGGTAACGAGATTAACTAGGTATGGTGATACCGACGATCGAATCTCGGACAAGTAACATACCGATGACAAAAGGAACAACGTATGTTGTTATGCGGTTTGACCGATAAAGATCTTCGTAGAATATGTAGGAGCCAATATGAGCATCCACGTTCCGCTATTGGTTATTGACCGGAGACGAGTCTCGGTCATGTCTACATAGTTCTCAAACCCATAGGGTCCGCACGCTTAACGTTTGATGACGATCGATATTATGAGTTTATGTGTTTTGATGTACCGAAGGTAGTTCGGAGTCCCGGATGAGATCGGGGACATGACGAGGAGTCTCAAAATGGTCGAGACGTAAAGATCGATATATTGGACGAATATATTCGGACATCGGAAAGGTTCCGAGTGATTCGGGTATTTTTTGGAGTATAAGAGAGTTACGTGAATTCAGTGGGGAGTATATGAGCCTTATTGGGCTTTAGGGGAAAGGGAGAGAGGAGGCTGGGCCCCTCCCATGGCTTGGTCCGAATTGGACTAGGGAGAGGTGCTGCGCCCCCTCCTTCCTTCTCTTCTTTTTCCCTTTCCTTCTCTCCTACTCCTACTACCTGGAAGGGCTCCTAGTTCTACTAGGAAAGGGGGAATCCTACTCCCGGTGGGAGTAGGACTCCCCTAGGGCGCGCCATAGAGAGGGTCGGCCCTCCCTCTCCTCCACTCCTTTATATACGGGGGTAGAGGCACCCCATAGACACACAAGTTGATCAGTTGATCTCTCCCAACCTTGTGCGGTGCCCCCCTCCACAATAACACACCTCGGTCATATTGTTGCAGCGCTTAGGTGAAGCCCTGCAACGGTAACTTCATCATATCTGTCACCACGCCGTCGTGCTGACGAAACTCTCCCGTGAAGCTCAACTGGATCAAGAGCTCGTGGGACGTCATCAAGCTGAACGTGTGCTGAACGCGGAGGTGCCGTACGTTCGGTACTTGATCGGTTGGATCACGAAGAAGATCGACTACATCAACCGCGTCACTAGAGGCTTCCGCTTCCGGTCTACGAGGGTACGTAGACACGCTCTCCCCTCTCGTTGCTATGCATCTGGTAGATAGATCTTGCGTGATCGTAGGAAAATTTTGAAAATACTACGTTCTCCAACAGTTTTACCATTGTCGAAATGTCTTGTGCATTGGGAATTCTGAGTCTGATCGGGCCTTCCCGGAGATAAGGGGTAATATTATTATTATCTCTGCTGATCGTGAGAGCTCGTGACGGGCTAAGTTGGGACACCCCTGCAGGGTTATGATCTTTCGAGAGCCGTGCCCGCGGTTATGTGGCAGATTGGAATTTGTTAATGTCCGGTTGTAGCAAACTTGACAAAGGATCCGAAATAAAACACATCAACCGCGTGAGTAACCGTGACTGTCTCTTTTCACTTTGAGAAGAGAACACGATGGGGTTATGTTTGACTCGTAAGTAGTTCTTGATCTTTAGCGATCATTACTAGTTTGCGACCGTTTGCGTAGATGCTCATCTTATTCTTGTACTCGTAAGTTAGCCACCATACATATGCTTAGCCGCTGCTGCAACCTCACCACTTAACCTCTCCATACCCATCAAGCTTTGCTAGTCTTGTTACCCATGGTTATGGGATTGCTGAGTCCTTGTAGCTCACAGATTCAACACACACCAGATGCAGGTACCGCCGAGAATGATGTAGGAGATGGTTCAGAACTTCAGTGGGAGTTCGATGAAGAGCGTGGACGTTACTATGTTTCGTATCCCGACGATCAGTAGTGGTTCCTGCTAGGGGTGATCCGGGCTTGTGTTCGTAGTATCTTTCTCGTATGGTTTTCGTCCGTAGCCGGACCCTGTGTTCTTTGGATGAATGTATGTTATTGTATTCATTGTGTGACATGGCGAGTGTAAGCCAACTATCTTTTATACGTTTATCCCTGAACTTTTACATGAGTTGTGCAAAGATGCCATGCTTGCGATCATTCCAGAATGCGCTTATGTCTTTAAGTCGTGCCCCGACACGTGGGATACATAGTCGCATCCTGGGCATTACAAGTTGGTATCAGAGCCTTCTCCGATCTAGAAGCCCCTAATTGATCGAACCGCTGACGGTTGAGTCTACGCACACACACAAAATGTTTTGAGTCCTATATATATATCGGAGAGTAGGATTTCTTTTTACTCCGCATCCCCTTCATCGCTCTGGTGAGGACTCCTGACGTTTTTTTTATCTGCACTATTCTAAAAAATTTCACAATTTTTTTAGGATCACGCGGGTATTGTTTGGATTGTTCCGATATGTTTGTGACGAGAACATTGTTCTCGATGCCTCCTGTCATTTAGGGGTTGTAGCAGTGTCCCGGGGAGTTGAGCTCCGAGGTGTTGTCGTCACAAATGTATCGTAGCGGTTCTAGAATACCAGAGGCGGCCGACATCGAAAACTCTTCTATGCATTTCTGGTGGTGAGATAACCCCGACGTCATCCAGTACTGGTGGGATAGTTCGGGAGTATTGCCACAGCTAGTATAGCGAATGCATTTCAAAGGACCGAGGTAAACATTTTCCGAAGGTGCCTGTTTATGTGTTGACGGATGGATTCAGCTGGATGTAGGTTTAGAGTTGAGTGCGCCGTGCTTCCCCTGTATCCCCAACACCAGATTGCATAACCAGAAAGCTTCGGGAATTAATAGGTGGGTTTCAAGTACCTCCTAGGTAATCTTCCAACGAGTGCATGGTATGAGGGTTGGGGTTCAACATCTAGTGAAGAGGTTTCATGGGCGCTGTTCCAATTGGGAGTTGCATCTTAAAGGATCCTTGGCTATGCTGATCCGGGGATTGCAAGGCCCTTTGTAACACGTGCCATGGGGCATTCCGCACGAACATGCGGGACGAAACCTCTATTATGTATTTGTTCCATATGTTACCTTGTTGTTTATTCTATCATTCTCTCAAGTGGCTTCTCGACAAGTTGATGTACCATTAAGCTATGGAACTCATTCGTTCAATTCTCTGTTCGAATGATATTTGAAGATAATGTCGCAACATATCTATCCTTGTTTTGATTTGATTGTGGTATTCGAGTTGCTTCGATGTCAACTGTTGATTCCATACCTTTCCTAATCGGTGTTCTCATATTTCTATGGGAGTGCTAATCCTTAATCATCGAGATTGTCATGTAAATTCTTTTTCGATCAGCGTGCCTCTCTTCAAGTTACCCGATCCTTTTAATTTGTGCAAGACCAATCCTTGGTTTTTCTCAACGGTGTCTGTTTCATTCGTCCCAAGTTGTCTTTGTTTTTCCCCACCCTCCCACCCTTTTTCTTCATGGAGCCAGAGTCCTTAATGAAATATCCATTTTATTCATGTGATGTTTCTTCATTCTTTTCCTTCAATGTCCTTATCCGGTGTTTTCTCGTGAAGATGCTCAGGAAGCTTCAAGTTTACCATTCTCCGTTCTCGTTTCTTCTTCGGCGGACTATATTCAACCTTCGGTCATTATCATATCTCTTCCTTTTTTTGTTTCACATGTTTTCCCATGTTGAAATTTCGTATCTGAAGTCTCTGTTGTTTATTCAACGCTCTCTAATTCTTCTCTGGAGTGTTCAATATATCTCGGAAGATTCGTGTTTCAATTCTTAATCCTTTCAAGCTATTTTGAGGTTGCTATCTCATTCAAGCCATTTAATTCAACTGGTGCACTATCTTTCAAGTAATCATTTCAACGGTGTTTCTTTTGAGTGGGCCCTAACCCACAGGTTTATTCCCAGGATCTTACCTGACTCTTCTATTTTTTTCGGAGTTATTCTCAAATTCTTTCAAGCGTGACATAAGAATGACTTCCATCAGTCACATGCCTTCTCCAAGATTGTTTCCAATTATTTTCATCTTTAGTTCAACCTTTCCCCTTTTCATTCTTTCGGAGTATCACAAATTCTCCATGGTATTTCTCGTCATTCTTCTCAACATTCGAAGACCGGAGAAGAGTTTCTCTTAAATCATATCCTTCCTCTTGAAAATTCGTGGTTCTAGCTTCATGATATCCTCATAGTTTTTTCGATCACGAGGAATCTTTTCATATCATCCGAAGCATTTCATGAATTCTTCCCTTTGTGATCCTCTGAAGGACATCATTTCAGAAGATTTCTTCGTTCTCAGTTTTCAACTTCGTCCTCCAACTATTCTTAATTTATGCCTCTTCGTTCATCTCCGTATTGTTACGGTGTTTCATTCAAGATTACTCTTCCGTTGTTATAGTATCAATTCATTTGCTCTTTCCAATCCTACCAGTGGTTCATGAAGACTTTCTCAAGATTGTGCGAGATCTCTTTAATTCTTTGCAACAGGAATAAGTAGTATGCAAATCCATTGCTTCTCATCAATTTAATTGATGGAGGATAAGCATAACATAATTCTTATTCTTCGTTCATCAAGTTGATTAATTCCTTCCTTTAGAGTTTGTTCATGATGAATAAATTCTAATCCCAAGTCCTTTCATCTTTTCTTTTCCGGAGTTCAAAGTTTCTCGGCCATCTCATCGAAAGTTCCACCTAATCATCGCAAGGCTTTAATCTTATTCTTTTCATCCTTCACTTCTCATCCTTTTATTACCGGAGTTCTTCCTGGCGGTTCATCATGATTTAATTCATCCTCGAAGTGTTCTTTAAGATTCTTGTTGGAGCTCAAGCATTCTTCTTCATGCATTCCGAAGTGCAATTCTTGATCCCTTATCTTTTGAGGTGGTGTTATGTCATTCTTGACAATTTCCCTTCGTGCTTCATGATTCACAAGTTATCAAAGATGAGAAATTTAAAACCATCATTTCTCTTTCTTCAGGGGATCCTTTCAAACCTTCGATTTCCTCGTTGGAGTAATCTTGGGTTGTATTTCTCCTAAAAGCTTTCCGTAAGGATTGTTGCTATTTATGGTGCTTATAAATGGCCCAAGATTTTCATTTATCCTCTCGGTGAAAGAAGTTTTCTTCGCTTTGTTGATCTCAAGCAATCAAATGTTTTCGTCAGTGGCCGGTTGTCACCTCATAACTTTGGGATGTTTTCCATAAGCCCACATTAAGCTTATTCTTCTCGTTGTTGAATTTTCAACAACTTTGTCCAATCCATCTTTGTAAGGATGCTCTTTCAAATTCAATTCTGGAGAAGTTGTCATTTTCTTCTCCGTTCTTTTCTTTCCAACGATCTGGCATCTATTCTTTCATTCCGGAGGCATTGTGACATTGCTCTCTTCGTCCCATGATCTCGTTTTGTCAAGATCATGTTCTTTTCCTTGTTTATCTATTTCTCCGGAGTGTTGTATTCTCCATTCAAATTCTCTCATCTTATCAAGTTTTGCCTCTCTTTTCAACCGGAGTGCTGTCTGAAATCTTTCTTACTCCTTGTGCCATTCTATTAATAGTTTTGGAGGCAGTGTGTTGTTGATTTCATCAAGTATCACCCCAACTTGGCAAGTTCATGATTAATTCCTTCCATTTTCAGATGGAGTGCTGTCCAAATTATGTCATTCTTATTGCTTGGCTATACCGTTGCGGTTTCATATTCTTTTGGTTCGTAAGCTCTTGTTTCATCTCTTTCAACCTACAAGGTTCTCATAATGTTCCTTGTTCCTCTTTCCTAATGGAGTGTTTTCATCTTTGTTCATCTTCATTGTATTCTTTCTTTAACTTGTTTAACCTCTCAAGGTTCAAGGTTTCACTCGTTTGTCAAAGAAGCAACTTTGTTTTACCTCTTCCTTTATCCTCTTCTATCCGATGCCTTCTCCAGGATCTCAGGTCGAGATCCTCTGTTAGTGTGGGAGAGTTGTGACGCCCTAAGACCGACGCTCCAGAAGACTTTCATATGTTCCGGGTTTCGCCGTGTGTTTTATTTGCTTGCTTCATTTTATTTGTGCTTGCATCATATCATTATGCCATCATGTCATAAATCTTTTGCATCTCATCTAAATAAATTGCATGGATCTTCGATCCATTTAAATCGAGGGAAGAGTGACTTCTCTTTATAACATATCCTCCTAATATTTAGGGAGCTATTATAAAATTATTCCATTGCTTTGGAATCACCATAACACACTTGCAAATATTCCCATGCCTCTTTTGCTTCAAGTTTCACCTTCAAAACCCTGCCAATAATTTCTTTTCCCACTTATCGAGGCTCTTCCTAAATTTTCAACATTTTGGACCTCCCTCACCCACATCTTATTCAAACCCATTTGAATTATATTCAAAAGAGTTTGAATTTAACTCTTGCAGTCGTGCCACTTTCTATTTTCTCGGAACAAGCACATTTTGTGAGTCCGGGAAAATTATCCGCATGCGCAAATTCTTTCCCTAACCCCCACTTTCTTTTTCTTCTCTTTATTTGTTTTCTGCTAAAGAAGATAAGAGAAGAGATTAAAGAGAGAGAGAGAGAGAGCCACAGCCAGGCCCAACCGCAGCTGGCCCAACACCCTCCCCCACGGCCCACCTAAGGCCCATCTGGCAAGGCATCCTGGCCCAGCCTCTATCCCCCCCTCCAACCCTAGCCCCGAGGCCCCGACCCTCTTCCTCGCTCCCTCTTCCTCACCGCGCGCCGCCAGTGCAGAGCCCTCGCTCAATCCCCTCGATCTCTCTCCCTCCTCCCTCGATCCCTCAGCAGCCTCGCCACTCCAGCGTGTTGCCCCGATCCCTTGCCTCCTCGTGCGGCTCTACCTCGAGCCACTAACCCTACGTGTCATCGCCGTTGCCGTCGCCCCAGGGCAGGGCGTCCCCAAGCTCCATGGCGTCGCCGCCGTCGTCCTGCTTCGACCGGTGATCCCCGGCTAGATCCGTCGAGCCCCTACCATCCCCGCCGTTCTCGGTCCTCCCCGCCACCCAAGTCCCTCGTCTCACCTCTGCTTCGAGCAGATAAACGGAGGCGTCAACCTCGTCCTCGCCTCCGACCAGCGCCGCATTGAGCTCGTCAGCTCCGGCCTCCTTCTCATCGCCAAGGCCACCGCAGCCGCCCTCGGCCCCATCTCCTTGGACGTGGCCCACCACCTGTCGTCCTCCAGCTTCCTGCCCCGCCTCCTACTCCGGCCAAGACTAGGAACGCCGAGGCCATCTCCGGGATCTTGCAAAGTACCAGGACCGTGATACGTCTCCAATGTATCTATAATTTTTTATTGTTCCATGCTATTATTTATGATGCTTTGGATGTTTAATGGGCTTTGTCATACACTTTTATATTATTTTTGGGAGTAACCTACTAACCCAAAGGCCAAGTCCAGATTACTATATTTTTGCCTGTTTCAGGGTTTTGCAGAAAAGGAATATCAAACAGAGTCCAAACAGAATGAAACCTTTGGGAGAGATATTTTTGGAGAAAATCACGCACGGGAGACTTGAGAATCACGGAGTAGGGGCCACGAGGTGCCCACGAGGGTGGGGGGCGCGCCCCCTGCCTCGTGGGTCCCTCGTGAGGCCCCGGTGCCCTCCTTCCTCCTATATAAGCCTACGTACCCCGAAACCATCAGAAGAACCGAGAAAACCCTAGTTCCACCGCCGTAACCTTCTGTTCCCGTGAGATCCCATCTTGGGGCCAGTTCCGGAGTACCGTCGGAGGGGGGATCTACCATGAAGTGCTTCTACATCATCATCATCGCCTCACCATGAGTTGTGAGTAGTTTACCACAGACCTTCGGGTTCATAGCTAGTATCTAGATGGCTTCTTCTCTCTCTTTGGATCTCAATACAAAGTTCTCCTCGGTCTTCGATGAGATTTATTCGATGTAATCTCTTTTTGCGGTGTGTTTATCGAGATCTGATGAATTGTGGGTTTATGATCAAGATTATCTATGAGAAATATTTGGTTCTTTTCTGAACTCTTTATGTGTGCTCATAATATCCTTGCAAGTCTCTTCGAATTATTGGTTTGGTTTGGCTTACTAGATCTATAGTTCTTGCAATGGGAGAAGTGCTTGGCTTTGGGTTCAATCTTGCGGTGTCCTTTCCCCGTGACATTAGGGGCAGCAAGGCACGTATTGTATTGTTGCCATGGAGGATAAAAAGATGGGGTTTACATCATATTGCTTGAGTTTATCCCTCTACATCATGTCATCTTGCTTAAGGCGTTACTCTGTTCTTATGAACTCAATACACTAGATGCATGCTGGATAACGGTCGATGTGTGGAGTAATAGTAGTAGATGCAGGCAGGAGTCGGTCTACTTGTCTCGGACGTGATGCCTTGTAATGCCCAGGATGGAGTTATACCTCCTACGTGTCGAGGCACGACTTAAAGGCATAAGTCCATCCTAGAATGATCTCAAGTTTGGTAATCTTTGCACAACTCATGTAAAAGAGGGATAGTAAACTGAAAATAGTTGGCTTACAATCGCCACGTCACAGAATAACAGTACAAGTCTCAAACATCATACATTAAGATCACTACAACCCTCTAAGGGCAAAAGCCAAATGTCAAAGTACCAAACTCAGATAAATAAAACAACCACAGGCGGATCGAATCCTAGTAAGAGACTCCACTACTGAACGTCCGGGTACCGCACATAGTACCGACTACGCTCCTCGTCGTACTCCCAATCCAGCTCGGTGCCATCACCTGGATAGCTCACAGCTGGACCTGCATCTGGTGTGTGAAGTAACTGTGAGCCACAGAGGACTCAGCAATCCCGTTCCCGGGTAACAGAACTATTTAAGCCTTTAGGTGAGGGAAAAGGCTGAAGAAAGAAATGAGGTGAAGGAACAACAAAGAGTCTGCAGCAGCAACTAGCACTAACTTACGCAAGAGAGAGCGAGAAGAGAAGGCATCGCGAGAAGTGATCACGAAGTGATCCTAGCTACAAGCTCACAAGCATAACCCCTCCATGTTCAACTCCCGAATCCCTATTCGGAAATTGACAGTCACGGAACACACGCTGGTAGTGTATTAGCATCATTGTGTCAAGTTATCTACAACCGGAATTAACAAGCTCCCATCTGCCACATAACCGCGGGCACGGCTTTCGAAAGTTCAAACCCTGCAGGGGTGTTCCAACTTGACCCATTACAAGCCCACGATCCGCGGAGTCGCAACTCCAAAGTGGGAAGACCCGAGTATCCTCGGAATCCCGTGCTCAAGTTAAACCGAACTAAGGTAAGGCTAATCCAGCAAATCCTCCCGGCGTGCCGACACCCTGATAGTAGCCGCGCGTATCTCGTCTCAGGCCACGATCGGATGGGACAAGCTACGGGTTTTTACCAAACCTTGAGTTTCCTCGAGGTGGCCCCGCAGGTTGCCCGTTTCGGACCAACACTCATGTGGAGCACTGGCCCGGGGTTGTTGATTAAGAAAGAGGGTTAATTACTCCCTATGCATGTTTAGTTTGTTATTAGGCAAATAGTACCAATGTTGGGATTTGCTGGAAAAGACTTAGCACTTAGCGGTTTATCGAGGGGGTCCCATACACCCCAACCGTGTTAGGAACGCATAATCAAGGAACATAAAACCGGCTTATACGGATCCTAACGGCATGAGTGGAACAAAACACCAAGCAAAAGGCTTAGCCTTCCACCCTTGCCAATATATAGGTGATTTCAATTAAAGCATTTATATAGTGTGATATAACCCAACCAAACTTCAACATGGAGCAAGCATCTTCACTTCACCTGCAACTAGCAACGCTATAAGAAGGGCTGAGCGAAGCGTACTTAGCCAAAACAACGGTTTGCATAGGTAGGGTGGTTAAACATGGCAATTGGTTACAAGTAGGAGGCTGACAAGAAGAACATGGGCATCGAGGCAAAACTATAGATCGAGACTACTAGCAATAGGCAAAGATAGTAAAGTTATCGGGGTTCGGTCATCTTGCCTGAAGAGAAGACGTTCGGATCGAAAGAAGGGTCCTCGTGCTCAAACTCGTTGGAAACCTCGTGCTCAACCTCGTTGGAAAACTCGTGCTCAACTTCCGGGTCTAAACAAGACAAACACACCAAGCACCAATCAACACGATGCAATGCGCACTCGAAAAACATGAATGCATGAAGGATGCACTAAAGATGCACATGGAGCACGGAAAACATCACTCAAGCAAAACACCTCAAAACAAGATAACAACCTGATATTATTAATCTACACAGAAAATCACCCAAGTTTGATATAAGATTCGCTGAAATCGGAGTTACGGGCTAAAAGTTATGCCTGAAACAAGATTTAAGCGAAAACTGCAAATTACAGCAACATGGCATCTTTGGAGCTCAAAATAATTAATCTACAGCACCCAAAAAGCATGGCAAAGGACTTGAACACAAACTAGATATATAGTACAGCAACTAGGTCCAAAGTGCACCCCCAACGGAGTCACGGATCAATAGCAATGATCTTGGACATATTGAACTTTGAAATAAAATTCTGGCAGCAGAATTTTATTGAAAGTTTGGAGCAAAAGATAAGCATGCTACAGCCACTCAAATGGACATGTGAGGACATGGATGGAAATACAACAATATATACTTCATGGAACAATCAAAATCCACCCCAAAACTATCATGCTTTGTCCTACAACATCACACGAACATGGCATCGGAACGTTACAGATTTCAGACTTAGTGAAATTTCACTAAGTCCTAAAACAGCAACATTATCATAGCACACAAAAGAGCATGTTTAAGACACCTCGAAACTAAACATGGCAAAGGGTAAGCACCTCATCAAAATACATATGAAGGTGATCCCGAAACACACAAGCATGCATCATTGTGGTGAACACACCGATTACAACGAGCTCAACAATATGGCATTTCATAACAAGTGAAAACACAACATGTGAACATGGCACTTTGCAACGATGACAACAAGGAAACAATAAATCTACCATGCAACCTATCACACACAACACGTAGTTCGTGGCAAGACGAACACGTGGACATGTCATTTGCATCGTTTGGACAAACGAGCTAAAAGATATCACATGTCAAAGGTGGCATGAAAATAACACATAACAGCAGTTTTTATCATCATGCACTCTTGCAACAGAAAAACAAGCACCTAGATGACATCTAACATGCATGACTACAACAGGTAAAACGTAGAGGACAACTCCACGAACATCTGGACATGCTACACGCGCAAAACGGAGCAGCAGGTAAAAAGTTAGAGCAGGTCAAAGTATGCATCACAGATCAGGAAAACAAAGACTTAGAGGAATTTAGGTCAACCTCAGGGATCTGGATCTGAGGATGAACAGTGACGGGCCCGTGGCGGCGGCACTGTGCGGCCCAGTCGGCGGAGAGGGAGGCCCGGGGAGGCGTTGCGGGCCGGTGGCGCGGCGGCTGGGCGGCGGCCCACCGAGGCGCAGCCCGAGCGCGGGGCGGCGGCGCGGCACGGCCCGGCCTGCGGAGCTGGCGGCGCGAGGCAGAGGCGGCCCAACCTGCGGGGAGCGGCCCTGGCGCGGAGAGTGGGAGGCGGGAGGCCCGACGAGGCGGGGCCCGGTCGGCGCGGAGAGGAGGCCGGTGAAGTGGGCCGGCCCGTGCGGACGGTGCGGTCCTGCGGTGGCGAAGAAGTGGCGACGCAGGAGATCGAGCGGTCGGGCCGGGGAACTGGTCCCCCCGCGCCCTGGCCGACGCGGCTGGATCCTGGCGCCAAGTGGCCTCGAGCGGAAAACGGCGATGCGGGAGGGCGGTCGACCGCGTTGACTTCGCGCTGGAGCGCTGCGGTGCTCTGGCTTCGAGGGATCCGATGGATCCACTCGGGATCCGGGCAGGTTTCTCGGATCTGAGGAAGAAGGGGAAAAAAAAGAAAGTGGAACTAGAGGAGGAAGAAGAAGGAATAGGGAGGCCCAAAAATAGACTAGGGGGGTCTATAAGTAGCAGAATTTTAGGGTTAGGAGGAGTTTAGGGGCGCTAGGAGCCCTCCGATCGCGATCCGACGGATCCGATCGCGGGGGTCGATTTAAAAGGACCAGACGGAGATAAAAGAAAGCAGTAGGGGTATTTCCGGGACACGAAGTAAGGGCACTTCGGACCCACACGGGCAACGGAGGGAAAAGTCAACGGAGTCCAAACGAGACGAGATTTGAGAGGCGGGTTGCACACAACAAAACAACAACACACACACAACAACCTCGCGGCACACCGGTAACGAAAAACGCCCGAACAACAAAGTAGGCCTACGAGACGTCACGGACACGTGAGGGAGCTCCGGAACACGAAACGGACAACGGGAAGAAACGCCACGAACCGGATGCAACCCACAACACAAATGCAATGCAATGCACATGTCTACATGATATGAATGAATGCCACACATTCACACAACAAAACGACGAAAGCCCGAAAGACAAAGAACCCGAAATGGAATTAGATGAAGCCGGAGATATATTATATACCCAAAAGGGAAAGTATTACATCCGGGGCATTACAAACTCTCCTCTACTACAAAAAGATCTCGTCCCGAGATCTAGGACTGGAAAAAGGAAGGGTACTCGGAACGAAGATGATCTTCTCGTTCCCAGGTAGCTTCTCGGTCTGTGTGATGTGACCACTTGACTTTCAGAAACTTGATGGACTTGTTACGAGTCTTGCGTTCAGTTTCTTCGAGAATTGCAACTGGATGCTCTCGGTAGGAAAGGTCTTGTTGAAGATCAATCTCCTCAAACGGAATCATGCGCTCAGGTGCCTTGAAGCATTTGCGAAGCTGAGACACATGGAAGACATCATGAACATTTGCAAAGTTGGAAGGGAGCTCGAGCTGATAGGCTAGATCGCCTCTTTTGCCAAGAATTTTGAAAGGCCCGACGTATCTAGGAGCAAGTTTTCCTTTGATACCGAACCTTTGGGTTCCTTTCATCGGAGAAACTCGGAGATAGACATGATCACCGATGTCGAAAGCCAAATCACGATGCTTTCCGTCATAGTAGCTCTTCTGACGCGACTGAGCGGCCTTGAGATTCTCACGTATGACTTTGCACATTTCTTCGGCTTCTGAGATCAAATCATTGCCAAGTAGTTGGCGTTCGCCTGTTTCAGACCAGTTGAGAGGGGTACGGCACTTTCTGCCATAGAGAATTTCAAACGGTGCTTTGCCTGCACTTGCTTGGAAGCTGTTGTTGTAAGAGAATTCGGCAAATGGAAGACAGTCTTCCCATTTCATGCCGAAGGAGATGACACAGGCTCTGAGCATATCTTCAAGGATCTGATTCACACGCTCGACTTGACCACTAGTCTGAGGGTGAAAGGCAGTGCTGAACCTGATCTTCGTGCCCATGGCGGACTAAAAGGAGTCCCAGAACTTTGATGTGAACAAGCTGCCACGGTCTGAGGATATCACTTGAGGAATGCCATGTAGGGACACAATTCTGGAAGTGTACAGCTCTGCAAGTTGAGCTGCATTGATTGCTTCTTTGACTGGAAGAAAGTGAGCAACTTTGGTAAGCTTGTCAATCACCACAAAGATAGCATCATTTCCTCGCTTGGATCTTGGAAAGCCAGTGACGAAGTCCATTTCAATGTGGTCGAACTTCCACTCAGGAATAGGAAGAGGTTGGAGAAGACCGGCTGGACGTTGATGTTCTGCTTTCACTCTTCTGCATACATCACATTCATTCACGAATTGGGCAATTTCCCTTTTCATGCGTGTCCACCAGTAAGATTGCTTGAGATCTTGGTACATCTTGGAACTGCCAGGATGAATGGAAAGGAGAGAGTCATGAGCTTCTTCCATTATGAGCTTCCTGAGATCACCTTTGGGAACAACGAGTCTGTCCTCGAAGAACAAGGTATCTCTCTCATCAACACGGAAGCACTTATATTTTGGAGTGCCCTTTGCAATCCCATGTTTCACCTTCTTCACCATGGTATCACTGAGCTGGGCCTCACGGACTTGATCTTCCAAGGTAGGAGCAATTTGGAGATTAGCAAGAAAACCCTGCGGAACAACCTGAAGGTTGAGCTTCCTGAAAGCTTCACAAAGCTCAGGCTGGTGTGGCTTGATAAGAAGGCTGTTGCAATATGCCTTTCTGCTCAAAGCATCTGCAATCACATTCGCCTTGCCTGGAGTGTACTCAATACTGGGGTTGTACTCTTGGATCATCTCGACCCAACGAGTCTGGCGGAGGTTCAGATGCGGCTGTGTGAAGATGTACTTCAAGCTCTTGTGATCAGTGAAGATGTCGACCTTTCTGCCCAACAACAGATGTCTCCACGTAATCAGAGCATGTACCACAGCTGCTAGCTCGAGATCATGTGTGGGATAGTTCTTCTCAGCTGGCTTTAGCTGACGTGAAGTGTATGCCACAATTCTCTTATCTTGCATAAGCACACCACCAAGACCTTGAAGAGAAGCGTCACAGAACACTTCATAGGGCTTGGATTCATCTGGAGGAATCAGAACTGGAGCAGAGACAAGCTTCTCTTTGAGGGTTTTGAAAGCCACTTCACACTCGGGAGACCAAAAGTATTTGACATTCTTCTGAAGCAGGTTGGAAAGAGGCTTGGCAATCTTGGAGAAGTTCTCCACAAACCTTCTGCAATAGCTGGCAAGACCCAGAAAACTGCGGAGCTGCTTGACGTTCTGAGGAGCTTCCCAGTTGACAATTGCTTCAACTTTCTCGGGATTAACCGCAATACCGTCAGCTGAGATAATGTGGCCCAGGTACAAAACCTTATCGAGCCAAAACTCGCACTTTGAGAACTTGGCATAGAATTTATGCTCTCGGAGTCGATCAAGAACCAGACGCAAGTGCTTTTCGTGATCTTCTTCATTCTTGGAAAACACCAGAATATCATCCAGATACACAAGCACAAACTCGCCAGTATAGGGGTTGAAGATGTAATGCATCATCCTTGAAAAGGTAGGAGGAGCATTGGCGAGACCGAAGGACATGACGGTATACTCATATGAACCATAGCTCGTTCTGAAGGCCGTCTTGGGAATGTCTTCCTCGCGAATGCGAATTTGATGATAGCCCATTCGGAGGTCAAGCTTAGAGAACACTTTAGCTCCTTTGAGCTGCTCAAAGAGTTCGTTGATGTTGGGGAGCGGATACTTGTTCTTAATCGTCTTCTTGTTCAGTGGCCGGTAGTCAACACAGAGACGCTCCGTGCCATCTTTCTTCTTGACAAATAAGACACCACAGCCCCACGGAGATGTACTAGGCCTGATGAGACCCATACGCTCCTGTTCATCCAACTGTTTCTTCAATTCCTTCAATTCATCTGAAGAGAGCTTGTATGGACGCCGGCAAACAGGTTCGGTGCCCGGCTCGAGTTCAATGACAAACTCCACCTGACGGTGTGGAGGCATGCCTGGAAGTTCTTCTGGAAAGACGTCTTGATATTCATTCACCACTGGAATTTGCTCTATGGCATTAATTTCACCCTTATCATTAAGAGAGAAAAGCCGAATAGTATTATCCCTGGAGGCGAAGATAATCACATCTTCATCAGAATGAGTCAATTTGACTTCCTTTTGAGCGCAATCAATGTGAGCATCATGCTGAGAAAGCCAATCCATTCCGAGAATGAGGTCGATGTCAGAATGACCAAGAATCACCGGAGAAGCCAAAAATCGATAATCACCCATGCGAATGGAAACATCCGGAGCATATAAACTGGAATGCATCTGCTTTCCCGGAGAAGAAACTGCCAACTGCCTCGGTAAAGCTGCTGTGACCACACTATGCTTGGATGCAAACGGGCATGACATGAAAGAATGTGAAGCACCCGAATCAAATAACACTTTAGCTGGAAAAGAGTTAACTGGAAGGTTACCCAGAATGACATCAGAAGAAGCCTCGGCTTGTGCTGCATTCATCAGATTGACCCTGGCAGCCTTTGGATCATGTCTGACAATAGCTGAACTCACAGGTGGTGGAGGAGGAAGACGCTTCGGATTCGGACATCTATTGGCATAATGACCCTTCTGGCCACACTTGTTGCACACCACTTCAGAGAGAGGACGGAAATGAGAGCCACTGGACTTGGAGCCTTGAGACTGAAACTGCTTCTTCGACTGGTTGCTTGGGTTGGGTGGGTGGGAGAAACCACGACCACTAGAGTTCTTGTTGTTGGAGTTGTTGAAGTTGCTGGAGTTGTTGTATGGAGCTCGAATCATTGGAGGAGGAGGAAGCCAGAATTTCTGTTGTTTTGCAGCCAACTGAGACGATGAGGTAGAGTGAACAGCATCTCGAATTCTCTTCTTAGAAGCCTCCATCTTAAGCTGAGCTGCTTCTTGTTTCAAAGCCATATTATAGAACTTATCGAATTCGTCTGGCTCGAACAGAGTGAGAGCAAGCTGAAGTTCATCTTTGAGACCTCCACGGAACTGATAGATTTTGCTCTTTGCATCAGGAATGTCTTGCTTTGCATAACGAGCGAGGTTTTGGAACTTGACATTATACTGATAGACTGACATGGAGCCCTGCTTGAGGTTGCGGAATTGCTCACGCATACCCTCGATAACACTTGTAGGAATGTGATGCGAGCGGAAATCCTTGCAGAAATTCTCCCACGAGATCACTTGACCCGGCCTTGAGTCTTTGTACTGCTGCCACCAATCAGCTGCTTGATCTTTCAGTTGGAAGGCTGCAAACTTCACATAGTCATCTTCTTTCACGTTACTGCACTCAAAATGCTTCTTGATATCGGTCAGCCAATCTTCAGCATCAAGAGGGTCGACACAGTAACTGAAAGCTTTAGGATTGTTGGCCAAGAACTGGTTCAGAGTAGCATGGTGCTGCTGGAAGAAGTTGCCTTGGTTCATTGGAACGCCCTGATTAGCTTGATTAGCTTGCATAGCTTGCATTTGCTGCATCATCTGCATCATCAACTGAGTGTTCTGAGCAGTAGTCTGCATAATTGCTCTCCAAGCCTCAGGCGGAGGAGGAGGGGAAGGAGGACGTTCTGGAACCTCTTCACCCTCTGGGTTGGCATTCGGAACCTTTTTCGGAGCCATCCTGTAAGAGATGACCACGAATCAGCAATTGATTGACAAAAAGAATAAGCTGAATCAATGGAAATGAATTGCAACAAGTCTTCACAATAATCATTCGAACAATAAGAACGAATGAAATCATCCGAACAAGAGGAACGAATGAATTTCTTAGTTAAATGATAACATCAGTCTTCACGAGAAGCCACATAGGGATCAAAAGGATAAAATAAGAAAAACAACAAGGTACGGAAAGGAACAAACACAAGAGAGGAGTTTCGTTCTAACATCTTTGTGCTGAAAGCATATGAACGCGTTACGAAAAGGTTTTGCAATCCCCGGATCAGCATAGCCAAGGACCCTTTAAGATGCAACTCCTGATAGTAACCTCGGTCATATAACCTCTTCACTCAATGTCGAACCCCGAACTCACTAACCTGCATTCGTTGGAAGAATGCCTACGATCTACTGGATAAAACCCACCTATAGCTTTCCGAAAGATTCCAGTTATGCAATCAGGTGTTGGGGATACACGGGAAGCACCGCGCAATCAACTCTAACCTACATCCAGGTGTATCCATCCTTCAACACATAACCAGTCTTTCTCGGAAACTGTGTACCTCGAACCTTCGAAAAGCATCCACTATAACAAGCTATGGCAATACTCCCGAACTACCTCCCCAGTACTGGGTGATGTCGGGGTTATCTTGCCACTGGCCGTATAGGGGAGATTTTCGATGTCGGCCGTCTTAAGTATTTAGTACTGTCGCGATATGCTTGTTACAATGATACCCCAAAGCTCAACTCCTCGGTAACAGGAGGCATCGGGAACAATATCCTTGTCACAAGAACGTCGAAACAATCCCAGAATACTCGCGGGATTCCTAAAAAAAAATTTGTGCAAATTTTGAAGATAGGAGAGACAAGAGTAGATGTCAGGAGTCCTCACCAGAGAGAAAGGGGATGGGAAGCAAAGAAATCCTACTCTCCGATATAATATAGGACTCAAAAGTTTTCAGTGTGTGCCTAGACTCAACCGTCAACGGTTCGATCAAACAGTGGGGGCTCCTAGGTCGGAGAACGCTCTGATACCAACTTGTAATGCCCAGGATGGAGTTATACCTCCTACGTGTCGAGGCACGACTTAAAGGCATAAGTCCATCCTAGAATGATCTCAAGTTTGGTAATCTTTGCACAACTCATGTAAAAGAGGGATAGTAAACTGAAAATAGTTGGCTTACAATCGCCACGTCACAGAATAACAGTACAAGTCTCAAACATCATACATTAAGATCACTACAACCCTCTAAGGGCAAAAGCCAAATGTCAAAGTACCAAACTCAGATAAATAAAACAACCACAGGCGGATCGAATCCTAGTAAGAGACTCCACTACTGAACGTCCGGGTACCGCACATAGTACCGACTACGCTCCTCGTCGTACTCCCAATCCAGCTCGGTGCCATCACCTGGATAGCTCACAGCTGGACCTGCATCTGGTGTGTGAAGTAACTGTGAGCCACAGAGGACTCAGCAATCCCGTTCCCGGGTAACAGAACTATTTAAGCCTTTAGGTGAGGGAAAAGGCTGAAGAAAGAAATGAGGTGAAGGAACAACAAAGAGTCTGCAGCAGCAACTAGCACTAACTTACGCAAGAGAGAGCGAGAAGAGAAGGCATCGCGAGAAGTGATCACGAAGTGATCCTAGCTACAAGCTCACAAGCATAACCCCTCCGTTTTCAACTCCCGAATCCCTATTCGGAAATTGACAGTCACGGAACACACGCTGGTAGTGTATTAGCATCATTGTGTCAAGTTATCTACAACCGGAATTAACAAGCTCCCATCTGCCACATAACCGCGGGCACGGCTTTCGAAAGTTCAAACCCTGCAGGGGTGTTCCAACTTGACCCATTACAAGCCCACGATCCGCGGAGTCGCAACTCCAAAGTGGGAAGACCCGAGTATCCTCGGAATCCCGTGCTCAAGTTAAACCGAACTAAGGTAAGGCTAATCCAGCAAATCCTCCCGGCGTGCCGACACCCTGATAGTAGCCGCGCGTATCTCGTCTCAGGCCACGACCGGATGGGACAAGCTACGGGTTTTTACCAAACCTTGAGTTTCCTCGAGGTGGCCCCGCAGGTTGCCCGTTTCGGACCAACACTCATGTGGAGCACTGGCCCGGGGTTGTTGATTAAGAAAGAGGGTTAATTACTCCCTATGCATGTTTAGTTTGTTATTAGGCAAATAGTACCAATGTTGGGATTTGCTGGAAAAGACTTAGCACTTAGCGGTTTATCGAGGGGGTCCCATACACCCCAACCGTGTTAGGAACGCATAATAAAGGAACATAAAACCGGCTTATACGGATCCTAACGGCATGAGTGGAACAAAACACCAAGCAAAAGGCTTAGCCTTCCACCCTTGCCAATATATAGGTGATTTCAATTAAAGCATTTATATAGTGTGATATAACCCAACCAAACTTCAACATGGAGCAAGCATCTTCACTTCACCTGCAACTAGCAACGCTATAAGAAGGGCTGAGCGAAGCGTACTTAGCAAAAACAACGGTTTGCATAGGTAGGGTGGTTAAACATGGCAATTGGTTACAAGTAGGAGGCTGACAAGAAGAACATGGGCATCGAGGCAAAACTATAGATCGAGACTACTAGCAATAGGCAAAGATAGTAAAGTTATCGGGGTTCGGTCATCTTGCCTGAAGAGAAGACGTTCGGATCGAAAGAAGGGTCCTCGTGCTCAAACTCGTTGGAAACCTCATGCTCAACCTCGTTGGAAAACTCGTGCTCAACTTCCGGGTCTAAACAAGACAAACACACCAAGCACCAATCAACACGATGCAATGCGCACTCGAAAAACATGAATGCATGAAGGATGCACTAAAGATGCACATGGAGCACGGAAAACATCACTCAAGCAAAACACCTCAAAACAAGATAACAACCTGATATTATTAATCTACACAGAAAATCACCCAAGTTTGATATAAGATTCGCTGAAATCGGAGTTACGGGCTAAAAGTTATGCCCGAAACAAGATTTAAGCGAAAACTGCAAATTACAGCAACATGGCATCTTTGGAGCTCAAAATAATTAATCTACAGCACCCAAAAAGCATGGCAAAGGACTTGAACACAAACTAGATATATAGTACAGCAACTAGGTCCAAAGTGCACCCCCAACGGAGTCACGGATCAATAGCAATGATCTTGGACATATTGAACTTTGAAATAAAATTCTGGCAGCAGAATTTTATTGAAAGTTTGGAGCAAAAGATAAGCATGCTACAGCCACTCAAATGGACATGTGAGGACATGGATGGAAAGACAACAATATATACTTCAAGGAACAATCAAAATCCACCCCAAAACTATCATGCTTTGTCCTACAACATCACACGAACATGGCATCGGAACGTTACAGATTTCAGACTTAGTGAAATTTCACTAAGTCCTAAAACAGCAACATTATCATAGCACACAAAAGAGCATGTTTAAGACACCTCGAAACTAAACATGGCAAAGGGTAAGCACCTCATCAAAATACATATGAAGGTGATCCCGAAACACACAAGCATGCATCATTGTGGTGAACACACCGATTACAACGAGCTCAACAAGATGGCATTTCATAACAAGTGAAAACACAACATGTGAACATGGCACTTTGCAACGATGACAACAAGGAAACAATAAATCTACCATGCAACCTATCACACACAACACGTAGTTCGTGGCAAGACGAACACGTGGACATGTCATTTGCATCGTTTGGACAAACGAGCTAAAAGATATCACATGTCAAAGGTGGCATGAAAATAACACATAACAGCAGTTTTTATCATCATGCACTCTTGCAACAGAAAAACAAGCACCTAGATGACATCTAACATGCATGACTACAACAGGTAAAACGTAGAGGACAACTCCACGAACATCTGGACATGCTACACGCGCAAAACGGAGCAGCAGGTAAAAAGTTAGAGCAGGTCAAAGTATGCATCACAGATCAGGAAAACAAAGACTTAGAGGAATTTAGGTCAACCTCAGGGATCTGGATCTGAGGATGAACAGTGACGGGCCCGTGGCGGCGGCACTGTGCGGCCCAGTCGGCGGAGAGGGAGGCCCGGGGAGGCGTTGCGGGCCGGTGGCGCGGCGGCTGGGCGGCGGCCCACCGAGGCGCAGCCCGAGCGCGGGGCGGCGGCGCGGCACGGCCCGGCCTGCGGAGCTGGCGGCGCGAGGCAGAGGCGGCCCAACCTGCGGGGAGCGGCCCTGGCGCGGAGAGTGGGAGGCGGGAGGCCCGACGAGGCGGGGCCCGGTCGGCGCGGAGAGGAGGCCGGTGAAGTGGGCCGGCCCGTGCGGACGGTGCGGTCCTGCGATGGCGAAGAAGTGGCGACGCAGGAGATCGAGCGGTCGGGCCGGGGAACTGGTCCCCCCGAGCCCTGGCCGACGCGGCTGGATCCTGGCGCCAAGTGGCCTCGAGCGGAAAACGGCGATGCGGGAGGGCGGTCGACCGCGTTGACTTCGCGCTGGAGCGCTGCGGTGCTCTGGCTTCGAGGGATCCGATGGATCCACTCGGGATCCGGGCAGGTTTCTCGGATCTGAGGAAGAAGGGGAAAAAAAAGAAAGTGGAACTAGAGGAGGAAGAAGAAGGAATAGGGAGGCCCAAAAATAGACTAGGGGGGTCTATAAGTAGCAGAATTTTAGGGTTAGGAGGAGTTTAGGGGCGCTAGGAGCCCTCCGATCGCGATCCGACGGATCCGATCGCGGGGGTCGATTTAAAAGGACCAGACGGAGATAAAAGAAAGCAGTAGGGGTATTTCCGGGACACGAAGTAAGGGCACTTCGGACCCACACGGGCAACGGAGGGAAAAGTCAACGGAGTCCAAACGAGACGAGATTTGAGAGGCGGGTTGCACACAACAAAACAACAACACACACAACAACCTCGCGGCACACCGGTAACGAAAAACGCCCGAACAACAAAGTAGGCCTACGAGACGTCACGGACACGTGAGGGAGCTCCGGAACACGAAACGGACAACGGGAAGAAACGCCACGAACCGGATGCAACCCACAACACAAATGCAATGCAATGCACATGTCTACATGATATGAATGAATGCCACACACTCACACAACAAAACGACGAAAGCCCGAAAGACACAGAACCCGAAATGGAATTAGATGAAGCCGGAGATATATTATATACCCAAAAGGGAAAGTATTACATCCGGGGCATTACATGCCTATATACAATGATCATGCCTAGATAGTCTCATAATTATTCGCTTTTCTATCAATTGCTCGATAGTAATTTGTTTACCCGCCATAGAATATCGCTATCATGAGAGAAGCCACAAGAGAACACTATGGCCCCCGGGTCTATTCTCAACATATCAATATACATCTACTTTACTTTTTCCGCTTTTACTTTCTGGTCTTATAAACAAAAATTCCAAAAATATAAACTGTCATCGCTATCAGATCTCACTTTCGTAAGTGACCGTAAAGGGATTGACAACCCCTTATCGCGTTGGCTGCGAAGTTCTTATTTATTTGTGCAGGTGCGAGGGACTCGTGCGTGGTCTCCTACTGGATTGATACCTTGGCTCTCAAAAACTGAGGGAAATACTTACGCTACTGTGCTGCATCTCCCTTTCCTCTTCGAGGGAATACAACGCAAGCTCGAGAAGTAGCAAGAAGAATTTCTGGCGCCATTGCCGGGGAGGGTTACGCAAAAGTCATATACCAAGTACCTATCACAAACCCTTATCCTTCGCATTACATTTTTGCCTCTCGTTTTCCTCTCTCCCACTTCACCCTTGCCGTTTTATTTGCCCTTCTTCTGTCGTGTGTTTATCGTTCGCTTGCTTCTTGTTTGCTTGTGTGAGTTGGATTGCTTGCTTGTCACTATGGCTCAGAACAATACCAAATTGTGTGACTTCTCCAATACCGACAATAATGATTTTATTATCACTCCAATTGCTCCTATTACCGATGCTGAATCTTGTGAGATCAATGCTTCTTTGTTGAATCTTGTCTTGAAAGATCAATTCTCCGGCCTTCCTAGTGAAGATGCGGCTACCCATCTAAACAACTTTGTTGATTTGTGTGATATGCAAAAGAAAAGGGATACGGATAACGATATTGTTAAGTTGAAGTTATTTCCATTTTAACTTAGAGATCATGCTAAAACTTGGTTTTCTTCTTTGCCTAGAAATAGTATTGATTCGTGGAATAAGTGCAAAGATGCTTTTATCTCTAAGTATTTCCCTCCTGCTAAGATCATCTCTCTTAGAAACGATATTATGAACTTTAAGCAACTAGATCATGGGTATATTGCACAAGATTGGGAGAGAATGAAATTAATGATACGTAATTGCCTTACACATGGTTTGAATCTATGGATGATTATTCAGAACTTTTATGCCGGCTTGAATTTTGCTTCTAGAAATCTTTTAGATTCGGCCGCAGGAGGCACTTTCATGGAAACTACCTTAGAAGAAGCTACCAAACTCCTAGATAATATCATGGTCAATTATTCTCAATGGCACACCGAAAGATCCACTAGTAAAAAAGTGCATGCTATTGAAGAAATTAGTGTTTTGAGTGGAAAGATGGATGAACTTATGAAATTATTTGTGGCTAAGAGTGCTTCTTCTGATCCTAATGATATGCCTTTGTCCACTTTGATTGAAAATAATAATGAATCTTTGGATGTGAATTTTGCTGGTAGGAATAATTTTGTTAACAATGCTTATAGAGGGAACTTCAATCCTAGGCCTTTTCCTAGTAATTCCTCTAATAATTATGGTAATTCCTACAACAACTCTTATGGAAAGATGCCTTCTGAATTTGAAACTAGTGTTAAGGAGTTTATGATATCGCAAAAGAATTTTAATGCTTTGCTTGAATAGAAATTGCTTAAGATTGATGAATTGGCTAGAAGTGTGGATAGAATTACTCTTGATGTTGATTCTTTGAAACTTAGATCTATCCCACCTAAGCATGATATCAATGAGTCTCTCAAAGCCATGAGAATTTCCATTGATGAATGCAAAGAAAGAACCGTTAGGATGCGTGCTAAAAGAGATGATTATATTAAAGCGAGTTCTTCTAGTTATCATGAAAATAAAAATGAAGATCTGAAAGTTATTGATGTGTCTCCTATTAGATCCTTGTTTTCTAAGATAAATCTTGATGAAGATATGACTGGAGATGATTCTGCTTTAAGGTGTCCCAATGATTCGGAGTTTTTAGATCTTGATGCTAAAATTGTTAAAAGTGGGAGTGAAGATATTAAAACTTTGCATAGTGATGAACCCACTACTTTGGATTTAAAGGGATTAAATTATGATGATTGCTCTTTGATTGATTGTATTTCCTTGTTGCAATCCGTACTAAACTCTCTGCATGCTTATAGTCAAAATAAAGCTTTCACCAAACACATAGTTGATGCTTTGATGCAATCTTATGAAGAAAAACTTGAGTTAGAAGTTTCTATCCCTAGAAAGCTTTATGATGAGTGGGAACCTACTATTAAAATAAAAATAAAGATCATGAATGCTATGCATTGTGTGATTTGGGTGCAAGTGTTTCCACTATCCCGAAAACATTGTGTGATTTGCTAGGTTTCCATGAGCTTGATGATTGCTCTTTAAATTTGCATCTTGCGGATTCCACTATTTGTTGGGGAACGTAGTATTTCAAAACTTTCCTACGATCATGCAAGATCTATCTACCAGATGCATAGCAACGAGAGGGGAGAGTGTGTCTACGTACCATCGTAGACCGAAAGCGGAAGAGTCTAGTGACGCGGTTGATGTAGTCGAACTTCTTCGCGATCCAACCGATCAAGCACTGAACGTACGGCACCTCCGCGTTCAGCACACGTTCAGCTTGATGACGTCCCACGAGCTCTTGATCCAGTTGAGATTCACGGGAGAGTTTCGTCAGCACGACGGCGTGGTGACGGATATGATGAAGTTACCGGCGCAGGGCTTCGCCTAAGCACTGCAACGGTATGACCGAGGTGTGTTTCTGTGGAGGGGGGCACCGCATACGGCAAGAACAATGTTTCTTCTGTGTCTTTGGGTGCCCCCTGCCCCCGTATATAAAGGAGCAAGGGGGAGGTGCGGCTGGCCTTCTAAGGCGCGCCAGGAGTAGGATTCCTACTCCTAGTAGGAATAGGAATCCCCTTTCCTATTCCTACTAGGAGTAGGAAAGGAAGGGGGAGATGAGAAGGAAAGGAGAGGGGGCGCCTCCCCCTTTTCCTAGTCCAACTAGGAACCCTAGGAGGGTGCGGCTAGCCCTATGGGCTGCCCCTCTCTTTCCCTCATTGGCCCACTATGGCCCATACTCCCTCGGG
>LR738716.1:7679337-7702953 GCA_902687465.1 Secale cereale
AACCCCCTCCGACACTCCGGTTTAATCCGAAACTTTTCCGGAACACTTCCGGTGTCCGAATATAGTCGTACAATATAACAATCTTTATGTATCGGACATTCTGAGACTCCTCGTCATGTCTGTGATCTCATCCGGGAATCCGAACTACCTTCGGTACATCAAAACTCATAAACTCGTAATACCGATCGTCATCAAACGTTAAACGTGCGGACCCTACGGGTTCGAGAACTATGTAGACATTACCGAGACTCATCTCCGGTCAATAACTAATAGCGGAACCTGGATGCTCATATTGGCTCCTACATATTCTAAGAAGATCTTTATCGGTCAAACCGCATAACAACACACGTTGTTCCTTTTGTCATCGGTATGTTAGTTGCCCGAGATTCGATCGTCGATATCTCAATACCTAGTTCAATCTCGTTACCGGCAAGTCTCTTTACTCGTTCCGTAATACATCATCTCGTGACTAACTCATTAGTCATTTGCTTGCAAGGCTTATTATGATGTTTATTACCGAGAGGGCCCAGAGATACCTCTCCGACACTCGGAGTGACAAATCCTATTATTGATCTATGCCAACACCACGAACACTTTCGGAGACACCTGTAGAGCATCTTTATAGTCACCGAGTTACGTTGTGACGTTTGATAGCACACAAGGCGTTCCTCCGATATTCGGGAGTTGCATAATCTCATAGTCATAGGAACATGTATAAGTCATGAAGAAAGCAATAGCAGTAAAACTAAACGATCATAGTGCTAAGCTAACGGATGGGTCTTGTCCATCACATCATTCTCCTAATGATGTGATCCCGTTGATCAAATGACAACTCATGTCTATGGCTAGGAAACATAACCATCTTTGATCAATGAGCTAGTCAAGTAGAGGCATACTAGGGACACTCTGTTTTGTCTATGTATTCACACATGTATTAAGTTTCCCGTTAATACAATTCTAGCATGAATAATAAACATTTATCATGATATAAGGAAATAAATAATAACTTTATTATTTCCTCTAGGGCATATTTCCTTCAGTCTCCCACTTGCACTAGAGTCAATAATCTAGCTCACATCGCTATGTGATTTAATACCGATAGTTCACATCGTTATGTGAATGAGACCCATAGTTCACATCGCCATGTGACCAACACCCAAAGGGTTTACTAGAGTCAATAATCTAGTTCACATCGCTATGTGATTAACACCCAAGAGTAATAAGGTGTGATCATGTTTTGCTTGTGAGAGAAGTTTAGTCAATGGGTCTGTCACATTCAGATTCGTATGTATTTTGCAAATTTCTATGTCTACAATGCTCTGCATGGAGCTACTCTAGCTAATTGCTCCCACTTTCAATATGCATCCAGATTGATACTTTAGAGTCATCTGGATTAGTGTAAAGCTTGCATCAGTGTAACTCTTTACGATGAACTCTTTATCACCTCCATAATCGAGAAACATTTCCTTAGTCATCCAGTAACTAAGGACAATTTTGACCGCTGTCCAGTGATCTACTCCTAGATCAAAATTGTACTCCCTTGCAAAACTCAGGGCAGGGCATACAACAGGCCTAGTATACAGCATGGCATACTTTATAGAACCTATGGCTGAGGCATAGGGAATGACTTTCATTCTCTCTCTATCTTCTGCAGTGGTCGGGCATTGAGTCTTACTCAACTTCACACCTTTCAACACAGGCAAGAACTCTTTCTTTGACTGTCCCATTTTGAATTACTTCAAAAACTTGTCAAGGTATGTACTCATTGAAAAAACTTATCAAGCGTCTCGATCTATCTCTATAGATCTTGATGCTCAATATGTAAGCAGCTTCACCGAGGTCTTTCATTGAAAAATTCTTATTCAAGTATCCTTTTATGCTATCCAGAAATTCTATATCATTTCCAATCAACAATATGTCATCCACATATAATATCAAAAATGCTACAGAGCTCCCACTCACTTTCTTGTAAATACAGGCTTCTCCAAAAGTCTGTATAAAACCATATGCTTTGATCACCTCATCAAAGCGTATATTCCAACTCCGAGATGCTTGCACCAGTCCATAGATGGATCGCTGGAGCTTGCACACTTTGTTAGCACCTTTAGGATCAACAAAACCTTCTGGTTGCATCATATATAACTCTTCTTTGAGATATCCATTCAGGAATGCAGTTTTGACATCTATTTGCCAGATTTCATAATCATAAAATGCGGCAATTGCTAACGTGATTCGGACAAACTTAAGCATCGCTACAGGTGAGAAAGTCTCATCGTAGTCAACTCCTTGAACTTGTCGAAAACCTTTTGTAACAAGTCGAGCTTTGTAAATAGTAACATTACCGTCAGCGTCAGTCTTCTTCTTGAAGATCCATTTATTTTCGATGGCTTGCCGATCATCGGGCAAGTCAACCAAAGTCCACACTTTGTTCTCATACATGGATCCCATCTCAGATTTCATGGCCTCAAGCCATTTTGCGGAATCTGGGCTCATCATCGCTTCCTCATAGTTCGTAGGTTCATCATGGTCTAGTAACATGACTTCCAGAACTGGGTTTCCGTACCACTCTGGCGCGAAACGTACTCTGGTTGATCTACGAAGTTCAGCAGTAACTTGATCCAAAGTTTCATGATCATCATTATTAGCTTCCTCACTAATTGGTGTAGGAATCACTGGAACTAGTTTCTGTGATGTACTACTTTCCAATTCGGGAGAAGGTACAATTACCTCATCAAGTTTCACTTTCCTTCCACTCACTTCTTTCGAGAGAAACTCCTTCTCTAGAAAGGATCCATTCTTAGCAACGAATATCTTGCCTACGGATCTGTGATAGAAGGTGTACCCAACAGTCTCCTTTGGGTATCCTATGAAGACACATTTCTCCGAGTTGGGTTCGAGCTTATCAGGTTGAAGTTTTTTCACATAAGCATCGCAGCCCCAAACTTTAAGAAATGACAACTTTGGTTTCTTGCCAAACCATAGTTTATAAGGCGTCGTCTCAACAGATTTAGATGTTGCCCTATTTAACGTGAATGCAGCTGTCTCTGATGCATAACCCAAAACGATAGTGGTAAATCGGTAAGAGACTTCATAGACCGCACCATATCTAATAAAGTACGGTTACGACGTTCAGACACACCATTACACTGTGGTGTTCTGGGTGGCGTGAGTTGTGAAACTATTCCACATTGTTTCAAATGAAGACCAAACTCGTAACTCAAATATTCACCTCCACGATCAGATCGTAGAAACTTTATTTTCTTGGTACGATGATTCTCTACTTCACTTTGAAATTCTTTGAACTTCTCAAATGTTTCAGACTTGTGCTTCATCAAGTAGATATACCCATATCTACTCAAATCATCAGTGAAGGTCAGAAAATAACGATACCTGCCGCGAGCTTCAACACTCATCGGTCTACATACATCAGTATGTATGATTTCCAACAAATATGTTGCTCACTCCATTGTTCCGGAGAACGGAGTTTTAGTCATCTTGCCCATGAGGCATGGTTCGCAAGCACCAAGTGATTCATAATCAACTGATTCCAAAAGTCCATCACTATGGAGTTTCTTCATGCGCTTTACACCAATATGACCTAAATGGCAGTGCCACAAATAAGTTGCACTATCATTATTAACCTTGCATCTTTTGGCTTCAAGGTTACGAATATGTGTATCATTACGATCGAGATCGAACAAATTATTTTCATTGGGTGTATGACCATCGAAGGCTTTATTCATGTAAACAGAATAACAATTATTCTATGACTTTAAATGAATAACCGTATTGCAACAAACATGATCAAATCATATTCATGCTCAACGCAAATGCCAAATAACATTATTTAGGTTCTACACTAATCCCGAAATTATAGGGAGTGAGCGATGATGATCATATCAATCTTGGAACCACTTCCAACACACATCGTCACTTCACCTTTAACTAGTCTCTGTTCATTTTGCAACTCTCGTTTCGAGTTACTAATTTTAGCAACTGAACTGGTATCAAATACCCACGGGTTGCTATGAACACTAGTAAAATACACATCAATAATCTGTATATCAAATATACCTTTGTTCACTTTTCCATCCTTCTTATCCGCCAAGTATCTAGGGCAGTTCCATTTCCAGTGACCATTTCCTTTGCAGTAGAAGCAGTTAGTTTCAGGCTTGAGTTTAGCTTTGGGTTTCATTACGGGAGTGACAACTTGCTTGCCATTCTTCTTGAAGTTCCCCTTCCATCCCTATTCCCTTTACTTGAAACAAGTGGTCTCGTTAATCATCAACACTTGATGCTCTTTCTTGATTTCTACCTTCGCCGATTACAGCATCACGAAGAGCTTATTATAGTTCATCACGAAGTTCTACTAACTTGGTGATAGTGACTAGAGAACTTTGTCAATTACTATCTTATCTGGAAGATTAACTCCCACTTGATTCAAGTAATTGTAGTACCCAGACAATCTGAGCACATGCTCACTGGTTGAGCTATTCTCCTCCATATTGTAGGCAAAGTACTGTCATAGGTCTTATACCTCTCGACACGGGCATGAGTATGAAATACTAATTTCAACTCTTGGAACATCTCATATGCTCCGTGGCGTTCAAAATATTTTTTGAAGTCCCGGTTATAAGCCGTAAAGCATGGCGCACTAAACTATCAAGTAGTCATCATATCGAGCTTGTCAAAACGTTCATAACGTCTGCATCTACTCCTGCAATAGGCTTGTCACCTAGCGGTGCATCAAGGACATAATACTTCTGTGCAGCAATGAGGATAATCCTCAGATCACGGACCTAGTCCGCATCATTGCTACTAACATCTTTCAACTTATTTTTCTCTAGGAACATATCAAAAAATATAGGGGAGCTACATCGCGAGCTATTGATCTACAACATAGATATGCTAATACTACCAGGACTATGTTCATGATAAATTAAAATTCAATTAATCATATTACTTAAAGAACTCCCACTTAGATAGACATCCCTTCGGTCATCTAAATGATCACGTGATCCAAATCAACTAAACCATGTCCGATCATCACGTGAGATGGAGTAGTTTTCAATGGTGAACATCTTATGTTGATCATATCTACTATATGATTCATGCTCGACCTTTCGGTCTCCAGTGTTCCGAGGCCATATCTGCATATGCTAGGCTCGTCAAGTTTAACCCGAGTATTCTGCGTGTGCAAAACTGGCTTACACCCGTTGTATGTGAACGTAGAGCTTATCACACCCGATCATCACGTGGTGTCTCGGCACGACGAACTTTCGCAACGGTTCATACTCAGGGAGAACACTTAGACCTTGAAATTTTGTAAGGGATCATCTTATAATGCTACCGCCGTACTAAGCAAAATAAGAAGCATAATAAAACATCACATGCAATCAAAACATGTGACATGATATGGCCATTATCATCTTGTGCTTTTGATCTCCATCTCCAAAGCACCGTCATGATCACCTTCGTCACCAGCGCGACACCTTGTTCTCCATCATAGCATCGTTGTCGTCTCGCCAATTATTGCTTCCACGACTATCGCTACCGCTTAGTGATAAAGTAAAGCAATTACATGGCGACTGTATTTCATACAATAAAGCGACAACCATATGGCTCCTGCCAGTTGCCGATAACATTGCAAAACATGATCATCTCATACAATAACGTATAACTCATCATGTCTTGACCATATCACATCACAACATGCCCTGCAAAAACAAGTTAGACGTCCTCTACTTTGTTGTTGCAAGTTTTACGTGGCTGCTACGGGCTTAGCAAGAACCGTTCTTACCTACGCATACAAAACCACAACGATTTTTCGTCAAGTATGTGATGTTTTAACCTTCACAAGGACCGGGCGTAGCCACACTCGATCCAGCTAAAGTGAGAGAGACAGACACCCGCCAGTCACCTTTAAGCAACGAGTGCTCATAACGGTGAAACCAGTCTCGCGTAAGCGTACGCGTAATGTCGGTCCGGGCCGCTTCATCTCACAATACCGCCGAACCAAAGTATGACATGCTGGTAAGCAGTATGACTATTATCGCCCACAACTCATTGTGTTCTACTCGTGCATATCATCTACGCATAGCCCTGGCTCATGATGCCACTGTTGGGGAACGTAGTATTTCAAATATTTCCTACGATCATGCAAGATCTATCTACCAGATGCATAGCAACGAGAAGGGAGAGTGTTTCTACGTACCCTCGTAGACCGAAAGCGGAAGCGTCTAGTGACGCGGTTCATGTAGTCGAACTTCTTCGCGATCCAACCAATCAAGCACCGAACGTACGGCACCTCCGCATTCAGCACACGTTCAGCTTGATGAAGTCCCACGAGCTCTTGATCCAGTTGAGCTTCACGCGAGAGTTTCGTCAGCACGACGGCGTGGTGACGGATATGATGAAGTTACCGGCGCAGGGCTTCGCCTAAGCACTGCAACAGTATGACCGAGGTGTGTTTCTGTGGAGGGGGGCACCGCACACGGCTAGAACAATGTTTCTTCTGTGTCTTTGGGTGCCCCCTGCCCCCGTATATAAAGGAGCAAGGGGGAGGTGCGGCTGGCCTTCTAAGGCGTGCCAGGAGTAGGATTTCTACTCCTAGTAGGAATAGGAATTCCCTTTCCTATTCCTACTAGGAGAAGGAAAGGAAGGGGAGAGGAGAAGGAAAGGAGAGGGGGCGCCTCCCCCCTTTTCCTAGTCCAACTAGGAAACCTAGGGGGGTGCGGCCAGCCCTATGGGCTGCCCCTCTCTTTCCCTCATTGGCCCACTATGGCCCATACTCCCTCGGGGGGGGGGGGGACCCTCGGTCGCACGTCCCTCCTTCGCATCCGCCAAAAGGGCTCCTTTTTCTCCACGTGCTACAGTGGCCACTCAGGGCACACACGCCTAATTTTGTCGCGTTCCGAGCCTGTATGGATTTGCTACGATTTTTCAGGCCGAAAACCCCTAAAATACCGCCCGGACGTGACTCAACGTGCGTTCGTTGTCCGATTTCATTTTTCCTCTTCTATTTTTGTTTTCCTCTTCCTTTCTTCCTCTCTTCTTCTTTTCTTTTATATGATTTTTATTCTTCTTTCAATTTTCCCGGTAAACTTTTAAATTTATATTTCTTTCGGCTAGCTTTTATTTTATAAAATGATTCAAAATTTAAAAACTTTTCTACAATATTCCATAATAATTTTCATATATATATTTCATTCCAACATAAACATAGTTCATTATATCTTACCACAGTCCATTTAATTAAACAGGACCTAAGCGAAATTAATTAAACATAACATGACTTAATCTAAACCTAATCTACTCGTCGGAGGAGGCGGCGAGGTCCACGATCTCGCCCACACCATCGTCGTCGTCGTCGTCCCTGCTCTTGCCGCCGTCGTCCCAGTCGCCGGCGTCATCCTCCACCGGAGCCGCCGGCGCCTGCACTGCATCGATCCCAGCCGCCGCGTCCAGTGCGGCCTGCAGCTCGGTGGCCTCTGCTGCAGCCGCCATAGCCGCCGCGGCGTCGAGTGCGGCCTGCAGCTCGGCGGCCTCTCTCGCCTCCGCGGCCGCCGCCGCGGCCGCCGCTTCTGCCTGCGAGGCCCGCAGGGCGATGAGGTAGCCGGGGCAGTCGTCGGGGTCGCCGTCCTCGCGCAGAGCGAATTGCTCCGGCAGGATCTCGACGACTGGAGGGGAGGCAGACTGGGCGAGGGTGGGCACCGGACGGCGGGACGGGATCGGAGACGGCGTGGCCGCCGAAAGGGGATGACGAGGCCGGCGCGGGGCAGACGACGAGCCGCCCAGTGCGGACGACGAGCCGCCCGTCCGCAACTCCCGGCGAGCCTGCGCGATGACTCACCCGAAGTCCTCCCCCCTCCAAAACCGTGTGCGTCCGACGATGTTCCAGCGGCCGCCCTCGTGCTGGCGGAACTCATCCCGCGACGCGCTGGGCCCCCTCGTCAGGTACCCATCGGCGGTCATGCGGAAGGCGTGCGGCAGACGGCAGCCCGGCGGCACCATTAGCCCGAGCCGGATGAGCTCGTCGGTCTCCGGCGTGCTCAGGCTAGTTGGCCACGAGCTGCCGTCTGACACCATGGAGGGGAGCGCGTCGTCGGAGGGGAGCGTCGCCAGAGGGGTGCGCGTCGTCGGAGGGGAGCGTCGCCGGTGGGGAGCGCGTCGTCGCTGGGGAGCGTCGCTGGTGGAGTGCGTGGGATAGTGGGGACGGGGTGGGGAAGGCAGACGGGAGGGGAGGGGGTTTTATGGACGGGGCGTCGGTGGGTGTGGGGGAGGCGGACGGGTAGGTGACCGACGCCCCGGCTTAACATCGGCATTAATGGCGTCTCGGGGGCGGCGGCCGCCTCGGGAACCGCCCTTGACCGACGCCGCGACGGCACGCAACCGTCCGTCCACACGACGCGTCGCCATGCAAAACACCGCTCGACAGGTCGCGTCGTCTTTTTTTTCTTTGACCACGACTGGTCGTCGTCGTACGTACACGGACGGCCGCGTGCGGGCAGTCGACGTACAGCCCTGTCCCGCGGGTACAGCCCCGTCGCGCGGGCGTCGTCTTTTTATGTGATGGAACGATCCTACCCTTTTTAATGAAGGGGTACGGAGCGATCTCAACCGTTGTTGTATTTAGGGGGTTGTACCGAAGAAGAAGTAATTATTAATACCAGACAAGGTATCCGTACAGGACATGGCGGAGACAACTATGGGAGGATACATATAGGTTGATTATAAAGTATATAGAACCTTTGTAAATGCTGGCTATCTATGTGTTATCTTATACGAATATATTATGAGGCAAGATGAGATTTTGCAAAATGAATGATAATGTGAACGCCTGTGTATTTTGTTATGTCAGCGTTATCTAAGAACTTCATTTGCAGGGATGGGTACCTACTGGAAATAAGCTGACAACTCTCATAAATCAATGGAGGACGTTGTGCGCCAAAAACTGATTCAAAAGAAGAAGCATGTTAGGCGTATATCTATGGGAAAGCTCCTTCAACACATAAATCATTAAAAGTGGTTATTAAATGGGAATATCTTGCCACAGGGACTGACTCGAGGAGTTCTGAAAGTTCCTCCGATGAACTAAGTATTAGCGGCGCACGCTTACGTGAAGATTGAGTAACCGCATAAAAGCACATTTTTGTAGTAGTGTGCACATTAGCGAAAATACAAAGGTGAACATGGGTGCGCGCGCACCCACGTGAATAGTAAATTCATAAAAAATACTAGAAAAATTAAAAAATTCTAAAATTTCTTGGTATGAAACTTAGTCGATCATTCTACTCACGTGTGAAGTTTCATGATGTATTGACACCCATGATATTCTTAGTAAAGAAAATACAAATGCGACCATACTATTAATTAAACAGTGTTTTCAAATATAGCTTCGATTTTGTCATTTTTGCCCAGATTAGCACGGATATGATTTCTTCGCAAAACTTCATATGCAAGTATACCGGTTGACTATGACAAAAATAAATCAGATTTTTTTGATTTTTTCTAGCATTTTTTCGTATTTACTATTCGTAAAGGGTGCGAGCGCATCCATGTTCACCAAATCCGCGTCCGCACATCAGTTCCTTCTGATCTTTGTTGGGTCCGACATTATTACTGACAAAAATATCAGCTGGCATTCTCCGGGCATCACATAACACTATATTGCACATGAATAAAGATAGTCATCGAAATATGTGGTACACTGTGTGACTTAGCCAATTGACGCGCATTGTATTTATTACTCAAACTGATTAATATTTTTTTGTTATTCTTAGAAAACTTTGAGAACATCCGCATACGTAATATGTATATACCTTTCCACAAGATCAAATTCCAAAATTAATTCACACAGCAAGTAAAAAAACACAAATCCTACCTTAAAAAGTGAGAACAATTCAAGAACTATTCACATAAGGAATTCCTTCCATGTGCAGTTTAAATGTTTTTGGACATGAATTCCTATGGTAAGGTAGATCACGCAAGTTGTATCGATGTTGCAAGATTTTCTTTTTAAAAAATCATCATTATTATAGATTTTTTTAAGCATTGTGTACAACATACACTCAAATAACTTAGTGCACATAATAATGCGCCTATGCCTTCCTGTCATGGCTTCCAAGTTTGTCAGCTGCATCCTTAATACTTCTGAGAGATTCAAAAAAGTCGTCCAAAAGCTCATGACAATCTGGAAACTGTGTTTCGTCCACAGCTAAAACCACCCTGACGGTGTTGACGTAACTATTAAAGTTAACGTTTATGGCCTACACAAAAAGACGACAAATGTAATAAAAAGTTAAGTTTTTCATCATCATAATTATGTACTTTGGTGGAAAGACATACATGCACATGCTAGTATAATTAATTTTAGGCCAACTAATTTAATTACTTTTTTAGCAATCTTATCCATACTACGATGTACAACACATATAAATGGTTGATCCCCACTACATTTGTGTATCTTAACATGCACACATGACACGTCACCATTGGTTACCTTGTTAAAGAACCTCCTCAACATGCATGTGATCATCCCCGCTCCCCCCGCGTCGCCTCCTCTGAGGCGACTCGGGGCCAACCCTAGCGCCGCCGCCGCGTCTCCCCCTCTCCTCCCCTCCCTCCGCCGCCGCCTGAGGGCCTCCGAGGCGCAGGTGCTCGGCCCCAATGATGGTGGCTGCGGGATCTGGCGCCTCCTCTCCGTTGGAGGGCCTTGGCTCCCCGGGGCGGCGGCCCCGATCGGTGGGCGCGGTGCAGCCGGTGGTGGGCTGCGCCGGCAGGGTCTGGTGGGCAGCCTCCCATGGCCGCGCGGGCGGCGTGGTGGCTGCGTACGCTGGCGCAGTGGCGGCTCCTCACAATCCGTCATGGCTCCATGTAGAAACTCCGCCCCTGCTCCGATCTGTCCCGATCCATGCTGGCGTCGGTCCTTGGCGGCTGCTTTCGGCGTCCCCTATTGCCGGCTTGCCGGATCTGGCGTGCGGGTGGGGTTCCGGAGGAAACCCCTGGTTGGCGCGGCGGCCTCCCCAAAGTCGACGCCTTTGGCGCCGATCCCCTTCCTGGAGGCTTTGGGGTGGATCCTCTCCCTACCGCCTCCTCCTCGAGCTATGGCGAAAGCTTTTGTTCCCCTTCTGGGCGTCGACGGCACCCTGGTGTCGTGCTCCTTCTTGAAGGCGGCGGCTGGGAACAGCTCTTGGTGGCGGGGCTGCTGGTGGCGTGGTGGCGGTCTTTGGCCTTCTACTTGGTGTCGTGCCTTGCTTCGCGGGACCAGCGGACGGTTTCTTTGGTGGAGCGGTGCTTCATCCAAACATTGATGGCGACGGATCTTGACGGCGTGGCGCAGTGCAGATTCGGAGTTCGATGTGGGAGGATGGACTCGCGCAGGAGGACGACGCTGTCTGGCGTCGTGGTGGCGTCGATGGCAGAGAGACCTGGCACGGTAGATGCAACAGTACAGCTCTGAAGACGGACTCGTGGCAGGTGGCTGCGGCGGCCTCATACCCGGCAGGCGTTCTGGTTGAGGAGTGCGCCGGACTGGTAGGTGCCCCATACTAGGCAGGCGTCCTGGTTGGGACCTCAGGTCTTAGATGTTTAGGTTTGGCTGCGATGTCTGTTTGGTATTAGGCCCAGTCTATCAGCGCCCCTTCATCAATTGGATAGGTGTAGCGACAGTTGTTGCTTAGACGGTGGCTTTAGTCTTGCTGTTGTATGACTTTGTAAGGTCTTGTGGGAATAATTAATAAAGTGGCCGTATGCATCGTCCAGATGCAGAGGCCGGGGGTCATCCTCCTTTTCTAAAAAAAAATAGTTGATTCCTAGTAGTGTATTTATTTCAATATGCACGATTCCCATCTCACCTCACGTACCACCTCATATAAGGCCAATCAGAACAAGCATGGAAAATGTTTTTCTCTATATTGTGCTACTTGTATCTGTAGATATTTTGAAAATATAAAATAATCAAATAAAATATTATTAATTTAGCTTTAGTTTGCATATTTTTAATCCAAATATTAATATTTCATAAACGAAACTTTATTAAAATATATTGCAACTGAAAACCACAGCATTGCGTGGGTTATCATCTAGTTTCTGATAGTTTAGGATACATATATAAAATTATAGTTTGCATTTGTTTAACTTGTTGTATCTATTTAGTTCCGGTGTTGTCTAACTTACTTGTGGTAGTCCATACTGGCTAGGGGCAATGAAGACAACAGGATGTCCACAGAACTCCACCTGTTCAACTGGACCTATCATGTTTGACAATAACGTAGTTGTGTTGGAGAACATACGATCGATGATATAAGCACCAGCCTGTTTCACAAGTTGCAATACATAAAATATATTATACTCAAAATAATATGATCAACTCTTTTATATTATACTCAAAGTAATATAATCAACTCTTCATATGTACCTTTCGACCTAATATTTTATGGAAGACTTCTGCGGCAACATGTGTGAATGCCACTTCTAGTGAGCTCTTCTTCCGATCGACGGTATTCTTAGCCTTGCGAATGTAATTGAGTGGATCATGGTGCATGGCTATATGAACCGGAAGGATGATGAAACCAAGTTGATTTCCCCATTTCACATCACTTCCCTTTGCAGACTGTATCATACTGACACATTCCTGGCCATATTAGTGTCAATGGTATATAAATACACGCTAACTTGTGAATTATATATAGGACCTAATATGTATTTTGAGATTTACCTTACCACTTGTTATGACAACTATATATGTTGTGTATGCTACAAAGACTATTCCACATAATTTTTAGTTGAAAGCGAGTATTTTATTTGTATAATATTTATAGCATACATCTCATAAATAATTGAGCTTATTTGTGGTAAAATTTAATACCAAGGTACGCATACCAATATATATGTATCGAGGTAGTAGTTGTCTCTCTTTCCTAGTACTTACGTGTAGGGCTGTCGTTGCCCTTAAATTAACCACAAGGACCGATCGTAGACGTATCTCCTTCCCAGTTTTACTGTCGCCTAAAATGGAGAAGGATTTAAACTGAATGATTCAAACTGAAGTGTGACATTAGTTAGGAATAGACTAGTATCAAGTGTTTGGCAATAATCTCCTCACCCGACTTCCGGTAGTAGTATCGTGATAGGGCAGCATCCGTACATCCAACTAACACATCATTAACTGTCTGTGCAAGCAAACAAGCATAAAGATCATTCTCAGAGTTACACTTCATGGAAGAGGGCAACTGTCAATCGAGAAGGGAAACCGAAATTTGTGCAAGCCTCCAAATTGAATTAGTATCTTCTAGTAGTGGCAAACATAAAAGCAACAACTATTTTGTGGCAATATGGAACAATATATTGGAGGCCATGTGACCTAAGAGAACCAAATACATTGATCAATACATTCCAGTCTGGGAACTTCTAAACCTAAATAACTCATCTTACCACGAAAGAACTTACGTGTGTAGGTATTGTGATTTTATGACGTTGGATTGAATTAATTCTATATACCTAATAAGGATCCACACTATATATATATATTCCTCTCAACATGAACTCAAAATCTCATCAGGCATGAGAAAAGACACATCATAGCATGACCCACTATCTCTAATACTCTCAAGATGTAACTATGCTAACTAAACTTACCACCGTGCATTAGGAAAGACTCACCTTAACATCCACCATGCATGCTACTTGTATATTAATTACTATTCGGCAACTACAAAATAATCAGATACAGTAAGCTATATGTATTTTACGTTCAAATATCACATTTTTAAACTAAATACTAATGTTTCATACAAGCAAATCCAATTGAAACAATTGCAACTAATTCCCTCGGAAGTGAAAGCGACAGACATGCTCTATTTTTATTTTTATTTTAGCAGGGGGACAGTACATGCTCTATTTGCTCGAACCATAGAATATATTTTATCATTTTCATGCAGGTCGCGAATAGATATGGTTTATCTGCAAAATAATGATTATATTGTTTTATGGGAAGTTAGCATGGTAAGGTTTTCTTCCAAATATATATAATTTTTTTTATTTTTTTTCAAAACTGCAAAGGTATACCCTTTTTTCTAAGTTTAGAATATGTATTCGTATGTGCTTGTGTCCAGAATAACATTTTCACATTATAATGAACAACCATGAGCTATCCAGCGACTTGTCTTTATGTGCTTGCTACTATACCTACAACTATTAACTCTGTAGATTCTGGCATATGGGAAGTTGCGGGTACCAGCAAATTTTTACTAAGAATTGACAAGGTCATCGATCTATTTCTCTCCGTCTTTCATCATATATTCATATGTATAACTGAATCAACTATAGGCTCACCACAAAAAGAATGATAAACTGTGCCGATCTAGTTCTTCACCAATAAACTATGAGGCGGAATCTCAATGATATTGCACGTATGGAGATGGCAACAAGACTCATTTGCTCAGTCACCATAAAAAATATGGTTCCTATCGCCTTTCAAGAGAATCTACGTGCATCAGTAACAAATTGGGTTTCCAAAATCTAAATAACTCTTACGCAGTTCATGGCATCCTTGACGAGCTTGACATCATCAAGGCTAAGACTTCGGTGCACGATGCGGTTGGGGCGACGGTTTCCATGGTCCGTACTTGAGAACGGCGTCTGTGTATCTTTTCGAAATAGTATGGTCGAGATAAAGCTTGCAGCGTCCCACATGGTGTGCCAAGCGAGCAGGACAAAGGACCAAAGCCACAAGGCGAAGGCCGGCGAGCCGGCAGACATTGGCGGTCGTGGACGCACGTATATAGAACCGGTGCGTGCCGGCAACGGTGGCAAAGCTGGTGGCTTTGAAGGATCTGCGGCGCTGCGTGTGCTCGACAATAGGAGCATGAGCAGGGAGGTGCCATCGCTGAGGGAGTGGTGCACGCGTATCACGGCTGTTGCGGTGGCCTCGGTGGTCGGGAAGTCGAGGATGTGGAACTCCCACATAGGTCGGGAATGATCCATGGGTTTAGTGGACAGAGACGCCACGTAGTCTTCCACAGCCTGGTCTGGGTTGACTACCACGGCCGCCGTGTCCAGCTTGGGGAAGATGATGTGGTAGTCCAGGTCAACCGTTGTCCTCACCCACCGTAGAGTACCGTCCTCATCTGTCGCCTGCACATAAGTTACACCAGTGAGCGACATGAGATACGGTTCTCCTTGTTTCAAACAACTTTTGTATATGTAGAGTACTGCTACACAGCCGACACTTTTTACACGACATGCACACTACTTTTCCATCCAGCCGTTTTTATACTTTTGTTTCTAAAACATCTGACGGTGCAAGAGCAGTTTACATCAATTTCAATAGATGTAACCTTGTACTCCCTCCGTTCAGGTGCATAACGCCCCTCTCAATGTTTCACCTTGTACATTTGCTAAGGTTATCAACTAAGCAAAAAATCTGATATGATATGCTACTTAAGAAAAAGAAAAACGAGACCAGCTCGGGCTAGACTAGCCTGTTGGCATTTTTTTATAGAAGAAAACTCCGTGAGCACCAAATGCTTAAGCCGAGACTTAAACCCTGGTGGGCTGACTGCAAACTCCCACGCCTTGCCAACCGAGCTAGGCTCAGTTCTCGATATGCTACTTAAGAAGAGAGAGAGAGTAGTATGGTGACCCAAGAAGAAACAGTGCAAGCACGTGTACTTAGGTGGAAGCATAATTATGAATTTATGAGTAACATCACATATTTTAATGCAACGTTGCTTATGTGGCACATATTTAATGAAGAGTGAGGTGCTTGTGGTAACTAGCTAAGTTACCGGAACATCACACACTTCAAGAAACAATGAGTCTATAAGCTAATAAATGCATCGTTGCATGACACTACCTATATGTTCCTACCCACTGTGAAGGTAGTAACATAGTCTAGATAAGTGTGTATGTTACTATCTTATGTTCCTGTCCATTGTGACCAGCCTAACTAATTGGCAAAAATGCCCGTACATTGCCACAGGAAAGAACACTCGCATGCCCCTGCCTCACTAGTGGGGTAACTTAGGTAGTACTCCCTCCGTTTTTTATTACTCTGCGCCTAAGTTTTTTCGATTTTTTTCCCAATTGCTCTGCGCGCTAGCTTTGTTCCCGTCTACTTTCCATTCTGCCCTTGATTTTCGGTTTTCCATGTATAAATAAGCGCTGCAACGGATTGTCTTGCTCCGCCCGCGTGCTCTGCATGCCACTCGCTGCTATGCATCCATGGTAACCGTGCCCATCTAGCTCCAAACTGTTCACAAAAGAGTGTACTTCTATCTTCTCAATGCACTTTAAAGTGAAAAAAAATATTTCTCTCCAATCACACAGTAATCAAGACCAATAGCAATCTACACATGGTCTTCTTAATTTCTACATGCACTTAGCTCATTGAGGGTTGGGTAATTAAAGTGAAAAGAGATGATGGTTTGCATATTTCCAATGCATTTTTTACTCAATTCTTACAATTTATCCTAATTTTTTTAAATGTATACTCTTCATCGGACAAAGGAAGTACACCTAGACGAACGGGGTAGTACCTGGATGCTGTGAAAGCGTGGGTAGCTTGCAATCGTGGCACCGATACCCGCGCGGCCGCTGGACTGGTTAATGGGCGCCCCGAGGCCTATGACGACAACGATGAAGTATTCCTCAACGAGCCTGGCGGAGGGGCTGACCGGTTCGCCAAGCGACTCACCGTCATCCACCGTCGGCCCTTCCACAGCCGACGCTGCTCCATTGCTCCTCGTGCGAACCGACAGTGACCCCTTTTGCAGGGTACTCGAAGCGTTCATTTTCCTTTCTTTACAGCCTTCCGCTGGGCGCCGTACAAGATAGTTGATTAGTGTGGGTGCTATCGATAGTCCAGGAGGCATGTGGTATATATAAGAGCATCAATGGTTTGTCGTTTGTGTGCTTTCTAGCGCTCGGTCGATTGTGAACACGTTTCAATAATGCGATCCACAAAATAGGCATTCACTAAATGACTCGCGTCGCCCTCCCCCTATGTGACACGGGCGACTCCTACTACTTCGGTCCTGATTTATTAGCCCTCTTTGTAATTCGTGTCAAATTTTGATCATAAATTTAACTAACAAAATGTCAATGCATGTCATAAAAAATTATATCGTTGGATTCGTATTTAAACATAGTTTCCAATGATACATAATTTTTTATGACATGCATTGATATTTTATTAGTTAAATATATGGTCAAAGTTTGACACGAATTACAAAAGGGACCAATAAACCAGGACAAAGAGAGTAGATACCTAGTCGCCGCCGCCAAGAACTCCCTCCTCCTCACACTCCGCCGCCGCCAGGGGACGCCGCCGAGCTAAAGCCGAGGGCTGACAACGCTGGCAGGGGATCTCCTCTCTCACGCGTCTCCGGGTTGGGGCGGGACCCCTAGGCGTGTTGTGGCGCGGCTGATCTAGGTTTTGCCGCCGCGACACGGATGGGTACGGCAGGTGACGGGTGGCCGGCCCGTCCTCGGACGACGGCGGCTAGGCGGCGGGCAGCCCAGCCTCGGATGGCGGGGTGGCTGCTGGCGCAGCGGCCGGCCTTTTCGGGCGGCAACTGCGGTCGGCGGCGGCGGCCAACTAGGCTGCGGTGGCTTGCGAACTGCCTTCAGAGCGGCAGCGTGGAAGGCCTGGTGGATTCGTCGGCACCATCTCCGGTCAGATCTGTTCTAACCGATGCGACCGGCAGTGGTGGTCATCTCTTCCGTCAGAGGTGGTTGGCCTGAGGCTGGGTGTCCGGATCTCCGGATCCATGAACTGGTATTGGCTCCCAGTCGGGAAGACATAGTTGCCGGTGAAAGCCGAGCCGACGGTGGGCGATGGCGGCGATCTACGTCGTTACCTTGATGAAGACATCGTTGTGTGACTTAGGTCGACCCACTCGTACTGCTCTGGGGAAACCCTAGAATCTGCTCTTCCAGATCAGACAATGATGGCACCGCGGTGACGTTTCTCTCTTGGGAGCATCGTTTGTGAGCAGTGCTGGTAGTCAGACACATGAGGTGGAGCGGCTTCGTCTATCACGAAACATTTAAAGAAAGGAAACCCATCAATACATGAAGAGCTTTAGTTGCTAAATCATTAAATAAAGCAAGCTTAGCAATCATAAGCTAAGCACCTATGCATTGATTATAGTTGCTAAGATATTTAATGTGCTTAGCACCCCATCTAAGGGCATCTCCAATAGTTATAAGATAGCCGTTGGTAAATTTGCCATCTAGGACATAGTGATGATGTGGCATGTAATAAATGTGGAGAGAGAGCATAGTTGTATGTAGATTAACCAACAACCTTTGCACAAGCTCCAAGGTGAAATAGAGAGCAAACACATTTATTTTCTCACCATCTATTAGATTTCTTAGATACAACCTATTGGAGTAGTTGTATGATAACTTGTTGGTTGATGACATGGACATTTTACCAACAAAACTAACATACAACCTATTGAAGATGCCCTAAGCACCCATGCATTGGCAGCAGCCTAACTTTGCATACAAGTTCTATAAACAAAGTAGAGCGTTGCACACTCTCTTATTGAATGTGTTATTATGAATCGATCCATGCATGGACCGTCCTTATTTTAGAATTTTTTTGCTCGGCATCCTAGTGGGAGCATAATTATTTTCTTGGTTATTTTGATCAGCAGAGTTGATGTAGCTCTTCACGTGAAAGTAGCAACAGTGACCAGACCAGTGACTGAGCTGTGTGGTGACAGGCGATGGAGAATCTGTATAGTAGGTTGAATAGTGACCTATACGCACCCATTGTCATTTTCAAATAATTTCTTACTCCTGCTCTTACTGTTCACATGACTGCAAATCCATTCGATGTTGCAGGACAGGGCACATATCACCAAGTTAGACATTGTGCATGGATGGGGAGATAGTCGGGTGTCCCGACCCCCGGACCTAAATGGATATTCTCTACTGCCTATGTTGCTCCCACGAACTTTCGACCCCCCCCCCATATTATATTTGAATATAGTTTTCATTGATATAATTTTTTATGACATGCATGAACATTTTATTTGTTAAATCTATGGTCAACTTTTGCCCGGAATACAATGAGGACCAATAAACCATGACGGAGGTAGTAGTAATTTGCTCACATTAATTTTTTCATTTCACTTCCAATGCACTCTTTCACATGCATGCGGCCAATAAAAAAACACGCATGAAGTGTATTAATTTCTTAGCCATGGCACAAACAATAATGACTTTCAATGCAACCAATGAAATGGTTGCATACATGCACCTTTCCAAAGCCAAGGCTTATAAAAAGGGACATGCTTGTGATGCTGAGAGGCCTAATAAACCCGGATGGAGGGAGTACATGCAAGGATTAAAAGAAACCAACTAATGCGTATCCATTCCTACTCATTTTGTGATCATCCATGCATACACTGTATTTAATACAAATTAAAGTTTAAGTAATTTTGTAAACTACGACATACATTCCTTCACTCATCATCTACCTTGGTTGATGAGATTTCAGATTTAAGCGCTATAAACTGAAAAGGAGGGAGTACCTTTATTTGTTGACATACGGTTATCTTAATAGCAGCTCGGTAATTTTGTTGAGTTATTTAATGTGTTTGCTCAATAGTTTTGCCGGCCTATTTAATGGGCGATAAGTAACTAGAAAAATAGCCGTCCAATTAATGGTATTTTATTCATGGGTGATTACTACATATAACTACCAATTTATTATGGTATTTGTTGTTAGGTGGTGAGTTTAATACCTACACATTAGTTAGGAAAGGTAACCAACAACGATTCAGTCTAACTAATAATAATGAAACAATACTTTCTTAATATGCTTATGTTTTATGTTGGCAGATGCTTAATTACCTTTACAAGTTCTCATCTATAGTGACATCTATAATATTTGATGTTTCGTATCTTGAAAATTTGCGCCTCAATTGTCGGAATTAACCACGTAGTCACAGTCCGGCTCGGACGTGAACACCATACCGAGTCGTATTGGGTTAGGCTAGTTAGCTTTACTTCTATACATACTCATACCCCTTGTAATTTTGAACCGTGAGTTCAAATCAATACAAAGAAAGATCAGGACGTCCTGTGGCCATAACTCGCCGAGGCTGCGTATTGTGTTTTGGTGAGAGAGATCTATCGCTGGCCGATTGATACATACGTGCTACTACTTGAAGCTAGCTCACGTGAAAATCAATCCAGTTGTGTGCTTGCCTGCTTATAGTTCCAAGACGTGTGTGGGTGCACGCTGCCGTGGCCAAAAGTATCGGTCTGGAAGCTCGTCGAGAAAACTACTCCCTTCGTCCCAAAATTCATATCTTAAATTCATCTAAATAGGTAGGTATCAAACACTAAAACGTGACTAGATACATCCATGTTTAGACAAATCGAAGACAAGAATTTTGAGACTGAGGAAGTAGTATATAAGATCTTGATTGCACAAAAACTGGACTTGATTAATTGCATTTAATTTTCTAACCCTGTACGATAAATCTAACTCCTGTTTTAATCTTACTATATCCCTTTGATTGCATATGAGTTTTTGGGAAGTTCGTAATGTAAGGTATCGTGGAAGCGTATCTACCCTGTAGGGCCGCGTGTGGTTTATATTGATCGATGGCGAAGCCTACCGTGGCGTACAAGCAAGGGACGATCGCTAGGATACGTCCAGGTACATGAGGATGCGAGGAGTTTAAAACAGGGATACAGGAGATACATAGAAGAAAGGAGTCCTATCTCTATTTTTCTAACACTCCCCCTCAATCTAAACCATATGACACTTTACCAACGTTGAGATTGTACTTGAAGTTGTCTAACCTCCTCATCGTGAGAGGTTTTGTGAAGCCATCAGCAAGTTGATCGCCTGTCAGAATAAACCTTATATCAAGCAATTTGCGTGCTACTCTTTCTCTGACAAAATGAAAATCAACCTCAATATGCTTTGTACGTGCATGAAACACATGATTAGCTGAAAGATAGGTTGCAAAAGATAGGTTGCATCAATATTGTCACACCACAGTCTCGCGGCTTGTGGAACTTTAATTCAAGTTCATGAAGCAATGTCTGAATCCACATTACTTCAGCTGTACCATTTGCTAAAGCCTTATACTCTGCCTCAGTACTTGACATTGAGACTGTAGGATGTTTTCTTGCACTCCACGACACACGATTTGTTCCGAGAAATACAGTAAAGCCACCTGTGGATCTCCTATCATCAGCACAACCTGCCCAATCTGCATCAGAGTAGGCAGACACAAGTAGAGATGGAGACTTTACAACCTTAATTCCAAATCCCTCTGTAAATTTGAGATACCTCAAAATCCTTTTTACTGCAGTCTAATGAGTTGTAGTAGGAGCATGTAAATACTAACATACTTTGTTCACAGAATAGGAAATATCAGGACGTGTAAAAGTCAAATACTGCAATGCACCTACAACACTTCTATAATTTGTTGCATCCACTGACCCAGTGCTTCTCCACTTTCAACAATAAGTTTTTCCAAAGTAGAGATAGGTGTGCTGACAGGCTTACACGTAAGCCTGTAAGTGAATTTTAAGCATTCATTGGGTTTATTGGGCTAACAAACTTGCGTCATTGTGTTTCAGAAATGAGCGAGCACTAGTAGAAAAACAACCTTACGTGAGACACATTAGTCCTGTTTTGATTTTGGCCCGGTACTAATGCTACCATTAGTCCCGGTTCGAACGACTATGCATTATCCCCGGTTCATGTTGAACCTTTAGTACCGGTTCTTGCCACGAATCGGTACTAAAGAGGTGGTGGCAGGCTGGCTTCAGGCCGGGGCCCCACGAGCCCCTTTAGTCCCGGTTTGTGACACGAACCGAGACTATAAGTCATATCAAGCACAAAAAAAGAATGAGTCAAGCTCGAGCTCGAGCCAAGCATCTGCCAAAAAAGAGGGAAAACGGTTCCTGGCTGGGTGAACAGACGGTGCAATCGATCCCCCCTCTCATTGTTCCAACACACTTGAGTACCGCCGATCAGCTGGTAATACCCGACGATCATAGAAGGCATGCTGTTCAGGCCGGTCTCACTGTTGAACAACTCCTAGAGATCGATGAAGTCCTCAGGTTTAAAGAGTCTGAACTAAAACGGAAATATGCTCGCGACCAACCTCTAGTCAAGCCTGAGGAGATCAAGAGTCTATCAACGAGAATGTATGAATTGCATGAATGGTACATGAAAGAAACCAAGACTACAGGTCGAGAGTCCCTCATGGTGAGAGTCATGCCATATCATTACTACCATGAAAATGCTTTGTATGTTGAGTTTACAGAACTATTTCATTTATTCAATCAAGTCACATTCGACAAATCTATCATCAGTTGCTATTGTCTGTAAGTGATTTCTTTCTGTAATTTAATTAAGTCTCTAGCTAGCTATAGTGCGCGTTGATCATTACCTGTAATTATCCTCACTATATTCTTTTTTGTGGTATTATGCAGAATGAAGATGTATGAAATGAAAAAAGTTGGACGCTATGGCATTGGGTTCAATAACCCAAATACCATTAATCAAGTGACATGGACGCGTCAATGAGAATGAAAAGACACAGAGAAAAGCTTGCTAGAGTTCTTGCTGCGCCTAAATACCTGTCGAGAAATACTACTTCCTTACAACTTCGGGTGAGTCACACTGTCTTGTACTAAATTTTTTGTTTTTGTTTACTAGCTAGATGTTAATAAGTGTATAGAGGGTTTAGGGTAGTTGATGAGTTATGCGCATGCCTGCTTAATTATACATGCAAACATGTGTGCATGTAGTTTCCACTCGATCTTGTAAATCTTTGAAGTTGACGAGGGAAAAGTTCAAGTACTGGACTTACTTCTTAAAGATGTTAATGACTTCTCAATCGTGAGGGGATGGTCAACAGGTAATTTCAACCATTATCAAACTATATGTCGGCCTATTTAGTTCATTATTTCCTGATATCAACTAATTAATAACTCCTTTATTCATTTTATTTGCCGGCGGGCAGAGCTTGGGAAAAGTTCATCAAATAGGTTGATGGCCAATGGAAAAAAGAGCTGAAATGGTGTCGACCCAAGGTAATTAATTAAGTACCTATTACCAAGCTACCATCTCTTTAATCACAGTTTCAATACCATGATCCTGCTTGATTAATTATTATCAGATTGAATTCTATTATCGTGAAGGCCCTGAAGCAGGCCCCGGGGACTGATTTATGTGCATACTATGTTTGCGAGAAAATTTGCATGATGGCGTCCAAAAGGACCAAAACTGATAAAGACCAATGTATATACATCATTATCTAATATATATACACACAACTAATACATGCATATTGATCTATGAAGGAGATGCGGGATAAGCTCCTACCAGTGGCTCGCGTACGAGCAATCCAAGAGGAATTAGCTGGATTTTTGCTCGACCAGGTCATAGAGCCCAAAGGAAAATACTATTACCAGCTGTAATGCCTCCATATGTAATGATCTGCAGATTGTAGGAGAAATTGTATATACCAAATTGTATATATATATACATGTGTATGTGTGAATGGTCGTGCGAGACATTCGATGATATATATATATATATATATATATATATATATATATATATAT
>LR738716.1:7703007-7732787 GCA_902687465.1 Secale cereale
ATATATATGATCAGTTCTACGAGAAATTCTATTTATATATATATGCATAACGTGTACAATATGTAGTATCGTAAAATATCTTTGAAACAATAAATAGTTAAATGGAAAACACGAAATTAATGAAAAATTAAACCATAAACCCAAAAACCCTAAACCTTTTAGTCCTGATTGCTGTAACCAACCGGGACTAAAAGCCCCCAGCCCCCCGGCATGTTCTTGTGCCACATGGTGGACCTTTGGTTCCGGTTCGTGTTGAATTGTGACTAAAGGGGGGAGGGCTTTAGTACCCACCCTTTAGTGCCGGTTCCAGAACCGGCACTAAAGGGCCTTACGAACTGGGACTGTAGCCCGGTTCTGCACTAGTGATGTGCTACCGATCACTTTGTTGTAGATATTTAACCTCTATGTGTGGATAAATTGACAACTCAACTGCTAATACTTACAAATATTCTTTGGCTCCCCTTGTGTCAAATCTACAAATTTGGATTGAATACTCTGCAGTCGAAAACTGTTGCGATCTCCTATACTTGTGGGTTATCAAATTACCCTTGGCAAATTTGTTTGCTAGTAGCAAGTAAATCAGTTAGACCTGGAAAGTCAGAGATGTATGCAATCTACTGAGAGATACTTTCCATCTTCTCCTACAAGGAAAAATACAGACAATCGAGAGAGAGATACTTTCCTTTTTTTTGGAGGGCTAACAAGGAAATTATGAGGAACTTGAAGAAATGCACCTTACATTCTGTAATTTCATCAAAAAACAAATACACCTTATATAGAGGAACGGACGGAGTACATGTGTAATTCTTCAGTCTGGTATAGCCACATGCGATGTCCTTAATTGAATAAAGACAAAGACTAAACATTTGGATAATATTATTCATAACTCCTAACTTCTAACTAATGTACTATTTAACTGGCGATTGCAATATATAACTACCAATAGGTGGCCTTATCAATTCCCAACAATATTTGTTGACATACGGTTACCTTAACAACATCTCATTAATTTTGTTGACATATTTAATGGGATGATAGATAACGGATAAAATGTAGTGTATTTAATATTATTTTATTAATGTTTGATTAATATACAAATAGTAATTCATGATGGTATATGTCGTTAGATGGATAATTTAACAACAACTCGGTCTAGCTACTAATAATCAAACAATAATATCTTAATATATTTATGCTATATGATGACATAAGGTTACCTTTCTAACTGCTCATCGAAAGTGACATCTATCCAATGGAAGCGCAAGCTAAGTAAAAATTCAACAATATTGGGTATTTATAATATTGTGAGTTTGCTCATCAACTAGTTAACCAACGGAGTTGATATTTAACCCCAAAATATTGATTTCCAAGGAAAAATTGGACTTGAGTTACTATAAATTTTCTACTTTATATAGAAAATCCAAATATTTTTATAGTATTTTGCAATACAACTCAAGGAAAATGAAATAACAATGTTAAATTACACATTCACACCACTCACTCAGTCTTCTAAAATAATTAGTGTCTCCTAGGGATGTCTCTCACCATTTGCACCTAATAAGTCTAGTCTAACATACGTCATAGTATGAAAATTTACAAACATGTCTAAAGCGCACAAAAACATGTTAGAACATAATGAACATCGTTGAAACTAGATACAATCACATGATATTAGAAACGTCTCGGTTCATATGAAACCAACATAAAGCGCTATTGTTTACGATGTTTAACAATGTTTTTCAAGTTTCAATGCATAAAATTTTAAATTCTTCTAAATATGCACAATATTTGTTTTCTGAATGGTTGGCCACTAACCCAACTGATTAACTGATAATAAAAAATGGAGTTCATATTTGAATGCTATTGATGTTTCAATTTTTGGAACCAAAGTTTAATGGATGTGTTAATGGAAGGAGATAATTGATGGATAGTGCACTCTACAACCCCAATAATGATGCACACACTAGCAACATCTTTGATATCATCATATTTCCTCACTTAGGTCGAGAGGTCAATCTTCAAAGACATTTGGGAGGAGTAGCCGTTGCAGTCATCGGAGCACGGGTAGTCTATCATCGCTGAAATCAGGGAGTAATAGGTGATTCTACTGCAAATGTGAACCCCTTCCTCTCCAACCGATCCCCAATTTGCCACCGTTAACTACGCCGATCAATTCCCGATGCTACATAGACATAATGAATTGTGAGCAATCTCTGGGCTCGTCCCAATGGTCGAATGAAATATGTCGTGGACATAAATGTATGAAGCCGATGCTATATAGAGAGAAACAACATGCACAACATCACCACAGACAAGGTGGTCGACATGAGAGTCTAAGTGAGATCGTATCCCTCCGGCCTTGTTGTTTACAAAGGATCAAACACAAGAGATAATAATGATAGCTATGACTGCAACTAGGAAATAAAAACAGGAAGTAAATAGAAGGTGTGATCAGCGTTGGTAATATGGACCGGTGTCCCATGATGTTCACTAGTGATGTCTCTCTCCCAAAAGACGATAAAACAGCAAAGCGAGGTAAACAAATTACAGCTGGGCAATTGACAGGATTATGTGCGCAAACCAATGCTAACTATGCTGCAAAGAAAGGTAGAGGCTCAAAAGCATGGGCGGTACGCCAAGGCATGTAGACCGAAATCCATCTGCATCTACTACTAATCATCCACCTTGAGATATCTATCCAGAACATCTCGCTGGTATTAAGTTGCGAATCCCACCCAAAGTGTAAACTCAAAGCAACAGACAACTGCATTAAAAGAACTTTGCGTAAAGTAAACAATCCTTGCACCCGCAAGTACAAGCACCGTTGTTTTCTCCCTTGTGGCAACATCACATCCCCTAGACTCATGTTTCTGTCACTCAAGCTAGTCATCAGGGGGCATGAACCCATAATCAAGCATAACGCTCCCTCTTGGAGTTACTACCTACTACTTGGCCAAAGCAATAAACAGCAACGGAGAACATGCAAGAATTACTCAAGAACAAAGATATAAAAGAGGTGAATCAAATATATTACTCAAACACAATCTAAACATAGTCTCATAATCCATCAGATCCCAGCAAACTCAGCAAAGCAACAGCAGAAAGATTACATATGTGCCTCGATCATGTAGGGCAGCTCACGAGGTCTAAACCATGAAGAGCAAAGACGGGAGGAGAACATCACATAGCTACTTATCATGGACCCATGGTCCAAGGTGGACTACTCACAACTCATCCGGGAAGCGTCCATGGTGGTTGAGATGCTCCCGGTGGTGGTTCTCCCCTCCGGCAGGGTGCCGGGAAGAGTTCTCCTGATGCTCCCGATCTTGGAAGCGCTGCGGCGGCGGAACAGAGGCCAGATCGCGAAAAAGGGTTCTGTCCTCGAGGGTTTCGAGACGAAAGGGATATATAGGCGAAGGGGGGCAGCTAGAGGCGGAGCAGGGGCCCCAGGCGCCCCCCTGGCGCGGCCAGGGGTGGGGCCGCGCCAGGTGGCCGCCTGGGCCACCCCTGGCTCCCCTCTGGCCCATCTTTGGTTCTTCGCGAAGCTTCCTGTACGGTGATTTTTCCTATATTTTTCCTGGAATTTTTGGAGCACTTTTAATATGGGGGAAACCTGAAATAGAAAAACATCAGAAAACAGGAACTGGCACTGTGGTGCACTGAGTTAATAGGTTAGTCCAAATATGATCAAAAGTGTATGGAAGTGCATCAATATCATAGCAATATCACACAAAAGAAGCATGGAGCAAGCAGAAATTATAGATACGTTTTGGACGTATCAGGTGACAAGTCTGCTGCAGGAGCAACTCCGGACGCTATGAACGTCTGGCAAGCTCGTTCTGATGACTACACGATAGTTCAGTGTGCCGTGCTTTACGGCTTAGAACCGGGACTTCAACGACGTTTTGAACATCATGGAGCATATGAGATGTTCCAGGAGTTGAAGTTAATATTTCAAGCAAATGCCCGGATTGAGACATATGAGATTTCCAATAAGTTCTGCAGCTGTAATATGGAGGAGAATAGTTCTATCAGTGAACACTTGCTCAGAATTTCTGGGTACTACAATCATATGACTCAACTTGGATGCAAAGTTGATGAAGATAGTGTTATTGATAGAGTTCTTCAATCACTGCCACCAAGCTATAAAGGCTTCGTGATGAACTATAACATGCAAGGGATGCAGAAGACAATTCCCGAGCTCTTCACTATGCTCAAAGCTGCGGAGGTAGAAATCAAAAAGGAGCATCAAGTGTTGATTGTTAACAAGACCACTAGTTTCAAGAAAAAGGCCAAGGGAAAGAAGGGGAACTTCAAGAAGAATAGCTACACAATTGCTACTCCCATGAAGAAACCCAGGTCTGGAGCCAAGCCTGAAACTGAGTGCTTCTACTACAAAGCGGCTGGACACTGGAAGCGGAACTGCCCCAAGTATTTGGTGGATAAGAAGGATGGCAAGGTGAACAAAGGTATATGGGATATACATGTTATTGATGTGTACCTTACTAATGCTCGTAGTAGCACCTGGGTATTTGATACCCGTTCGGTTGCTAATATTTGTAACTCGAAACAGGGGCTACGGATTAAACGAAGATTGGCTAAGGACGAGGTGACGATGCGCATGGGAAATGTTTCCAAAGTTGATGTGATCGCTGTCAGCACGCTACCTCTACATCTACCTTCGGGATTAGTTTTAGACCTGAATAATTGTTATTTGGTGCCAGCGTTAAGCATGAACATTATATTTGGATCTTGTTTATTGCGAGACGGTTATTCATTTAAATTTGAGAATAATGGTTGTTCTATTTATATGAATAATATCTTTTATGGTCATGCACCCTTGAAGAGTGGTCTATTCTTGTTGGATCTAGATCGTAGTGATACACATATTCATAATATTGAAGCCAAAAGATGCAAGGTTAATAATGATAGTCAACTTATTTGTGGCACTGCCGTTTTAGGTCATTTTGTGTAAAGCGCATGAAGAAACTACATAGTGATGGACTTTTGGAATCACTTGATTATGAATCACTTGGTACTTGCGAACCATGCCTCATGGGCAAGATGACTAAAACTCCGTTCTCCAAAATAATAGAGCGAGCAACAGATTTGTTCGAAAACATACATACTAATGTATGTGGACCAATGAGTGTTGAGGCTCGCGGCGGGTATCATTATTTTCTGACCTTCACTGATGATTTAAGCAGATATGGGTATATGTACTTGATGATGCACAAGTCTGAAATATTTGAAAAATTCAAAGAATTTCATAGTGAAGTAGAGAATCATCGTAACAAGATAATAAAGTTTCTACGATTTGATCGTGGAGGTGAATATTTGAGTTACGAGTTTGGTCTTCATTCGAAACAATATGGAATAGTTTCACAACTCACGCCACCCGGAACACCACAGTGTAATGGTGTGTCCGAACGTCATAACCGTACTTTATTAGATATGGTGCGGGCTATGATGTCTCTTACCGATTTACCACTATCGTTTTGCGGTTATGCTTTAGAGACAGCTGCATTCACGTAAAATAGGGCACCATCTAAATCCGTTGAGATGACGCCTTATGAACTGTGGTTTGGCAAGAAACCAAAGTTGTCGTTTCTTAAAGTTTGGGGCTGCGATGCTTATGTGAAAAAGCTTCAACCTGATAAGCTCGAACCCAAGTCGGAGAAATGTGTCTTCATAGGATACCCAAACAGAGGAGACTGTTGGGTACACCTTTTATCACAGATCCGAAGGCAAGATATTTGGTGCTAAGAATGGATCCTTTCTAGAGAAGGAGTTTCTCTGGAAAGAAGTGAGTGGGAGGAAAGTGGAACTTGATGAGGTAATTGTACCTTCTCCCCAATTGGAAAGTAGTACATCACAGAAACTAGTTCCAGTGATTCCTACACCAATTAGAGAGGAAGCTAATGATGATGATCATCAAACTTCGGATCAAGTTACTACTGAACTTCGTGTACTCTGGTTCTGGAAGTCATGTTACTGGACCATGATGAACCTACGAACTATGAGGAAGCGATGATGAGCCAAGATTCCGCAAAATGGCTTGAGGCCATGAAATCTGAGATGGGATCCATGTATGAGAACAAAGTGTGGACTTTGCTTGACTTGCCCAATGATCGGTAAGCCATCGAAAATTAATGGATCTTCAAGAGGAAGACCGACGCTGACGGTAACGTTACTGTTTACAAAGCTCGACTTGTTGCGAAAGGTTTTCGACAAGTTCAAGGAGTTGACTACGATGAGACTTTCTCACCCGCAGCGATACTTAAGTCTGTCTGAATCATGTTAGCAATTACTGCATTTTATGATTATGAAATCTGGCAAATGGATGTCAAAACTACATTCCTAAATGGATATCTCAAAGAGGAGTTGTATATGATGCAACCAGAAGGTTTTGTCGATCCTAAAGGTGCTAACAAAGTGTGCAAGCTCCAGCAATCCATCTATGGACTGGTGCAAGCATCTCGGAGTTGGAATATACGCTTTGATGAGGTGATCAAAGCATATGGTTTTATACAGACTTTTGGAGAAGTCTTTATTTACAGGGAAGTGAGTGGGAGCTCTGTAGCATTTCTGATATTATGTGTGGATGACATATTATTGATTGGAAATGATATATAATTTCTGGATGGCATAAAAGGATACTTCAATAAGAAGTTTTCAATGAAAGACCTCGGTGAAGCTGCTTACATATTAGGCATCAAGATCTACATAGATAGATCAAGACGCTTAATTGGACTTTCATAAAGCACATACCTTGATAAAGTTTTGAAGAAGTTCAAAACGGACCAGTCAAAGAAAGGGTTCTTACCTGTGTTACAACGTGTGAAGTTGAGTAAGACTCAATGCCCGGCCACTGCAGAAGATAGAGAGAAAATGAAAGTCATTCACTATGCATCAGCCATAGGATCTATCATGTATGCAATGTTGTGTACTAGACCTGATGTGTGCCTTGCTATAAGTTTAGCAGGGAGGTACCAAAGTAATCCAGCGGTGGATCACTGGACAGTGGTCAAGAACATCCTGAAGTACCTGAAAAGGACAAAGGATTTGTTTCTCGTTTATGGAGGTGACAAAGAGCTCGTTGTAAACGGTTACGTCGATTCAAGTTTTGACACTAATCCGGATGACTCTAAGTCACAAATCGGATATGTATTTTTATTGAACGGTGGAGCTGTCAGTTGGTGCAGTTCTAAGCAGAGTGTCGTGGCGGGATCTACGTGTGAAGTGGCATACATAGCTGCTTTGGAAGCAGCAAATGAAGGAGTCTGGATGAAGGAGTTCATGTTGGGGAACATAGTATTTCAAAAATTTCCTACGATCACGCAAGATATATCTACTAGATGCATAGCAACGAGAGGGGAGAGTATGTCTATGTACCCTCGTAGACCGAAAGCGAAAGCGTTTATCAACGCAGTTGATGTAGTCGTACACCTTCACGATCCATACCGATCTAGTACCGAACGTACGGCACCTCCGCGTTTAGCACACGTTCAGCTCGATGACGTCCTCGCCTTCTTGATCCAGCAAGACGGGCGAAGTAGTAGATGAGTTCCGGTAGCACAATGACGTGGTGACGGTTTTTGATGAAGAACAATATCTGCAGGGCTTCGCCAAACACTACATAAACTAGACGGAGGATAAACTAGAGGGTCGGGGTTGCCGGCAAACGGCTTGGTGTATCTTGATGTGTTCCAGGTGCTAGCCCCGCCCCTCTATTTATATGTTGAGCCCTGGGGTCGTAACTTGGAGTAAAAGCCTCCTCAAAGTCGGTTTTGCCCGAAAGGCAAGAGTCCCACTCGGACTCCAGGACCAAACGCCATAATCCTTGGCGTCTGGCCCAGATGCCATAGGCCTCGGCATCTGGCCCAGGGCCAGACGCCAGGGTCTCCAGCGTTTGGCCCCCTGGCCTCCGCAAAACTCCTTTTGCACCAACTTAATGCCCCGTGGGCTTGACCCCTTGGCCTAACCATATCATCCTGTGTATCAATCTTTACCTCCGGACCACTCCGGAGCTCCTCGTCATGTCCGTGATATCATCCAGGACTCCGAACAACATTCGGTCACCAACATACATAACTCATTCTATACTATATCGTCAACGAACGTTTAAGCGTGCGGACCCTACAGGTTCGAGAACTATGTAGACATGACCGAGACATCTCTCCGGTTAATAACCAATAGCGGAACCTGGATTCCCATATTGGTTCCTACATATTCTGTGAAGATCTTTATCTGTGGAACCGCAAAACAACACACGTTGTTCCCTTTGTCATCGGTATGTTACTTGCCCGAGATTCGATCGTCGGTATCTCAATACCTAGTTCAATCTCGTTACCGGCAAGTCTCTTCACTCGTTCCATAATACATCATCTCGTGACTAACTCATTAGTCATTTGCTTGCAAGGCTTATTATCATGTGTATTACCGAGAGGGCCCAGAGATACCTCTCCGATACTCAGAGTGACAAATCATATTCTTGATCTATGCCAACACCACGAACACCTTCGGAGACACCTGTAGAGCATCTTTATAATCACCCAGTTACGTTGTGATGTTTGATAGCACACAAGGTGTTCCTCCGGTATTCGGGAGTTGCATAATCTCATAGTCATAGGAACATGTATAAGTCATGAAGAAAGCAATAGCAGTAAAACTAAACGATCATTGTGCTAAGCTAACTGATGGATCTTGTCCATCACATCATTCTCCTAATGATGTGATCTAGTTGATCAAATGAAAACTCATGTCTATGGCTAGGAAACATAACCATCTTTGATCAACGAGCTAGTCTAGTAGAGGCATACTAGGGACACTCTGTTTTGTCTATGTATTCACACATGTATCAAGTTTCCGATTAATACAATTCTAGCATAAATAATAAACATTTATCACGATATAAGGAAATATAAATAACAACTTTATTATTGCCTCTAGGGCATATTTCCTCCAGTCTTCCACTTGAACTAGAGTCAACAATCTAGATTACAAATTAATGATTCTAACACCCATGGAGTCTTGGTGTTGATCATGTTTTGCCCGTGGAAGAGGCTTAGTCAACGGGTCTGCGAAATTCAGATGCGTATGTATCTTGCAAATTTCTAAGTCTCCTTCCTTGACTTGATCATGGATGGAATTGAAGCTTCTTTTGATGTGCTTTGTTCTCTTGTGAAACCTGGATTCTTCGCCAAGGCTATTGCTCCAGTGTCGTCACAAAAGATTTTCATTGGACCCGATGCACTAGGTATTGCACCTAGACCGGAAAGGAGGGAGTAGTAACTCTTGGTTGGTGTCAGTTTCTGGATAGCCCGCAATAAAGAGAACTGGTGCATATTTTATCTTTTGATCGTTGAGTTTTGTTTGTCCGATCTGATTGTAAGCTTGCATGTGTATGTGTAGTACAAATAGCAATTGCGGCTATAAATACGCACGATCCACACACTGACATGCCAAGCCAAATCACAATTCACTAGTAAGTCGATCCGATGCTGTGAACCCTTGTTTCCATAGGTACTACGTGGGTACCTTGATTAGCACACTGTACTAGTCACTACGTACTACGTCTCTACTTGAGTAAGCATGGCGATGGGTACGCCACCACTAGTTGATGTGCTATCGGCACTCGACCCCGAGGAATTCGCCGCGGAGTCGCGTGCTGCGGTTGACTTCATCGCGGGCTACTACCGCGATATCGAGAAGTATCCGGTCCGGTCAGAAGCCAAGCCAGGTAGCCTTCGCAGGCTTCTATCCGACGAGGCACCGGAAAACGGCGAGCCCATGGATGGAATACTGGCGGACGTACAAGAATACATCGTGCCAGGACTGACACACTTCCAGAGCCCCAACTTCTTTGCCTACTACCCATTCAACGCAAGCACGGCGGGGTTCGTCGGTGAGGTCCTCTGTGCCGGTCTCAACGTTGCACCGTTCACATGGGTTGCCTCGCCTCTCGCGACCGAACTTGAAGGCGTCATGATGGACTGGATAGGCAAGCTGATGGGCCTTCCAGACTGTTTCCTCTTCTCCGGCGGCCGCGGCGGTGGCGGGGTGCTGCACGGAAGCACCTGCGAAGCCGTGATATGCACGCTTGTCGCCGCACGCGATCGAGCGTTGAACAGGCTCACCCATGAAGGCATCCTCAAAATGGTGGTCTACGCCTCAGATCAGAGCCATAGCACCTTCCAAAAGGGCGCGAAGCTGGTCGGAATTCCACCATCAAACTTCCGAGTCATCCAGACGTCGGCGGCATCCAGCTACGGCCTAACGGTGGACAGTGTCCGCAACGCGGTCGAGGCTGACATAGCCAGGGGGCTTGTGCCACTGTACCTGTGTGCAACAGTTGGGACGACCGGTGTCGGAGCGGTTGATCCGGTGGGTGAGCTCGGTGAGTTGGCACGACACTACGGAATGTGGCTACATGTTGACGCCGCATACGCCGGTAGCGCGTTGATCTGCCCCGAGTTCCAGGATTGCATCGAGGGTGTCGGGCTCGCGGACTCCGTGAGCATGAACCCGCATAAGTGGTTCCTCACCAACATGGACTGTTGCTGCCTGTGGGTTACCAGCCCAGCCGTGCTTACCTCCGCACTCTCTATCACTCCGGAGTACCTCAATGATATCAGCCATGGGAGTGTGGCCAAGACGGATATGATCGATTACAAGGACTGGCAGATTGCATTCACACGCAGGTTCCGAGCCATAAAGTTGTGGGTGGTGCTACGCAGATACGGCGCTGTGGGCTTACGAGCGAACATCAGGAGGCATGTCGAGATGGCCAAGTGGTTTGAATTGGCGTTGAAGGCAGACGAGCGGTTCGAGGTGATTGTGGCGAGGAGATTTTCCCTTGTGTGCTTCCGCTTCCGCTTCCGCCCAAGGTACGAGGGTGACCACACCGTGGACGCCTTGAACCGTAAGCTTCTCAATGCGGTGAACGCGAGTGGGAAAGCCTTCATGATACACACTATCGTGGACAACAAGTTCGTTATCCGTCTGGCAATAGGTGCCACCATGACGGAGATGCGACACATCCGTGACACGTATGAGCTGGTTCAGGAGAAAGCCACGGAAATAGGACAGGACCGCGACTAGTATAGTAGGAGTACTGCACATGATATCCCGTATTGTATTCTCTAAAAATACAGTTGATATCCCGTGCCTCTGCGTTGTTGCAGAATTAATCATCTACTTAGTGATTAAAATAACCACATAAAATAAGGATATTGTAACTGCATGCAGTGTATCTAGTAAAAATAAGCTTTAAATAGCGCTTTGTCGGTTTGGCTTGACCATATATATAGGGGGTCTAAAGAAATATCACCGTGTATTCATCAAGAAAATAAATTATTTAGTATGATCTTGTTGCTACTGGTATCGTCGAATTTGCCTAGTGCCGAGTGTATTTCATTGGGCAATCAGCAAACATGATATCTGCTGAACGCCTCAGGAAAAACACACGACAAAAGAACTGTACTAGGCAAATCGGTTGTTTACACTCGACAAATAAAAACACTAGGCAAAAAGGCGGTCTTAGCCAAGTGTTTTTTTGGAAAAGTTTTATTCTTTGTTCATGTTAGTTAAGAGGCAGTTATTAAATAGTGTTACTAAATCTCCGCGATTATATCTCAGTCGATACTATATTCATGAGATCTTACATCGAGAATGGTGCAAAATTTTCTTTTAGTTTTTTTTCTTACATTATTAGGGCACCTGACTGAGACTTTAAGTTTCAGTAAACTAAGAACTAGCCACATAATAGAATCAAGTCAAATTTAGCATGCTCCCGCTTACCTCTCCTTTTCGCATGAGAGGTAAGAGTTTATAATAGATCTGAGCCATTGTTTCGATTAAGTAGTGGTTTGATTTACTCTTACCTTCTTACCTTCCATGTTAAAAGGGTTAGCATGCTAAAATTACTCATGAATGAATAGATTGTAAATAGCTGCCGATGTGTAGTCGAAAAAAAACTGTATGACTATGACAACGAATAGGACGAATTTTCATTGTGAGATCATGTCTGGTACACACAAGAGACATTTTTTCGATAAAGGGCTTTTCATTGAATTGAAATATCGAGTTGATACAACCGCATCAAAGATCACCCGGCCTCTGCATGGCTAGATGCACACAGCCAAAGGTTCTAAGTACTGAAAATCGAAATAAAGTGGCATATCAGCCAGAACAAGAGAAAAATAAAAAATGCCTATGGGGAGGCCGATCCTAACCGAGGATCACACTGCCATCCATGGGGATAAAAAATCTCCCTGGCCAAACGCTCCAGCCGAGTAGAAGCCATCATAAAAAGGTCTCTGTCCTCCGGCCTCTGCAGGATATACCACATAGGAGCCATCGCGAACATATATGAATAACCTGCATAGGAGATGAAACGCATTTACGGTTAAAAACAATGTCATTCCTAGTGAGCCACAGCGCCCAACATAAGGCAGCCGCCCCCACAAGAATGTGCTTAGAAAACTGTTTATCTATACCCCACAACCAACTGCTGAACATATTCCGAGCACTACGTGGAGGATATAGATTCGAGGCTATTTGGACAATGGCCCATACATATCGAGCAAACTTGCACTCAAAAAATAAGTGCTTAATGGACTCATCATGATGGCAGAAAACACATTTTTGCAACCTTGCCAGTTTCGTCGTGCCAAATTGTCCCTAGTTAAGATAACTCCTTTATTGAGAAACCATAGGAAAATTTTCACTTTTAGAGGAATCTTCAGCTTCCACAATTTTCTATTATCAATTGGAACCTCGTTATGAACCAATGCATCGTACATAGATTTAACCGAAAACTTCCCACTCTGATGCAGTTTCCATTCGAAGATATCCGGTTCTGCCGACAGTTGGACGGCTCCCAATCGGGTTAGCAAATCATCCCATGCAGCCAAACGAGGTCCACTGAGGGTTCTACGAAAAGAAATATCTGGGTTTTCTTGGCCCAACACCTGCTTAATCGTGACAAACTTATGTCTAACTATCCGATATAAGCTTGGGTATTGCACGTTTAACGGGGTGGTCCCGAGCTAGGTGTCTTCCCAGAAACAAATTTGGGATCCGTCCCTAACCGTGAACATGCCAAATTGGAAAAAGAATTCTTTAGCTTTCATTACCCCACTCCAAAAATGAGAATCGCCCGGTTTCCAGTAGACTTGGGAAATTGCTTTGGAGCCCACGTATTTATTACGAATGATTTCCTGCCAAACACCATTCTCAGTGAGTAATTTGTATACCCATTTGCTGAGCAATGCAATGTTTTTTATCTCAAGATCCTGGATTTCAAGTCCCCCTTGGCTTTTAGGGCATAATATATTCCACCTCGCCAAACGATATTTCTTGGTTTCATTATCACTCTGCCAAAAAAATCTTGATCTAAAGTCACTAGTGCAGAACCGAGCAATAGCACCGGTTCGTAAGGCCCTTTAGTGCCGGTTCCATAACCGGCGCTGAAGTGTGGGCACTAAAGCCCCCCCCCCCTTTAGTACCGGTTCAGCACGAACCGGTGCTAAAAGGAAACCATGTGGCACGAGCCAGCTCCGGGAGCCGGGAGCCCTTTAGTACCGGTTGGTACTACAAGGTTTGGGTTTTTTTTTGGTTTTATGATTTCTTTTTCATTTAATTTTGTGTTTCCAATTAATTCTTTTTTGTTTGCTAGTATTTTGCGATACTACACATTGTACATGTTATGCATATATATATAGATAGAATTTCTAGTAGAACCAATCATATATATATATCATCAAATGTCTCACAAACCATCAATTCACGCATACACACATGTATAGATATATACAATTTCTCCTACATGTTGCCTTCGGAGCCAGTGGCATTAGCCTAATTGGTGCCTTCGGAGCACGATGACAATTGGAAGTGGCTCATGGGGGCGCTAGCGGGTAATGATATTCTCCCTTCGTATCTATGACCTGGTCGAGCAAAAATCCCGCTATTTCCTATTGAAGTGCTTGTACGCGCTCCGTTTCTAGGAGCTTGTCCCGCACCTCTGTGAATTGTTAAGAAGGAGATCAATATGCATGTTTATTAGTTGTGTGACTAGATATCGATAATGGTGTAAAAATTATGAATAGTGTTCTGACAAACGTACCCATTCCTGTCTTTGAGATCAGCTCCTTTCGGACGCCATCATGCGAATGTTCTCGCAAACGCAGTATGCACACAGATCAGTCCCCTGCGCCTACTTCAGGGCCTTTACGAGAATGGAATTTGATCAGATAATAATTAATCAAGCATAATAATTAAAGAGATAATGGCAGCTAGCTAGCTAGCTAGTACTACTTAATTACTTACCTTGGGGCGAAACCATTGCAGTCTTTGTTTCCATTCGCCTGGAGTGACGCTGATGAACCTTGCCCAAGCCCTGCCCGCCGACAAAGAAAATGAATAAATGGGTTATTAAATAGTTCATATCAGGAAATGACGAACTAAATAGGCCGAGATATATAGTTAATAATGATTGAAATTACGTGTTGACTATCCCAAACAAGATGGTGTAGTCACTTTGTTTTTTAAGTAGTGAGTTGAGTACTTCAACTGTTCCGGCGTCAACTTTAATGATACACAAGATCCAGTGAAATCTGCATGCACACGCGTTTGGATGTCTTAATTAAGCGGACATATGTAAGTAAAAACGTGTAGCTAGCTAGTAGGCAAAAATAGAGAATTTGTAGTACAAGACAGTGTGACTCACTAGTAGGCAAAAATAAAGAATTTGTAGTACAAGACAGTGTGACTCACTGGAAGTTGTAAGGAAGTAGTATATCTTCATTGTATTTGAGGCACTTCAAGAACTCTAGCATGCTGTCCTCTACATGCTTTTCATGATATTCATCTATTTTCCATGTGTATTCATTAACGGTGTTTGGGTCAATGAACCAAATGCCATAGCGTCCTCATTTTTTCATTTCATACATCTTCATCCTACATAATACCACAGAAAAGAATATAGTGAGAATAATTACAAGTAATGATTGATCAAAAGGATCACTACTGCTAGCTTGAGACTTAAATTACAGAAAGAAATCACTTACGCACAATAGCAACTAACGATAGATTTGTCGAGTGCGTCTTGATTGTATAACTGAAACAGTTCATTATACTCAACGGCCACAGTTTTCTCATGGTAGTAATGATCCTTCTTGACTTCCACTATGAGGGACTCTCGATTGGAACTCTTGGTAATGTCAATGTACCATTGATGCAATTCATACATTCTCGTTGGGGAGCTTCTTGACCTCGTCTGGCTTGACCAAAGGTTCGCCCCGGACATATTTCCGTTTTATTTCCTCCTCTGTAAGCACAGACATGGGCTCGATCTCGAGGAGTTGTCCAATGGTGATGTTGAGAATTTCAGCCTGCTTTATATGCTTCTCGGTTATTACCACATTGCCCACCTCGGGAACGTAAACTGTTTGCCCACAATAATATTGGGCGCGCGTACTCTCACGTGTTGTTGGCACAACAAGCGAGGGGATCGATTGCGCAGCCTGTTCTCCCAGCTGGATAACGGTTTTCCCGCATTTTTTGACAGCTGCTTGTTGTTTGCTCGAGCTCGAGCTCGCCTCCTTCTGTATACGTGCTCGATTTAACTTCCTGATGTGGCGCTCATAGTCTGTGTCAACAGGCTTGGGACCTGGTGGTTGAGCCATACGAATGAAGTGGTCAATCTTTTCCTCAGGCACTTTCTCCCTTGGCGGCGGTGGCGGTTTCGGTCCAAAATGGGCGTCCACTTCTGCCCGCACTATGGCCTTGGTTTGCTCCTCGGTCCTGTCATAAGCCCTCTGAGGAAGATCAGTGAGGCTTGGATCATATTTATATCGCTTGCCTCCGCCTATACTTCCTGTACTGCCTCGACTCGTACCGCTACGCACCATAGCTACGGGGTGTCTCTTCTGCGATTGCTGAGGCGGCGGAGATGGCTGACGGGGCTGAGTTGAACGAGGAGTAGTGGCCTGAAGCTGTGCCGGACTTGGAGGAGGAGTGGCCTGAAGTTGTGCCGGACTTGGAGGAGGAGTGGACGTCTAACGTTGTGTCAGACTTGGAGGAGGAGTGGCCTGACGCTTTGCCGGACTTGGAGGAGGAGGAGGAGTGGCCTGACGCATTGGTGGACTTGCAGGAGCGGGAGTCTGCTGACTCGGTGGCGGACTTCGACGAGGAGTCGGCTGACGCGGTGTCGGTAGCCTTCGAAAGATGATTCAATCCTTTCTCCATAGGATGATACGATGTTTGGCCTCTCCGAGTGTGTGCTCCTCGTCACCTCCAGGAATATCAAGCTCTAGCCCCGAATATTGGTCCACCACCTCATCAACCAAGACACGAGCATAGCCTGCTGGAATCGGGTTGCAATGGAAGGTTGCCTCGAGGGGATTTGTAAAAGCAACGGCGTCCGCCACCTTCATGGTTATGTTCTTCATTTTGAAGTGTAGCTCGCAGTTAGTGTTCTCCATGATGTCATCCACGGGGTATCTATCCAGCATTGCGTCGCCCAGGGCGAAACCCACGCTGCTTCTCGGCATGGATGGGCGATGGTATCCAATGATGGCTAAGTGAGTCGATCTGCTCCTGCTGCCGCTCGAATTTGACTGCCAAGTCCGCGTGCTTTGATTCTAGGCCTTGAAGGCGTTCATAGTCCAGCTTCCTCTGCTCCTCCTCCATCTTCCTCTGCTTCTCATCCGCAATCTTCCTTCTCGCACGGGTTCTGTAGTCGGCGTTCCAGTCCAAAAAACCCTCGTACCACAGAATAGCGCCCTTGCCTCATGTTCTTCCCGAGAGTTCAGGATTTCCCAGGGCACGCGTAAGCTCGTCGTTCTCTCTGTTGGGCTGGAACACCCCCGATCGAGCCTCTTCTATTGCAACAAGTATCTTATCGTCGGCTCCTTTCAGACATGCCTTCGTCGAAACTTTGCCTGTCTTCGGGTCCAACTCCCCCCATGCGCATAGAACCAAGTCCTGCACCTGGGGGGCCAGCTCCTAGTAACCGGAGTGACACCTGCATTCTCCATCTCTTTCTCAAACTTATCCCACTTAGGCATTGCCACCGCGTAGCCACCTGGCCCCAGCTTATGAAACTTATCCTTTTTTCGGCATTCTTCTTGTTTATTCTCGACCGTTCCTTAGCTAATTCTGAATCCTTGAATTTCATGAAATCGTCCCAATGAGCACTTTGCTTCTCTAGTGTTTCCTCGAATACTGGATTCTTCCTTCCTCCCTTGACGTACTTGTCCCATTCACGATTCTTGTGGTTCATGAATGCAACCGCCATCTTCCTAAGAGCAGGTCCTTGACTTTCTGCACATCTGCTTCTGTGAAATGATCTCGTAGGGTGAAATGTTCCATGAGAGTATCCCAAAGCAGACTTTTTTGTCTGTCGTCGACAAAAGTAAGATCTGGACGTGGCTTTGCTGGCTCTCTCCATTCTCGAAGGGAGATCGGGAGTTGGTCCTTCACAAGAACTCTGCACTGACGAACGAACTTGTCCGCAATCTTCTTTGGCGCTAATGGTTCACCATTAGGTCTGATTGCCTCGATATTGTACTTTACGCCCTCCTTCAACTTTTTGTTCGGGCCCCCTTTCGTCCTGTTGCCTGAAGATTTGCTCGATCCGGATGGCTGAAAGAAGAAAGATCGATTCGTTAATATATCTTCAACTCATTTAAAACATGTGATGATCACCAGATGTGCCTGCTTATATAAATATATATACCTCGCCGGTCTTTGTTGTTTCAAGATCAACATTTTCTTCGTCATCATCATAATCGTAGTTCATGACTTCATCAATTCGGTCGTCGCGATCGAATATCATATCACCCTCTCCGGTGTTGTTTAGAAATTCGGAGCCGTCATAATCTTCTTCATTCTGATCATCATCTGGCCCGCGAGGATGGCGTATCATATCGAACAGGGTCTGTTCTCCCTCTCTGCCGGTATTGTCCGCCATAGCTTTTATTTAACTAATCCAAAAGAAATATGAAACAATTTAGTATTCAAATTACATCGTCTCAAATAATAGATATAATCTCGAATACATCGTCTCGAATAATAGATATAATCTCGAATACATCATCTCGAATAATATATAATCTCGAATACATCGTGTCGAATAATATATAATATCGAATACATCACTGGCTAGGTAGCTAATAAAGATCGAATACTACAGAAGAATCTAGGACACTCGCAGTTCCTGCGGCGCGGGCGGTGGACACCCAAAGAGAAGGAACCCTCACAAGATCATAGCTGAAGTGAGATCCCTAAAGAAACTGCCAGGTATTGGAGAACCTGCCGCCCTCTAACGCAACCATGTAGCGATGGACATGCTCGTCCTCCTCCCTGACACGGCGACGTACCACCTCCGGCGGGGCCGGCTCCCTCTGCACCGAAACTGGCCTACGCGAACGCCACCAAACGAGATCAGGGTCGACGACGGGACCCGGGGCTGGGTTCCTCGTCAAGCGGCGCGCCCCTCCAGGCAGCACCTCCCAGTGCCAGCCCGGCGGAGCCCAGTCCCGGACATGGGTCAGCCGGACATCGTCGCGGATGGGTCGACGGCGAGGATGCGGGCCGGGCATCGTCGTGAACAAATACTAGCTATATGCCCGCAAAAAGTAACATTTTTTTAATGATTGGATTTTGATAAATAAAATTTCTAACATTTCTATATAACTAACATTTCTAACAATGCTATATAACTAACTATTTCTATAACTAAAAAAAAGAAAATTTCTAACATTTTTATAACTATTTCTATAACTAAAAAATAAAATAATGTATGTGTGTGTGCATGTGTGTGTGCTCACCGGCGAGGCGAGAGGCGACGGGGGGCGGCGACGGGGACGGCGACGGGCGCGGCGACAACGACGGGGACGGGGCGGCGACAACGGGGACGGGGCGGCGACGGGGGCGGCGACGATGGGGCGGCGACGGGGCAGCGACGACGGGGTGGCGACAACGGGGACGGGGCGGCGACGAGGGATATGGAGACGAGGGCGGCGGGCGACGGTGCAGAGAAGAAGAAGCAGATGAGAAACTGAAATTTTTGAAGTGTTTTCTTATATAGGATGGACCTTTAGTACCGGTTGGAGCCACCAACCGGTACTAAAGGCCTGTTTTGGAGCAATTTCATCAAACTTTTCATAATCTTCTGATTTGTCTGTCTTGTCATCCACTCCCACGATGTTTCTCTTCTCAGAAAGAACTATGTGCCGCTTTGGCTCATCGTACGATGTATTCGCTTCCTTATCTTTTCTTTTTCTTGGCTTGGTAGACATGTCCTTGCTAGGTGGCTTCTCACCCCTCGTTGGTTACCCCAAGTGGAAGGTTTGAGATGCAGTGTAGCAGAAGTTTTCCCTTGGCAATACCAAGGATCGATTTCCTAGAGACTCCCAGTTTCAACAAGAAGGTGTCAACTGCTAACGACGCCATATATTAGCAATCAACGTGGACCTGCACACAGATACAAATAACTTTTCTCCCAACGAGTACAGAGAGGTTGTCAATCCCTCCGGCCTTGTAGTTTACAAAGGATCAAACGCAAGTGATAATAGTGATAGGTATAATTGCAATAGTAAGTAAAAGCGGAAAAGTAAATAGAGGATGTGATCAATGATGGTAATATGGACCGGAGTCTCATGATGTTCACTAGTGATGTCTCTCTCCCAAAAGACGATAAAACAGCTATGTGAGGTAAACGAATTACAGCTGGGCAATTGACAGGACCATGTGCGCAAACCAATGCTGACTACATTGCAAGAAAGGTTGAGGTTCAAAGCATGGGCGGTACGCCGAGGTAAGTAGACCGAAATCCATCTGCATCTACTACTAATCATACACCTTGAGATATCTATCCAGAACATCTCGCTGGTATTAAGTTGCGAGTCCCACCCATAGTATAAACTCAAAGCAACAGACAACTGCATTAAAAGAACTTTGCGTAAAGTAAACAGTCCTTGGACCCGCGGGCACAAGCACCGTTGTTTTCCCCCTTGTGGCAACAGCACATCCCCTAGACTCATGTTTCTGTCACTCAAACTAGTCATCGAGGGGCATGAACCCACAATCGAGCATAACGTTCCCTCTTGGAGTCACTACCTATTACTTGGCCAAAGCAATAAATAACAACGGAGAACATGCAAGAATTACTTACGAACATAAATATAAAAGAGGTGAATCAAATATATTACTCAAACACAATCTGAACATAATCTCATAATCCATCGGATCCCAGCAAACTCATCATAGCAACAGCATAAGGATTACATATGTGCCTCGATCATGTAGGGCAGCTCACGAGGACTAATTAGTGAAGCACAAGAACGGGAGGAGAACATCACATAGCTACTGGTCATGGACCCATGGTCCAAGGGAGACTACTCACAACTCATCCGGGAGGCGTCCATGGTGGTGGAGAAGCTCCCGGTGGTGATCCTCCCCTCCGGCAGGGTGCCGGGAAGAGTTCTCCTGGTGCTCCCGATCTTGGAAGCGGCGGCGGCGGCGGAACAGAGATGAGATCGCGAAAAAGAGTTCCCGTCTCGAGGGCTTCGGGAGACGCTTTAAATATATGCCAAAGGGGGGCATCAGCGGAGCCTCGGGGGGCCCAGGCGCCCCCCGGCGCGGCCCAGGGGGGGCGCGCTGCCAGGGCGCCTGGAGCCCTGGTGCCCCCCCCCCCCAGGCTGTACTTCGGACGCCCGGTAGTTTCTGGAACGCTGATTTTTTATATAATTTTTCTGGATTTTTTCTGGCAGTTCTCGTAATGTGAAAACCTGAAATACAAAAACAGCCGAAAACAGAAACTGGCACTGGGGTGCACTGAGTTAATAGGTTAGTCCAAATATGATCAAAAGTGTATGGAAGTGTATAAATATCATAGCAATATCACCCAAAAGAGGCATTGAGCAAGCAGAAATTATAGATACGTTTTGGACGTATCAACATCCCCAAGCTTAATTCCTGCTCGTCCTCGAGTAGGTAAATGATAACAAGAATAATTTCTGTGGTGACATGCTATTAACCATATAGGACTTTTTCATAGTCATATGACAAAAGCTTACTGAGACAATGAATCTGTAGTAATTAAGTTGCCTCATGAGAAAATCACAAAGAACTGAAAGTTTTACAATATGATACTGAAACATCAAATAGATTTGTAATGAACATGATGTGCAAATATGATAAAGTGATATCTCGCGTGCCCCCTTTAGTGAAGCAAAACATAAATGCAGGGGCACCTCCAAGGTTTAAGTGATGACTAGATACAATGATTTCAAAATAAACGATATCACAATCATGCAAAAGACAATGCTACTTTGGGACAATGCACATTACACTCAGAATGACAATCATGCTCTCAGTAGTTGGTGCTTTAAAAGAAGGTGGAGACTCTCGAACTGTGGCTTTTGTTGGCAAGGTTGAAAACCTGTAATCGGAAACAAAGACAAAACATGTACCAGAGCTCTTAGTTTTAAAACAGAGGTAATAATAATTTTTTTAGATCATGCATGTTTCGTTAACGAATGCTAGCAGATAACTCAATCACTTCTTGAGATGGACAAGTTTCGAGGAACGGTTCCCGAATGAGGACGATCACATCCTCTTAATCTCCTTTGTTTATCACTGCCAAAGTTTTCTGATTTCTCATGAACAAAGCGTGAAGGAGGGTTTGTTTGTTATATTATCTTTTTGAGCCGGGCGCACTCAATGCCAGTTCCTTCTCGTATTATGGGTTTGCACATTATACATGCAATCCCGGGGTGAAGCTTGTCCAACTTAAAAAGATTATGAATTAACCACTACTTCCTCATAAACTTACAACAGAGGCACAAAATAAGAATGCTTTTTCTTTGAATAATTTCGAGATGGCACATGCAAGTCTCCGTTAGGAATGGCAGGTAAATACCATGTAGGAAGATATGGTGGACCCATATGGCATAACTGGTATAAAAGGATGTGGATGCACAAGCAGTCAGTCCGCTTAGTACAGGCGAAGGTTAGCAAAAGACTGGGAGCGACCAACTAAGAAAGCAATGACGGTCATAATCATGCAGAGCGACAAAACAACATTGAATCAGGCATGGAAGTTATATCGCTACTCAGAAACAAAAGATCATCAAGGCTTGACAGACTTTCTTTACAGTCTTAAATATGCGTGAGCATACGCCAAGTCAATCAAAATAAATTCTTTGAAGGAAGATATTACTAAACCATACCACATCATAGGCAAAAAAACCATGTTGGTACTCCAATAACACATTGGGAACCCCCCAGCTATTTGAGACTAACCATAAGAAAACATGAACTACTAAGCGCCATTATGCACGTAGCATATTTATCATAGACATATCAACCAATGAAACGGAAGCAAACTCTCTTAATAAGATAAGCATGATAACTAAAGAGAGTTCAAGCAACCAACTAAACAAAAGCTCTTTGAAAAGATAAGCATGAAAGTTAAGAGCTAAGCATGATAGTAGCTATTAAAAGACAAAGAACACACACAGCATAGATAGACATGAAAATTCTATGTTATGTTCTAGGTAGAAGTGGAGCGTGTTTCTCTCCCACATAAAGAAAGCTGAGTTCCGACTCGTTATGAAAAACTAAAAAGGAAACTAAAAACAAGACGCTCCAAGCATAGCACATAACACATGAAGTGATTAAAATATAGTGGAACGAAAGACGAACTGATAATGTTGATGGAGAAGGGGATGCACGGGGGCATCCCCAAGCTTAGACGCTTGAGTCTCCTTGAATATTTCTTGGGGGTGCATGGGGGCATCCCCAAGCTTGAGCGTTTGACACTCCTGAATCTTTCTATCATCTTCCCTCGCACACTTGAAAACTCCCTTCATACATAACTCATCATAATCTGATTAGCGAGGTTAGTACCCATAATAAAATAATTGTACCTTGCTGGAAATAAAGATATTCTTGAAGTTCTACTGTTTCTCAAGATTGCCAAAAGGTTTTTGCAAAGAAAAAGCAAGCTCTAGGTTTGCAAAATGAAGGAAAGGCAAAACAGGACAGAATCTGTGAAAAACAGAACAGCATGTAGTAAATGATTTGTTCGGGGCACTTCTGCAACTCTAATAAAAAACTCAGAATAGATGCACGAAAGACAATTATATAGAGCACGCTGTCGAAAAAATTCAGACCAAAAAGATGATTTGGTGATTTTATACGAATTTTTCTATCCAAGGACAGAATCTGTTTCCTGGACAGCACCTCACAACTTTTGAACTTTCTAGCAATCAGAGGCTATACTTGGCACAAATATTGAAAAGTAAAGATACAATGATGATGCTACTGTAGTAACAACATCAAGACACAACAAAAACAAAATAAATTTTTTATTCATGTGGGCTGCCTCCCAAGAGCGCTTTCTTTTATGCCTTTAAGCTAGGCATAATGCATATAGATCAAGTTTTATCAAGAGTAAAAGAATAGCTAGCCCGTATAACGGATTCAAAAGGTAACTTGATCTTCTTTCGAGGGAAGTGTTCCATCCCTTTCTTGAGAGGAAACTGAAATTTTATATTACCCTCTTTCATGTCAATGATAGCACCAACGGTGCGCAAAAAGGGACATCCCAAAATAATTGGACAAGAAGGATCACATTCAATATCCATAATAGTGAAATCAACGGGAACATAATTGTCATTGACAACGTTAAGAACATCGTCGATCCTCCCCAAAGGTTTCTTTATGGAAGAATCAATGAGACGAACACCAAAAGAACAAGAATCAAAAGGTTCCAATTTAAGCATATCATATATTCTTTTGGGCATAACAGAGGTACTAGCACCAACATCACATAAAGCATAGCAAGAGAAGTTATTCAACTTAATTTTTATCATAGGATCCCAACCATCTTCTAGCTTTCTAGGTATGGAGGCTTCTACTCTAAGTTTCTCCTCCCTAGCTTTGATAAGAGCATTAGTGATATGCTCTGTGAAGGCAAGGTTAAGCGTGCTAGTGCGGGGATCTCTAGACATCTTGTGAAGGAAATCAATAACTTCGGTAAGAGTGCAATTATCAAAATCAAGGTCACTAGCATCAAGTAAAGTGGTAGTGGTGTCCTTTAGGTTCACTTGTTTGGTAGTTTCTATAGTCATAGCATCACCATTAATAGGTCCATCGGGACCAGGAGTGCATTGGGTGCTAAGAGTTAATATCCTCAACAACTTGGATAGTAGCAACAGCGTGGTGGGTAGGAAGGCTCTCAATCCTATCTTCTTCCTCCCTTTCTCTAGCCCATCTCTCTTTAAGTTTAGCCATCATCCTAATATTTTCATTAATTTTCAATTGAATAGCATTAATAGGAGTGACCTTCCTCTCCTCAAGAGGAGAAGTTCTAATTTTAAGCAATTCTACCTCATTGGCTAAATTGTCTACCTTTGAAGAGAGATCACCTAGTTTGTTTAGTTTTTCTTCTACACTATTATTAAAAGCTTTTTGGGTAGTGATGAAATCTTTAAGCATAATCTCTAGTTCAGTAGTGGAGTTCTTGGTGCTAGGATAAGCATTGTTGTTCCCATAAGAATTAGAGGGGAACGGTCTAGGATTGCTACCAAAATTACTCCTATAAGCATTATTATTAAAATTGTTTCTAGAGATAAAGTTCACATCTACTTGTTCTTGAGCAATCAAAGAATTTAAAGGAACATCACGAGGATCAACAGAAGACTGCTTCGAAAGTAGAGACATGATCAAGTCAACTTTTTCATTAAGGGAGGAAATCTCCTCGACAGAGTTTACCTTCCTACCTGTTGGAGCGCGTTCGGTGTGCCATTGGGAATAGTTGGACATCATCTCATCGAGAAGCTTTGTGGCAGCACCAAGTGTAGTTGACATAAAGGTTCCTCCCGCGGCCGAATCTAACAAGTTCCGCGAGGTAAAGTTCAAGCCTGCATAAAAAGTTTGGATAACCATCCAAGTAGTCAAACCATGAGTAGGGCAGTTCTTGATAAGAGATTTCATACGTTCCCAAGCTTGGGCAACGTGTTCATTATCCAATTGTTTAAAATTCATTATGTTACTTCTTAGTTGGATAATTTTAGCAGGTGGATAGTATTTTCTGATAAAAGCATCTTTGCACTTGTCCCATGAATCTATGCTGTTTCTAGGCAAAGACTGAAACCAAATTTTAGCTCCTCCTCTCAAAGAGAAAGGAAAAAGCTTAAGCTTAACAATATTACCATCTATTTCTTGGTACTTTTGCATATCACAAAGTTCAACAAAGTTGTTTAAGTGTAAAGCAGCATCATCTCTAGCACCGGAGAATTGATCTTTCATAACTAGGTTCAGTAAAGCAGGTTTAATTTCATACGAAGGTGCTGAAGTGGCAGGTGTAGTGATAGGTGTGCAGATAAAGTCATCGTTGTTGTGACTAGTGAAGTAACACAACTTGATGTTCTCGGTGGAACCCATAGCAGCAAGCAAGCAAGATAACTATTTTTGTGATTTTCGATAAAAGATACTAAAGCAAAAACTGAAAGGTAAACTAACAAGACTAAAAGCAAAGGTAAAAGATAGCGTGCAACTCCCCTATCCTGAAGAGTGGAGTCCCCGGCAACGGCGCCAGAAATTGCTTTGCTAGGTGGCTTCTCACCCCTCGTTGGTTACCCCAAGTGGAAGGTTTGAGATGCAGTGTAGCAGAAGTTTTCCCTTGGCAATACCAAGGATCGATTTCCCAGAGACTCCCAGTTTCAACCAGAAGGTGTCAACTGCTAACGGCGCCAGATATTAGCAATCAACGTGGACCTGCACACAGATACAAATAACTTTGCTCCCAAGGAGGTTACCCATTACTTTTCGGACCTCTTACGGTTGAGGGTCATCAGCTGCCTCTCTACCGACTCATGAAGAAATCCGACAAGTTCGAGTGGAATCCCGAAGCCGAAGCAGCGTTTGAAGAGCTCAAAGCCCTGCTGTCCACCCAGCCGGTGCTCGCTGCCCCAGTCAACGGAGAGCCTCTTCTGCTGTATATTCCTGCCACCGGACAAGTCGTCAGTACCGTACTCACGGTCGAGCAGGAAGAAGAGGGCAAGGCATACAAGGTCCAACGCCCGGTCTATTATATATCTGAAGTTTTGACCCCCTTCAAGCAAAGGTATCCACATTACCAAAAGCTTGTGTACGGGATTTACTTGACTGCAAAGAAGGTTGCCCATTACTTTTCGGACCATACGATCTCAGTCGTCATCGACGCTCGGCTGTCAGAGATCCTAAACAACCGAGACGCAACCGGTCGAGTGGCAAAATGGGCGATCGAACTTCTTCTGTTAGATATCAAGTTTGAAGCGAAGAAAGCCATCAAGTCTCAGGCTATAGAAGATTTTGTGGCCGAGTGGATAGAACAAGAGCTACCGACTCAAGTCCAGTCGGACCATTGGACTATGTTCTTCGATGGATCCAAGATGCTGAACGGATCCGGCGCAGGCGTGGTCCTGGTTTCTCCCAGGGGCGACAAGCTCAGCTACGTCCTTCAAATCCACTTTGATTCATCAAACAACGAAGCCGAATACGAAGCACTTTTGTACGGGTTGCGTATGGCCATCTCACTCGGCGTCCGTCGCCTGATGGTCTACGGCGACTCTGACCTGGTCGTGAACCAAGTGATGAAAGAATGGGACGTCAGGAGCCCGACAATGACCAGTTATTGCAGTACAGTACGGAAGCTTAAAAAGAAGTTTGAAGGCTTAGAGCTCCATCATGTGCCCAGATCCAAGAATCAACTAGCCGATGACCTCGCTAAAATTGGGTCGACTCGAAAGCCTATACCCAAGAATGTGTTCCTAGAGCATCTGCACACCCCTTCTGTCAAGGAAGACCCCTTCACGGAGGAGCCCCCGCAGCCAGTCAGCGCGTCGGATCCGACTGAAGTCGAGGTACCGGCCGTGGTAGACTTGATCATGGAGGTCCTAGTGATTACGCCAGACTGGACTGTGCCATATATATCGTATCTGCTCAGGCAAGAACTCCCAGAAGATGAGGAGGAAGCACGCCAGATCATCCGCCGATCCAAGGCGTTCACTGTCATCCAGGGTCAGCTCTACAGAGAAAGCGTCACTGGAGTCACTCAGCGCTGCATCGATCCAGAGGAAGGTCGACTTATCTTGGATGAAATCCACTCGGGAACTTGCGGCTAGGGGTGGGCATTCGGTTCCCCCGACCCGTTCGGTTCGGTGCTTCGGTCGTTATGAAAATTCGGTCATCACAAAACAGGCACCGATCGGTTATTTCTAATTACTGTAACCGAGGCTTCGGTCCCGTGGAAAATCGGTTCGGACTTCGGTCTTGGACCGAACGCACCGAAAGTTAATGCGTTGGGCTGTCTGACAAGATTGCACTACTGATCGATGGTAGCTGAAGCTACGTGACCAACGTGTATTGCTTCATTGCTTGTGCATGCCTATGCGAATGAGAGCTGCTCAAGCACAAGCAGCAAGTGAGGCTAAGGCCTGACAACGGCAACTACTTTTCTGTCATATATTTTACGGAGTATTATTAAAGTTTGGCATCGGGGAGACAAAAGATGAGGAGACTAGGGAAGGGAAGGTAGAAAATCACGCGGTTCCGTTGGGAGGATCGCTCGGCGCCGTGATTTTTGGAGGTGATTTGCAAGAGAATCGCTAATTTGGATTTTTTGGAAGGCAATAGGAGAAGGGATATCGGGTCTTCGGTCAATTCGGTGGTCTAGGGGTTAGCACCGATATTACCGAACATAATTCGGTTTTCCAGATCTGCTAACCGAGATTATTATCAAAGATATCGGTTTCGGTCACTTCGGATTCGGTGCAGGTTTAATCGGTTCGGTAAATCGGTTTTCGGGTTATATGCCCACCCCTACTTGCGGCCATCACGCCTCCTCTCTGACTATAGTAGCCAAAGCATACCGAGCCGGGTTCTACTGGCCCCGCACCAACGAGATGGCCAAGGATATTGTGGACAAATGCGCAGGTTGCCAGTTCTACTCCAACATGTCCCACAAGCCGGCGTCCGCCTTGAATACCATTCCGCTAGTCTGGCCCTTTGCTGTTTGGGGATAGGACATGGTCGGCCCCTTCAGGACGGGCAGAAGCGGATTCACCCACCTACTCGTGGCAGTCGATAAGTTCACCAAATGGATTGAGGCCAAGCCCATCAAGAACCTCGAATCGAGCACCGCCATCAGCTTCATCAAGGAATTGATATTCAGATATGGAGTCCCCCACAGCATCATCACAGACAACGGCTCCAACTTTGACTCAGATGAATTCAGGGCTTTCTGCGCTTCTCAAGGAACACGAATCGACTACGCCTCTGTGGCACACCGCAATCAAATGGACAGGCAGAAAGAGCAAATGGTTTGATTCTCCAAGGCCTAAAGCCGCGGCTCATGCGTGATCTTAAGCATGCCGCTGGGGCTTGGGTAACTGAACTACCATCTGTCTTATGGGGTCTGAGGACAACTCCAAATCGGTCGACTGGCCGTATCCCTTTCTTCATGGTCTATGGAGCCGAAGCTGTGTTGCCGAGCGACTTATTGCACAACGCCCCCAGAGTGAAACTCTTCTCCGAAGCCGAGGCAGAGCAGGCTCGTCAGGATGTAGTCGACCTTTTGGAAGAGGAAAGAGAGATGGCCTTGATCCGGTCGACCATCTATCAATAGGACATGCGTCGATTCCATGCTCGCAACGTCCAAAGCCGAGCATTCCAGGAAGGAGACCCGGTCCTTCGAGTGCATCAGAAATGTCCACACAAGCTCGCCCCGGCCTGGGAAGGTCCATTGATCATCACCAAGGTACTGCACAACGGAGCATACCACCTCTACAATGTAGCCAAGAAGAAAGACGAACCTCGTTCGTGGAACGCGGACCTGCTCCGCCGCTTCTACAGTTGAAACACTCGACGGTCGAGTTGTAATAAAGATTTCTCAATTTGTTTCAAAGACAAGTTAGCAATGATCCATTAATGATTGATGTTCTCTAAAAACGTTGGCCTTTGAAATCCCCCAGTGGGTGCTTAGTTGCGGTCCTCCGAGCTACGACACAAGTATGATGTGGCTCTGTCTTCCGAGCTCCGCCACAAATACAACGTAGCTTGGAATAGCCTAAGTTACAAACATCCACTCCGAGTGAAGAGCAACCCTCTCACTCGGGGGCTTAGCTGCGACCCCATGACTCGCCTAAGTTTCAAACACCTACTCCGAGTGAAGAGCAACCCTCTCACTCGAGGGCTTAGCTGCGGTCCTCCGAGCTACGACACAAGTATGATGTGGCTCTGTCTTCCGAGCTCTGCCACAAATACAATGTAGCTTGGAATCGCCTAAGTTACAAACATCCACTCCGAGCGAAGAGCAACCCTCTCGCTCGGGGGCTTAGCTGTGACCCGTGACTCACCTAAGTTTCAAACCCCTACTCCGAGTGAAGAGCGACCCTCTCACTCGGGGGCTTGGTTGCGGTCCTCCGAGCTACGACACAAGTATGATGTGGCTCTGTCTTCCCAGCTTCGCCACAAATACAACGTAGCTTGGAATTGCCAAAGTTACACACATCCACTCCGAGCGAAGAGCAACCCTCTCACTCGGAGGCTTAGCTGCGACCCCGTGACTCGCCTAAGTTTCAAACCCCTACTCCGAGTGAAGAGCAACCCTCTCACTCGGGGGCTTAGCTGCGGTCCTCCGAGCTACGACACAAGTATGATGTGGCTCTGTCTTCCGAGCTCCGCCAAAAATACAACGTAGCTTGGAATCGCCTAAGTTACAA
>LR738716.1:7733201-7751978 GCA_902687465.1 Secale cereale
CTGCGGTCCTCCGAGCTATGACACAAGTATGATGTGGCTCGGTCTTCCGTGCTCCCCCACAAATACAACCTAGCTTGGAATCGCCTAAGTTACAAACATCCACTCCGAGTGAAGAGCAACCCTCTCACTCGGAGGCTTAGCTGCGACCCCGTGACTCGCCTAAGTTTCAAACCCCTACTCCGAGTGAAGAGAAACCCTCTCACTCGGGGGCTTAGCTGCGGTCCTCCGAGCTACGACACAAGTATGATGTGGCTCTGTCTTCCGAGCTCCGCCACAAATACAACGTAGCTTGGAATCGCCTAAGTTACAAACATCCACTCCGAGTGAAGAGCAACCCTCTCACTCGGAGGCTTAGCTGCGACCCCGTGACTCGCCTAAGTTTCAAACCCCTACTCCGAGTGAAGAGCAACCCTCTCACTCGGGGGCTTAGTTGTGGTCGTCGACTCAAAGATTCAAGCAATCAAAGAAGAGCCACAAACCGAAAGATCAAAATCAGATAAAAGTCCGCAAGGTTCGGGCAAGAGTACTTGGGCCACAAGCCCACCAGAGTTTAACGATTACAAGACCACGCGGCATTCCGCGGCAAATGAGATTAAAGTATCAAAGTCATTCCTCAGGGGGAGGTGGGCTTGCAGGTGCGATAAGCTCATCCAGTTCGATCCCGTCGGTGATGTGGGTGGCGGCTTCCAGGAAGGTCTCCATAAACGACTGGAATTGGAGCTCCTTTGTATTGGCAACTTTAAGTGCGGCAAGCCTTCTCTCCTTCACCTCCTTGTAGTGCACGCGTACCAAGGACAGCGCCACGTCGGCTCCACCCCGGGCAGCCGACTTCTTCCACTCCTGCACTCGGTTGGGGATCTCGTTGAGTCGAGTCATCAGGGACTCAAGGTCATTCTCTTGCATGACCCCCCTCCAGAGCGCAGTGTCGATTCGGGCCATCACCGCTTTCAACTATCCCAATAATCTGTGGCCGCAGTAAGGCGGGACTCTAGCCTCAAGATGTTCATGGCTACCTCATCCTTCACGATGGAATTGGGTGGGTCCAAGCCAGGCTCGACCCGTCCAGTCTCCTCTTCAAAGTTACGATAAAACTCTGCGCCGAAAATAGCAAATCGAGTCAGCAGACAAGATATGGGTCGACCGATCCAGCCTAAACCGGGCCAAAGGAGACATACCTTCGAGCACGAGGTACCATTTCTTGGTGAGCTCGCCCAGATAGGCCTCGAGATCAACCCTCTTCCGGAAAAGAGCCTCGTACTTGTCGTTCAAGACAGTCTTGGAGTTCTTCAGCAGACTCACCTCTTGATTAGTTGCGTCGAGCGAGCCTCTCAGCCTGATGATCTCCGCCTCGAGCGCACCTACAGAAGCCAACTTCTGCGCTGCCAGTTCCGCCTTCTCTTGAGCCGCCTGCTGCACCGCCGCCAGGTCGAGATCCTTCTGCTCCAAGGCTGCTTTCAGTTGACCTACCAAAGCCGCCACTGGACAGATGAACATGAAGGAACACAAGGCATATCTATCAAAAGTCAGTCGACAAAAGGTCGGTGTCGGTTACCAGCCACATCATCCTGCGTCTTCTTCAGGTGGTCCCGAGCCAACTGCAAGTCGAGATTGAGCTGGATTTGCTTCTTCTCAAGGTCTGCAAACTTGGCCCCAAACTCGCAAGATTTCTGCATTAACACGACAAAGCAAGATTCTAAGACTACAGTCGAGTTAAAACACACAACTGCAGTCTCGGGGACTACACCCAGTGGGTCCACTGAGTGTGCCCCCACTGGTTTCACTCGGCCGAGATCATTCCGGCTCGAGCTAAAAAAAAGTTCTATAGTAAGACCATGGCCGACCGCCAGCAGTCGACCACGGTCTCGGGGACTACACCCAGTGGGTGCACTGAGCGTGCCCCCACTAGTTTCACTCGGCCGAGATCATTCCGGCTCGAGCTCAAAAAAAAATGAAAGCAAGCACATCAAGAATTCACCCAGTGGGTGTGGCGTCATCTCACGAGCAAAGCAGCAGATTCTCTCGAAGCCAAAGACTATTTCAGTGAAGATAACGAACCTGGACGTTAGCCCGAAGAGCAGAACTGGCGTCATAAGTGGCCATGCTGGCCTCGTATGCCGCCTTCGTCCTCTCCATCATCACCCCCGCCTGGCGAACGGCTTCTTAAGCCGCTCCCACAGGATCCTCCGGGAGGCGGTAGGAGGAGAAGAGAATAGACGAAGTGGCAGGCGTAGGGTCGACGGTAGGTACGGGCGCTGGGTCGACGGTAGGAGCGGGCACTGGGTCGACGATTGGAGTAGACGCTGGGTCAATGACTGAACCAGGCATTGGGTCGACGGCTGTCGAAGCAAGGCGCACGACCGACACGGGGTCAGCAAAGGAGACCGTGGCTCGGGCCGCGTCTTCCTGTTGCTGGGCCTCCGAGCCAGAAAGCGCCTTCCGGCCCTTCCTCCCTATGCGTCGCCGGTCTCCTCCCAAGCGCTCCTCATGATCATCATCATCCGGGAGCTCTATGACGAGGCGTGGCACTTCGAGTCAGGCAACAAGCAAAGTTCAGTCGACTGTCACCCATAACAGGCAAAAGAAAACAAGACACGATCCATAGAACCCGCACCTGCGCGGGATGTCGCGGCATCCGCGGTCTCCTCGTCGTCTCGGCCCCTGTCAATCTCCATCGAGGTCGTGGAAGCAGCGGCACTGAAAGGTTCACTCGAAGATGATTCGGCAGAAGATATGGTCGACCTCCAAAAAAGCAGAAAGAAACAAGACCAAGCGATACTTACGTGGAGGCGATGGGTACGTCCACCTTGATCCTGGGCAGGGCCTTCCGGGGCTTGGTGGTGGTAACCTTGGGTTGCTTGGACACCTTCTCAGAAGGGTCAGGAGTGGCCGTTCGAGTGCACTTGGGCATCCGAGAGCCCGAAGGACCCATCCGAGGGCGTGTGGCCCCTGGGTTGTTCTTCTCCTTGGACCGCCGCTCATCACGGGGAGGTGACTCGACCTCCTCCCCGCTGCTGTAGTCCTCGCTCTCCTCCTCGGTCTCCTCCTCTGACTTCCACTCGGCGGCGTCGCCCATGCCCTCCTCGCCCTCCTAGACCAAGTCCCCGTTGGGCAGCGAGTACATCTCAGTGTAGATCTGCAAAGGGAGAAGTTTGTGTTGGGGAACGTAGTATTTTAAAATTTTCCTATGATCACGCAAGATCTATCTACCAGATGCATAGCAACAAGAGGGAAGAGTGTGTCTACGTACCCTCGTAGACCGGAAGCGGAAGCGTCAAGTGACGCGGTTGATGTAGTCGAACTTCTTCGCGATTCAACCGATCAAGCACCGAACGTACGGCACCTCCGCGTTCAGCACACGTTCAGCTTGATGACGTCCCACGAGCTCTTGATCCAGTTGAGCTTCACGGGAGAGTTTCGTCAGCATGACGGCGTGGTGACGGATATGATGTATTCACCGGCGCAGGGCTTCGCCTAAGCACCGCGACGGTATGACCGAGGTGTGTTTCTGTGGAGGGGGGCACCGCACACGGCTGGAACAATTCAACTTGTGTGTCTTTGGGTGCCCCCCTGCCCCCGTATATAAAGGAGCAAGGGGGGACGCCGGCCAGCCCTTGTTTGGTGCGGCTAGGGGTGCAATCCTACTAGGAATAGGATTGCAATCCTATTCCTAGTAGGAACCACCAAAGAAGGAAGAGAGGGAATAGGAAAAGAAGAAGAGGTGGCGCCCCCAAACTCCTAGTCCAACTAGGAACCCTAGGTGGGGCGCCGGCCAGCCCTATGGGCTGCCTCTCTCTTTTCCATAAGGCCCACTATGGACCATCCCCCTTCGTAGGGGGTTCCGGTAACCCCCTCCGTCAATCCCGTTAAATCCGAAACTTTTCCGGTATACTTCCGGTGTCCGAATATAGTCGTCCAATATATCAGTCTTTATGTCTCGGACATTCCGAGACTCCTCGTCATGTCCGTGATCTCATCCGGGACTCCGAACTACCTTCGGTACATCAATACTCATAAACTCATAATACCGATTGTCATCAAACGTTAAGCGTGCGGACCCTACGGGTTCGAGAACTATGTAGACATGACCGAGACTCATCTCCGGTCAATAACTAATAGCGGAACCTGGATGTTCATATTGGCTCCTACATATTCTACGCAGATCTTTTATCGGTCAGAACCGCATAACAACATACGTTGTTCCTTTTGTCAACGGTATGTTACTTGCCCGAGATTCGATCGTCGGTATCTCTATACCTAGTTCAATCTCGTTACCGGTAAGTCTCTTTACTCGTTCCGTAACACATCATCTCGTGACTAACTCATTAGTCTTTTGCTTGCAAGGCTTATTGTGATGTGTGTTACCGAGAGGGCCCAGAGATACCTCTCCGACACTCGGAGTGACAAATCCTAATCTTGATCTATGCCAACACCACGAATACTTTCGGAGACACCTGTAGAGCATCTTTATGATCACCCAGTTACGTTGTGACGTTTGATAGCACACAAGGTGATCCTACGGTATTCGGGAGTTGCATAATCTCATAGTCATAGGAACATGTATAAGTCATGAAGAAAGCAATAGCATTAAAACTAAACGATCATAGTGCTATGCTAATGGATGGGTCTTGTCCATCACATCATTCTCCTAATGATGTGATCTCGTTGATCAAATGACAACTCATGTCTATGGTTAGGAAACATAACCATCTTTGATCAATGAGCTAGTCTAGTAGAGGCATACTAGGGACACTCTGTATTGTCTATGTATTCACACATGTACTAAGTTTCCGGTAAATACAATTCTAGCATGAATAATAAACATTTATCATGATATAAGGAAATATAAATAACAACTTTATTATTGCCTCTAGGGCATATTTCCTTCAGTCTCCCACTTGCACTAGAGTCAATAATCTAGCTCACATCGCCATGTGATTTAATACCGATAGTTCACATCGTTATGTGAATAACACCCATAGTTCACATCACCATGTGACCAACACCCAAAGGGTTTACTAGAGTCAATAATCTAGTTCACATCGCTATGTGATTAATACCCAAGAGTAATAAGGTGTGATCATGTTTTGTTGTGAGAGAAGTTTAGTCAACGGGGCTGTCACATTCAGATCCGTATGTATTGCGCAAATTTCTATGTCTACAATGCTCTGCATGGAGCTACTCTAGCTAATTGCTCCCACTTTCAATACGCATCCAGATTGGTACTTAGAGTCATCTGGATTTAGTGTCAAAGCTTGCATCGGCGTAACCCTTTACGAAGAACTCTTTATCACCTCCATAATTGAGAAATATTTCCTTAGTCATCCAATTACTAAGGACAATTTTGACTGCTGTACAGTGATCTACTCCTGGATCACTATTGTACCTCCCTGTCAAACTCATGGCAAGGTACACAACGTGTTTTGTACACAGCATGGCATACTTTATAGAACCTATGGCTGAGGCATAGGGAATGACTTTCATTCTCTCTATATTTTTCTGCCGTGGTCTGGCTTTGAGTCTTACTCAACTTCACACCTTACAAGTCAGGCAAGAACTCCTTCTTTGACTGATCCATTTTGAACTACTTCAAAATCTTATCAAGGTATGTACTCATCGAAAGTCTTATCAAGCGTCTTGATCTATCTCTATAGATCTTGATGCCCAATATGTAAGCAGCTTCACCAAGGTCTTTCTTTGAAAAACTCCTTTCAAACACTCCTTTATGCTTTCCAGAAAATTCTACATCATTTCCGATCGACAATATGTCATATACTTATCAGAAAGGTTGTAGTGCTCCCACTCACTTCTTGTAAATACAGGCTTCACCGCAAGTCTGTATAAATCTATATGCTTTGATCAACTTATCAAAGCGTATATTCCAACTCCGAGATGCTTGCACCAGTCCATAGATGGATCGCTGGAGCTTGCACATTTTGTTAGCACCTTTAGGATTGACAAAACCTTCTGGTTGCATCATATACAAGTCTTCTTTAATAAATCTATTAAAGAATGCAGTTTTGTTATCCATTTGCCAGATTTCATAAAATGCGGCAATTACTAACATGATTCGGACAGACTTAAGCATCGCTACGGGTGAGAAAATCTCATCGTAGTCAACACCTTGAACTTGTCGAAAACCTTTCGCAACAAGTCGAGCTTTGTAAACAGTAACATTACCGTCAGCGTCAGTCTTCCTCTTAAAGATCCATTTATTTTCGATGGCCTGCCGATCATCGGGCAAGTCAACCAAAGTCCACACTTTGTTCTCATACATGGATCCCATCTCAGATTTCATGGCCTCAAGCCATTTTGCGGAATCTGGGCTCATCATCGCTTCCTCATAGTTCGCAGGTTCATCATGGTCTAGTAACATGATTTCCAGAACTGGGTTGTCATACCACTCTGGTGCGGAACGTACTCTGGTTGATCTACGATGTTCAGCAGAAACTTGATCCGAAGTTTCATGATCATCATCATTAACTTCTTCACTGATTGGTGTAGGAATCACTGGAACAATTTTCTGTGATGTACTACTTTCCAATCCGGGAGAAGGTACAATTACCTCATCAAGTTCTACTTTCCTCCCACTCACTTCTTTCAAGAGAAACTCCTTCTCTGGAAAGGATCCACTCTTAGCAACAAAGACATTGCCTTCGGATCTGTGATAGAAGGTGTACCCAACAGTTTCTTTTGGGTATCCTATGAAGATTTACTTCTCCGATTTGGGTTCGAGCTTATCATGTTGAAACTTTTTCACATAAGCATCGCAGTCCCAAACTTTAAAGAAATGACAGCTTAGGTTTCTCGTCAAACCACAGTTCATACGGTGTCATCTCCACGGATTTAGATGGTGCCCTATTTAACGTGAATGTAGCTGTCTCTAATGCATAACCCCAAAAGCGAGAGTAGTAGATCGGTAAGAGACATCATCGATCGCACCATATCTAATAAAGTACGGTTATGATGTTCGGACACACCATTTCACTATGGTGTTCCAGATGGCGTGAGTAATGAAACTATTTCACATTGTTTTTACTGAAGGCCAAACTCGCTAACTCAAATATTTTACCTCTATGATCATATCGTAGAAACTCTTATTTTCTTGTTACGATGATTCTCTACTTCACTCTGAAATTCTTTGAACTTTTCAAATGTTTCAGACTTGTGCTTCATTAAGTAGATATACCCATATCTGCTCAAATCATCAGTGAAGGTCAGAAAATAACGATACCCGCCGCGAGCTTCAACACTCATTGGTCCACATACATCTGTATGTATGATCTCCAACAAATCTGTTGCTCGCTCCACAGTTCCGGAGAACGGAGTTTTAGTCATCTTGCCCATGAGGCATGGTTCGCAAGCACCAAGTGATTCATAATCAAGTGATTCCAAAAGTCCATCATTATGGAGTTTCTTCATGCGTTTTACACCAATATGACCTAAACGGAAGTGCCACAAATAAGTTGCACTATCATTATTAACCTTGCATCTTTTGGCTTCAATATTATGAATATATGTATCAGCACGATCGAGATCCAACAAACCATTTTCATTGGGTGTATGACCATAGAAGGTTTTATTCATGTAAAAAAACAACAATTATTCTCTAACTTACATGAATAACCGTATTGCAATAAACCTGATCAAATCATATTCATGCTCAACACCAAACAACACTTATTTAGGTTCAACACTAATCCCGAAAGTATAGGGAGTGTGCGATGATGATCATATCAATCTTGGAACTACTTCCAATACACATCGTCACTTCATCATTTAACTAGTTTCTGTTCATTATGCAACTCCCATTTCGAGTTACTACTCTTTAGCAACTGAACCAATATCAAATACCGAGGGGTTGCTATGAACATTAGTAAAATACACATCAATAATCTGTATATCAAATATACCTTTGTTCACTTTTCCATCCTTCTTATCCGCCAAATATCTAGGGCAGTTCCACTTCTAGTGACCATTTCCTTTGTAGTAGAAGCACTTGTTTCAGGCTTGAGTTTAGCTTTGGGTTTCTTCACGGGAGTGACAACTTGCTTGTCATTCTTCTTGAAGTTCCCCTTCTATCCCTTTGCCCTTTACTTGAAACAAGTGGTCTGGTTAACCATCAACACTTGATGCTCTTTCTTGATTTCTACCTTCGCCGATTTCAGCATCGTGAAGAGCTCGGGAATTACTTTCGTCATCCCTTGCATATTATAGTTTATCACGAAGTTCTACTAACTTGGTGATAGTGTCTAGAGAACTTTGTCAATTACTATCTTATCTGGAAGATTAACTCCCACTTGATTCAAGCAATTGTACTACCCAGACAATCTGAGCACATGCTCACTGGTTGAGCTATTCTCCTCCATCTTATAGGCAAAGTACTGTCAGAGGTCTTATACCTCTCGACACGGGCATGAGTATGAAATACTAATTTCAACTCTTGGAACATCTCATATGCTCCGTGATGTTTCAAAACGTTTTTGAAGTCCCGGTTATAAGCCGTAAAGCATGGTGCACTAAACTATCAAGTAGTCATCATATCGAGCTTTTGTCAAAATGTTCATAACGTCTACATCTGCTCCTGCAATAGGTCTGTCACCTAGCGGTGCATCAAGGACATAATTCTTCTGTGCAGCAATGAGGATAATCCTCAGATCAAGGAACAATTCCGCATCATTGCTACTAACATCTTTCAACTTGGTTTTCTCTAGGAACATATGAAAAATAAACGGGGAGCAACATCACGAGCTATTGATCTACAACATAGATATGCTAATACTACCAGGACTAACTTCATGATAAATTAAAGTTCAATTTAATCATATTATTTAAGAACTCCCACTTAGATAGACATCCCTCCGATCATCTAAATGATCATGTGATCCAAATTAACTAAACCATGTCCGATCATCACGTGAGATGGAGTAATTTCAATGGTGAACATCTCATGTTGATCATATCTACTATATGATTCACGCTCGACCTTTCGGTCTCCAGTGTTCCGAGGCCATATCTGCATATGCCAGGCTCGTCAAGTTTAACCCGAGTATTCTGCGTGTGCAAAACTGGCTTACACCCGTTGTATTTGAACGTAGAGCTTATCACACCCGATCATCACGTGGTGTCTCGGCACGACGAACTTTCGCAACGGTGCATACTCAGGGAGAACACTTATACCTTGAAATTTAGTAAGGGGTCATCTTATAATGCTACCGTTGTTCTAAGCAAAATAAGAAGCATAATAAGATAAACATCACATGCAATCAAAATATGTGACATGATATGGCCATCATCATCTTGTGCTTTTGATCTCTATCTCCAAAGCACCTTCATGATCACCTTCGTCACCGGCGCGACACCTTGATCTCCATCGTAGCATCGTTGTCGTCTCGCCAACTATTGCTTCTACGACTATCGCTACCGCTTAGTGATAAAGTAAGGCAATTACATGGCGATTGCATTTCATACAATAGAGCGACAACCATATGGCTCCTGCCAGTTGCCGATAACATTACAAAACATGATCATCTCATACAAAACCGTATAACTCATCATGTCTTGACCATATCACATCACAACTTGCCCTGCAAAAACAAGTTAGACGTCCTCTACTTTGTTGTTGCAAGTTTTACGTGGCTGCTACGGGCTTAGCAAGAACCGTTCTTACCTACGCATACAAAACCACAACAATGTTTCGTCAAGTATGTGATGTTTTAACCTTCACAAGGACTGGGCGTAGCCACACTTGATTCAGCTAAAGTGAGAGAGACAGACACCCGCCAGTCACCTTTAAGCAACGAGTGCTCGTAACGGTGAAACCAGTCTCGCGTAAGCGTACGCGTAATGTCGGTCCGGGCCGCTTCATCTCACAATACCGCCGAAGCAAAGTATGACATGCTGGTAAGCAGTATGACTAGTATCGCCCACAACTCATTGTGTTCTACTCGTGCATATCATCTACGCATAGACCTGGCTCATGATGCCACTTTTGGGGAACGTAGTATTTTAAAATTTTCCTACGATCACGCAAGATCTATCTACCAGATGCATAGCAACGAGAGGGAAGAGTGTGTCTACGTACCCTCGTAGACCGGAAGCGGAAGCGTCAAGTGACGCGGTTGATGTAGTCGAACTTCTTCGCGATTCAACCGATCAAGCACCGAACGTACGGCACCTCCGCGTTCAGCACACGTTCAGCTTGATGACGTCCCATGAGCTCTTGATCCAGTTGAGCTTCACGGGAGAGTTTCGTCGGCACGACGGCGTGGTAACGGATATGATGTATTCACCGGCGCAGGGCTTCGCCTAAGCACCGCGACGGTATGACCGAGGTGTGTTTCTGTGGAGGGGGGCACCGCACACGGCTGGAACAATTCAACTTGTGTGTCTTTGGGTGCCCCCCTGCCCCCGTATATAAAGGAGCAAGGGGGGAGGCCGGCCGGCCCTTGTTTGGTGCGGCTAGGGGTGCAATCCTACTAGGAATAGGATTGCAATCCTATTCCTAGTAGGAACCACCAAAGAAGGAAGAGAGGGAATAGGAAAAGAAGAAGAGGTGGCGCCCCCAAACTCCTAGTCCAACTAGGAACCCTAGGTGGGGCGCCGGCCAGCCCTATGGGTTGCCTCTCTCTTTTCCATAAGGCCCACTATGGACCATCCCCCTTCGTAGGGGGTTCCGGTAACCCCCTCCGACAATCCCGTTAAATCCGAAACTTTTCCGGTATACTTCCGGTGTCCGAATATAGTCGTCCAATATATCAATCTTTATGTCTCGGACATTCCTAGACTCCTCGTCATGTCCGTGATCTCATCTGGGACTCCGAACTTCCTTCGGTACATCAATAATCATAAACTCATAATACCGATTGTCATCAAACGTTAAGCGTGCGGACCCTACGGGTTCGAGAACTATGTAGACATGACCGAGACTCATCTTCGGTCAATAACCACTAGCAGAACCTGGATGTTCATATTGGATCCTACATATTCTACGAAGATCTTTTATCGGTCAGAACCGCATAACAACATACGTTGTTCCTTTTGTCAACGGTATGTTACTTGCCCGAGATTCGATCGTCGGTATCTCTATACCTAGTTCAATCTCGTTACCGGTAAGTCTCTTTACTCGTTCCGTAACACATCATCTCGTGACTAACTCATTAGTCTTTTGCTTGCAAGGCTTATTGTGATGTGTGTTACCGAGAGGGCCCAGAGATACCTCTCCGACACTCGGAGTGACAAATCCTAATCTTGATCTATGCCAACACCACGAATACTTTCGGAGACACCTGTAGAGCATCTTTATGATCACCCAGTTAAGTTGTGACGTTTGATAGCACACAAGGTGATCCTACGGTATTCGGGAGTTGCATAATCTCATAGTCATAGGAACATGTATAAGTCATGAAGAAAGCAATAGCAGTAAAACTAAACGATCATAGTGCTATGCTAACGGATGGGTCTTGTCCATCACATCATTCTCCTAATGATGTGATCCCGTTGATCAAATGACAACTCATGTCTATGGTTAGGAAACATAACCATCTTTGATCAATGAGCTAGTCTAGTAGAGGCATACTAGGGACACTCTGTATTGTCTATGTATTCACACATGTACTAAGTTTCCGGTTAATACAATTCTAGCATGAATAATAAACATTTATCATGATATAAGGAAATATAAATAACAGCTTTATTATTGCCTCTAGGGCATATTTCCTTCAGTTTGACCAAATATCAGTCGGATCTGTCAACACAAATCGCAAGCCAAACGGCAGAAACATCACTCGGAAGCGGAAGACTAACCTTGTCGGGAAGATGGTCAGCGTCGAATGGGATGACCCTCCCAGACCCCCTGGGGTTGTCTTTGTTCCCCGTGATGCACTTCAAGCACTGCGCCGTATACTTCACGTCGGCCGCCTCCGGGTGGACTCGCGACGAGTCGTCGGTGCCAGAGTACAACCACATCGGGTGGTCCCGAGCTTGGAGCGGCTGGATCCTCCGCATGAGGTACACCTCAAACAGATCCATCCCCGTTACACCCTCGCGGACTAACTGGACGACCCGCTCCACCAACATATTCACTTCGGCCCTCTCGGCCTTACCCACTATCATCGAAGGAGGCTGGCTGGCTCGACCCAGAGTGAAAGGAGGAAGACCAGTCGACTAACCCAGGGTCGGACTGTCCTTGTAATAAAACCAGGTCGACTGCCAGCCCCGAATCGACTCCGGAAAGATCATGGGGGGAAAGGCGCTCCTATTCCTAAGTTGGATTCCGAGCCCGCCGCATGCCTGGAGGACGTGCGTCTTATCGTCGCGCGGATTCGCCCTCTTGACGGTTTGCGAGCGGTAGGTAAAAATGTGTTTGAACAAACCCCAGTGCGGCCGGCAACCGAGGAATTTCTCACACATGGAAACGAGGGCAGAAAGGAAGGCGATGGAGTTGGGCGTGAAGTAATGCAACTGGTCGCTGAAGAAATTCAAGAAAGCACGAAAGAAGGGATGCGGAGGCATGGAAAAACCTCGGTCGACGTGGGTCGTGAGGAGGACGCATTTGCCCTCCCGCGGCCGGGGCTCGAGTTCTCCCTCTGGCACCCGCCAGGAACCGCGGGCGATCAGTCCTTCCTCCTCCAGCTCCTCCAGATCCTCCGCCACGACGGTGAACCGGATCCAATCCCCCTGGATCCAGCCAGCGGGGAGTCCAGACCTCGACGACGACCCGCTCCGGCCGGACCGCCTCCCCTTCCCCGTCGGCGCCTTGTTCGAGCGCTCCATCGCCGCGGTCTTGTCCTTGCCCATGGCTCGTGCACCGGCGGTCGCTGTGGAGAGGGGCGAGAAGAAGCAGAGGCGCGATGAAGAAGCAGATGTGGAAGAAGGGAGATTGGGCGCACAGTGCCCCCGCTACGGGCTCGGCGCGCTCTTATAGCGGCCCGGTCGAGTGGCTGACCGGTGGCCCCGAGTAATCTTATCAAATCCCGTAACAGGCGCGGGCGCGATACGTGGCGAAAAAGGTGGCGCGAGGATCGAGGCGTCTCAAGCGTATCCCTCCGATTGCTATGGCACGTCCCGCCCTGCGCACTTCCCCAAATTTCGAAACCCCGCAGAATCCGGCGACCGAAGGGCAACCAACCCCGCCGAAAACTGCACGCGCTAACGGCGCCCGACACCTAGCGCAAGGTTTAGTCGACGCAAGAAGCGATTAACACATTCAACGATTCCAGAATCGATCAAGGCGACCAAGACGAGACCGAGGAAGATTGCCCAGTCTGCAAGCTCAGAAGCAATTTACCCCAGGGACGTCGAGCCAGAACCAGAGCTACCCTCAGCGCTCTTTTGCTCGGGCCTCAATCCATTTGGGGGCTACTGACGAGGTTACGGACCTAGGGTAGGGTCACAGGCCGGACCAAGGTACCCCACCCAAGGTCACTACCCTGGAAGATCAGAAGAGAAAACTTACGACGATAGAGACAGTCGACTGAGACAGTCCAAGAGGACACTCCACTCAACCGAGCTCCATCCACAAGACGACTCAACCTCACTCGACCAACCCAAGGCACTCGACCGCCGAAGGTCAAGCGTCACTTAGGACAGCAACGGCTCGATATTTACTCACCGTAGTAAACACCTTAATTACCCTTTATTGCGGGCGTTATCAGTAACGCCTGCCTTAATGTACATTGAACCCTTGGTAACGTGGAGCATGGCTGGGGTCCTGGGGCACTATATAAGCCACCCCCTCCTCTAGATCAAGGGTTCGCACCTCTGTAACTCACATACACGCATACCAGTCGACCAGCCTCCGGGCATCGAGACATAGGACTGTTACTTCCTCCGAGAAGGGCCTGAACTCGCAAACACCTTGTGTACAACTCCACCATAGCTAGGGCCTTGCCTCTCCATACGTACCCCCTACTCGTACTGTCAGACTTAGAACCACGACAGGTCACGGTTATGCTTTCGCGAAAGTCACAGCCGTGCCTCTCGGAAAGAGGAAAAACGCGTTTTCTGTTTTTTTCCTTCGCTAGAGTCACGGTTTTGCTTTCGCGAGAGTCACGGCCGTGCCTCTCGAAAAGGGGGGAAAACGCGTTTTCTGTTATTTTCCTTTCGCGAGAGTCACAGTTTCGCTTTCGCGAGAGGCACGATTGTGCTTTCGTGATAGTCAAAGCCGTGCCTCGCGAGAGTCACGGTTTTGCTTCCGCGAGAGGCATGGTTGTGCTTTCGCGTGAGTCACGGCCGTGCCTCCTCGGAAACGAAAAAAAATGCGTTTTCTCTTTTTTTTCTCTTTCGCGAGAGTCACGGTTTTGCTTCTGACGGAAGCGCGGTTGTGATTTCGCGAGAGGCACAGACGTATGTATTTCGGAAAGAGGAAAAACCAGTGCGCCCGGTTCGGTTTTTTCGTCCGGTTCGTTTCGTGAAAAAAAAGTTCGTCAAAACCTATCAACATGGTATCTAGTTTTGAAGATCTTGACGTGAGGAATTCAACGGTGAAAACGGTTTGAGATTTGGACGCACGGTTTAAGAGATAAAACGTCTTTAATAAACGGATCTACGAAAAAAAGGGAAAATGCCCAGGTTGCGACAAATGACGCACATGCAGCACACCACTTGTCGCAACATGAGGGTTTGCGGTGATCTTTGCAACAAGTACTCCTCAGTTAGTGATTCCGGGGAAGTTCCGCTAAAGGCGACCTCCATATTGGGCTGGGCGATCACACCCCTAACCAAAGGCCACAGGCCACATTTTTTTTTCTAACGTTTTTCGTTTTGTTTTACTTTATTTATATTTACATATATTCTATATTTCAAAAAGTAGTTTCCAATAAGCATATGAAGCAATGTTAATAGTGCATAGAATTTTTTGGGCCATGTATTAAAAAAAACTAGTATAGAAAACATGATAAATGTGTATTCAAAAAACGTTAACTGTGTATAATACAAATTAAACTTCTATTAAAGAAAATGATAAACATGTGTGTGAATTTTTTTTAACCAAGCATTTGAAACAATGTAGAACAATTATTCGAAAAATGTTAATCAAGATTTTGTAAATTTTCATATTAAAATATATTTTTTGGGTAAAAAATGTTGACCATGTATTTAAAAAATGATGACTTTTTACCATGTATAAAGATATAATCAAGCGTTTGAATAAATGTTGAACAGGTATATGAAATTCTTTAATCAAGCATTTGAAATATGTTAAATGTGTATAGAAAACGTTTGGAGCAAGTATTAAAAGATGATGAAACAATTTGATCATGTACACAATAATGTCAATCAAGCATTTGAATAAAATGTTGAACAAGTACTTAAAAATGTTAATCAAGCATTATAATTTTTTTAAATGTGTATGGAAAACATGTTTATCATGTATTGAAAAATGTTGAACACTTATTTTTAAGATGTTGAATGTGTATTAAAAATGTATTAGATATATACCAAAAATGTAAATCACACAACGAAAACCCGAATGAATACAGATAAAGAAGAGATGGAAACAAATAAAACAAAAGAAAAATGATGAAAAAAGAAACAAAAGAGAAAAAGCTATTGAAAACCCATGTGCGGGGCAGGGCTCCCTTGTTTTTTCTCATTTTTCTTGTTTTTTTCTTTCTTTAGAAAAGTTTGGGGTTTCCAACTTTTTTGGAATTTCAAAGAATGTTCCATAACCCAAAAACATGTTCACAAATTTCAAAACGGTTCGGCAATTCAGAATGTTTATCACAATTTCGAAAAATGAAATATTTTTTGAATGTTTATGAACATTCTTTTTGTATTTTTACGAAGAGTTTTTAAATTTCGATGCACTTTTTTTATTTGATGAAAAAAAATATAAATTCAATTTTTTAAAGAAGAAGAAAAAACTTTGAATTTAGAAAAAAAATTGTTGAAAAAATACCGAATTCGATAACATTTTATGAATTTGATGAAGATTTTTTAATATGATGAACATGTTTTGAAAATTTATGATTTTTTAATATGATGAGCATTTTTTGAATTCGATGAATACATTATGTATTTAGAATATGCTCACCGATTTAAAAATAGTTCAAATTTTGAAAAATGTTCAGCGATGTGAGAGAATGTTCCTGAATTTGCAAAAATATGAAAAAGAAAACGGAAAAATGGAAAATTAAAAAGGAAAAAACAAAAAATCAAAGGAGAAAAGAACCAAAAGAAGAAGAAAGAAAACTCAAACCTAGAACCTTCCCAAGACCGGAAACGAGTACTTGAGCCGGCCCAGATGTACCTAGCGGGAGGCTGGGATGTACGCGCGCGGTTGCTATCGGGGGACCTATGCGACAAATTGGATTTGCCGTCGAACTGGAGGATTCCTCCATTGCTGCCTAGCACCATCTCGCGTGTGCGCTGGCCATAGTGGGCCAGCCTAAGAGAATGGTTTTGGGAGGGTTCTACAAGCCAGTATGGACCAAATTCTCATGAACAGATTTTGCATATTTTTTAAAATATCACAAAAATATTTTTTGAACACTTGATTTGTTTTTTAATGCCACAAGATTTTTTTTTTGGAACGATATGAACATTTTTTACAAGTTACGCCAATAAATCTTTACATTACGAGACTCCCTAGTTGGAGGATGGCTAGTTTTCGCTCCAACTTGCCCTGGACTGTGATCCATATGGATCCAATTTTTTCCATATAAATGTATATTCTCCTATGTGAAGTCGTTTGACGAGCCCCTACTTTAGCGTGTCCCTTCCCTCAAGTATAGCTTGCCAAATGCGATGGTGACACACTCGATTCTGCCTTCAAGAGGGAATTGGTTAGGGATTAAGTGTCCCACAATACTCGGACGATCAAAGAGGTATGATCTTGCAATAGTCTCCATGCTTGCTTTGCCAATAAAGCTAAGTTGAACAATTTGATGTCTCTAAAGCCCACCTCCCATGAACTTGGGTTGGTTCATATCTTCGCACAACACCTGAACAATCTTCTGCTAACCCTTCATACTTTCCCACGGGAGTTTAAGAAAAATCCCATTGATATGATCAGAGCGCTCCCAAGGGAGCCCGAAACAAATCATTAGGAAAGTAGGGATATCATGAATTATATACGGACTTCCTTGCCACCCACACACAAAGTCATTTATATCCACCCTTTCACACACTTCTAGATCATATACAAAACATCCATTCTTGGATCACCCCACATCAATGGGGCTGCCCAGATATTTATCTAAGAGGGATCCACTTGGCACATCGAGAATTTTCATGAGTTCTTCACTGGTAGAGCAATAAACACCCTTGATAAAAAATAGAACTTTTCTCTCGTTTGCAGCATGCCATACATTTTTCGCCACGGGTTGATAAAATGTTTTTTTGGTCGCTTCGGCCTCACCCAAAACAAACGTATTGGAGTTTTCACACCAAAAGGAAATAATAGGTTAGCAACTCCGATATCTTATCCAAAAGAAGTGGGTTCATCTTTACAAATGGCTTCCAGAGAGCCGATGCGGCGAGGACAGAAAAAGTATTGGCTCAACGTGGGCACTTTCAAACCGAAAACCAAAATTTGAAACCGAACCGAACCATTTGAAACCAAAATTATTTGGTGCTTAATTTTAAATCGGATTTTGATTGAGAAAAACCGTATACACCGAACTAACCGAATTATGAGTCCACTATAGCCTTGTTTCTCTTCGCGCAAACACAATAAGATAGCCAATTAACATAGATTCATGCAATCACAAGAGCATGGGTCTAGTGCATAGATTATAGGATCTCATGCATGCAAATACTAATTGGTAGCTATTTTTTAATATGATTGACGGCTATGTCTGTACAAAGTATAACAAATAGTTACATGATACACTGCTTCAACAGATGGTGGTGCACATGTATTTTGGTTTTTCGGTTAACCAAACAAACCGAACTGATATATTTTGGTTAATAAGGTTCGGTGGCAATTTTTATCGTGATTATTTCGGTTGTCATTTTTCAGAAACCGAAATTCTAGAAACCCAAATAAACCGAACCGAATTAACCATATAAACCGAATGCCCACCCCTACTCAACGGCCCTGCTGCGTTGCCCGACTCACTGAAGACAAAAAGGAAAAGAAAAAAAAGAGACCCTGCTAGAATGATCACCTCCTTGTAGCTGCAACACGAACCACCCGACGTCCAAATTCTCCAAAAGCGATGCCTTCAAGAAGGAAACAGTGCACAAGCACCGTCATCGCATGATCCTAGATCTTAGGTTTTCACCCTAGAGAAGATCCGCAGTCTCAAAACAATGCTTTCAACAAGGTCACTGCCAAGCACAACTAATTAAGGCAGACCTTAGATTTTCACCCTCAAAGCTATGACTCTGTACTCCTCTTGTGCTGCTGCCCCCACTTGCCAATGTCGCCGCTACGAGTCACAAATCACCAAGGAAAGTCCACATTGCCACGAAGACATGATCTGCCATTACACCGGCGCAGACCTCAGCCACCATGACGTTCTCCGTCACTGTCTTAACCATGGAAATCGAAATACCGACGTTTCCCATAATGTCAACAGATACTGAAGCTTCACTTTACACCCTCTTGAAGCCATTCGGGCTGAAATAGAGGCACACATGAACGAATCCCATCCGACCCAACAATCTACAGGCGTCAAGCACCTAATGAACATCTCCGGCGGAGCATTCCGGAACTCGTCAACGGCCAGATCCATGAGGATCCGCAACCGGCAGAACACCATAGTAGAGCAAACCGGGCAACACCGCCACTACCTGCACCACGCGGAGATGAGTAGCTCAGCCGCACTAAGCCCC
>LR738716.1:7752700-7784567 GCA_902687465.1 Secale cereale
CCCCCCCCCGAGCAAGATATGAGGGGGAGGGGTGGCGGCTGCGCTAGGGTTCCGCTTGAGTCGCCCCTTTACATAGGAAATTTCATAGGTAAAACATTTCAAATACCACTGTAGCACCGTAGGAGTTTCCGCTTATTTTACTTTTTCCCAAACAGGGTAGCGCAGGTGATCGGTCACCGTCTTTGGTTTTCAGCGGTAGCTGTTTCCATACAATCTCTTTCCTCAAAAAAAAAGGAGTGTTTCCATAAATAAATGTCTTTCCAAACTGTGAAAAAAAAGCAATCCGAATCCTTTTGGGTTCCATCAGCTTCGTTAAATATGGAGCAGGTGGCCACAACGGCGATCGTCTCCCAGAACGTGGACGCAGAAAGAAACTTGCGACGATGCCGCCGTCGCTACGGAAGGACGTGGCCTTGTTCGAGTCCGAGCTTACATCCATCCAGGTCGCCATCCTCTGCTGCGACCAACTCGAGGACCCCGACGTCCAGACCATGATCTGGGTCCGTCAGCTCCGCGACCTAGCCTACGACATTGAGGACTGGCTCAGCCTCGTCGCCGGCACCTCCTCTCGGTTCACCCGGTGGTTCCGCCGCGTCGTCCGCAGGCTCACCACCGTCCCCGACCGCCTCCTCATGGCCACCGAGCCGCGGGAACTCTGGAGGCGCGTCCTCGAGGTGGCCGAGCGGCGGAAGCGCTACAGCTACGCCCTGGGCCAGCAGATCGGAAGGGCCATCACGCGCCACGCCGGCAGCGGCGGCCTCGTCGGCATGGACGGGCCGCGGGACGAGGTGGCGGCGATGGTGACCGGAGCGGGCTCGGACGGGTTGAAGGTGGTGTCCATCGTCGGCATGGCCGGCTCCGGGAAGACCACGCTTGCCAGGGAGGTGTATGGGCTGGTCGGTGAGGGGTTCGATTGCCGCGCGTCCGTGTCGGTCGGCCGGGGCTCCGACATTGCCAAGGTGCTCGGCGACATGCTTTACCAAGTGGACAGCGAGTACAGAGGGCGAGCTGTTGGTGGTGCCTATGGTGTAGGTATCTTGATTAGGGAGCTGCAGGACAATTTCCAAGACAAGAGGTACGCACGCTGTGGCACTTGCCCTACACATGCATCATCCATCAACCATTTGATAAAACTTACTCTAGAAGTCATGCATGCATGTTTCCTCTTGCTTGACATGTTACATTTATGCTCTCTGATTGATCACACTTCCTTTTGGTCATGACGCTAGGTATCTTGTCATGGTTGATGATGTATGGAGTGTTCAACATTGAGAGATCCTCAACAACTGTTTTCCGGAGAACAATCTCGGTAGTCGGATAATCACCACGACAAGAATTGAGGCTGTTGCGAACGCCGCAGGTGACCGTGTTTACAGGACTCGCCTTCTTGACGAAGCCGACGCCGAGACTTTGTTTTGCCAAAGAACCTTTGGGGATGTGGGTGGGTGCCCTGCCCATTTGAAGGATGTTTCAACTCAGATCATGAGAAAGTGTGGGGGTCTGCCATTAGCTATAGTCAGCGTGGGTGGCTTGTTAGCCAGCAAGGCGGACACAAGAGATGAGTTTGAGCGGTCTGGCTTGAAATGGCGGGAAAATTCAGAGCTAGAAGACATGAAACAGATCATCAAACTTAGCTACAATGATCTTCCTCCTCATCTCAAGCCATGCCTACTGTATCTGAGCATATTTCCGGAGAACCATGATATCGAAAATTCGAAATAGAGCGTCTTACGAGGCGATTGACTGCAGAAGGGCTCATCAATGAATGTTATTGCAGAGACATGGAGGAAACAACGACAAACTACATAAATGAGCTCATTGACAGAAACTTAATCCAGCCATCACGGCTGAACCATGATGGCACCCATCGGAGCTGCATTGTTCATCCAGTAATACATGATTTCATCGTGTGCATGTCCATGGAAGATAATTTTGTTACTCTAGTACATGCTCAACAAAAATTTCTCCCGCCTGGCTATCGCACCGTCCGACGGCTGTCTTTGTTGAATAGCGATAAATATGACCAGGCTGCCGTACAAATAGATGGGGTGAAAGTTTCTCGTGCTCGCTCCATCACCGTATTTGCTCACACGGGTGGCATGCCTCGTCTGAATTATTTCAGTGTGCTGCGAGTTCTAGACCTCCAAGACTGTGAAGGTCCACTGTGCCTTGATGGTCTCTGCAGATTGTTGCTTCTGAGGTACCTGAACCTCAAGGGAACTGATGTCAGCAAGCTGCCACCAAAGATTGGGGAGCTAAGATGCCTAGAAACACTGGATGTGAGATCCACAAAGGTAAAAGAGCTACCTCCCAGCATTCTCAAGATGGAAAAGCTAAAGCATTTGCTTGCTGGAAATGCGAGGTTGCCTACTGGGATAGGCAAGTTGAGGTCTATGATGATAGTTTCGTGCAGCAATATCGGGACAAGCGCCGATTCGGATATCCTTCAAGAGCTCGGTGAAATGGCAAGCTTGAGTGAACTGGACTATTTTGTAATTTTACACAGATGTCTGGTGATGAGAAACAAGTCAAGTTTCCGAGCGAGGGATTTAAGAGTCTTAGGAAGCTTTCCATTCGATGCAACTCGCCATCAGTGACCTTCATGACCGGCGCTCTATCGAAGGTTCGAGTGCTTGAGCTGAAATTGGAAGAACGCGTTTCGGAGAAGTCAAGTGGTGTGTGTGGCATAGAGCATCTGCCACACCTGAAGCGCATGCTCATGGAGTTTTCACAGCATGATGTGGGTGCTGCAGCAGCAATGGCTCTAGTCAGGAAGGTTATTGAGACGGGCCACCCTAGTTGTGAAGTGATCACCGTGAATGTTGATAACTAGCGAGAGCCACAAATTGAGTTTGGAGCATTGCGTGCATTTGATTCCAAGCAAGCATGAGGTAGTCAATGTTCATCGCAAAACACTTCCGTAAATAGGTGGTGCTCTAATGACTACGTAGTGAGTTGGTTTTTGAATACCTAAATGTCTCTAGGAATTATCATTCCTCAAATAAAATGTGTGATGTTTTCTGCTATTTTCCCTTGTTTCTTCGCCCATGAGTATCATCATGCTATAGAGTAATTGCTAAAGTGTCCATGAGGCTCAAACCCGTTTTTGTAATTATTGTTGTGTACATCAGAAAGTACTCCGGGAGAGAATATTATAGAAGTAATACTAATGCAGCTGAAAATCCCTCTCCGAAGAGAATGTTTTAAAAGTACCCGATCACCTGAAAATATTGACAAATTTGCGAACTTGTCTGGTGATCGCAAACATCAATACGGGAACCACAACTTGTGGTGAATTCGTGGGGGAATGATTCCACCCTCCAGGGTTCAAATTATGGTGCCCACATTGTCTCCCGTACAATCTTTCTATAAACTCCTGGGATGTCCAGTGATCGGAGGCGCTAGGACTCTGTAAATATAACCTCCTAGGAGGCATGTACTTTCTCACCTTTTCAATGCAATGCAACGCAAAAATCGCTTTGCGTTTCCTCGAAAAAAAAATCTTTCTATAAAAATAACTTGAGAAAATATCGGATTTGCACTAACACCCACCAAGTATGATAAGACTGATTAGAGAAAAAACAGATGGTGGATAAAAGCAGAAAACACGGGCGCTCATACAAAGCAGTTTTTGGATCGTTAATCTGGAAGTTATGAATATTCACTCCATGTTGTAAAAAGAGCCTCACGCACTTCATGTCTCGCGGTTTTCAAAATACCAGTATTTCTTACAGGGAGAAAGAAAAAAGAGGAAAAAAGAGTCTCACATACACTGCGCATATCTTATTAGTGGGCCGGGCTGAGCAGCGGCCCGCTCACAGCACGGAAATTCAAGCAAATAGTTGGCCCGTTTTGCCTGCCGATCTTGAATCCTTTGCCAGGTCTGTCTGGGTTCCGCATCCACTTCTTTAAATACTCCTACGGTCCTTACCTGGTGACCACAGAAGCCACGATCGTCGCAGAAACTTGCGACGATGCCGACGTCTCTACCAGACGACGTCATCTCCGAGATACTCTCCTGGTTGCCGGTGAAGTCGGCGTGCCGATTCCGACGCGTGTCCAGGGGGTGGCACACGCTCCTCTCTGACCCCGCGTTCATGGCAGCGCACCACGTCCGCAACGATCCGCATCTCCTCCTCGTTACCAACTCTTTCCATGGTTTACCCGGCGAAGGACCTAGCGACCTGCGGCTGGTGGACATGGACGGCGGCATCCTAAGGGTGGTCGAGGCCGCAGGTGACTTCTGGACCATCTTCTCCGGCCCCAATGGCCCTGTCTGCGCCACCCGCCACTATGACGTCCTCAACTTGATCGATCTCACGACAGGAATTGTGCTGAGGACTTCCACAGAGATGGACTATGGAGACTATACCTTTGGCATCAGCTATGCCGCCCGGTCAGGCATGTACAAGGTGGTTCGTATCACGAATAGTAGTGCACATGGTCAGCAACAAACTTGCACGGTTCTCACATTATTAGAAGGCGCTGAAGGCAGAATATGGAGGAAGGTTCTGTCGCCACCAACTACAGCCGACGGCCGTTGTCACCAAAATTGTGTGGCGACGATAGATGGTGTCATCTACTTCCTTTATGGCTCGGCGAACGTTGTACTCTCCTTTGACCTCGAGACCGAGGAGTGGAAGGAGCCAGTCAAATGTCCAGTTAGATCAGGTGGTGAGTTACCAAAGAAGTTTCGTATGGTTGAGCTCGATGGTACCCTTTGCATTGTTCACTTGGTGGGGCGCCAGACTAGCCGTCGTCATGCAACTATATGGCTCATGTCTGATTTCGCCGGGGGCACGTGGGTCAAGACGTACACGATCCTTATGCCTCCAACCATAGATTTCGTGAGGCCTTTGAGGATGATGCGTCGTGATGGGAAGTTATTGTACTATTGCTTCCATTTTGGTGAGGCAACTCCGTCGCTGGAACTCTATGATCCGCTCAATGGGACATGCACACACTTAGCGAAGCATCCACGTAACCTCTTGGGTGATGTTGGTGTTTGGGGATTGCACCTGAAGTGTTTTGTCTCAACCAAGATGTCGCCGGTGGCTACACCAGATGAATCCTTGATCTCTTTTATAAAGGATTTTTTTGACAAGCCAAAACCACGTGAATCCTTTATGTCTTTTATAAAGGATTGTTTTGACTAGCCAAACAATGTGATCTGATGTAACCTTAAACCGAATCTCTCGTGTGCCCTTGTAAGCTACTATGTTTTTTTGTTGGAGGCGTTGAGGAACACGAAGATGCGAAGAGCGGGGCTCGGTTATGTAAGAATTTTTTAATGTAGCTTTATTTATTTTGAAGGAGAGGTTGGGATCGAACCTTTCATGGTGACGAGCTGCGACCTTATCCAGAGATGATGCACATTATTCCATGGCATAAATGGGCTTTGAATTAACTCAACAATTTTTCGTGGTGACGCAAGCGCGTATATGTGAGCGTTTGTTGCGTCTCTAATGTGTTAAAGAAACACTATCCATGACCGTCTGTTATTTTTCATATGGAATACTTTTCTAACGAGTAGCAGGAATATTACCGAAAATCAGTGTGTTACTTTTCATGTGGAATACTACTGTTTATTCTATCTAATGATGATGAAGTGATAGTCCTCTGTCTTTAGTTTCAGCAATTGTCACGAATCACGTTCCAATCTCTTTCCAAATTGTTTAAACACTAGTAGGTTGTAGTTTCCGTACACAACACGTCCGAGACCGTGTCCGCTGACCTGAACCCTTTTGGAAGTCTGTCTGGGTTCCATCAGCTCGATTAAAGACCGGCGGCTTAGGGATGTCAACCGGATCCCATTTAATCCCGTTTAAACCTATTATATAATCAAACAGTTCAAAAATTTGTTTTTTTTTCTGGAAAAATGAACTATGAAGCTAGGAAAAGCTAACTAAACGGGATTTATGGACACCATTTATTTGCCACTTACATCCTACAAATCATTCTAAATCAGTCGGGTCAGTTGCCGTCCGATCCATCGTACCTAAGCCGTCAGATAGCGCAACACCGCTTTGTCGCTTTCCTTCCTCCATCAAGCGTAGGTCCTTGGCTTCGTTCTTCCTCCAGCACAAGTGGCAATTCGCCGCTCATACCGACAGTAGCGACGCCGGTGAGCAGCGCGCGGCGGCCATGGCTGATGTTGTGATGCGGCACACGGTGGCGACAGCGGAAGCGGTGACACAACGCCATGGTTGCTGCGATGGAGCGTTGACGACGACGCCAGATGCTTCGATGCAGCGACGGCAGGGACGGGGTGTTGCAACGCAACATGGGGCGGCATGGCGGGAGCTGCGATGCAACGCCGGTGACGACAGCGAAAGCGGCGACGAAACGCGGTGGTTGCTGTGATGCAGCACCGGCAACGATGGCGGATGCTTCGATGCAGCGCCGGCGGGGACGGGTGTTGCAACGCAGCACGCGGCGGCCATGGCGGGACCTGTGATGCAGCGTCGGTGACGGCGGCGGATGCTGCGATGCATCGCCGGCGGCGACGGGTGGTGCGACACAGCATGCGGCAGTCACGGCAGAAGCTCGCGATGCAGCGCAGTGACGACAGGGGGAGCTGCTATGCAGCACGGGAATGCTAAGATGCAGCCACTGCAGAGCCTCAACGCAGCCACGTCGGAGCTTCACTGCAGGCACGACCAACGAGTCGTCCCCTCCTCCATTGCGCTGCTGCTGCTTGTCTATCCACGAACGAGAAAGGGAAAAGAAACATAAACGAGAAAAGGAGTCACACCTAAGATCTGAGCTATTACGAAAATTTTGTGGTCAAAATACATGGTGTCATGTACTTCCTTTACAACTTCCTTTATAGCTCGCAGAACGATCGGATGATGCCTCTTAGGGTGATGTGCCATCACAGAAAGCTAATGTACTATTGCTTCCATAGTTGTGGGGCAACTCCGATGCTACAAGTGTATGATCCGATCGATAGGGCATGCACACACCTAGTGATTCTTCCGGGCAACCTTTCGGGCCGGGTTGGTGTTTGCGGCTTGCACTTGAAGTGTTTTTTCTCATCTAATATCTCACTCGTGGCTGAGCGGCAGGCCTAGTTAGCTAGGAGTATCAAATCTTGACATGTAAGCATCAAATGAATCCCTTGTTTCTTGTGTAAATGATTTTTTTCGACAAACCAATTAATGTGACCTGATGTAACAATGACTGGACCTCTTGTGTGGACTTGTACCCTATGATATATCTATGATGTTTGCTTTATTGGAGTAGGGCCTTGGGACGGCAATTCCCGAGAAATTATTTGATGAATTTATTTATAGCACGTGTCCGTGCTGATTGTGCTTATAAATATGAAGTCGTTGGATACCCTTGTGTCTATGCTGATTATGCTTATAAATTTAAGGGTCTTTTACATTTGTGCCTCTCACTTGAGTCCACTATTCAGATTTGCCCATAATTTTGAAGCATGCTCAAATTTGCCCCTCCGCCGCTACCTTACACCGCTACCTTACAGAAAAGCCCTTCCGTGCCGTTTTCGTCCGGTCAAACGGGTTTGATCATTTTCTGAGCGTTACCTGGACATTTTTGCCCTTGTCTCACTTACACATGAGACTAACTCTAAAAAATAAAAGAAAAAAAATATTTCTCTCACAACTTTGTTTGTATCACCTACGTGTGGGACCCACTCTAAAAAATAAAAGGAAACAATAAGTCAAAGTTAGACAAGTCAGCAGGGACCACGTGTCATTATCTCTTAATTAATAGGTTTAATTTTTTAGTTAGTAGAAGGCCCACGAGTCCGTGGCACATTTAACAGTATGTATTAGGCTAAACAAGTCTTAACCACGACCGCTAAACGCCGATGTGTGCTTATGGCCGTTGGCGATGTACGGGATAGTGCTTGAGTAGCTAGGGGCTGCAAAGCAGGCATGCGAGGTTCCTGGCGGGTAGCGGAAGTGGACTGAGGTGGCCGGAGGGCGTTGGGTGGCCGGGACAACCGGCAGCATTGAGCTCGAGCGGCAGTGACGGGCGGCGCTCGGCGCGAGAGGGTCAGAGGGCACGATGGCTCAGCAAATAGAGGCCACCAGCATCCAATTGAGCTCTCACACATTTCCCCTCAGCCAATTTGGAGCTTCTCCCTCCCCTTCCCCATCTCCAACGATGAGTGCCGCCGCCATCCGAGGTTGATGTCGTTGCTTCCGGCACACCCTCTCCAAATCCTTGCGCTAAGAGCCCCTCCTCGAGCTCCCTCTTCCTTTGCGCTCGCTAATTTCATGCTTAGGAGGTCCCCGGTGAGTTCCCGGTGACAACCATCACCATCCGTTGCTTCACACCGCCGGGAACTGGATCCGATGGCCGCCTGTGCGCCCAACTAGCGCGAATCAAGAGCAATGGAGCGATGATGAGCGCAGAGCTGCCATGCCGGCGAGCCTGCTACGGGCAACCGACGCATGCCACCGCCGATTCTGTGCACGCCGGATGCAAGAGAGAGGGGGTAGAGAATAGACTTTTCATTTTATTTTTTGGTTGGCCCACATGTAAGTGATACAAACATAGGGTGAGAGAAATAGTTTATTTTCCTTTTATTGTTTTGTGTGGGTCCCATGTGTAAGTGACACATGGAGACAGGGGCAAAATGTCCAGCTGACACTAAAAACCAGTCAACGTTCTTTGACCAGACAGAAATAGCACCGAAGGGCATTTATGAAAGGTCACCTACAACAGAGGGGCAATTTTGAGCATGCTTGGAAGTAAGTGGCAAATCTGAATAGTGGGTTCAAATTAGAGGCACAAATGTAAAAGACCTAAAATTTAAAGTACACTCAAGTGCTCTTAGACGTGCTTCAAATTTAGTCCCAAGACAGTTTCCTAGTGATCGCGCTGTTGCCCCAGCCATCGTTCCGATTTTGGACTATGTTGTTGGTTGTATGGACCGTTGTTCTATCTATAAAGCGGGGCGAGAGCCTATTTCGAGAGACATTTTCCCAGTGTTATTCTTGGCATTGCAGAAGAAGTTTAATCATCACCTTCATTTTTTCATGACCATTAATTGTTTATTAGTAAACGGAGATAAGATAGCCTTGCTGGGTATGCACAACTGAATCCACTTAGACATGCCTGGAACTAGTCTGATCTACTCTAAGCCGGACAACAACAGGGCATGAACTCTGGCTCCTCGGACAATGCATGAATCTAGAGAGCTCAGTCTGGATGCGCCGAGTCAGCTGGTTCTGAACTTAATTATTGGGATAGTGCTACCAGGTTTTCGCCCCACGGCATCCGTTTCGATGGCGAGCGGATGTGGTGGGTTTCCTGGTAGTGCTCGAACTCGCTCTACCCTCTTTCCTTCTTCTCGTTAATTTGGACTAGTCTGTATTTCCGTTCTCTAGTAATGGAAAAGTGGTAAAGCCCGGTTCGAAAAAAATGTACGGCTCCTATATTTTAAGTCACAAAACCACACGGTGGCCAGACTTTGCGAACACGATCCTTGGGAACCACGGTGATGGTTATTAGCTTCTCGCCTCACAGACGGCCCACACGAGGCTCTTTTGCTGGAAAACTAGCGTGGCCCGGCCTACTCTAACCCTAATCCTAGCCGACGTCCGCTTACCACTACCAGACGATCGGGATGGACGACGGCGGCGCCTCCGCCGCTGCAGGCTCGTTGTTGCCGAGGGATGCCATCTTCGACATCCTCACCTGGGCGCCGTTCAAGTCCGTGTGCCGCTTCCGGTGCGTGTCCAAGGATTGGATTGCCCTCATCTCCGGCCCCGCCTTCATCGCCCAGCACAGGTCACGCTCGGGGCCGCTCCTCATCGGCAGCTACTGCCTCCCCAACGACGGCGGCCTGCATGTGATGGACGTAGAGGGCAACGTCCTAAGGACCGTCAAAGGCTTAGGCCCCTTCCCTTACGTCGCCTCGAGCGTCGGCAACCTAGTCAGTGTCCTCTGCACTGGAGCCCACAGCACCTGCTTGGTCGATGTCACCACCGGTAAGGTGCTTCTGACCAGCCCAACATCGGGGAACAGCAAGCTCCATGCCGTCAGCCTTGGCCGTGCCGCCGTCTCCAACTCGAGCAAAGCCGTCCGCATCACCGAAATCTTCTCGTACATTGGCGAATATGGCGTTGTTCAATCCCAGCAGACATGCGAGGTTCTCACGTTAGGGCATGACAATTATGAGTGGAGGCAGGCACCACCGCCCCCATCCCTTGTCCGCATGCACAATTTCATAGGCTTGACTGCCGCTGTCAATGGTGTCGTGCACTTCCTCTCTCAGCAAGAGCCTGTAGGCAACAGTTTTCTTTGTTTCGACCTCGAGAGCGAAGAGTGGGGGAAGACAATCCAAGGCCCATTGAAAGAAGACACTGAGCTGTGGGGCCAGACCAGGTTAATCCACATAACACAACTCAAGGATACCCTGTGCATGATCCAGACGGAGAAACACGAGGCTGAACAATGCACCAACATATGGCTCCTAATTGATGCGGACAATAGCATATGGATGAAGGCGTATGCGATCCCGATGCCCATGTCTGTTGATATGGTCCAGCCATTGACAGTAATGGCGGATGGTGTAAAATTGCTGACAGACCACCATACTAGACGCTCGTTGGTTCCCGTGTTGCGAGTGTACGATCCCTCTACCAGGACATTCACGGATGCGGTCAAGCTGCCAGAAGACACCATTGGCCGAGTCTTTCTTTGTGACTTGCACTTGCATTGCTTTGGTGCCGGCAAGATCGTCTAATGCCAGCCGCGCAACTCACCTCAACCTTCAATGTGCGATTTTTTTGTATCTAGCGACGCAAGCCATTATTGTTCATCGGTCAAGGACATCTGCAAATTCATAGACATCAGATAGCTTCTTAATCTTATTCTTGTGCAGTGAACAACAGGTTTAATTACCAGCTTCAGTTTCTTGAGTTAGTTTCCTTGTCTACATGCTTTGGTTTGCTTTGTTAGTGCAAGTACTTTCACTTTGCTATGTATGGCCTAGACATCATGCAAAGTCCTAGTCCTGGTTTAGGTATAATTCGTCGGATGAAATAAAAAAAATTTGGTTTAGGTCTAATAGTGATCAAGGCAGCCATGATTAGTTCTCTGGAAAGTGACCATGTCTAGTTCGTACAGGAAGTGCACTCCGAGTCCAAGATAGAGTATATGAGGTGCCTTTGGCAAAAACTTTTGTGTGTGTGTGTGTGTGTGTGTGTGTGTGTGTGTTCGTGACGTTTAGCAGGAGTTTGTATCAAAACACATGGCCGAAGGTGGCGTCACTGTTGTCTCGTTGCCAACAGATGCCATCTTTGACATCCTTTCCTGGACGCCGATCAAGTTCGTATGCTGCTTCAGATGCGTCTCCAAGGAGTGGCTATGCCCCGGCCTTCATCTCTCAACATAAGTCAAGCGGCACATCAGAGTTGCTCCTCGTCGCTGTCTACAATGTGGTCGATCAGCCCCACGGGGATATTGTTATGAATGTGATTGACAAGGAAGACAACTTTGTTTGGACGATCAAAGCCATAGGTTTTCTTCCCTGTTGTCCGCTCGAGTTTTGACAACCTTGTTTGTTTTATTTTCGGAAAGGAGGCTTGCCTCCGGCCTCTGCATCTTTCGATGCACACAGCCATATTTATTAAACAACGGTATTCAAGTACGGTTCCAACAAGTCTGCTCGAAGCACAAACAAATAGTCTGAAAATAAAGAAAAGCAAGGCCACAACCGGCAAAATAGGATATAGAAGACTAAACTCCTATCCTATTATTGGACCGCCATCCAAACCGGTTATAAGTATCCCGTGCAACCATCTCCCATCGGCTGCACCCAATATCCTCATGCGCCCTGTGGTCCGCATGTGTGAGTAAGGACCACGCACGGATCCAAGTGGAAGCTCTCAAGATCACCAGCAAAAAATTTGTGATAGTTTGTCTGTTAAAGGTAACATCATTCCCACAATTCCATATAGCCCAAAGCAAAGCACAAGCTCCAACGCGAATGTATGCTGCTAACTGAGACGCTACCCCAGCCAACCAATCTGTTACGAACCGACAAATATGAAGGGTCATTAGCGAACCGACATTAGAGTGTCGTTAGTCAGTTATTAGTGTCCAAGCGTCGTACGGACACATCGGTCCGTACATGCGCCTCTTTGTACAGACGCCTATTCGATGCGTCCCAAATCCTTGTATAAATATATGATTCTCAAATCAATGGAAGCACTTGATCATTCGCACAATCATCTTTTACTTTTACACAATCATCGAACAGGTGAGCTATTATGGATGGTGGAGTGACATTGAACGATGCATGAATAGTCCTCCAAAGTAACTTAGCAAGCGGACATTTAATAAAGAGATGCTCTATTGTTTCATCCTGATCACAAAAAGCACATCTTTTACTGTCTTCCCATCTTCGCTTGGCTAAATTATCTTTCGTAAGAATTACGCCCTTATGCATGAACCACATAATTTTTTTATTTTAAGAGGAACTTTGATTTTCCAAATATGAACAGACTTCGGGATAGTTCCTGTGTTAATCAAATCCAAGTAGATTGATTTAACCGAGAAAACTCCCGACCTGGATAACTTCCATTGCATAGAGTCTGGAACATCTGAAAGGTTAACCCTCATTAACCTACGCACTAGATGTAGCCATCTATCCCAGCGTTCCCCTATGACAGACCGCCTAAACTGCATATTGATCGGAATGGATCCTAGCACTGATGCAACAGAAACCTCTTTCCGTTGTGCAATGTTGTAAAGAGAAGGATATTGCAAGGCCAGTGGCGTTCCTCCTAGCCATGCATCTTCCCAAAATCTGGTGTGTTGTCCATTTCCGACCGTGAATTTAGTCCTGTTGAAGAAGGCGACCTTTGTTTTCAAAACCCCTTTCCAAAACGGAGAATCAGACGGTTGCACCGTAACCTATGCTAACGATTTGGAATGGAGATATTTATTTCGCAATAATTCGATCCAAACACCTTCGGTTTCGATCGATAAACGGTATAACCATTTGCTCAAGAAGCACTTGTTTTTCACCTCCAGATTCTCAATCCCCAACCCTCCCTGTTCCTTGGGTCGGCAAATTACAACCCACTTAGTCAACCTATATTTAACCTTATTCTCATCTATTTGCCAAAAAAATCTCGATCTATAAAAGTCTAATCGTTTCCTTACCCCCACTGGGACTTCAAAGAAAGATAGAAGAAACATTGGCATGCTAGTGAGAACCGAATTTATAAGGATCAGTCTTCCTCCATATGACAAGAGTTTGCCCTTCCAGCAACTCAGTTTCTTTTCTAACCGATCCTCAATGCACTTCCATTCTTTATTTGTGAGCTTGCGATGATGAATTGGGATCCCTAAGTACGTAAAGGGCAATGACCCTAATTCACACCCAAATAGTTGTCTATAATTTTCTTGTTCTTCTTTGGCTCTTCCAAAGCAGAAAAGCTCACTCTTATTAAAATTGATTTTCAAACCCGACAATTGTTCAAAGAGGCACATTACTAGTTTCATGTTTCTAGCCTTGGCAAAATCATTCTTCCATGAAAATAATGGTGTCGTCGGCATATTGGAGGATGGAGACCCCACCATCAACTAAGTGTGGGATAAGACCACCGACTTGGCCATCTTGTTTCGCTCGATTAACAAGAACCGCCAACATGTCAACCACAACATTAAAAAGGATTGGAGACATTGGGTCCCCCTGTCTCAACCCTTTAAGCGTCTGAAAATAATGACCGATATCAGCATTTACCTTGATTCCGACACTACCCCCTTGTACAAAAGATTCGACTTGTTTCCTCCATTCCTGATCAAATCCTTTCATACGCAGAGCCTGTTGTAAAAATGGCCACTTAACTTTATCATACGCCTTTTCGAAATCCACTTTGAGTGCCACCCCATCGAGCTTCTTCGAGTGTATTTCGTGAAGGTTTCATGAAGTACGACCACTCCCTCAAGGATGTGTCGTCCTGGCATGAAGGCAGTCTGGGTTGGATTTACTACCAAATGTGCTATCTGTGTCAGACGATTAGTGCCAACCTTAGTAAAAATCTTGAAACTCACATTAAGCAAGCATATCGGTCTGAATTGCTCAATGCGAATTGCTTCCGACTTCTTTGGTAAAAACGTGATGGTACCAAAGTTTAGCTTAAAAAGCTGAAGATGGCCATTAAACAGGTCATGGAACATAGGCATCAAATCTCTTTTAATAATTCCCCAACATTTCTTATAGAACTCTACCGGGAAGCCATCTGGACTAGGTGATTTGTTATTTTTCATTTGTATTATAGCATCAAACACCTCCTTCTCAGAAAAAGGTGTCGTTAGCACCTCATTCTCATCGTCCCGGAGTTGTGGAATATCGTCCACCAAGCTCTCATCGAGAGTAACATGATTCTCTTCCGGAGCCCCGAACAGCGTTTTATAATAGTTGGTGATATACATTTTTAGATTATCGTGGCCTACAATCGTTCCCTCATCCTATTCAAGTTGAATAATTCTCTTTTTCTTATGCTTCCCATTGGCAATCATATGGAAAAATTGTGTGTTGTTATCACCTTGAACAACCCGGCGCACTTTCGCTCGGAGTGCCCATTTTAACCCTTCCTCCTGAAGTAGCTTCGCCAAATTGACTTCTGCTTCCCTTTTATGAACCCGTCCGTCAATACTTAATGAACAGTTTTCAGCCTTAATGTCAAGCTCATTAATAACGGTCAACAACCGTTCTTTTTCTTTCCTATAAACCCCACTGTTATTCTTAGCCCATCCCCTCAGGAATTGTCTAAGATGTCGAATTTTAAGCTGCCATTTATCATTATTCGAAACTCCTCTCGTTTCCACTGCCCATTCCTTAGCAATGAGCTCGAGGAAATCCTCCCTCTCGAACCACGCTGTTTCGAAGGAGAAGATATTCTTATTACCCTGATAGACCACTTCACCGGAGTCGACAAGAAGAGGAGTATGATTAGAAATTCCTCTCTGTAACGCCCGCACCATTACTAAAGGGAATTTTTGTTCCCACTCGATACTTGTGAGAACTCTATCAAGTTTTTCATATGTCGGATAAGGAAGTGTATTCGCTCAAGTAAACTTCCTTCCGATGAGGTCGATGTTGTCACCACAAATAAGGTGTCCGTGACATGCCTCGAATAGGACGGGGTCAACGAGGTCTACACCATCAGCCTTGGCCGCGCCACAATGTCCAACTCAAGTCATGGAGCAAGATGGATCCAATCCACATATTTGAGCTTAACTACACCTAGTGCATGATCCACACATAGGTACACCATCTATGTTTTTTTGAGATAACCTGCTAGGCTTTATTCATCATCAGGGATGGCAACGGGTGTCCATCACCCATTACCCACATACCCTGCGGGTAAAAACTCTATCAAGGTAAGGGTATGAGATGAAAAATTACCCATGGGTGTATAAAATAGGAAAACTTCAAACCCATCGGTTAGAGCGAGTACGGGTATGGGATCATATAACCCATACCTGTGTACCCATGTACCCTATAAAATATGAGAAGTGGGCCTTTGTATTTTGGTTGAACTTGTTTATTGTTATGATGTGTTGTTGTTTATATACTGTGATCATATGTTGTTGTGTTTGATTATGCGTTGCTCAAGTTGGCAAACATGGGTATTTTTACTCGTGGGTACCCATTTACCCTGTCGGGTATGAGAAAAAATTCTACCCATTGACGAGTATGGGTACGGGTGATGGGTAAGCTCAGAGAAGACGGGTAAGGGTATGGGGAGTCTCCACCCGTACCCAAACCTGACGGGTGCCATCCCATCATGTGGTATGGATACATATATTACAATGGGTTCACGTGGATGCCCCAGCCAAATGTGGCGACCCTGATCCATAGTAATTAAGTGCATGCCTACCAAGATTATGTGGCTCAAAGTTTTAGCTCCTAGACTCTTAATTGAAATTACAAGAATTAATGAGTTTGCCACGATAAAATTTCTTTAACTACTCCACCATAGTTGTCTCCTGATCATTCCTTGTTGTGCTTTACCACTGTCTCACAGTCTGACGCAATAACAAGATTTTGAAGCCCAAGACAAGTGATAGTCCCTCATGACAGGCAATTGCTTCTAGACTTGGCGGGTCTGTCATTCCCCTAATCACGAAAGCCAATGATTCCAGGTATCCCCCTAGGCGATCTCTCCACACAACCGCAGTTGAACTCACCCCATGTGAAACTAGCGCATCGACAATGATCTTGATATGCCCTGCCATTGGAGGGATCCACCTCTTTAGCTGAACTGTGCTGAAATTTGAGATGGGCTTTAGGCCCATATAGCAATTCCTGAAAAATCTCTAGGGGCCCATGTGGGTTTATTGGCACAAGGTGTAGTGCGAAGTTTAGTCTCACCCCGGAAGTGGAAGAGGAGTTGGATCTCCTTATAAGGGATTCTCTTCCACGTGCTATTGGAGCTTGATAAGAGAAGAGGCCCTCACGCACTCCTCCTCCGCCGCGCCGCTGGTTGCGGGATTGAGCCGAGCCGAGCTCATACCTATGCCCGCCGCGTACACGGTCGACGGGAGAGCAGGTCTCCGAAACCCCGCCTCTCCGGATCCTGTACGAGAGAGGGGCGAATAGGTTTTTGGGAAGCGACTACGCGACTGCTCGCCATTCGTCTACTTCCTCTATGTTCGCATCGCCCTCGTCATCACCATGTCCACCGACGCCGAACGTGCTGCCGCCGACAAGAAGGCAGGCGAGGATGCTGCTGCCGTCACCGCCGCCGCGGCCTCTCCATGGCCTACTGGAGGGTATAACTCGTTTATCCTGTTCCTACTGTTTTCTGTTTTAGGCATGCTAGCGTTATATGTAGATTTGTCTATAATTAGCATAGTATGTGCTTGCATGATTGAATATCAGTATGCAATTGTTTGTGTCAATGCCATGCTAGTATTTTATTCCTGGATTAAATTAATCGAAAAATTGCCTATTTACTCAGCAATCCAAAAACCTATTATGTGTAGGAATTTTTCGACAAGTGGCTTTGCCGCTGCACTGAAACCGGATAAGTTTACCGGTACATACTTTAAGCGTTGGCAGACAAAGACCACTTTATGGCTCACGGCTATGAACGTATTCTGGGTCGCCGGTGTGCCCACGGGACCGATTGCCCCTGAACAGGAGAAGACGTTCAGGGAGGCCACCGTCGTATTTCTCGGAGCACTTCTTAGTGTGATCGGAGATAAACTGGTCGACGCATATTTACATGTGCGTGTCGCCAAGGACTTGTGGGAGGCGCTCGAATCTAAATTCGGGGCCACCGATGCTGGAAGTGAGATGTATATTATAGAGCAGTTCCACGATTACCAGATGGTTGAAAACCATCCTGTGCTGGAGCAGGCTCATGAGATAATATGCATCATTAAGGAGCTTGAACTTCTGAAGTGCGAGTTACCAGGCAAGTTTGTCGCGGGCTACATAATCGCTAAGCTCCCTAATTCCTGGAGGAACTTTTCCACTACTCTGAAACATCATAGGCGTGAATTCTCAGTGGAGGATGTCATTGGCCATTTGAGTGTTGAGCAGAACTCAAGGGCAAAGGACTCGAATGGGAAAGCGGTCGAAGGGACTTTTGTCGCCAACATGGTGAACCAGAGGAACTCCAACTCCCACAAGCCCAAGGGAAAGAACGGTGTCCAACACAATACCGACTTTAAGAAAGGTAAGAAGACCTTCAAGAAGAACAAGAAGGATGAGGGCTGCTTTACTTGTGGTTCGGTTGAACATTGGGCCAACAAGTGCCCAAACAAGTACAAGAAGCCAGGACAGGACTCCAAGTCTGTCAATATGATTGTGGGCAACAATGAGAATGGTGCATCTGGGTACGGTAATTTATTTACTGTTTTTTCAGTGTTTCAGCCCAACAATTGGTTGGTGGACACATGTGCAGGTGTTCATGTGTGTGCTGACATTTCATTGTTCACTTCTTAACAAGTCACAGACCACGGGTCCGTATTGATGGGGAATGGCGCGAGTGCTTTTGTTCATGGTGTTGGCATGGTCGATCTGAAGTTTACTTCGGGAAGGATCATGCAGCTAAAGAACGTGCAGCATGTCCCCGCCATCAAGAAGAACCTCGTTAGTGGCTCCCTTCTATGTAGAGAAGGGTTTAAGTTGGTTTTCGAGTCTAATAAATTAGTTGTTACGAAATATGGACTCTTTGTTGGAAAAGGTTATGAGAGCGGAGGAATGTTCCGCCTTTCCCTCGCAATTTTTTGTAATAAAGTCGTGAACCATATTCATTCGAATGTTAATGAATCAGAAGTTTGGCATTCACGTCTTTGTCACATTAGTTTCGGTGTTATGACGCGGCTAGCTAAGTTGGATTTAATCCCGAGTTTCACTTTAGCCAAAGGTTCTAAGTGCCTTTGATGTGTGCAAGCTAAGAAACCTCGCAAGCCTCACAAGGCCGCGGAGGAGAGACACTTGGCACCATTAAAAGTCATACATTCTAATCTTTCTGAGATTAATGGTGTGTTGACTAAAGGTGGAAAGAATACTTCATGACGTTGATAGATGATTCCACTAGATATTGCTATGTGTATCTGTTAAATACTAAAGATGGGGCTCTACACTACTTTAAAATCTATAAGGCAGAAGTTGAGAAACAACTTGAAAAACAAATTAAACGAGTCCGGTCAGATCATGGTGGAGAGTACTTCTCGAGTGAGTTTGATTCCTTGTGTGCAGAACACGACATTATTCATGAGAGGACGCCTCCCTATTCACCCCAGTCAAACGGGGTTGCCGAGCGGAAAAAACGTACTCTAACTGATTTGGTTAACGCCATGTTAGATACATCGGATTTATCCAAGGCATGGTGGGGGGAGGCTATATTGACGGCATGTCATGTCCTTAATAAAGTTCCGACAAAGGACAATGAGATCACTCCCTATGAGAAATGGGTGAAGAGAAGGACAAAACTCTCGTATTTGCGTACTTGGGGCTGTTTGGCGAAAGTCAATGTGCCAATCCCCAAAAAGCGCAAGCTTGGACCAAAGACTGTGGACTGCATTAATTTGGGCAAAGCTAAGAATAGTGTTGGCTATAGATTTCTAGTAGTGAAATCCGAGGTACCTAACCAGAAGGTTGGTACAATTATGGAGTCTAGGGATGCTACATTTTTCGAGGATATATTTCCCATGAGAGATATGCAAAGCACTTCTAGACAGGAATCTGAGGAGACTCCTGAGCCTGCCATCCCTATGGAATACTATGAACAAACACATGATGAAAATCCCGAGGAGGATGACGAGGAAACCCTTGGTAGGGGCAAGAGACAAAGGACTGCAAAGACCTTTTGTTGATGATTTCTTCGTGTACCTCGTGGATGATACTCCCACTTCTATTTCAGAAGCGTATGCCTCTCCAAAATCTGACTACTGGAAGGAAGCGGTCCGTAGCGAGATGGATTCCATCATGGCTAACAGGACATGGGAGATTACTGAGCGTCCCTATGGTTGCAAACCATTGGGATGTAAGTGGGTGTTCAAAAAGAAGCTTAGGCCCAATGGTACAATTGAAAAGTACAATGCGAGGCTTGTGGCCAAGGGCTATGACCAAAAAGAAGAGGAAGATTTCTTTGATACTTATTCACCTGTGGCCAGACTGACCACCATTCGAGTATTACTCTCGTTGGCGGCCTCGCATGGTCTTCTCGTCCACCAGATGGATGTTAAGACATCTTTCCTGAATGGAGAGCTAAACGAGGACATCTACATGCAACAGCGAGATGGCTTTGTGATAGATGGTCTGGAAGGAAAAGTGTGTAGGTTGATAAAATCTTTATATGGCCTAAAACAAGCACCTAAGCAATGGCATGATAAGTTTAATACAACACTGACATCTGTTGGCTTCGTTGTTAATGAAGCTGACAAATGTGTATACTATCGTCATGGTGGGGGCGAAGGAGTTATACTGTGCTTCTATGTTGATGACATACTGATATTCGGAACAAACCTCAAATTCATTGAGGAGGTCACGTCATTTCTATCTCAGAACTTTGAGATGAAAGACCTTGGTGTGCCTGATGTTATCTTGAACATCAAGCTACTGAGCGATAATGAGGGTGGGATTACACATCTGCAATCCCATTATGTTGAGAAGGTGTTGAGTCGTTTTGGATACTCGGACTGCACACCATCTTAAACACCATATGATCCTAGCGTGTTGATTTGAAAGTCCAAAGGCACGGCTATAGATCAATTGAGATACTCTCAAATAATTGGTTCACTTATGTACCTAGCTAGCGCTACGAGGTCTGACATCGCTTTTGCTGTGAGCAAACTGAGTCGGTTTGTATCAAAACCGGGTGATGTACATTGGCATGCTGTTGAAAGAGTTATGCGTTATCTGAAGGGTACTATGAACTATGGACTTCACTATACCGGATACCCGTCGGTACTTGAAGGGTATAGTGATGCGAATTGGATCTCTGATGCTGATGAGATGAAGGCCACAACTGGGTATATGTTTACTCTTGGAGGTGGCGCTGTTTCCTGGAAGTCTTGCAAGCAAACGATCTTAACGAGATCGATAACGGAAGCAGAATTAACAGCATTAGACACATCTGGTGTCGAAGCAATATGGCTTCAAGATCTTTTGATGGACTTGCCATTGGTTGATAAACTGGTTCCGACTATCCTTATGAACTGTGACAATCAGACTGTCATCACCAAGGTGAAGAGTTCAAAGGACAACATGAAGTCCAACAAACACATAAGAATGAGATTAAAAGCTGTCAGAAAATTGAGAAACTCTGGAGTGATAGCGTTGGAATATGTCCATACGGCTAAGAATCTGGCAGATCCCTTTACAAAAGGGCTATCACGTGTTGTGATAGATAATGCATCGAGGGAGATGGGTATGAGACCCACATGAGTTGCCATGGTGGTAATCCAACCTATGTAATCGGAGATCTCGTGAAGTAGGACCTGGGAAAACAAACCAGTGGTGAACTGAGGAGAGTAACTATACTAACCCGCTCTGTTGGAGATGCAATACTCTCGATACTGTATGGGAGGATGACTATTGTCTCAATGTGTTCCAAAGCTTATGCAAGCAAGATGCTATCCTACAGAGCGATCTTTGGAGGAACTCACCTATATGAGCCCGACTGCTAGTCAGAGTCTATGAGATTGGGGTGATCTCTAGTAAGCTCATGAATAGGCCAGGAGTGTGACTTATATGCTCCACCCGAGGGGTCAGCCTTCGGCAGCCTAGTATCAGTAAGACATGTGGTGAAGCTTCTTTACGCCAAACTGACAATTCAAGGCATAGTCCATTGTTCAGTTGTGAAGGAGTGTAGCAGTTGCTCTAGGTGAAGCTCAACCTTAACAGGTCTTCATTGAAACACTGGTATATCGAAACGACAATTGGAACAGAGGACACAATGGGCCCTCGAGATCTGGTGGGGGGTTGCTGAAATTTGACATGGGCTTTAGGCCCATATAGCAATTTCTGAAAAAATCTCTAAGGGCCCATGTGGGTTTATTGGCACTAAGTGTAGTGGGAAGTTTAGTCCCACCCCGGAAATGGAAGAGGAGTTGGACCTCCTTATAAGGGATTCTCTTCCAAATGCTATTGGAGCTTGAGAAGAGAAGAGGCCCTCGCACACTCCTCCTCCGCCGCCCGCCTTGTCACGCCACGCCTCGTCACGACGCGCCGCAGATTGCGGGATTGAGCCGAGCCGAGCTCATACCTATGCGCTTATTTTTGTCAGTCATTAACGGAGAGTTTCTGACAGCGGGGCCACGATCTTAGACGCCGGATCGTGGGCTGTCACGAACTCGGACGTGGGTTGAGCCCACGTCTCTCCACGCGGCTGCACCTATATAAGTGCGAGGTGTCTCCTAACCCTAGCCGCCACAACAGAACGCATCTGCCTCCACGCCCACCGTGGTTCGTTTGCTGCTGCTGCTGCCGGTGACTCCATCCCGTCCACCGCATACACGGTCGAGGGGAGAGCAGGTCTCCGAAACCCCGCCTCTCCGGATCCTGTACGGGAAAGGGGCGAATAGGTTTCTGGGAAGAGACTACGTGACTGCTCGCCGTTCGTCTACTTCCTCTACGTACGCGTCGCCCTCGTCATCACCATGTCCACCGACACCAAACGTGCTGCCGCCGACAAGCTCGAAGCCGACAAGAAGGCAACCGAGGACGTTGCTGCCGTCACCGCCGCCGCGGCCTCTACATGGCCTACAGGAGGGCACTGTTCAAGATATCTTCCGATATGCCGATAAATCGGCCGATTTATCGCTTACCGCTGTCTGGCTGATAAGATAAATCGGCCGATAAATGAGCCGATATGGCGATAAATTGGCCGATATACCGATAAACTGGCTGATTTACCCCTTATCATGGGTCGACCGATAAGTTCCCGATAAGCGATATCCCCAACATTGCAGGAGGGTATAACTCGTTTATCCAGATCCTACTATTTTCTGTTTTAGGCATGCTAGCGTTATACGTAGATCTGTCTACAATTAGCGTAGTATGTGCTTGCATGATTTAATATCAGTATGCGATTGTTTGTGTCAATGCCATGCTAGTGTTTTATTCCTGGATTAAATTAATTGAAAAATTGCCTATTTACTCAGCAAACTGTTGGAGCTACCCTACTCCCTGGTTCCCATGTGCACTTCGAACCTCGCCTAGCTTTGTAATGAAATGAGTGATGAACATAAATGTTGACATTGGGATTTGGTTAATCCCTTCATGAATTAATTGAGGGAAATATGCCCTAGAGGCAATAATAAAGTTGTTATTTAGTATTTCCTTATATCGTGATAAATGTTTATTATTCATGCTAGAATTGTATTAACCAGAAACTTGATACATGTGTGGATACATAGACAAAACACTGTGTCCCTAGTAAGCCTCTACTAGACTAGCTCGTTAATCAAAGACAGTTAAGTTTCCTAACCATAGATATCTTTTGTCATTTGATGAACGAGATCACATCATTAGGAGAATGATGTGATGGACATGACCCACCGTTAGCTTAGCATAATGATCGTTCAGTTTTACTGCTATTGCTTTCTTCATGGCAAATACATATTCCTCCGACTATGAGATTATGCAACTCCCGGATACCGGAGGAATGCCTTGTGTGCTATCAAACATCACAATGGAACTGGGTGATTATAAAGATGCTCTACATGAATCATCGAAGGTGCTGGGTGAGTTGGTATAGATCGAGAATATGGTTTGTCACTCCGAGTATCGGAGAGTTATCTCTTGGCCCTCTCGGTAATACACATCATAAAAAGCCTTGCAAGCAAATGACTAATGAGTTAGTCATAGGATGATGTATTACAGAATGAGTAAAGAGACTTGCCAGTAATGATATTGAACTAGGTATGAAGATACTGACGATCGAATCTCGGCAAGTAACATACCGATGACAAAGGGAATAACATATGTTGTCATTACTGTTTGACCAATAAAGATCTTCGTAGAATATGTGGGAGCCAATATGAGCATCCAGGTTCCTCCATTGGTTATTGACCGAAGAAATGTCTCGGTCATGTCTACATAGTTCTCGAACCCGTAGGGTCCGCACGCTTAACGTTCGATGATGATTTGTATTATGAGTTATGTGTTTTTGGTGACCGGAGATTGTTCGGAGTCTCGGATGAGATCACGGAAATGACGAGGAATCTCAAAATTGTCGAGAGGTGAAGATTGATATATTGGACGATGGTATTCTGACACCGGAATGGTTCCGGATCGTTTTGGGTATTTTTGGGAGTACCGGGAGGTTACCGGAACCCCCCGGGGAAGTATTGGGCCTACATGGGCCATAGGGGAGTGGGGAGGCAGCCCACAAGGGGTGGTCGTGCCCCCCTCCCATAGGGCGTCCAAATTGGACTAGGGGAGGGGGCGCGCCCCCTTTCCTTCTCCTCTCCCCTCTCCCTTCCCTCCTTCCAACTCCATGAAAAGGAAAAAAAAGGCGGGGCCAAATCCTACTAAGATTGGAGTCCTAGTAGGACTCCCCCCCATGGCGCGCCCCCTAGGCTGGCCTCCTCCTCCTCTCCTGCTTTATATACGTGGGCAGGGAGCACCCCAAAGCACATCAATTGTTCTTAGCCGTGTGCGGTGCCCCCTCCATAGTTTGCTCCTCAGGTCATATTATCATAGTGCTTAGGCGAAGCCCTACGCGATCTACTTCACCAACATCGTCAACACACCGTCATGCTTCCGGAACTCTTCCCCGACACTCTGCTGGATCAAGAGTATGAGGGACGTCATCGAGATGAACGTGTGCAGAACTCAGAGGTGCCGTACATTCGGTGCTTGATCTGTTGAATCACGAAGACGTTCGACTACATCAACCGCGTTAATCTAACGCTTCCGCTTTTGGTCTACGAGGGTACATGGACACACTCTTCCCGTCTCGTTGCTATGCATCTCCTAGATAGATCTAGCGTGATCGTAGGATTTTTTTGGAAATTGCATGCTACGTTCCCCAACACTGTCATCATGAGCCAGGTCTATGCGTAAATGATATGCACGAGTAGAACACAAAGAGTTGTCGGCGGTGCTAGTCATACTGCTTACCACCGATGTTTTATTTTGATTCGGCGGTATTGTTGGATGAAGCGGCTCGGACCAACCTTACATGACTACGTTCATGAGACCGGTTCCACCGACAGACATGCAACAAGTTTTGCATAAAGGTGGCTGTCAGGTGTCTGTTTCTCCATCTTTAGTTGAAACGAATTTGACTACGGCCGGTCCTTGTTGAAGGTTAAAACAACAAACTCTACAAACACCATTGTGGTTTTTATGTGTAGGTAAGAACGGTTCTTGCTAGAAGCCCGTAGCAGCCACGTAAAACTTGCAACAACAAAGTAGAGGACGTTTAACTTGTTTTTGCAGGGCATGTTGTGATGTGATATGGTCAGGACGTGATGAGTTATACGTTATTGTAAGAGATGATCATATTTTGTAAATTATCGGCAACCGGCAAGAGCCTCATGGTTGTCTCTTTATTGTATGAATTGCAATGCCATGTAATTGCTTTACTTTATCACTATGAGTTAGCGATAGTAGTAGAAGCAATAGTTAGCGAGACGACCACAACGCTACGATTAAGATCATGGTGTCAAGCCGGTGATGATGGAGATCATGACGATGCTTTGGAGATGGAGATCAAAAGCACAAGATGATGATGGCCATATCATGTCACATATTTTGATTGCATGTGATGTTTATCTTTTATGCATCTTATTTTGCCTAGTACGGCGGTAGTATTATAAGATGATCCCTTACTAAAATTTCAAGGTATAAGTGTTCTCCCTGGGTATGCACCATTGCGAAAGTTCTTCGTGCTGAGACACCACGTGATGATCGGGTGTGATAGGCTCTACGTTCACATACAACGGGTGCAAGACAGTTTTGCACATGCGGAATACTCGGGTTCAACTTGACGAGCCTATCATGTACAGACCTGGCCTCGGAACACTAGAGACAGAAAGGTCGAACATGAATCATATAGTAGATATGATCAACATAGAGATGTTCACCATTGAAGACTACTCCATCTCACGTGATGATCGGATATGGTTTAGTTGATTTGGATAACGTGATCATTTAAATGACTTGAGGGATATCTATCTAAGTGGGAGTTATTAAGGAATTTGATTAATTGAACTTTAATATATCATGAACTTAGTCCTGATAGTATTTGCATATATTTGTTGTAGATCAATAGCTCGCGATATAGCTCCTATATATTTTTGATATGTCCCTAGAGAAAAATTGAAAGATGATAGTAGGAATGATGCACACTAGATCCACGATCTTAGGATTATCCTCATTCCTGCATAGAAAAATTACGTCCTTGATGCACCGCTAGGTGACATGCCTATTGCAAGAGAAGATGCAGATGTTATGAACGTTTGACAAGCTCGGTATGATGACGACTTGATAGCTTTGTGCGCCATGCTTTACGGCTTAGAACCGGGACTTCAAAAACATTTTGAACGCCACAAAGCATATGAGATGTTCCAAGAGTTGAAATTAGCATTTCAGACTCATGCCCGTGTCGAGAGGTATGAGACCTCTGACAAGTACTTTGCCTACAAGATGGAGGAGAATAGCTCAACCAGTGAGCGTGTGCTTAGAATGTCTGAGTACTACAATCGCTTGAATCAAGTGGGAGTTAATCTTCCAGATAATATAGTGATTGATAGAGTTCTCTAGTCACTATCACCAAGTTACTGGAACATTGTGATGAACTATAATATGCAAGGGATGACGAAAACGATTCCCGAGCTCTTCGTGATGCTGAAATCAATGAAGGTAGAAATCAAGAAAGAACATCAATTGTTGATGGTTGACAAGACCACTATTTCAAGAAAAGAGGCAAAGGAAAATAAAGGGAACTTCAAAAATAATAGCAAGTAAGTTGTCACTCCCGAGAAGAAGCCCAAAGCTAGACCCAAGCCTGAAACTAAGTGCTTCTTCTTCAAATGAAATGGTCACTGAAAGCGGAACTACCCCAAATATTTGGCGGATAAGAAGTATGGCGAAGTGAACAAAGGTATATTTGATATACATGTTATTGATGTGTACCTCACTAGTGTTCATAGTAGCCCCTGGGTATTTGATACCTGTTCGGTTGCTAAGATTAGTAACTCGAAACAGGAGTTGCAGAATAAACGGAGACTAGTTGAGGGTGAGGTGACGATGTGTGTTGGATGTAGTTCCAGTATTGATATCTGATACGTCTCCAATGTATCTATAATATTTGATTGTTCCATGTTGTTATATTATCATTCTTGAATGTTTTACAATCATTTTATAGTCATTTTATATCATTTTTTGGTACTAACCTGACATAGTGCCAAGTGTCAGTTGCCTGTTTTCTGGATGTTTTTACGTCACATGAAATCAATATCAAACGGAGTCCAAAAACCGTGTAACTTTTTGGAGATTTTTCATAGGCCAGAAGACACCCAATGGGCCGGTGCTGCACCTGGGGGGTGCCCCGAGGGGGGCAAACCCACCAGGGAGAGCTAGGCCCCCCTGGCGCGCCCAGGTGGGTTGTGCCCACCTCGGTGGCCTCCCGCACCCCTTACCCTATAAATTCCCAAATATTACAAAAACCCTCGGGGTAGACCTAGATCAAAAGTTCCACCGCCGCAGGCCGCTATTACCAGAATTGTGTGGTCACGACTCGGCAAACATGGTACTTTGCTTTGACCTCGAGAGTGAGGAGTGGAAGGAGCCAATCAAAGACCCAGTTAGATAAGGTGGTGAGTTACCAAAGAAGTTTTGTATGGTTGAGCTCGATGACACCCTTTGCATTGTTCAGCTGGTGAGGCACCTGACTAGCTGCCGTCACGCAACTATATGGCTCATATCTGATTTTGCCGGGGGCAGCTGGGTCAAGACGTACACGATCTTGATGCCTCCAACCATGGATTTTGTGAGGCCTTTGAGGATGATGCGTCGTGATGGGAAGCTATTGTACTATTGCTTCCATTTTGGTGAGGCAACTCCGTCGCTGGAACTCTATGATCCGCTCAACGGGACATGCACACACTTGGCAAAGCATCCACGTAACCTCTTGGCTGATGTTGGTGTTTGCGGATTGTACCTGAAGTGTTTTTTCTCGGCCAAGATGTCGCCGGTGGCTACACCAGATGAATCCTTGATCTCTTGTATAAAGGATTTTTTGGACAAGCCAAAACCACATGAATCCTTCATGTCTTTTATAAAGAATTTTTTTGACTAGCCAAACAACGTGATCTGATGTAACCTTAAACCGAATCTCTCGTGTGGCCTTGTAAGCTACTATGTTTTATTGTTGGAGGCGCTGAGGAACACGAAGATGCGAAGAGCAGGGCTCGGTTATGTAAGAATTTTTTAATGTAGCTTTATTTATTTTGAAGGAGAGGTTGGGATCGAACCTTTCATGGTGACAAGCTGCGACCTTATCCAGAGATGATGCACACTATTCCATGGCATAAATGGGCTTTGAATTAACTCAACAATTCTTCGTGGTGACGCGAGCGCGTATATGTGAGCGTTTGTTGCGTCTCTAATGTGTTAAAGAAACACTTTCCATGATCGTCTGTTATTTTTCATATGGAATACTTTTCTAACGAGTAGCAGGAATATTACCGAAAATCAGTGTGTTACTTTTCATGTGGAATACTACTGTTTATTTTATCTGATGATGATGAAGTGATAGTCCTCTGTGTTTAGTTTTAGCAATTGTCACGAATCACGTTCCAATCTCTTTCCAAATTGTTTTAAAACTAGTAGGTTGTAGTTTCCGTACACAACACGTCCGAGACCGTGTCCGCTGACCTGAATCCTTTTGGAAGTCTGTCTGGGTTCCATCAGCTTGATTAAAGACCGGCGGCAGGGATGTCAACCGGGTCCCATTTAATTCCGTTTAAACCCATTATATAATCAAACAGTTCAAAAGTTTGTTTTTTTTTCTGGAAAAATGAACTATGAAGCTAGGAAGAGCTAACTAAACGGGATTTGTGGACACCATTTATTTGCCACTTACATCCTACAAATCATCCGAAATCAGTCGGGTCAGTTGCCGTCCGATCCATCCTACCTAAGCCGTCAGAAAGCGCAACACTGCTTTGTCGCTTTCCTTCCTCCACCAAGCGTAGGTCCTTGGCTTCGTTCTTCCTCCAGCTCGTAGCTGACAGTAGCGATGTCGGTGAGCGGCGTGCGGCGGCCATGGCTGATGTTGTGATGCAGCACACGGTGGCGATGGTGGAAGCAGCGACACAACGTCGTGGTTGCTGCGATGGAGCGCCGCCGACGACGCAGATGCTTCGATGCATCGACGGCAGTGACGGGGTGTTGCAACACAACATGCGGCGGCCATGGCGGGAGCTGCGATGCAATGCCGATGACGACAACGAAAGCGGTGACGCAACGCAGTGGTTGCTGTGATGCAGCACCGGCAACGATGGCGGATGCTTCGATGCAGCGCCGGCGGGGACGGGTGTTGCAACGCAGCACGCGACGGCCATGGCGGGACCTGTGATGCAGCGTCGGTGACGACGGCGGATGCCGCGATGCATCGCCGGCGGCGACGGGTGGTGCGACACAGCATGCGGCAGTCACGGCAGAAGCTCGCGATGCAGCGCAGTGACAACAGGGGGAGCTGCTATGCAGCACGGGAATGCTAAGATGCAGCCACTGCAGAGCCTCAACGCAGCCACGTTGGAGCTTCACTGCAGGCACGACCAACGAGTCGTCCCCTCCTCCATTGCGCTGCTGCTGCTTGTCTATCCACGAACGAGAAAGGGAAAAGAAACATAAACGAGAAAAGGAGTCACACCTAAGATCTGAGCTATTACGAAAATTTTGTGGTCAAAATACATGGTGTCATGTACTTCCTTTACAACTTCCTTTATAGCTCGCAGAACGATCGGATGATGCCTCTTAGGGTGATGTGCCATCACAGAAAGCTAATGTACTATTGCTTCCATAGTTGTGGGGCAACTCCGATGCTACAAGTGTATGATCCGATCGATAGGGCATGCACACACCTAGTGATTCTTCCGGGCAACCTTTCGGGCCGGGTTGGTGTTTGCGGCTTGCACTTGAAGTGTTTTTTCTCATCTAATATCTCACTCGTGGCTGAGCGGCAGGCCTAGTTAGCTAGGAGTATCAAATCTTGACATGTAAGCATCAAATGAATCCCTTGTTTCTTGTGTAAATGATTTTTTTCGACAAACCAATTAATGTGACCTGATGTAACAATGACTGGACCTCTTGTGTGGACTTGTACCCTATGATATATCTATGATGTTTGCTTTATTGGAGTAGGGCCTTGGGACGGCAATTCCCGAGAAATTATTTGATGAATTTATTTATAGCACGTGTCCGTGCTGATTGTGCTTATAAATATGAAGTCGTTGGATACCCTTGTGTCTATGCTGATTATGCTTATAAATTTAAGGGTCTTTTACATTTGTGCCTCTCACTTGAGTCCACTATTCAGATTTGCCCATAATTTTGAAGCATGCTCAAATTTGCCCCTCCGCCGCTACCTTACACCGCTACCTTACAGAAAAGCCGTTCCGTGCCGTTTTCGTCCGGTCAAACGGGTTTGATCATTTTCTGAGCGTTACCTGGACATTTTTGCCCTTGTCTCACTTACACATGAGACTAACTCTAAAAAATAAAAGAAAAAAAATATTTCTCTCACAACTTTGTTTGTATCACCTACGTGTGGGACCCACTCTAAAAAATAAAAGGAAACAATAAGTCAAAGTTAGACAAGTCAGCAGGGACCACGTGTCATTATCTCTTAATTAATAGGTTTAATTTTTTAGTTAGTAGAAGGCCCACGAGTCCGTGGCACATTTAACAGTATGTATTAGGCTAAACAAGTCTTAACCACGACCGCTAAACGCCGATGTGTGCTTATGGCCGTTGGCGATGTACGGGATAGTGCTTGAGTAGCTAGGGGCTGCAAAGCAGGCATGCGAGGTTCCTGGCGGGTAGCGGAAGTGGACTGAGGTGGCCGGAGGGCGTTGGGTGGCCGGGACAACCGGCAGCATTGAGCTCGAGCGGCAGTGACGGGCGGCGCTCGGCGCGAGAGGGTCAGAGGGCACGATGGCTCAGCAAATAGAGGCCACCAGCATCCAATTGAGCTCTCACACATTTCCCCTCAGCCAATTTGGAGCTTCTCCCTCCCCTTCCCCATCTCCAACGATGAGTGCCGCCGCCATCCGAGGTTGATGTCGTTGCTTCCGGCACACCCTCTCCAAATCCTTGCGCTAAGAGCCCCTCCTCGAGCTCCCTCTTCCTTTGCGCTCGCTAATTTCATGCTTAGGAGGTCCCCGGTGAGTTCCCGGTGACAACCATCACCATCCGTTGCTTCACACCGCCGGGAACTGGATCCGATGGCCGCCTGTGCGCCCAACTAGCGCGAATCAAGAGCAATGGAGCGATGATGAGCGCAGAGCTGCCATGCCGGCGAGCCTGCTACGGGCAACCGACGCATGCCACCGCCGATTCTGTGCACGCCGGATGCAAGAGAGAGGGGGTAGAGAATAGACTTTTCATTTTATTTTTTGGTTGGCCCACATGTAAGTGATACAAACATAGGGTGAGAGAAATAGTTTATTTTCCTTTTATTGTTTTGTGTGGGTCCCATGTGTAAGTGACACATGGAGACAGGGGCAAAATGTCCAGCTGACACTAAAAACCAGTCAACGTTCTTTGACCAGACAGAAATAGCACCGAAGGGCATTTATGAAAGGTCACCTACAACAGAGGGGCAATTTTGAGCATGCTTGGAAGTAAGTGGCAAATCTGAATAGTGGGTTCAAATTAGAGGCACAAATGTAAAAGACCTAAAATTTAAAGTACACTCAAGTGCTCTTAGACGTGCTTCAAATTTAGTCCCAAGACAGTTTCCTAGTGATCGCGCTGTTGCCCCAGCCATCGTTCCGATTTTGGACTATGTTGTTGGTTGTATGGACCGTTGTTCTATCTATAAAGCGGGGCGAGAGCCTATTTCGAGAGACATTTTCCCAGTGTTATTCTTGGCATTGCAGAAGAAGTTTAATCATCAGCTTCATTTTTTCATGACCATTAATTGTTTATTAGTAAACGGAGATAAGATAGCCTTGCTGGGTATGCACAACTGAATCCACTTAGACATGCCTGGAACTAGTCTGATCTACTCTAAGCCGGACAACAACAGGGCATGAACTCTGGCTCCTCGGACAATGCATGAATCTAGAGAGCTCAGTCTGGATGCGCCGAGTCAGCTGGTTCTGAACTTAATTATTGGGATAGTGCTACCAGGTTTTCGCCCCACGGCATCCGTTTCGATGGCGAGCGGAT
>LR738716.1:7790151-7801308 GCA_902687465.1 Secale cereale
CGACACGTGAACGCACCGTGGGGTTCCTCAATCATGGAAATCACCCCGGGACCTCAAAACAGTGAGTAATAGTCCACGAAACGAGCCAGAATCGGCCAAAACCACGAGCGTTGATGACCGACACGTGAACGCACGTCGGGGTTCCTCAATCGTGGAAATCACGCCGGGACCCCAAAACAGTGAGTAATAGTCCACGAAACGGGCCAGAATCGGCCAAAACCACGAGCGTTGATGGCGGAGGGCGATGGTGAAAACGATCCCTTAGAGGACAAGCCCGTCGAAGAACCTCCCAAACGTCGGCGTCCAAAGCGCCGAACCAAATCCCGTAAAGGAAAAGATAGCAACACTGTCACTAACGACGATGATATTCTGGAACAAGCCGAAGACCCCCGTAGACCCAGCGATGGAGCAGGAGGAGCGAGAGGGCGGTGAACAGAGTCCGAAGCCGCTGTCCGACGACAGCGATGCCGAAGATAGTAATTATGAACCTGTCTCCGAAGAAGAAGTTAGCTTGGGCGACGACGAATACATCGTCCCAGAAGAACCGTCAGAACAAAAGCGTTTCCATCGAGGCTTATTTCCACCGCAAGGAGCCTAAAAAAAGCAGCAGAGACGGCTTCGAGCCGCACAAGACACGCTCAATGATAGATGGAATGAAGTACTAGATGCTGAGCAGAAACATGGCTATAACGGCCAAACCAAAGGCTATCCCAAGCGTAAACTGCTGCCCGAATTCGACGACGAGGCTGTTGCGCCTATACCTCCGAAGAATAACACCGCCGATAAGCCGGCCCGACCACCTCGCGGACGGGACAAAGTTGCTAGCAACAGCGTACACAAACCCGCACCACCACCTCGTAAAGGAAAGGAGGATGCGGCTCAAGTACGGAAACACGATCTACGCGAGGACCTGAATAAAAAAGCTAGCAAGACCAAGTCTATCTATGGACCTAGGGACCGAGCTCCCGCACGGGACGACGGCTATCAAACCAATCGCGCCGGTAATATACCAGTTCGAGGTCAATACCGAACATCACAACCATCGGACATAGTCCATGACATAGCAAAATACAGAGGTGCCACACACCCTCTGTGCTTCACCGATGAGGTGCTGGATCATGATTTTGCAGAGGGGTTTAAACCTGTGAACATCGAAGCGTACGATGGAACGACGGATCCTGCCATCTGGATAGAAGACTTTATTCTTCACATCCACATGGCTCGAGGAGATGATCTCCACGTCATTAAATATCTACCCCTCAAGCTGAAAGGACCAACTCAGCACTGGCTATACAGCCTCCCAGAGAACTCCATTGGGAGTTGGGAAGAACTTGAGGATGCTTTTCGGGCCAACTTTCAACGACGAGATCATCGGGATTGGGCCCTCCCGATCCAATCCAACGAGAGAGGGGGAGAGTGGGGGAAGTAGACTGGGGTGCACGGGTTTCGGGAGGGTAGTGGGGATATATGCCAAGGGCAGTGGGTGGGCCGGCCTGCTGGGCTTGGGCCTAGTTGGGCTAGGGTCCACGGGTTTCCCCTTTCCTCTTTTTATTTGTTTTATGTACTGTTTTATTTATTTTAGTGCACTAAAACACTTTACAAAAATGTTGGTTCACCACCATAATTACATATGGAATATTTGCCACAGTTTGTACATTTTAGTTTTGATATTTGAAAACTTTTGTTTGTAACTTTATTTTAAATTTGAATATGAACCGATTTGAATCTAAGCGAGATTAGCAACAGTAATAGTGGTGACGTGGCCTCATTAACAAGGGGTTACTGTAGATTAATTATTCGGGCGTCACAATAGGTGAGACTAGTTGTTGTAGGTTTTGTGCTTGACAAATTAACCACTAGGTTTATTCCGCATTTGTTCAAGCCTTAACTGTAATTATTTTAAAGCGCCTATTCACCCCCCTATAAGCGACATCCACGATCTTTCGGTATGGGATAAAGGGGACTTGATACTTTAATGCTATGGTTGGGTTTTACCTTAATGATATTTAGTAGTTGCAAATGCTTGCTAGAGTTCCAATCATAAGTGCATATGATCCAAGAAGAGAAAGTATGTTGGCTTATGCCTCTCCCTCATATGAAATTGCAATGACGACTACCGATCTTGTTAACAATTACCTAGGACAATTCCGCACACCGGTCCATCATTATTGCACACTCGCTATTTATAATATATAGTAATATACTCTAACTTTATATTACCAACACCTATTTTCATATTACTTAGTACATGTGTGAATACATAGACAAAACAGAGTGTCCCTAGTATGCCTCTACTAAACTAGCTCATTGATCAAAGATGGTTATGTTTCCTAGCCATAGACATGAGTTGTCATTTGATCAACATGATCACATCATTAGGAGAATGATGTGATGGACTAGACCCATCCGTTAGCTTAGCACTTTGATCGTTTAAGTTTTACTGCTATTGCTTTCTTCATGACTTATACATGTTCCTATGACTATGAGATTATGCAACTCCCGAATACCGTAGGAACACCTTGTGTGCTATCAAACGTCACAACGTAACTGGGTGATCATAAAGATGCTCTACAGGTGTCTCCGAAAGTATTCGTGATGTTGGCATAGATCAAGAATATGATTTGTCACTCCAAGTGTCGGAGAGGTATCTCTGGGCCCTCTCGGTAATGCACATCATAATAAGCCTTGCAAGCAAATGACTAATGAGTTAGTCACGAGATGATGTATTACGGAACGAGTAAAGAGACTTGCCGGTAACAAGATTGAACTAGGTATAGAGATACCGACGATCGAATCTCGGGCAAGTAACATACCGATGATAAAAGGAACAACACATGTTGTTATGCGGTTTGACCGATAAAGATCTTCGTAGAATATGTAGGAACCAATATGAGCATCCAGGTTCCGCTATTGGTTATTGACCGGAGATGAGTCTTGGTCATGTCTACATAGTTCTCGAACCAGTAGGGTCCGCATGCTTAACGTTTGATGGCGATCGGTATTATGAGTTTATGAGTTTTGATGTATCGAAGGTAGTTCGGAGTCCCGGATGAGATCACGGACATGACGAGGAGTCTCGGAATGTTCGAGACGTAAAGATTGATATATTGGACGACTATGTTCGGACACCGGAAGTGTTCCGTAAAGTTTCGGAATTAACCGGAGTACCAGGGGGGTTACCGGAACCCCCTGGGGAAGCTATGGGCCTTAATGGGCCATAGGAGAAAGAGAGAAGGAGGGCCAGGGCTGGGCCGCGCGCCCCCACCCCTTTGTCCGAATTGGACAAGGAAGGAGGGGGGGCCGGCGCCCCTTTCCTTCTCCTTCTCCCTCTCCTTCCTTCCCCCCTTCTCCTTCTTGGTGGACTCCTACTAAGAATAGGATTGCAATCCTATTCCTAGTAGGATTGCCTCTCCTGGCGCGCAATAGAGAGCCGGCCGGCCTCCCCCTTGCTCCTTTATATACGGGGGCAGGGGGCACCCAAAGACACACAAGTTGATCAGTTGATCTCTCCCAACCGTGTGCGGTGCCCCCCTCCAAAGTAACACCCCTCGGTCATATCGTTGCAGCGCTTAGGTGAAGCCCTGCGACGGTAACTTCATCATATCCGTCACCACGCCGTCGTGCTGACGAAACTCTCCCGTGAAGCTCAACTGGATCAAGAGCTCGTGGGACGTCATCAAGCTGAACTTGTGTTGAACGCGGAGGTGCCGTACGTTCGGTACTTGATCGGTTGGATCGCGAAGAAGTTCGACTACATCAACCGTGTCACTAGACGCTTCCGCTCCCGGTCTACGAGGGTAGTAGACACACTCTCCCCCTCGTTGCTATGCATCTAGTAGATAGATCTTGCGTGATCGTGGGAAAATTTTGAAAATACTACGTTCCCCTACAAATACGTACATAAAAATGGCCAATTATTTTGGGCCGGGATATTATTTTTTGTATGGCCTGCAAATCATAATATTTTTAAATGAAAATTTACACACCCGTTGCGAATATGTATAAGTTTTCATAGTTTTGTTTTCGATTTTGTATTTTAACTTGGAAATATCATTTCCTTTTTTTGGAAATACCGTAAATCCACATTCCGAAGGCCGCAAAACCACATCGAACTGCCTCCGCCCGTAAAAAGAGGATCTCGTACGCATGCAGAAAGGAGGCCACGCGACTTCCCTTTACGCTGTGCTGGCGTTGCCATTGGTTCCCTCTCTCTCCGCCGGCCACTCCGCCGACGGGAGGGAGGGGAACCTAGGATTTATGCGTGGGGTGGGATCGCAGTAGGGTTAGGGTTGTGGGAGATGCTGCGGAGGCCGTTGCGGTGGCGTTGCGTCTGAATAAGTTTCCTTGGGCTCCGTTTGTGGTCAGACGGAGCTCTTGCCTTCGTCTAGGAGCCAACGGGGATGGGGAATCCCCGGATCTCGTTGAGGTCGCTAGCTATGGTGTGCGGAGGTCAACCGGCACTGGCCGGCTGGGTCCTCGGATGGGAGGTGGTTGTGTGAAGACGGATATTTTTCTTCCTCCTTGATCAGTATAATTTTCTGCTACTGCTCTTCTTCATTCTTTGTGCTACTGCTGGAGGGATGCCCTGCTTTGCCCGGGCGGTTGGCCCGGCCGCCGCACCGGAACCGGATCCTAGTTCTCTTCCATCTGGAAGGGGCACATATCACGGTACTCAAAGCCATAGATGGCGAAGGCTGGTGCAGGCGTATTAGATGCACAGGTGTGTCTTTGTCCCTTTGGCGCGCTGTGCGAAGAAAAAGGGAAGCGGCGTGATGATAATTAAGTCGTGGTTGAAGATGATGACCTGCTTGTGTCTGGTTGCAGATTCTTGTGTTGCAGGTGTCTTCTCAAAAGATTTAGGAATGATGCCACGGCGTTCCGTAGATCTTCGTGTTTTACTGGTTGTCTTAGGGCGCTCTCTGTTTTTCGGTTCTTTATATACGTGTGTTAGGGAACGTGGACTTTTTGAGCTTAGGCATCCGGGTCGGGTTATCCTAGCGGTCGGCTGAGCTTCATGTACCTGGAGATATGCGCGTGGTTGCAACGTTTAGGACGGCAATTACTGTGCTACCCATGTCCTGTTCTGCTAGTTGCGTAGGACCTATGGGTAGGCTGGCCACGGGCTTAGACCCCTGTTCATATTTGTTCTATTCTGACGTCTCATGTGATGTGTGAGCAGTCTGCAATGTATTCACAAATGTCCATCTTCCTGATCTCTTTTTCTATTATTTATTTTTATGGGTAGAAAAATCTAAAGTGAGGCATTCCATCGCAACATATGATGTGTGTGGCCCATCAAAACTGTCAGGGTGAGCCTACTCCTTGTATTCCGTGGTGCCACGTATTCGTTTTTCTGTTCGTCCTCGCTATTTGCGCTGTTCATATTGACTCGTTTAGTCCAAACGTCTCATTGTATTCAGGAAGGCGAGACGGCGACGGCTCCCTAAAGATGGAATAAAAGTCTTCCCGCCTAGCCCCCGTTCCGGTGGTGCATCTAGCATCGTTGGTGGGCGTGTGTAGGTGTGTCTCCGGCAGACCTATCTTTCGTGGATTTGTTCGGATCTCGTCGTTGTTCGTCTACGTTCGTGTCTTCGGTTTTGATCATTTGGATCTATGTTATTTTTCATCGTCGGCGGTTGCTGTTCTGGGGTGCTGGTCCTATGGGGCCTTAGCACGACGACTTCCCGACTGTCTACTACAACAAGTTGTGCCCGGCTCTAGCGATGGAGGGGCGATGACGGTGGCGTGCCTTTGGCTCGCTTCGGTTCTTGTAGTCGTCGCTAGGTGGTCTACGAATCTGGATGTAATTTTTATTTTTGGTATTCGTTGTACTGCCATGATTGAAGTGAATAGATATGAAGTTTTTCCAAAAAAAAATGAAAAAAGAGAGAAAAATGAAAGGACAGAGAAAGCCCTGCCCGCTGAAACATATTACCTGTTTTTTTCTTTAAACAACATTACCCATGCAACCCCTTACGCTCCTTACAAAAATGGTTAAAAGGCTATGAGACGTCTGCAGCCCGGATGCAACATCACACCCGGACGGGCCAGCTATTGTCCCCATGCGCTGGGTGCATGACTGCATGCGTTTCTGTTGAATTTGTCAAGACACATATGTCTTTGAGCTGGGTGCGCAGCTAGTCTCCGGTACAGTAGCCTCCTGCAACATAGGCTGATCACATACCCGTGGCTGGCAATGCCTGTTTTTAGTGGCTAAAGGACGACGCGGATCCCTGTGCGTACGGACGGTCGAGATAGCTGGACCGGGGTGCGTACGCTCTCTGAAATGTTTTCGGTGTGTTAGGGTCACCTTGTATGGGTGAACACTTTGTATTATTTTATGATTTGAATACAAGCATACTTTCTAAAAAAAAAAAGCAACATGACACCCAAACCAAGGCTGATCGAATTCGTACGCTACACTGAAACTTTCCGTGGAAGAATCCATGTTGATCTCTGTTCCATCGGCTTGATTGTTCACGTACCGCCTTTAATAACTCGGCGTACATATCTTTGTCTGCTCATCTCGGAGCGTCAAGTCCAGCCGAACGAGGACTCTCCGCACGCGGCTTGACGGAGGCGCGTGCTGCCTGCCATGGCGTCGCAGCCGTTTCAGGTTCCGCCCATGACACCGCTCGAAGACGAAGACGAAGACGAGGACAAGAAGGTCTCGTTGCTACCGGATGACCTCATCTCCGAGATCCTCTCCTGGCTGCCGGCCAAGTCCCTATGCCGAACCGGGTGCCTGTCTAAGAACTGGCGCGCCCTCGTCTCCAACCCTGCCTTCGTCGCCGCGCACAGTTCCCGCGCGGAACCGCTCCTCGTCGCCATGACCCGCGCCTCCACCGGACCAGAGCTGCTGCAGGTGATGGACACCAAGGGCAATGTGGTGCGGGTAGGGGAGGCCCCAGGCTGGTTCCGTAATTTCTGCCTGAGCTACGATGGCCTCGCCTGTCTCACCTTCTCCCACGCACGTTCCCACAACCAGCTGATTGATCTAGCCGCCGCCAAGAAGCTCATGACTTGCAACACGTCGGCCGAGTTTGCCGGCAGGTGGATAGACAGGTGCACCGGCGTGGGACGCGCCGCCAAGACCGGCGCTCCAAAGATCTTCGGCGCTGTCCTCGAGTCGACGATAACCGGCCTCTACCACTGCATGGTTCTCACGGCAGGAGAAGGGGCCCAATGGAGGCCGACGCAGCCACCACCGTACTCGATCTCTGCCGTCTACGATGGTTACAGTGAAGCAGTCAGCTTCAACGGCTGCGTGCACTTCTTGTCCCTGGACGAGGACGGTGTGCTCGTGCTCTGCTTCGACCTCGAGACAGAGGAGTGGAAGGTGATCCAAGGACCGCTAGAGGTTTCCAGCCACGCGGCGGGGCAAAGGATCAGCATAGCCGAGCTCAACGGATTCGTGTGCGTGGTTCAAAAGACGGCGGACATGGTATGTCTATGGCTCTTGACTGACCCTAGCAGGGTGGCCTGGGTCAAGGCATACGCAATCCAGATGGGTTATAAGCCCATCCACTTCCTGATGCCGTTGAGAATGATGCATCCTAGTGGGAGGCTGCTCTTCTGCCATTACTATGACGATTCGAGTTCGACGATGGCGCCGGAGCTGCAAATATATGATCCCCGTTCCGGGGGATGCACACATGTGATGAACGCGCCGACCAATCTCATCGGCAAAATCAGAGTTTGCAGCTCGCACATAGATCCTAGATTTTGTTTAGAGAAAAAGGACGGGCAAACCTCCTGGCCTCTGCATCATTGAAAACACAGAGTCAACATAGTTTTGCGTTGAGCTTTAATTTTGGATCCTGATAAGTGACACACATGTCGCACCAAGGAATTTCGCCCTAACGTTTTTCGATGGCAAGATTAGTTGCGCGAGGATGGCAACTTTCTGTTTGACCGGCAAGCTTCAGTTTTTTTGGAGTTCATTTTTTATGGCAATTTTAGTTGTAAAAAACGGCAGGACGGTGTTAATTCATGCCATACGTGTGGCACATATCATTTGGATTAATTTTCTTGAATCCTCTTTCTGTTTTGCAAGTATTACTGTGGTGGCGAAATTCTTGAATAATAGTTTTTCTCTGAAAATAATAAGCAGCCAATGCAAGCTGCGATCCTAAATGTCAATTCGGAAACTAATTTTGAGGGCAGTAGCTACTATCAACAGGGAGCGTTGTCATTTGTCAAGCCCGTTGAAAGGATTTTGGAAAATAATGTACTTGTAAGGAATCTTGCCTTGATGGCGCCATGATTTCTTTCTTGAACGATCTTTCATACCGGTGGACGTTGACAAGGAACCAATCCACCTGCCTGCGACCAAAACCAAAGAACGAACTGAAAAAAGTGCGCAGGTCTGTTTGTTGACTCGGTCGATAGGCACGTTTCCTACAAAAATGTTGCACCAATGGAATTTTGTACGTGCACTTTTTTGAAACGAGGCAAAAGACTTGCCATTTTCATTAATTAAGAAGAAGAGAACTGCCCGGTTAATTGATGGAAAACCGGGCTAAAACCGATACAACATAACCTACCCGACATGGGCACCACCGGCCAACCTGGCCACCGACATGGAACAGAATCCACGACGGCACATGCCAACAGATGGCCACACGCGCAAGCCACCGACAGCTCCGAATTCGACGACGAGCAACAGAAGGGAAATATGCAGGACTTGCGCCGACCGTGCCCTCCGTAAACGACCGCCGAGTGTCTGTCATCGTCACCACATGAACTCGCTCCAACGCAGCTCCGACTTCAAAACAACCAAGCAACCACGAAAGAGCACCTCAGACACGCCGGGAAGAACCGACTACCAAAGACCACGCCGCGACCCAAGCTTCTCTCGATGCCATCATCATTGCCAAACAGAAACCTGCGCCCCGCCTCAGCTAACCACGCGGCGAAGATGCCGCCATCGACGGCGAAGATGCCATCATCCACCAGTCTCTCAGTCGTAGCCGGCCCCGAGACGATGCCCCCAAGGAGGAGAAAGACGCTAAGACGCCTCCATCGCCCGATCTAGCGGATCTGAGGTTTCCCTCCGGAGCCAAAGCCATGGGTAGAAGGAGGAGCACCTCCACGACAACGCTTCCAAAAAAGATCACGGCACCCGCAGGCGCTGTCGTTGTCGGCTCCGGTGAAGACCGGAGCAAGGATTTCTCCCGGAGATGTGCCGACCACCTGTCACCACCGACCGCCGCCCACAAACCACCACCTCTGCCGAGACCGACCTCACTCTGGCAACGGGATCCCACGATCCACCGCGGCCAGACACGCACCACCCCCTGGCCGAAGCCGCCACCACCGAACCCGGGGCCGCCGCCCCGGCAACACCGTCAGCCACCATCTTGGACTAGCGCCATCCACGAGTCCCCACAGCCGGAAACTTAGTCAGGAGACTAGCTGCAGCGACGACGCCCTCAACAGGGTCACGACGCCCGTGGACGCCGCCATCGTCACCCCGAATGCAGACAGGCATGGTTTTCACCAGCAGCCGCACCCCACGACCGAAGACCGGCTGGACCAGCCGGCATACCACGGCCACTGCTTCGCCCGAGTGAACACCACAGCCGTCATCACCCACCACCGTCCCGGGGCCGCCGCCCCGAGATCCAGTCTCCACCGTCCGTCAAGCAGCGCCCGACCGAGCACCAAGACCAGCCGAGCCGAGCACGGCCAGCCACCACCCACCCGCAGCATCACCGCCTGGAGCAGCAGAGCAGCGCCGACCCCGCTCTTCGAGAACGACGACCGAGGGGCCCCGCCGCCGCCGCGCCGCCAGGGCTTTGCCCGGCGACGCCTCTGGCGGCGGCGAGAGGAGAGGGAAGCGCAGGGGGGCTGCTCGAGCCCGCAGGGGCGCCCCGGTGTGGCCCGGCGCGGCCGCACGGGAGCGGGACAGGAAGAGGGGGGGGTGGCTGGCCGTGCACTTACGCAACCTATCTCATACAACCACGTTGAAATCCATTAGATCGTGAGAGAAAGAGCCCTCCCCTCCCCTCCCCCGCGCCGCCCCTAGTGGGCGTCTCGGGGGCAACTCCCCCCTCGCCGGAGTAGCCCCTCTCCCTCCCGTCTCCCCCTCGCCGCCGCACGAGGCTGCCGCCGGGCAAGGCCCATGGCGCAGCCGGGGACTGCGGCGGCGGGGCATGCGCTGCTCTGGTTCACATCGGAGGGTCTTGGATCTGGGCGGCGGCCCCCGGCGAGGCCCCTTGTCACCTGCGGTGAGCAGTGGGGTGGGTGCGGTGCCGGCGATCTGGTCGGGCGGCCGACGGATCTTCGGTGGGCTGGGACCTCGCGTGGCTGCCCTGGTGGCTGGCGGCGTCAGATCTGGCTGCTGGCCATCTTCCCCTGCTCGGTGCGTTTCACCCTCGACGGTCCTGGCTGCGCAGGCGACTGGCCTGCCTCTGGGTTGCGGGTGATTCTGGTGGTCGGGATCCAGATTGGGGGAAACCCCTGATCGGCTCCAGCCGGCCGCGACGACGACGACGTCCGCGGGCGCCGATTTCTTCATGGAGACGTCGGTCGAGGTCTGCCCTTCCACACCCCACCACCTTGCTTCTCGGGTGAAAACCTAACTCCGGTGGGCGGCGGCGGCGTCCTTGGCGCCGTGACCTTCTTGAAGGCGTCGCCTTGAGGGCAGTGTGGTGGCGGGCTCAGTATGGGGTCGGTGACAGCAGCCGGGGATCGAGGGACCAGTGGGCGCCTTTTTTGGTGGAGCGGTGCTTTATCCTACACATTGATGACGGCGGATCTCGGCGGCGTGGTGCAGTGGAGACTAGGTGCCCGATGCGCGGTGATGGACTCGCGCAGGTGGAGGCAGTTGTCTGGCGTCATGGTGGCGTCGATGGTAGAGTGGCCTGACAAGGTAGAAGCCTCAATATCTGCTCTGAAGACGGACCTATGGAAGATGGAGGCGACGACACATGTGAGTGCGTCAGACCAGTTTATGACCCAGACCTGGTATGTGGCTCGGCTGGGGCTTCTGGCTTTTGATGATAGGCTTAGGTGAGTGATTCGGGTATTTGGCCCAGGTAGCACCCCTTCATCATATGGATAGGAGTAGTGGCATATGTTGTCAAGATGGCGGATTCAGGCATATTGTTGTAATACTTTGTAAGGTCCTCGAGAATAATCAATAAGGTGGCC
>LR738716.1:7868120-7880829 GCA_902687465.1 Secale cereale
TCCAAAGTTGCTAAACCCCAAGGTGCGCTTACGTGTTGGTTATCAGCACTCCCAGTTTTGGCCGATTTTGGCCTCTTTCGTGGACTATTAGTCAATATTTTGGGGTCCCGGAGAGATTTTCCAGATTGATGAACCACGCGGTGCCTTTACGTGTCGGTCATCAACACTCGCGGTTTTGGCCGATTCTGGCCTGTTTTCTGGACTATTACTCACTGTTTTGGGGTCCCGGAGTGATTTCCAGGATTTACGAACCCAGGGGTGCGTTTACGTGTTCTTAATCAACACTCGTGGTTTTTGTCGATTCAGACCCGCTTCGTGGACTATTACTCACCGTTTTGGCGTCCCGGAGTAATTTCCACGATCAATGAACCCCGGCGTGCGTTTACGTGTCCGTCATAAACACTCGAAGTTTTGGCCGATTCTGACCCGTTTCGTGGACTATTACTCAGCGTTTTGGGGGACCAAAGCGATTTGCATAGTTGTTGAACCCCAAGGTGCGCTTACGTGTCGGTTATCAGCACTCGCACCTTTGGCCAATTTTGGCCTGTTTCGTGGACTATTACTCACTGTTTTTGTGTCCGAGAGTGATTTTCAAGATTGACGAACCACGGGGTGCCTTTACGTGTCGGTGATCAACACTCGCGGTTTTGGCCGATTCTGGCATGTTTTGTGGAGTACTCACTGTTTTGGGGTCCCGGAGTGATTTTCCAGGATTTACGAATCCAGGGGTGGGTTTACGTCTCGTTCATCAACACTCACTGTTTTTGTCGATTCTGACCCGTTTCATGAACTATTACTCACCGTTTCAGGGTCCCAGAGTGATTTCCACGATTCACGAACCCCGGGGTGCGTTTACATGTCGGTCATCAACACTCGAAGTTTTGGCCGATTCTGACCCGTTTCGTGGACTGTTACTCACCGTTTTGGGGTCCTGAAGCGATTTCCAAAGTTGCTAAACCCCAAGGTGCGCTTACGTGTTGGTTATCAGCACTCGCAGTTTTGGCCGATTTTGGCCTCTTTCGTGGACTATTAGTCACTATTTTGGGGTCCCGGAGAGATTTTCCAGATTGACGAACCACGCGGTGCCTTTACGTGTCGGTCATCAACACTCGCGGTTTTGGCCGATTCTGGCCTGTTTTGTGGACTATTACTCGCGGTATTGGGGTCCCGGAGTGATTTCCAGGATTTACGAACCCAGGGGTGGGTTTACGTGTCGTTCATCAACACTCACGGTTTTTGTCGATTCTGACCCGTTTCGTGGACTATTACTCACCGTTTTGGGGTCCCAGAGTGATTTCCACAATCGACGGACCCCGGCGTGCGTTTACGTGTCCGTCATCAACACTCGAAATTTTGGCCGACTCTGACCCGTTTCGTGGACTATTACTCAACGTTTGGGGCCCCGAAGCGATTTGCATAGTTGTTGAACCCCAAGGTGCGCTTACGTGTCGGTTATCAGCACTCGTAGCTTTGGCCGATTTTGGCCAGTTTCGTGGACTATTACTCACTGTTTTGGTGACCCAGAGTGATTTTCAAGATTGACGAACCACGGGGTGCCTTTACGTGTCGGTGATCAACACTCGTGGTTTTGGCCGATTCTGGCATGTTTTGTGGACTACTCACTGTTTTGGGGTCCCGGAGTGATTTTGCATGATTTACGAATCCAGGGGTGGGTTTACGTGTCGTTCATCAACACTCACGGTTTTTTTCGATTCTGACCCGTTTCATGAACTATTACTCACCGTTTCGGGGTCCCAGAGTGATTTCCACGATTCACGAACCCCGGGGTGCGTTTACATGTCGGTCATCAACACTCGAAGTTTTGGCAGATTCTGACCCGTTTCGTGGACTATTACTCACCGTTTTGGGGTCCTGAAGTGATTTCCAAAGTTGCTAAACCCCAAGGTGCGCTTACGTGTTGGTTATCAGCACTCGCAGTTTTGGCCGATTTTGGCCTCTTTCGTGGAATATTAGTCACTATTTTGGGGTCCCGGAGAGATTTTCCAGATTGACGAACCACGTGGTGCCTTTACGTGTCGGTGATCAACACTCGCGGTTTTGGCCGATTTTGGCATGTTTTGTGGACTACTCACTGTTTTGGGGTCCCGGAGTGATTTTCCAGGATTTACGAATCCAGGGGTGGGTTTACGTGTCGTTCATCAACACTCATGGGTTTTGTCGATTCTGACCCGTTTCATGAACTATTACTCACCATTTCGGTGTCCCAGAGTGATTTCCACGATTCACGAACCCCGGGGTGCGTTTACATGTCGGTCATCAACACTCGAAGTTTTGGCCGATTCTAAACCGTTTCGTGGACTATTACTCACCGTTTTGGGGTCCTGAAGCGATTTCCAAAGTTGCTAAACCCCAAGGTGCGCTTACGTGTTGGTTATCAGCACTCGCAGTTTTGGCCGATTTTGGCCTCTTTCGTGGACTATTAATCACTATTTTGGGGTCCCGGAGAGATTTTCCAGATTGACGAACCACGCGGTGCCTTTACGTGTCGGTCATCAACCCTCGCGGTTTTGGCCGATTCTGGCCTGTTTTGTGGACTATTACTCACTGTTTTGGGGTCTTGGAGTGATTTCCTGGATTTACGAACCCAGGGGTGCGTTTACGTGTTCTTAATCAACACTCGTGGTTTTTGTCGATTCAGACCCGCTTCATGGACTATTACTCACCGTTTTGGGGTTCCAGAGTAATTTCCACGATCGATGAACCCCGGCGGGCGTTTACGTGTCCGTCATAAACACTCGAAGTTTTGGCCGATTCTACCCCGTTTCGTGGACTATTACTCAGTGTTTTGGGGCACCAAAGCGATTTGCATAGTTGTTGAACCCCAAGGTGCGCTTACGTGTCGGTTATCAGCACTCGCACCTTTGGCCGATTTTGGCCTGTTTCGTGGACTATTACTCACTGTTTTGGTGTCCCAGAGTGATTTTCAAGATTGACGAACCACGCGGTGCCTTTACGTGTCGGTGATCAACACTCGCGGTTTTGGCCGATTCTGGCATCTTTTGTGGACTATTCACTGTTTTGGGGTCCCGGAGTGATTTTCCAGGATTTACGAACCCAGGGGTGGGTTTACGTGTCGTTCATCAACACTCACGGTTTTTGTCGATTCGGACCCGTTTCGTGGACTATTACTCACCGTTTTGGGGTCCCTGAGTGATTTCTACGATCGACGAACCCCGGCGTGCGTTTACGTGTCCGTCATCAACACTCGAAATTTTGGCCGACTCTGACTCGTTTCGTGGACTATTACTCAACGTTTTGGGGCCCCGAAGCGATTTGCATAGTTGTTGAAACCCAAGGTGCGCTTACGTGTCGGTTATCAGCACTCGCAGCTTTGGCCGATTTTGGCTAGTTTCGTGGACTATTACTCACTGTTTTGGTGACCCAGAGTGATTTTCAAGATTGACGAACCACGGGGTGCCTTTACGTGTCGGTGATCAACACTAGCGGTTTTGGCCGATTCTGGCATGTTTTGTGGACTACTCACTGTTTTGGGGTCCCGGAGTGATTTTCCAGGATTTACGAATCCAGGGGTGGGTTTACGTGTCGTTCATCAACACTCACGGTTTTTGTCGATTCTAACCCGTTTCATGAACTATTACTCACCATTTCGGTGTCCCAGAGTGATTTCCACGATTCACGAACCCCGGGGTGCGTTTAGATGTCGGTCATCAACACTCGAAGTTTTGGCCGATTCTGAACCGTTTCGTGGACTATTACTCACCGTTTTGGGGTCCTGAAGCGATTTCCAAAGTTGCTAAACCCCAAGGTGCGCTTACGTTTTGGTTATCAGCACTCGCAGTTTTGGCCGATTTTGGCCTCTTTCGTGGACTATTAGTCACTATTTTGGGGTCCCGGAGAGATTTTCCAGATTGACGAACCACGCGGTGCCTTTACGTGTCGGCCATCAACACTCGCGGTTTCGGCCGATTCTGGCCTGTTTTGTGGACTATTACTCATTGTTTTGGGGTCTCAGAGTGATTTCCAGGATTTACGAACCCAGGGGTGCGTTTACGTGTTCTTAATCAACACTCGTGGTTTTTGTCGATTCAGACCCGCTTCGTGGACTATTACTCACCGTTTTGGGGTCCCAGAGTAATTTCCACGATCGATGAACCCCGGCGTGCGTTTACATGTCCGTCATAAACACTCGAAGTTTTGGCCGATTCTGACCCGTTTCGTGGACTATTACTCAGCGTTTTGGGGCACCAAAGCGATTTGCATAGTTGTTGAACACCAAGGTGCGCTTACGTGTCGGTTATCAGCACTCGCACCTTTGGCCGATTTTGGCCTGTTTCGTGGACTATTACTCACTGTTTTCGTTTCCCAGAGTGATTTTCAAGATTGACGAACCACGGGGTGCCTTAACGTGTCGGTGATCAACACTCGCGGTTTTGGCCGATTCTGGCATGTTTTGTGGACTACTCACTGTTTTGGGGTCCCGGAGTGATTTCCAGGATTTACGAACCCTTGTGTGGGTTTAAGTGTCGTTCATCAACACTCGCGGTTTTTGTCGATTCAGACCCGTTTCGTGGACTATTACTCACCATTTTGGAGTCCTAGAGTGATTTCCATGATCGAGGAACCCCGGCGTGCGTTTACGTGTCCGTCATCGACGCTCGAAGTTTTGGCCGACTCTGACCCGTTTCGTGGACAAATACTCAGCGTTTTGGGGCCCTGAAGTGATTTGCATAGTTGTTGAACCCCAAGGTGCGCTTACGTGTTGGTTATCAGCACTCGCACCTTTGGCCGATTTTGGCCTGTTTCGTGGACTATTACTCACTGTTTTGGTGTCCCAGAGTGATTTTCAAGATTGACGAACCACGGGGTGCCTTTACGTGTCGGTGATCAACACTCGTGGTTTTGGCCGATTCTGGCATGTTTTGTGGACTACTCACTGTTTTGGGGTCCCGGAGTGATTTTCCATGATTTACGAATCCAGGGGTGGGTTTACGTGTCGTTCATCAACACTCACGCTTTTTGTCGATTCTGACCCATTTCATGCACTATTACTCACCGTTTCGGGGTCCCAGAGTGATTTCCACGATTCACGAACCCCGGGGTGCGTTTACATGTCGGTCATCAACACTCGAATTTTGGCCGATTCTGACCCGTTTCGTGGACTATTACTCACCGTTTTGGGGTCCTGAAGCGATTTCCAAAGTTGCTAAACCCAAGGTGCGCTTACGTGTTGGTTATCAGCACTCGCAGTTTTGGCCGATTTTGGCCTCTTTCGTGGACTATTAGTCACTATTTTGGGGTCCCGGAGAGATTTTCCAGATTGACGAACCACGCGGTGCCTTTACATGTCGGTCATCAACACTCGCGGTTTTGGTTGATTCTGGCCTGTTTTGTGGACTATTACTCACTGTTTTGGGGTCCCGGAGTGATTTCCAGGATTTACGAACCCAGGGGTGCGTTTACGTGTTCTTAATCAACACTCGTGGTTTTTGTCGATTCAGACCCGCTTCGTGGACTATTACTCACCGTTTTGGGGTCCCGGAGTAATTTCCACGATCGATGAACCCCGGCGTGCGTTTACGTGTCCGTCATAAACACTCGAAGTTTTGGCCGATTCTGACCCGTTTCGTGGACTACTACTCAGCGTTTTGGGGCACCAAAGCGATTTGCATAGTTGTTGAACCCCAAGGTGCGCTTACGTGTCGTTTATCAGCACTCGCACCTTTGGCCAATATTGGCCTGTTTCGTGGACTATTACTCACTGTTTTGGTGTCCGAGAGTGATTTTCAAGATTGACGAACCACGGGGTGCCTTTACGTGTCGGTGATCAACACTCGCGGTTTTGGCCGATTCTGGCATGTTTTGTGGACTACTCACTGTTTTGGGGTCCCGGAGTGATTTTCCAGGATTTACGAATCCAGGGGTGGGTTTACGTGTCGTTCATCAACACTCACGGTTTTTGTCGATTCTGACCCGTTTCATGAACTATTACTCACTGTTTCGGGGTCCCAGAGTGATTTCCACGATTCACGAACCCCGGGGTGCGTTTACATGTCGGTCATCAACACTCGAAGTTTTGGCCGATTCAGACCCGTTTCGTGGACTATTACTCACCGTTTTGGGGTCCTGAAGCGATTTCCAAAGTTGCTAAACCGCAAGGTGCGCTTACGTGTTGGTTATCAGCACTCGCAGTTTTGGCCGATTTTGGCCTCTTTCGTGGACTATTAGTCACTATTTTGGGGTCCCGGAGAGATTTTCCAGATTGACGAACCACGCGGTGCCTTTACGTGTCGGTCATCAACACTCGCGGTTTTGGCCGATTCTGGCCTATTTTGTGGACTATTACTCACTGTATTGGGGTCCCGGAGTGATTTCCAGGATTTACGAACCTAGGGGTGGGTTTACGTGTCGTTCATCAACATTCACGGTTTTTGTCGATTCTGACCCATTTCGTGGACTATTACTCACCGTTTTGGGGTCCCAGAGTGATTTCCACGATCGACGAACCCCGGCGTGCGTTTACGTGTCCGTCATCAACACTCGAAATTTTGGCCGACTCTGACACGTTTCATGGACTATTACTCAACGTTTTGGGGCCCCGAAGCGATTTGCATAGTTGTTGAACCCCAAGGTGCGCTTACGTGTCGGTTATCAGCACTCGCAGCTTTGGACGATTTTGGCCAGTTTCGTGGACTATTACTCACTGTTTTGGTGACCCAGAGTGATTTTCAAGATTGACAAACCACGGGGTGCCTTTACGTGTCGGTGATCAACACTCGCGGTTTTGGCCGATTCTGGCATGTTTTGTGGACTACTCACTGTTTTGGGGTCCCGGAGTGATTTTCCAGGATTTACGAATCCAGGGGTGGGTTTACGTGTCGTTCATCAACACTCATGGTTTTTGTCGATTCTGACCCGTTTCATGAACTATTACTCACAGTTTCGGGGTCCCAGAGTGATTTCCACGATTCACGAACCCCGGGGTGCGTTTACATGTCGGTCATCAACACTCGAAGTTTTGGCCGATTCTGACCCGTTTCGTGGACTATTACTCACCGTTTTGGGGTCCTGAAGCGATTTCCAAAGTTGCTAAACCCCAAGGTGCGCTTACGTGTTGGTTATCAGCACTCGCAGTTTTGGCCGATTTTGGCCTCTTTCGTGGACTATTAGTCACTATTTTGGGGTCCCGGAGAGATTTTCCAGATTGACAAACCACGCGGTGCCTTTACGTGTCGGTGATCAACACACGCGGTTTTGGCCGATTCTGGCACGTTTTGTGGACTACTCACTGTTTTGGGGTCCCGGAGTGATTTTCCAGGATTTACGAATCCAGGGGTGGGTTTACGTGTCGTTCATCAACACTCACGGTTTTTGTCGATTCTGACCCGTTTCATGAACTATTACTCACTGTTTCGGGGTCCTAGAGTGATTTCCACGATTCACGAACCCCGGGGTGCGTTTACATGTCGGTCATCAACACTCGAAGTTTTGGCCGATTCTGACCCGTTTCGTGGACTATTACTCACCGTTTTGGGGTCCTGAAGCGATTTCCAAAGTTGCTAAACCGCAAGGTGCGCTTACGTGTTGGTTATCAGCACTCGCAGTTTTGGCCGATTTTGGCCTCTTTCGTGGACTATTAGTCACTATTTTGGGGTCCCGGAGAGATTTTCCAGATTGACGAACCACGCGGTGCCTTTACGTGTCGGTCATCAACACTCGCGGTTTTGGCCGATTCTGGCCTATTTTGTGGACTATTACTCACTGTATTGGGGTCCCGGAGTGATTTCCAGGATTTACGAACCCAGGGGTGGGTTTACGTGTCGTTCATCAACATTCACGGTTTTTGTCGATTCTGACCCGTTTCGTGGACTATTACTCACCGTTTTGGGGTCCCAGAGTGATTTCCACGATCGACGAACCCCGGCGTGCGTTTACGTGTCCGTCATCAACACTCGAAATTTTGGCCGACTCTGACACGTTTCATGGACTATTACTCAACGTTTTGGGGCCCCGAAGCGATTTGCATAGTTGTTGAACCCCAAGGTGCGCTTACGTGTCGGTTATCAGCACTCGCAGCTTTGGACGATTTTGGCCAGTTTCGTGGACTATTACTCACTGTTTTGGTGACCCAGAGTGATTTTCAAGATTGACAAACCACGGGGTGCCTTTACGTGTCGGTGATCAACACTCGCGGTTTTGGCCGATTCTGGCATGTTTTGTGGACTACTCACTGTTTTGGGGTCCCGGAGTGATTTTCCAGGATTTACGAATCCAGGGGTGGGTTTACATGTCGTTCATCAACACTCACGGTTTTTGTCGATTCTGACCCGTTTCATGAACTATTACTCACAGTTTCGGGGTCCCAGAGTGATTTCCACGATTCACGAACCCCGGGGTGCGTTTACATGTCGGTCATCAACACTCGAAGTTTTGGCCGATTCTGACCCGTTTCGTGGACTATTACTCACCGTTTTGGGGTCCTGAAGCGATTTCCAAAGTTGCTAAACCCCAAGGTGCGCTTACGTGTTGGTTATCAGCACTCGCAGTTTTGGCCGATTTTGGCCTCTTTCGTGGACTATTAGTCACTATTTTGGGGTCCCGGAGAGATTTTCCAGATTGACGAACCACGCGGTGCCTTTACGTGTCGGTGATCAACACTCGCGGTTTTGGCCGATTCTGGCATGTTTTGTGGACTACTCACTGTTTTGGGGTCCCGGAGTGATTTTCCAGGATTTACGAATCCAGGGGTGGGTTTACGTGTCGTTCATCAACACTCACGGCTTTTCTCGATTCTGACCCGTTTCATGAACTATTACTCACCATTTCGGTGTCCCACAGTGATTTCCACGATCCACGAACCCCGGGGTGCGTTTACATGTCGGTCATCAACACTCAAAGTATTGGCCGATTCTAAACCGTTTCGTGGACTATTACTCACCGTTTTGGGGTCCTGAAGCGATTTCCAAAGTTGCTAAACCCCAAGGTGCGCTTACGTGTTGGTTATCAGCACTCGCAGTTTTGGCCGATTTTGGCCTCTTTCGTGGACTATTAATCACTATTTTGGGGTTCCGGCGAGATTTTCCAGATTGACGAACCACGCGGTGCCTTTATGTGTCGGTCATCAACACTCGCGGTTTTGGCCGATTCTGGCCTGTTTTGTGGACTATTACTCACTGTTTTGGGGTCTCGGAGTGATTTCCAGGATTTACGAACCCAGGGGTGCGTTTACGTGTTCTTAATCAACACTCGTGGTTTTTGTCGATTCAGACCCGCTTCGTGGACTATTACTCACCGTTTTGGGGTTCCAGAGTAATTTCCACGATCGATGAACCCCGGCGGGCGTTTACGTGTCCGTCATAAACACTCGAAATTTTGGCCGATTCTGACCCGTTTCGTGGACTATTACTCAGCGTTTTGGGGCACCAAAGCGATTTGCATAGTTGTTGAACACCAAGGTGCGCTTACGTGTCGGTTATCAGCACTCGCAGCTTTGGCCGATTTTTGCCTGTTTCGTGGACTATTACTCACTGTTTTGGTTTCCCAGAGTGATTTTCAAGATTGACGAACCACGGGGTGCCTTAACGTGTCGGTGATCAACACTCGCGGTTTTGGCCGATTCTGGCATGTTTTGTGGACTACTCACTGTTTTGGGGTCCCGGAGTGATTTCCAGGATTTACGAACCCTTGTGTGGGTTTAAGTGTCGTTCATCAACACTCGCGGTTTTTGTCGATTCAGACCCGTTTCGTGGACTATTACTCACCGTTTTGGGGTCCTAGAGTGATTTCCACGATCGAGGAACCCCGGCGTGCGTTTACGTGTCCGTCATCGACGCTCGAAGTTTTGGCCGACTCTGACCCGTTTCGTGGACTATTACTCAGCGTTTTGGGGCCCTGAAGTGATTTGCATAGTTGTTGAACCCCAAGGTGCGCTTACGTGTTGGTTATCAGCACTCGCACCTTTGGCCGATTTTGGCCTGTTTCGTGGACTATTACTCACTGTTTTGGTGTCCCAGAGTGATTTTCAAGATTGATGAACCACGCGGTGCCTTTACGTGTCGGTGATCAATACTCGCGGTTTTGGCCGATTCTGGCCTGTTTTGTGGACTATTACTCACTGTTTTGGGGTCTCGGAGTGATTTCCAGGATTTACGATCCCAGGGGTGCGTTTACGTGTTCTTAATCAACACTCGTGGTTTTTGTCGATTCAGACCCGCTTCGTGGACTATTACTCACCTTTTGGGGTTCCAGAGTAATTTCCACGATCGATGAACCCCGGCGGGCGTTTACGTGTCCGTCATAAACACTCGAAGTTTTGGCCGATTCTGACCCGTTTCGTGGACTATTACTCAGCGTTTTGGGGCACCAAAGCGATTTGCATAGTTGTTGAACACCAAGGTGCTTACGTGTCGGTTATCAGCACTCGCAGCTTTGGCCGATTTTGGCCTGTTTCGTGGACTATTACTCACTGTTTTGGTTTCCCAGAGTGATTTTCAAGATTGACGTACCACGGGGTGCCTTTACGTGTCGGCGATCAACACTCGCGGTTTTGGCCGATTCTAGCATGTTTTGTGGACTACTCACTGTTTTGGGGTCCCGGAGTGATTTCTAGGATTTACGAACCCTTGTGTGGGTTTAAGTGTCGTTCATCAACACTCGCGGTTTTTGTCGATTCAGACCCGTTTCGTGGACTATTACTCACCGTTTTGGGGTCCCAGAGTGATTTCCACGATCGACGAACCCCGGCGTGTGTTTACGTGTCCGTCATCGACGCTCGAAGTTTTGGCCGACTCTGACCCGTTTCGTGGACTATTACTCAGCGTTTTGGGGCCCCGAAGTGATTTGCATAGTTGTTGAACCCCAAGGTGCGCTTACGTGTTGGTTATCAGCACTCGCACCTTTGGCCGATTTTGGCCTGTTTCGTGGACTATTACTCACTGTTTTGGTGTCCCAGAGTGATTTTCAAGATTGACGAACGACGCGGTGCCTTTACGTGTCGGTGATCAACACTCACGGTTTTGGCCGATTCTGGCATCTTTTGTGGACTATTCACTGTTTTTGGGTCCCGGAGTGATTTTCCAGGATTTACGAACCCAGGGGTGGGTTTACGTGTCGTTCATCAACACTCACGGTTTTTGTCGATTCTGACCCGTTTCGTGGACTGTTACTCACCGTTTTGGGGTCCCTGAGTGATTTCTACGATCGACGAACCCCGGCGTGCGTTTACGTGTCCGTCATCAACACTCGAAATTTTGGCCGACTCTGACTCGTTTCGTGGACTATTACTCAACGTTTTGGGGCCCCGAAGTGATTTGCATAGTTGTTGAAACCCAAGGTGCGCTTACGTGTCGGTTATCAGCACTCGCAGCTTTGGCCGATTTTGGCCAATTTCGTGGACTATTACTCACTGTTTTGGTGACCCAGAATGATTTTCAAGATTGACGAACCACGGGGTGCCTTTACGTGTCGGTGATCAACACTAGCGGTTTTGGCCGATTCTGGCATGTTTTGTGGACTACTCACTGTTTTGGGGTCCCGGAGTGATTTTCCAGGATTTACGAATCCAGGGGTGGGTTTACGTGTCGTTCATCAACACTCACGGTTTTTGTCGATTCTAACCCGTTTCATGAACTATTACTCACCATTTCGGTGTCCCAGAGTGATTTCCACGATTCACGAACCCCGGGGTGCGTTTATTTGTCGGTCATCAACACTCGAAGTTTTGGCCGATTCTGAACCGTTCCGTGGACTATTACTCGCCGTTTTGGGGTCCTGAAGCGATTTCCAAAGTTGCTAAACCCCAAGGTGCGCTTACATTTTGGTTATCAGCACTCGCAGTTTTGGCCGATTTTGGCCTCTTTCGTGGACTATTAGTCACTATTTTGGGGTCCCGGAGAGATTTTCCAGATTGACGAACCACGCGGTGCCTTTACGTGTCGGCCATCAACACTCGCGGTTTCGGCCGATTCTGGCCTGTTTTGTGGACTATTACTCACTGTTTTGGGGTCTCAGAGTGATTTCCAGGATTTACGAACCCAGGGGTGCGTTTACGTGTTCTTAATCAACACTCGTGGTTTTTGTCGATTCAGACCCGCTTCGTGGACTATTACTCACCGTTTTGGGGTCCCAGAGTAATTTCCACGATCGATGAACCCCGGCGTGCGTTTACGTGTCCGTCATAAACACTCGAAGTTTTGGCCGATTCTGACCCGTTTCGTGGACTATTACTCAGCGTTTTGGGGCAATAAAGCGATTTGCATAGTTGTTGAACACCAAGGTGCGCTTACGTGTCGGTTATCAGCACTCGCAGCTTTGGCCGATTTTGGCCTGTTTTGTGGACTATTACTCACTGTTTTGGTTTCCCAAAGTGATTTTCAAGATTGACGAACCACGGGGTGCCTTAACGTGTCGGTGATCAACACTCGCGGTTTTGGCCGATTCTGGCATGTTTTGTGGACTACTCACTGTTTTGGGGTCCCGGAGTGATTTCCAGGATTTACGAACCCTTGTGTGGGTTTAAGTGTCGTTCATCAACACTCGCTGTTTTTGTCGATTCAGACCCGTTTCGTGGACTATTACTCACCGTTTTGGGGTCCTAGAGTGATTTCCACGATCGAGGAACCCCGGCGTGCGTTTACGTGTCCGTCATCGACGCTCGAAGTTTTGGCCGACTCTGACCCGTTTCGTGGACTATTACTCAGCGTTTTGGGGCCCTGAAGTGATTTGCATAGTT
>LR738716.1:7905130-7922457 GCA_902687465.1 Secale cereale
AACCACGGGGTGCCTTTACGTGTCGGTGATCAACACTCGCGGTTTTGGCCGATTCTGGCATGTTTTGTGGACTACTCACTGTTTTGGGGTCCCGGAGTGATTTCCAGGATTTACGAACCCTTGTGTGGGTTTAAGTGTCGTTCATCAGCACTCGCGGTTTTTGTCGATTCAGACCCGTTTCGTGGACTATTACTCACCGTTTTGGGGTCCCAGAGTGATTTCCACGATCGACGAACCCCGGCGTGCGTTTACGTGTCCGTCATCGACGCTCGAAGTTTTGGCCGACTCTGACCCGTTTCGTGGACTATTACTCGGCGTTTTGGGGCCCCGAAGTGATTTGCATAGTTGTTGAACCCCAAGGTGCGCTTACGTGTTGGTTATCAGCACTCACACCTTTGGCCGATTTTGGCCTGTTTCGTGGACTATTACTCACTGTTTTGGTGACCCAGAGTGATTTTCAAGATTGACGAACCACGGGGTGCCTTTACGTGTCGGTGATCAACACTAGCGGTTTTGGCCGATTCTGGCATGTTTTGTGGACTACTCACTGTTTTGGGGTCCCGGAGTGATTTTCCAGGATTTACGAATCCAGGGGTGGGTTTACGTGTCGTTCATCAACACTCACGGTTTTTGTCGATTCTAACCCGTTTCATGAACTATTACTCACCATTTCGGTGTCCCAGAGTGATTTCCACGATTCACGAACCCCGGGGTGCGTTTACATGTCGGTCATCAACACTCGAAGTTTTGGCCGATTCTGAACCGTTTCGTGGACTATTACTCACCGTTTTGGGGTCCTGAAGCGATTTCCAAAGTTGCTAAACCCCAAGGTGCGCTTACGTTTTGGTTATCAGCATTCGCAGTTTTGGCCGATTTTGGCCTCTTTCGTGGACTATTAGTCACTATTTTGGGGTCCCGGAGAGATTTTCCAGATTGACGAACCACGCGGTGCCTTTACGTGTCGGTCATCAACACTCGCGGTTTCGGCCGATTATGGCCTGTTTTGTGGACTATTACTCACTGTTTTGGGGTCTCGGAGTGATTTCCAGGATTTACGAACCCAGGGGTGCGTTTAGGTGTTCTTAATCAGCACTCGTGGTTTTTGTCGATTCAGACCCGCTTCGTGGACTATTACTCACCGTTTTGGGGTCCCAAAGTAATTTCCACGATCGATGAACCCCGGCGTGCGTTTACATGTCCGTCATAAACACTCGAAGTTTTGGCCGATTCTGACCCGTTTCGTGGACTATTACTCAGCGTTTTGGGGCACCAAAGCGATTTGCATAGTTGTTGAACACCAAGGTGCGCTTACGTGTCGGTTATCAGCACTCGCAGCTTTGGCCGATTTTGGCCTGTTTCGTGGACTATTACTCACTGTTTTGGTGTCCCAGAGTGATTTTCAAGATTGACGAACCACGGGGTGCCTTTACGTGTCGGTGATCAACACTCGCGGTTTTGGCCGATTCTGGCATGTTTTGTGGACTACTCACTGTTTTGGGGTCCCGGAGTGATTTCCAGGATTTACGAACCCTTGTGTGGGTTTAAGTGTCGTTCTTCAACACTCGCGGTTTTTGTCGATTCATACCCGTTTCGTGGACTATTACTCACCGTTTTGGGGTCCCAGAGTGATTTCCACGATCGACGAACCCCGGCGTGCGTTTACGTGTTCGTCATCGACGCTCGAAGTTTTGGCCGACTCTGATCCGTTTCGTGGACTATTACTCAGCGTTTTGGGGCCCCGAAGCGATTTGCATAGTTGTTGAAACCCAAGGTGCGCTTACGTGACGGTTATCAGCACTCGCAACTTTCGCCGATTTTGGCCAGTTTTGTGGACTATTACTCACTGTTTTGGTGACCCAGAGTGATTTTCAAGATTGACGAACCACGGGCTGCCTTTACGTGTCGGTCATCAACACTCGCGGTTTCGGCCGATTCTGGCCTGTTTTGTGGACTATTACTCACTGTTTTGGGGTCTCGAAGTGATTTCCAGGATTTACGAACCCAGGGGTGCGTTTACGTGTTCTTAATCAACACTCGTGGTTTTTGTCGATTCAGACCCGCTTCGTGGACTATTACTCACCGTTTTGGGGTCCCAAAGTAATTTCCACGATCCATGAACCCCGGCGTGCGTTTACGTGTACGTCATAAACACTCGAAGTTTTGGCCGATTCTGACCCGTTTCGTGGACTATTACTCAGCGTTTTGGGGCACCAAAGCGATTTGCATAGTTGTTGAACACCAAGGTGCGCTTACGTGTCGGTTATCAGCACTCGCAGCTTTGGCCGATTTTGGCCTGTTTCGTGGACTATTACTCACTGTTTTGGTGTCCCAGAGTGATTTTCAAGATTGACGAACCACGGGGTGCCTTTACGTGTCGGTGATCAACACTCGCGGTTCTGGCCGATTCTGGCATGTTTTGTGGACTACTCACTGTTTTGGGGTCCCGGAGTGATTTCCAGGATTTACGAACCCTTGTGTGGGTTTAAGTGTCGTTCTTCAACACTCGCGGTTTTTGTCGATTCATACCCGTTTCGTGGACTATTACTCACCGTTTTGGGGTCCCAGAGTGATTTCCACGATCGGCGAACCCCGGCGTGCGTTTACGTGTTCGTCATCGACGCTCGAAGTTTTGGCCGACTCTGACCCGTTTCGTGGACTATTACTCAGCGTTTTGGGGCCCCGAAGCGATTTGCATAGTTGTTGAAACCCAAGGTGCGCTTACGTGACGGTTATCAGCACTCGCAGCTTTCGCCGATTTTGGCCAGTTTCGTGGACTATTACTCACTGTTTTGGTGACCCAGAGTGATTTTCAAGATTGACGAACCACGGGGTGCCTTTACGTGCGGTGATGAACACCCGCGGTTTTGGCCGATTCTGGCATGTTTTGTGGACTACACACTGTTTTGGGGTCCCGGAGTGATTTTCCAGGATTTACGAATCCAGGGGTGGGTTTACGTGTCGTTCATCAACACTCACGGTTTTTGTCGATTCTGGCCCGTTTCATGAACTATTACTCACCGTTTCGGGGTCCCAGAGTGATTTCCACGATTCATGAACCCCGGGGTGCGTTTACATGTCGGTCATCAACACTCGAAGTTTTGGCCGATTCTGACCCGTTTCGTGGACTATTACTCACCGTTTTGGGGTCCTGAAGCGATTTCCAAAGTTGCTAAACCCCAAGGTGCGCTTACGTGTTGGTTATCAGCACTCGCAGTTTTGGCCGATTTTGGCCTGTTTCGTGGACTATTACTCACTGTTTTGGTGTCCCAGAGTGATTTTCAAGATTGACGAACCACGCGGTGCCTTTACGTGTCGGTGATCAACACTCGCGGTTTTGGCCGATTCTGGCATCTTTTGTGGACTATTCACTATTTTGGCGTCCCGGAGTGATTTTCCAGGATTTACGAACCCAGGGGTGGGTTTACGTGTCGTTCATCAACACTGACGGTTTTTGTCGATTCAGACCCGCTTCGTGGACTGTTACTCACCATTTTGGGGTCCCAGAGTAATTTCCACGATCGATGAACCCCGGCGTGCGTTTACGTGTCCGTCATAAACACTCGAAGTTTTGGCCGATTCTGACCCGTTTCGTGGACTATTACTCAGCGTTTTGGGGCACCAAAGCGATTTGCATAGTTGTTGAACCCCAAGGTGCGCATACGTGTCGGTTATCAGCACTCGCAGCTTTTGCCGATTGTGGCCTGTTTCGTGGACTATTACTCACTGTATTGGTGTCCCAGAGTGATTTTCAAGATTGAGGAACCACGGGGTGCCTTTAAGTGTCGGTGATCAACACTCACGGTTTTGGCCGATTCTGGCATTTTTTGTGGACTAATCACTGTTTTGGGGTCCCGGAGTGAATTCCAGGATTTACGAACCCAGGTGTGGGTTTAAGTGTCGTTCATCAACACTCGCGGTTTTTGTCGATTCAGACCCGTTTCGTGGACTATTACTCACCATTTTGGGGTCCCAGAGTGATTTCCACGATCGACGAACCCCGGCGTGCGTTTACGTGTCCGTCATCAATGCTCGAAGTTTTGGCCGACTCTGACCCGTTTCGTGGACTATTACTCAGCGTTTTGGGGCCCCGAAGTGACTTGCATAGTTGTTGAACCCCAAGGTGCGCTTACGTGTCGGTTATCAGCACTAGCAGCTTTGGCCGATTTTGGCCTGTTTCGTGGACTATTACTCACTGTTTTGGTGACCAAGAGTGATTTTCAAGATTGACGAACCACGGGGCGCCTATACATGTCGATGATCAACACTCGCGGTTTTGGCCGATTCTGGCATGTTTTCTGGACTATTCACTGTTTTGGGGTCCCGGAGTGATTTTCCAGGATTTACGAACCCAGGGATGGGTTTACGTGTCGTTCATCAACACTCACGGTTTTTGTCGATTCTGACCCGTTTCGTGGACTATTACTCACCGTTTTGGGGTCCCAGAGTGATTTCCACGATCGACGAACCCCGGCGTGCGTTTACGTGTCCGTCATAAACACTCGAAGTTTTGGCCGATTCTGACCCGTTTCGTGGACTATTACTCAGCATTTTGGGGCACCAAAGGGATTTGCATAGTTGTTGAACCCCCAAGGTGCGCTTACGTGTCGGTTATCAGCACTCGCAGCTTTGGCCGATTGTGGCCTGTTTCGTGGACTATTACTCACTGTTTTGGTGTCCCAGAGTGATTTTCAAGATTGAGGAACCACGGGGTGCCTTTACGTGTCGGTGATCAACACTCATGGTTTTGGCTGATTCTGGCATGTTTTGTGGACTAATCACTATTTTGGGGTCCCGGAGATATTTCCAGGATTTACGAACCCAGGTGTGGGTTTAAGTGTCATTCATCAACACTCGCGGTTTTTGTCGATTCAGACCCGTTTTGTGGACTATTACTCACCATTTTGGGGTCCCAGAGTGATTTCCACGATCGACGAACCCCAGCGTGCGTTTACGTGTCCGTCATCAACGCTCGAAGTTTTGGCCAACTCTGACCCGTTTCGTGGACTATTACTCAGCGTTTTGGGGCCCCGAAGTGATTTGCATAGTTGTTGAACCCCAAGGTGCGCTTACATGTCGGTTATCAGCACTAGCAGCTTTGGCCGATTTTGGTCTGTTTCGTGGACTATTACTCACTGTTTTTGTGACCAAGAGTGATTTTCAAGATTGACGAACCACGGGGCGCCTATACATGTCGATGATCAACACTCGCGGTTTTGGCCGATTCTGGCATGTTTTCTGGACTATTCACTGTTTTGGGGTCCCGGAGTGATTTTCCAGGATTTACGAACCCAGGGGTGGGTTTACGTGTCGTTCATCAACACTCACGGTTTTTGTCGATTCTGACCCGTTTCGTGGACTATTACTCACTGTTTTGGGGTCCCAGAGTGATTTCCACGATCGACGAACCCCGGCGTGCGTTTATTTGTCCGTCATCAACACTCGAAATTTTGGCCGACTCTGACCCGTTTCGTGGACTATTACTCAACGCTTTGGGGCCCCGAAGCGATTTGCATAGTTGTTGAACCCCAAGGTGCGCTTACGTGTCGGTTATCAGCACTCGCAGCTTTGGCCGATTTTGGCCAGTTTCGTGGACTATTACTCACTGTTTTGGTGACCCAGAGTGATTTTCAAGATTGACGAACCACGGGGTGCCTTTACGTGTCGGTGATCAACACTCGCGGTTTTGGCCGATTCTGGCATGTTTTGTGGACTACTCACTGTTTTGGGGTCCCGGAGTGATTTTCCAGGATTTACGAATCCAGGGGTGGGTTTACGTGTCGTTCATCAACACTCACGGTTTTTGTCGATTCTGACCCGTTTCATGAACTATCACTCACCGTTTCGGGGTCCCAGAGTGATTTCCACGATTCACGAACCCCGGGGTGCGTTTACATGTCGGTCATCAACACTCGAAGTTTTGGCCGATTCTGACCCGTTTCGTGGACTATTACTCACCGTTTTGGGGTCCTGAAGCGATTTCCAAAGTTGCTAAACCCCAAGGTGCGCTTACGTGTTGGTTATCAGCACTCGCAGTTTTGGCCGATTTTGGCCTGTTTCGTGGACTATTACTCACTGTTTTGGTGTCCCAGAGTGATTTTCAAGATTGACGAACCACGCGGTGCCTTTACGTGTCGGTGATCAACACTCGCGGTTTTGGCCGATTCTGGCATCTTTTGTGAACTATTCACTATTTTGGGGTCCCGGAGTGATTTTCCAGGATTTATGAACCCAGGGGTGGGTTTACGTGTCGTTCATCAACACTGACGGTTTTTGTCGATTCAGACCCGCTTCGTGGACTGTTACTCACCGTTTTGGGGTCCCAGAGTAATTTCCACGATCGATGAACCCCGGCGTGCGTTTACGTGTCCGTCATAAACACTCGAAGTTTTGGCCGATTCTGACCCGTTTCGTGGACTATTACTCAGCGTTTTGGGGCACCAAAGCGATTTGCATAGTTGTTGAACCCCAAGGTGCGCATACGTGTCGGTTATCAGCACTCGCAGCTTTTGCCGATTGTGGCCTGTTTCGTGGACTATTACTCACTGTATTGGTGTCCCAGAGTGATTTTCAAGATTGAGGAACCACGGGGTGCCTTTAAGTGTCGGTGATCAACACTCACGGTTTTGGCCGATTCTGGCATTTTTTGTGGACTAATCACTGTTTTGGGGTCCCGGAGTGAATTCCAGGATTTACGAACCCAGGTGTGGGTTTAAGTGTCGTTCATCAACACTCGCGGTTTTTGTCGATTCAGACCCGTTTCGTGGACTATTACTCACCATTTTGGGGTCCCAGAGTGATTTCCACGATCGACGAACCCCGGCGTGCGTTTACGTGTCCGTCATCAACGCTCGAAGTTTTGGCCGACTCTGACCCGTTTCATGGACTATTACTCAGCGTTTTGGGGCCCCGAAGTGACTTGCATAGTTGTTGAACCCCAAGGTGCGCTTACGTGTCGGTTATCAGCACTAGCAGCTTTGGCCGATTTTGGCCTGTTTCGTGGACTATTACTCACTGTTTTGGTGACCAAGAGTGATTTTCAAGATTGACGAACCACGGGGCGCCTATACATGTCGATGATCAACACTCGCGGTTTTGGCCGATTCTGGCATGTTTTCTGGACTATTCACTGTTTTGGGGTCCCGGAGTGATTTTCCAGGATTTACGAACCCAGGGGTGGGTTTACGTGTCGTTCATCAACACTTACGGTTTTTGTCGATTCTGACCCGTTTCGTGGACTATTACTCACCGTTTTGGGGTCCCAGAGTGATTTCCACGATCGACGAACCCCGGCGTGCGTTTACGTGTCCGTCATAAACACTCGAAGTTTTGGCCGATTCTGACCCGTTTCGTGGACTATTACTCAGCATTTTGGGGCACCAAAGGGATTTGCATAGTTGTTGAACCCCCAAGGTGCGCTTACGTGTCGGTTATCAGCACTCGCAGCTTTGGCCGATTGTGGCCTGTTTCGTGGACTATTACTCACTGTTTTGGTGTCCCAGAGTGATTTTCAAGATTGAGGAACCACGGGGTGCCTTTACGTGTCGGTGATCAACACTCACGGTTTTGGCTGATTCTGGCATGTTTTGTGGACTAATCACTGTTTTGGGGTCCCGGAGATATTTCCAGGATTTATGAACCCAGGTGTGGGTTTAAGTGTCGTTCATCAACACTCGCGGTTTTTGTCGATTCAGACCCGTTTTGTGGACTATTACTCACCATTTTGGGGTCCCAGAGTGATTTCCACGATCGACGAACCCCAGCGTGCGTTTACGTGTCCGTCATCAACGCTCGAAGTTTTGGCCAACTCTGACCCGTTTCGTGGACTATTACTCAGCGTTTTGGGGCCCCGAAGTGATTTGCATAATTGTTGAACCCCAAGGTGCGCTTACATGTCGGTTATCAGCACTAGCAGCTTTGGCCGATTTTGGCCTGTTTCCTGGACTATTACTCACTGTTTTTGTGACCAAGAGTGATTTTCAAGATTGACGAACCACGGGGCGCCTATACATGTCGATGATCAACACTCGCGGTTTTGGCCGATTCTGGCATGTTTTCTGGACTATTCACGGTTTTGGGGTCCCGGAGTGATTTTCCAGGATTTACGAACCCAGGGGTGGGTTTACGTGTCGTTCATCAACACTCACGGTTTTTGTCGATTCTGACCCGTTTCGTGGACTATTACTCACCGTTTTGGGGTCCCAGAGTGATTTCCACGATCGACGAACCCCGGCGTGCGTTTATTTGTCCGTCATCAACACTCGAAATTTTGGCCGACTCTGACCCGTTTCGTGGACTATTACTCAACGCTTTGGGGCCCCGAAGCGATTTGCATAGTTGTTGAACCCCAAGGTGCGCTTACGTGTCGGTTATCAGCACTCGCAGCTTTGGCCGATTTTGGCCAGTTTCGTGGACTATTACTCACTGTTTTGGTGACCCAGAGTGATTTTCAAGATTGACGAACCATGGGGTGCCTTTACGTGTCGGTGATCAACACTCGCGGTTTTGGCCGATTCTGGCATGTTTTGTGGACTACTCACTGTTTTGGGGTCCCGGAGTGATTTTCCAGGATTTACGAATCCAGGGGTGGGTTTACGTGTCGTTCATCAACACTCACGGTTTTTGTCGATTCTGACCCGTTTCATGAACTATCACTCACCGTTTCGGGGTCCCAGAGTGATTTCCACGATTGACGAACCCCGGGGTGCGTTTACATGTCGATCATCAACACTCGAAGTTTTGGCCGATTCTGACCCGTTTCGTGGACTATTACTCACCGTTTTGGGGTCCTGAAGCGATTTCCAAAGTTGCTAAACCCCAAGGTGCGCTTACGTGTTGGTTATCAGCACTCGCAGTTTTGGCCGATTTTGGCCTCTTTCGTGGACTATTAGTCACTATTTTGGGGTCCCGGAGAGATTTTCCAGATTGACGAACCACGCGGTGCCTTTACGTGTCGGTCATCAACACTCGCGGTTTTGGCCGATTCTGGCCTGTTTTGTGGACTATTACTCACTGTTTTCGGGTCCCGGAGTGATTTCCAGGATTTACGAACCCAGGGGTGCGTTTACGTGTTCTTAATCAACACTCGTGGTTTTTGTCGATTCAGACCCGCTTCGTGGACTATTACTCACCATTTTGGGGTCCCAGAGTAATTTCCACGATCGATGAACCCCGGCGTGCGTTTACGTGTCCGTCATAAACACTCGAAGTTTTGGCCGATTCTTACCCGTTTCATGGACTATTACTCAGCGTTTTGGGGCACCAAAGCGATTTGCATAGTTGTTGAACCCCAAGGTGCGCTTACGTGTCGGTTATCAGCACTCGCACCTTTGGCCGATTTTGGCCTGTTTCGTGGACTGTTACTCACTGTTTTGGTGACCCAGAGTGATTTTCAAGATTGACGAACCACGGGGTGCCTTTACGTGTCGGTGATCAACACTCACGGTTTTGGCCGATTCTGGCATGTTTTGTGGACTACTCACTGTTTTGGGGTCCCAGAGTGATTTTCCAGGATTTACGAATCCAGGGGTGGGTTTACGTGTCGTTCATCAACACTCACGGTTTTTGTCGATTCTGACCCGTTTCATGAACTATCACTCACCGTTTCGGGGTCCCAGAGTGATTTCCACGATTCACAAACCCCGGGGTGCGTTTACATGTCGGTCATCAACACTCGAAGTTTTGGCCGATTCTGACCCGTTTCGTGGACTATTACTCACCGTTTTGGGGTCCTGAAGCGATTTCCAAAGTTGCTAAACCCCAAGGTGCGCTTACGTGTTGGTTATCAGCACTCGCAGTTTTGGCCGATTTTGGCCTCTTTCGTGGACTATTAGTCACTATTTTGGGGTCCCGGAGAGATTTTCCAGATTGACGAACCACGCGGTGCCTTTACGTGTCGGTCATCAACACTCGCGGTTTTGGCCGATTCTGGCCTGTTTTGTGGACTATTACTCACTGTTTTCGGGTCCCGGAGTGATTTCCAGGATTTACGAACCCAGGGGTGCGTTTACGTGTTCTTAATCAACACTCGTGGTTTTTGTCGATTCAGACCCGCTTCGTGGACTATTACTCACCATTTTGGGGTCCCAGAGTAATTTCCACGATCGATGAACCCCGGCGTGCGTTTACGTGTCCGTCATAAACACTCGAAGTTTTGGCCGATTCTTACCCGTTTCGTGGACTATTACTCAGCGTTTTGGGGCACCAAAGCGATTTGCATAGTTGTTGAACCCCAAGGTGCGCTTACGTGTCGGTTATCAGCACTCGCAGCTTTGGCCGATTTTGGCCTGTTTCGTGGACTGTTACTCACTGTTTTGGTGACCCAGAGTGATTTTCAAGATTGACGAACCACGGGGTGCCTTTACGTGTCGGTGATCAACACTCACGGTTTTGGCCGATTCTGGCATGTTTTGTGGACTACTCACTGTTTTGGGGTCCCGGAGTGATTTTCCAGGATTTACGAATCCAGGGGTGGGTTTACGTGTCGTTCATCAACACTCACGGTTTTTGTCGATTCTGACCCGTTTCATGAACTATCACTCACCGTTTCGGGGTCCCAGAGTGATTTCCACGATTCACAAACCCCGGGGTGCGTTTACATGTCGGTCATCAACACTCGAAGTTTTGGCCGATTCTGACCCGTTTCGTGGACTATTACTCACCGTTTTGGGGTCCTGAAGCGATTTCCAAAGTTGCTAAACCCCAAGGTGCGCTTACGTGTTGGTTATCAGCACTCGCAGTTTTGGCCGATTTTGGCCTCTTTCGTGGACTATTAGTCACTATTTTGGGGTCCCGGAGAGATTTTCCAGATTGACGAACCACGCGGTGCCTTTACGTGTCGGTCATCAACACTCGCGGTTTTGGCCGATTCTGGCCTGTTTTGTGGACTATTACTCACTGTTTTCGGGTCCCGGAGTGATTTCCAGGATTTACGAACCCAGGGGTGCGTTTACGTGTTCTTAATCAACACTCGTGGTTTTTGTCGATTCAGACCCGCTTCGTGGACTATTACTCACCATTTTGGGGTCCCAGAGTAATTTCCACGATCGATGAACCCCGGCGTGCGTTTACGTGTCCGTCATAAACACTCGAAGTTTTGGCCGATTCTTACCCGTTTCGTGGACTATTACTCAGCGTTTTGGGGCACCAAAGCGATTTGCATAGTTGTTGAACCCCAAGGTGCGCTTACGTGTCGGTTATCAGCACTCGCACCTTTGGCCGATTTTGGCTTGTTTCGTGGACTATTACTCACTGTTTTGGTGTCCCAGAGTGATTTTCAAGATTGACGAACCACGGGGTGCCTTTACGTGTCGGTGATCAACACTCGCGGTTTTGGCCGATTCTGGCATGTTTTGTGGACTACTCACTGTTTTGGGGTCCCGGAGTGATTTCCAGGATTTACGAACCCATGTGTGGGTTTAAGTGTCGTACATCAACACTCGCGGTTTTTGTCGATTCAGACCCGTTTCGTGGACTATTACTCACCGTTTTGGGGTCCCAGAGTGATTTCCACAATCGATGAACCCCAGCGTGTGTTTACTTGTCCGTCATCAACGCTCGAAGTTTTGGCCGACTCTGACCTGTTTCGTGGACTATTACTCAGTGTTTTGGGGCCCCGAAGTGATTTGCATAGTTGTTGAACCCCAAGGTGCGCTTACGTGTCGGTTATTAGCACTCGCACCTTTGGCCTATTTTGGCCTGTTTCGTGGACTATTACTCACTGTTTTGGTGTCACAGAGTGATTTTCAAGATTGACGAACCACGCGGTGCCTTTACGTGTTGGTGATCAACACTCGCGGTTTTGGCCGATTCTGGCATGTTTTGTGGACTAATCACTATTTTGGGGTCCCGGAGTGATTTTCCAGCATTTACGAACCCAGGGGTGGGTTTACGTGTCGTTCATCAACACTCGCGGTTTTTGTCGATTCTGACCCGTTTCATGAACTATTACTCACCGTTTTGGGGTCCAGAGTGATTTCCACGATTCACGAACCCCGGGGTGCGTATACATGTCGGTCATCAACACTCGAAGTTTTGGCCGATTCTGACCCGTTTCGTGGACTATTACTCACCGTTTTGGGGTCCTGAAGAGATTTCCAAAGTTGCTAAACCCCAAGGTGCGCTTACGTGTTGGTTATCAGCACTCGCAGTTTTGGCCGATTTTGGCCTCTTTCGTGGACTATTCGTCACTATTTTGTGGTCCCGGAGAGATTTTCCAGATTGACGAACCACGCGGTGCCTTTACGTGTCGGTCATCAACACTCGCGGTTTTGGCCGATTCTGGCCTGTTTCGTGGACTATAACTCACTGTTTTGGGGTCCCGGAGTGATTTCCAGGATTTACGAACCCAGGGGTGCGTTTAAGTGTTCTTAATCAACACTCGTGGTTTTTGTCGATTCAGACCCGCTACGTGGACTATTAATCACCGTTTTGGGGTCCCAGAGTAATTTCCACGATCGATTAAACCCGGCGTGCATTTACGTGTCCGTCATAAACACTCGAAATTTTGGCCGATTCTGACCCGTTTCATGGACTATTACTCAGCGTTTTGGGGCACCAAAGCGATTTGCATAGTTGTTGAACCCCAAGGTGCGCTTATGTGTCAGTTATCAGCACTCGCACCTTTGGCCGATTTTGGCCTGTTTCGTGGACTATTACTCACTGTTTTGGTGTCCCAGAGTGATTTTCAAGATTGACGAACCACGGGGTGCCTTTACGCATCGGTGATCAACACTCGCGGTTTTGGCCGATTCTGGCATGTTTTGTGGACTATTCACTGTTTTGGGGTCCCGGAGTGATTTCCAGGATTTACGAGCCCAGGGGTGGGTTTACGTGGCGTTCATCAACACTCACGGTTTTTGTCGATTCTGACCCGTTTCATGAACTATTACTCACCGTTTTGGGGTCCCAGAGTGATTTCCACGATTCATGAACCCCGGGGTGCGTTTACATGTCGGTCATCAACACTCGAAGTTTTGGCCGATTCTGACCCGTTTCGTGGACTATTACTCACCGTTTTGGGGTCCTGAAGCGATTTCCAAAGTTGCTAAACCCCAAGGTGCGCTTACGTGTTGGTTATCAGCACTCGTAGTTTTGGCCGATCTTGGCCTCTTTCGTGGACTATTAGTCACTATTTTGGGGTCCCGGAGAGATTTTCCAGATTGACGAACCACGCGGTGCCTTTACGTGTCGGTCATCAACACTCGCGGTTTTGGCCGATTCTGGCCTGTTTTGTGGACTATTACTCACTGTTTTGGGGTCCCGGAGTGATTTCCAGGATTTACGAACCCAGGGGTGCGTTTACGTGTTCTTAATCAACACTCGTGGTTTTTGTCGATTCAGACCCGCTTCGTGGACTATTATTCACCGTTTTGGGGTCCCAGTGTAATTTCCACGATCGTTGAACCCCGGCGTACGTTTACGTGTCCGTCATAAACACACGAAGTTTTGGCCGATTCTGACCCGTTTCGTGGACTATTACTCAGCGTTTTGGGGCACCAAAGCGATTTGCATAGTTGTTGAACCCCAAGGTGCGCTTACGTGTCGGTTATCAGCACTCGCACCTTTGGCCGATTTTGGCTTGTTTTGTGGACTATTACTCACTGTTTTGGTGTCCCAGAGTGATTTTCAAGATTGACGAACCACGGGGTGCCTTTACGTGTCGGTGATCAACACTCGCGGTTTTGGCCGATTCTGGCATGTTTTGTGGACTACTCACTGTTTTGGGGTCCCGGAGTGATTTCCAGGATTTACGAACCCATGTGTGGGTTTAAGTGTCGTACATCAACACTCGCGGTTTTTGTCGATTCAGACCCGTTTCGTGGACTATTACTCACCGTTTTGGGGTCCCAGAGTGATTTCCACGATCGATGAACCCCAGCGTGTGTTTACTTGTCCGTCATCAACGCTCGAAGTTTTGGCCGACTCTGACCCGTTTCGTGGACTATTACTCAGCGTTTTGGGGCCCCGAAGTGATTTGCATAGTTGTTGAACCCCAAGGTGCGCTTACGTGTCGGTTATTAGCACTCGCACCTTTGGCCTATTTTGGCCTGTTTCGTGGACTATTACTCACTGTTTTGGTGTCACAGAGTGATTTTCAAGATTGACGAACCAGGCGGTGCCTTTACGTGTTTGTGATCAACACTCGTGGTTTTGGCCGATTCTGGCATGTTTTGTGGACTACTCACTATTTTGGGGTCCCGGAGTGATTTTCCAGGATTTACGAACCCAGGGGTGGGTTTATGTGTCGTTCATCAACACTCGCGGTTTTTGTCGATTCTGACCCGTTTCATGAACTATTACTCACCGTTTTGGGGTCCAGAGTGATTTCCACGATTCACGAACCCCGGGGTGCGTATACATGTCGGTCATCAACACTCGAAGTTTTGGCCGATTCTGACCCGTTTCGTGGACTATTACTCACCGTTTTGGGGTCCTGAAGCGATTTCCAAAGTTGCTAAACCCCAAGGTGCGCTTACGTGTTGGTTATCAGCACTTGCAGTTTTGGCCGATTTTGGCCTCTTTCGTGGACTATTAGTCACTATTTTGTGGTCCCGGAGAGATTTTCCAGATTGACGAACCACGCGGTGCCTTTACGTGTCGGTCATCAACACTCGCGGTTTTGGCCGATTCTGGCCTGTTTCGTGGACTATTACTCACTGTTTTTGGGTCCCGGAGTGATTTCCAGGATTTACGAACCCAGGGGTGCATTTAAGTGTTCTTAATCAACACTCGTGGTTTTTGTCGATTCAGACCCGCTTCGTGGACTATTAATCACCGTTTTGGGGTCCCAGAGTAATTTCCACGATCGATTAACCCCGGCGTGCATTTACGTGTCCGTCATAAACACTCGAAATTTTGGCCGATTCTGACCCGTTTCGTGGACTATTACTCAGCGTTTTGGGGCACCAAAGCGATTTGCATAGTTGTTGAACCCCAAGGTGCGCTTATGTGTCGGTTATCAGCACTCGCACCTTTGGCCGATTTTGGCCTGTTTCGTGGACTATTACTCACTGTTTTGGTGTCCCAGAGTGATTTTCACGATTGACGAACAACGGGGTGCCTTTACACGTCGGTGATCAACACTCGCGGTTTTGGCCGATTCTGGCATGTTTTCTGGACTATTCACTGTTTTGGGGTCCCGGAGTGATTTCCAGGATTTACGAGCCCAGGGGTGGGTTTACGTGGCGTTCATCAACACTCACGGTTTTTGTCGATTCTGACCCGTTTCATGAACTATTACTCACCGTTTTGGGATCCCAGTGTGATTTCCATGATTCACGAACCCCGGGGTGCGTTTACATGTCGGTCATCAACACTCGAAGTTTTGGCCGATTCTGACCCGTTTCGTGGACTATTACTCACCGTTTTGGGGTCCTGAAGCGATTTCCAAAGTTGCTAAACCCCAAGGTGCGCTTACGTGTTGGTTATCAGCACTCGCAGTTTTGGCCGATCTTGGCCTCTTTCGTGGACTATTAGTCACTATTTTGGGGTCCCGGAGAGATTTTCCAGATTGACGAACCACGCGGTGCCTTTACGTGTCGGTCATTAACACTCGCGGTTTTGGCCGATTCTGGCATGTTTTGTGGACTATTACTCACTGTTTTGGGGTCCCGGAGTGATTTCCAGGATTTACGAACCCAGGGGTGCGTTTACGTGTTCTTAATCAACACTCGTGGTTTTTGTCGATTCAGACCCGCTTCGTGGACTATTATTCACCGTTTTGGGTTCCCAGTGTAATTTCCACGATCGATGAACCCCGGCGTGCGTTTACGTGTCCGTCATAAACACTCGAAGTTTTGGCCGATTCTGACCCGTTTCGTGGACTATTACTCAGCGTTTTGGGGCACCAAAGCGATTTGCATAGTTTTTGAACCCCAAGGTGCGCTTACGTGTCGGTTATCAGCACTCGCAGCTTTGGCCGATTTTGGCCATTTCCGTGGACTATTACTCACTGTTTTGGTGTCCCAGAGTGATTTTCAAGATTGACAAACCACGGGGTGCCTTTACGTATCGGTGATCAACACTCGCGGTTTTGGCCGATTCTGCCATGTTTTGTGGACTACTCACTGTTTTGGGGTCCCGGAGTGTTTTCCAGGATTTACGAACCCAAGGGTGGGTTTACGTGCCGTTCATCAACACTCACGGTTTTTGTCGATTCTGACCCGTTTCATGAACTATTACTCACCGTTTTGGGGTCCCAGAGTGATTTCCACTATTCACGAACCCCGGGGTGCGTTTACATGTCGGTCATCAACACTCGAAGTTTTGGCCGATTCTGACCCGTTTCGTGGAGTATTACTCACCGTTTTGGGGTCCTGAAGCAATTTCCAAAGTTGCTAAACCCCAAGGTGCGCTTACGTGTCGGTTATCAGCACTCGCACCTTTGGCCGATTTTGGCCCGTTTCATGGACTATTACTCACTGTTTTGGTGACCCAGAGTGATTTTCAAGATTGACGAACCACGGGGTGCCTTTACGTGTCGGTGATCAACACTCGCGGTTTTGGCCGATTCTGGCATGTTTTGTGGACTACTCACTGTTTTGGGGTCCCGGAGTGATTTTCCAGGATTTACGAACCCAGGGGTGGGTTTACGTGTCGTTCATCAACACTCACGGTTTTTGTCGATACTGACCCGTTTCATGAACTATTACTCACCGTTTTGGGGTCCCAGAGTGATTTCCACGATTCACGAACCCCGGGGTGCGTTTACATGTCGGTCATCAACACTCGAAGTTTTGGCCGATTCTGACCCGGTTCGTGGACTATTAGTCACTATTTTGGGGTCCCGGAGAGATTTTCCAGATTGACGAACCACGCGGTGCCTTTACATGTCGGTCATCAACACTCGCGGTTTTGGCCGATTCTGGCCTGTTTTGTGGACTATTACTCACTGTTTTGGGCTCCATGAGTGATTTCCAGAATTTACGAACCCAGGGGTGCGTTTACGTGTTGTTAATCAACACTCGTGGTTTTTGTCGATTCAGACCCGCTTCGTGGACTATTATTCACCGTTTTGGGTTCCCAGTGTAATTTCCACGATCGATGAACCCCGGCGTGCGTTTACGTGTCCGTCATAAACACTCGAAGTTTTGGCCGATTCTGACCCGTTTCGTGGACTATTACTCAGCGTTTTGGGGTACCAAAGCGATTTGCATAGTTTTTGAACCCCAAGGTGCGCTTACGTGTCGGTTATCAGCACTCGCAGCTTTGGCCGATTTTGGCCATTTCCGTGGACTATTACTCACTGTTTTGGTGTCCCAGAGTGATTTTCAAGATTGACAAACCACGGGGTGCCTTTACGTATCGGTGATCAACACTCGCGGTTTTGG
>LR738716.1:7923029-7962522 GCA_902687465.1 Secale cereale
CTTCGTGGACTATTACTCACCGTTTTGGGGTCCCAGAGTAATTTCCACGATCGACGAACCCCGGCGTGCGTTTACGTGTCCGTCATAAACACTCGAAGTTTTGGCCGATTCTGACCCGTTTCGTGGACTATTACTCAGCGTTTTGGGGCACCAAAGCGATTTGCGTAGTTGTTGAACCCCAAGGTGCGCTTACGTGTCGGTTATCAGCACTCGCAGCTTTGGCCGATTTGGGCCTGTTTCGTGGACTATTACTCACTGTTTTGGTGTCCCAGAGTGATTTTCAAGATTGACGAACCACGGGGTGCCTTTACGTGTCGGTGATCAACACTCGCGGTTTTGGCCGATTCTGGCTTGTTTTGTGGACTACTCATTGTTTTGGGGTCCCGGAGTGATTTTCCAGGATTTACGAACCCAGGGGTGGGTTTACGAGTCGTTCATCAACACTCACGGTTTTTGTCGGTTCTGACCTTTTTCATGAACTATTACTCACCGTTTTGGGGTCCCAGAGTGATTTCCACGATTCACGAACCCTGGGGTGCGTTTACATGTCGGTCATCAACACTCGAAGTTTTGGCCGATTCTGACCCGTTTCGTGGACTATTACTCACCGTTCTGGGGTCCTGAAGCGATTTCCAAAGTTGCTAAACCCCAAGGTGCACTTACGTGTTGGTTATCAGCACTCGCATTTTTGGCCGATTTTGGCCTCTTTCGTGGACTATTAGTCACTATTTTGGGGTCCCGGAGAGATTTTCCAGATTGACGAACCACGCGGTGCCTTTACATGTCGGTCATCAACACTCGCGGTTTTGGCCGATTCTGGCCTGTTTTGTGGACTATTACTCACTGTTTTGTGCTCCATGAGTGATTTCCAGAATTTACGAACTCCGGGGTGCGTTTACGTGTTGTTAATCAACACTCGTGGTTTTTGTCGATTCAGACCCGCTTCGTGGACTATTACTCACCGTTTTGGGGTCCCAGAGTAATTTCCACGATCGATGAACCCCGGCGTGCATTTACGTGTCCGTCATAAACACTCGAAGTTTTGGCCGATTCTGACCCGTTTCGTGGACTATTACTCGGCTTTTGGGGTCCCAGAGTGATTTCCACGATTCACGAACCCCGGGGTGCGTTTACATGTCGGTCATCAACACTCGAAGTTTTGGCCGATTCTGACCCGTTTCGTGGACTATTAGTCACTATTTTGGCGTCCCGGAGAGATTTTCCAGATTGACGAACCACGCGGTGCCTTTACATGTCGGTCATCAAAACTCGCGGTTTTGGCCGATTCTGGCCTGTTTTGTGGACTATTACTCACTGTTTTGGGCTCCATGAGTGATTTCCAGAATTTACGAACCCAGGGGTGCGTTTACGTGTTGTTAATCAACACTCGTGGTTTTTGTCGATTCAGACCCGCTTCGTGGACTATTACTCACCGTTTTGGGGTCCCAGAGTAATTTCCACGATCGACGAACCCCGGCGTGCGTTTACGTGTCCGTCATAAACACTCGAAGTTTTGGCCGATTCTGACCCGTTTCGTGGACTATTACTCAGCGTTTTGGGGCACCAAAGCGATTTGCGTAGTTGTTGAACCCCAAGGTGCGCTTACGTGTCGGTTATCAGCACTCGCAGCTTTGGCCGATTTGGGCCTGTTTCGTGGACTACGTTTACGTGTCCGTCATAAACACTCGAAGTTTTGGCCGATTCTGACCCGTTTCATGGACTATTACTCAGCGTTTTGGGGCACCAAAGCGATTTGCATAGTTGTTGAACCCCAAGGTGCGCTTACGTGTCGGTTATCAGCACTCGCAGCTTTGGCCGATTTTGGCCTGTTTCGTGGACTATTACTCACTGTTTTGGTGTCCCAGAGTGATTTTCAAGATTGACGAACCACGGGGTGCATTTACGTGTCGGTGATCAACACTCGCGGTTTTGGCCGATTCTGGCATGTTTTCTGGACTAATCACTGTCTTGGGGTCCCGGAGTGATTTCCAGGATTTACGAACCCATGTGTGGGTTTAAGTGTCGTTCATCAACACTCGTGGTTTTTGTCGATTCAGGCCCGTTTCGTGGACTATTACTCAGCATTTTGGGGTCCCAGAGTGATTTCCACGATCCACGAACCCCGGCGTGCGTTTACTTGTCCGCCACAAACGCTCGAAGTTTTGGCCGACTCCGACCCGTTTTGTGGACTATTACTCAGCGTTTTGGGGCCCCGAAGTGATTTGCATAGTTGTTGAACCCCAAGGTGCGCTTACGTGTTGGTTTTCAGCACTCGCACCTTTGACCGATTTTGGCCTGTTTCGTGGACTATTACTCACTGTTTTGGTGTCCCAGAGTGATTTTCAAGATTGACGAACCACGGGGTGCCTTTACGTGTCGGTGATCAACACTCGCGGTTTTGGCCGATTCTGGCATGTTTTTTGGACTACTCATTGTTTTGGGGTCCCGGAGTGATTTTCCAGGAATTACGAACCCAGGGGTGGGTTTACGTGTCGTTCATCAACACTCGCGGTTTTTGTCGATTCTGACCCGTTTCATGAACTATTACACACCGTTTTGGGGTCCCAGAGTGATTTCCACGATTCACGAACCACGGGGTGCGTTTACATGTCGGTCATCAACACTCGAAGTTTTGGCCGATTCTGACCCGTTTCGTGGACTATTACTCACCGTTTTGGGGTCCTGAAGCGATTTCCAAAGTTGCTAAACCCCAAGGTGCACTTACGTGTTGGTTATCAGCACTCGCAGTTTTGTCCGATTTTGGCCTCTTTCGTGGACTATTAGTCACTAATTTGGGGTCCCGGAGATATTTTCCAGATTGACAAACCACGCGGTGCCTTTACGTGTCGGTCATCAACACTCGCGGTTTTGGCCGATTCTGGCCTGTTTTGTGGACTATTACTCACTGTTTCGGGGTCCCGGAGTGATTTCCAGGATTTACGAACCCAGGGGTGCGTTTACGTGTTTTTAATCAACACTCGTGGTTTTTGTCGATTCAGACCCGCTTCGTGGACTATTACTCACCATTTTGGGGTCCCAAGTAATTTCCACGATCGATTAACCCCAGCGTGCGTTTACGTGTCCGTCATAAACACTCAAAGTTTTGGCCGATTCTGACCCGTTTCATGGACTATTACTCAGCGTTTTGGGGCACCAAAGCGATTTGCATAGTTGTTGAACCCCAAGGTGCGCTTACGTGTCGGTTATCAGCACTCGCAGCTTTGGCCGATTTTGGCCTGTTTCGTGGACTATTACTCACTGTTTTTGTGTCCCAGAGTGATTTTCAAGATTGACGAACCATGGGGTGCATTTACGTGTCGGTGATCAACACTCGCGGTTTTGGCCGATTCTGGCATGTTTTCTGGACTAATCACTGTTTTGGGGTCCCGGAGTGATTTCCAGGATTTACGAACCCATGTGTGGGTTTAAGTGTCGTTCATCAACACTCGTGGTTTTTGTCGATTCAGACCCGTTTCGTGGACTATTACTCAGCATTTTGGGGTCCCAGGGTGATTTCCACGATCCACGAACCCCGGCGTGCGTTTACGTGTCCGCCACAAACGCTCGAAGTTTTGGCCGACTCCGACCCGTTTTGTTGACTATTACTCAGCGTTTTGGGTCCCCGAAGTGATTTGCATAGTTGTTGAACCCCAAGGTGCGCTTACGTGTCGGTTTTCAGCACTCGCACCTTTGACCGATTTTGGCCTGTTTCGTGGACTATTACTCACTGTTTTGGTGTCCCAGAGTGATTTTCAAGATTGACGAACCACGGGGTGCCTTTACGTGTCGGTGATCAACACTCGCGGTTTTGGCCGATTCTGGCATGTTTTTTGGACTACTCATTGTTTTGGGGTCCCGGAGTGATTTTCCAGGAATTACGAACCCAGGGGTGGGTTTACGTGTCGTTCATCAACACTCGTGGTTTTTGTCGATTCTGACCAGTTTCATGAACTATTACTCACCGTTTTGGGGTCCCAGAGTGATTTCACCGATTCACGAACCCCGGGGTGCGTTTACATGTCGGTCATCAACACTCGAAGTTTTGGCCGATTCTTACCCGTTTCGTGGACTATTACTCACCGTTTTGGGGTCCTGAAGCGATTTTCAAAGTTGCTAAACCCCAAGGTGCACTTACGTGTTGGTTATCAGCACTCGCAGTTTTGTCCGATTTTGGCCTCTTTCGTGGACTATTAGTCACTATTTTGGGGTCCCGGAGATATTTTCCAGATTGACAAACCACGCGGTGCCTTTACGTGTCGGTCATCAACACTCGCGGTTTTGGCCGATTCTGGCCTGTTTTGTGGACTATTACTCACTGTTTCGGGGTCCCGGAGTGATTTCCAGGATTTACGAACCCAGGGGTGCGTTTACGTGTTGTTAATCAACACTCGTGGTTTTTGTCGATTCAGACCCGCTTCGTGGACTATTACTCACCGTTTTGGGGTCGCAAGTAATTTCCACGATCGATTAACCCCGGCGTGCGTTTACGTGTCCGTCATAAACACTCGAAGTTTTGGCCGATTCTGACCCGTTTCATGGACTATTACTCAGCGTTTTGGGGCACCAAAGAGATTTGCATAGTTGTTGAACCCCAAGGTGCGCTTACGTGTCGGTTATCAGCACTCGCAGCTTTGGCCGATTTTGGCCTGTTTCGTGGACTATTACTCACTGTTTTGGTGTCCCAGAGTGATTTTCAAGATTGACGAACCATGGGGGGCATTTACGTGTCGGTGATCAACACTCGCGGTTTTGGCCGATTCTGGCATGTTTTCTGGACTAATCACTGTTTTGGGGTCCCGGAGTGATTTCCAGGATTTACGAACCCATGTGTGGGTTTAAGTGTCGTTCATCAACACTCGTGGTTTTTGTCGATTCAGACCCGTTTCGTGGACTATTACTCAGCATTTTGGGGTCCCAGAGTGATTTCCACGATCCACGAACCCCGGCGTGCGTTTACGTGTCCGCCACAAACGCTCGAAGTTTTGGCCGACTCCGACCCGTTTTGTGGACTATTACTCAGCGTTTTGGGGCCCCGAAGTGATTTGCATAGTTGTTGACCCCCAAGGTGCGCTTACGTGTCGGTTTTCAGCACTCGCACCTTTGACCGATTTTGGCCTGTTTCGTGGACTATTACTCACCGTTTTGGGGTCCAGAGTAATTTCCACGATCGATTAACCCCGGCGTGCGTTTACGTGTCCGTCATAAACACTCGAAGTTTTGGCCGATTCTGACCCATTTCATGGACTATTACTCAGTGTTTTGGGGCACCAAAACGATTTGCATAGTTGTTGAACCCCAAGTAGCGCTTACGTGTCGGTTATCAGCACTCGCACCTTTGGCCTATTTTGGCCTGTTTCGTGGACTATTACTCACTGTTTTGGTGTCCCAGAGTGATTTTCAAGATTGACGAACCACGGGGTGCCTTAACGTGTCGGTGATCAACACTCGCTGTTTTGGCCGATTCTGCCATGTTTTGTGGACTACTCATTGTTTTGGGGTCCCGGAGTGATTTTCCAGGATTTACAAACCCAGGGGTGGGTTTATGTGTCGTTCATCAACGCTCACGGTTTTTTGTCGATTCTGACCCGTTTCATGAACTATTACTCACCGTTTTGGGGTCCCAGAGTGATTTCCACGATTCACGAACCCCGGGGTGCGTTTACATGTCGGTCATCAACACTCGAAGTTTTGGCCGATTCTGACCCGTTTCGTGGACTATTACTCACCGTTTTGGGGTCCTGAAGCGATTTCCAAAGTTTCTAAACCCCAAGGTGCACTTACGTGTTGGTTATCAGCACTCGCAGTTTTGGCCGATTTTGGCCTCTTTCGTGGACTATTAGTCACTATTTTGGGGTCCCGGAGATATTTTCCAGATTGACAAACCACGCGGTGCCTTTACGTGTCGGTCATCAACACTCGCGGTTTTGGCCGATTCTGGCCTGTTTTGTGGACTATTACTCACTGTTTTGGGGTCCCGGAGTGATTTCCAGGATTTACAAACCCAGGGGTGCGTTTACGTGTCGTTAATCAACACTCGTGGCTTTTGTCGATTCAGACCGGCTTCATGGACTATTACTCACCGTTTTGGCGTCCCAGAGTAATTTCCACGATCGATGAACCCCGGCGTGCGTTTACGTGTCCGTCATAAACACTCGAAGTTTTGGCCGATTCTGACCCGTTTCATGGACTATTACTCAGCGTTTTGGGGCCCCAAAGCGATTTGCATAGTTGTTGAACCCCAAGGTGCGCTTACGTGTCGGTTATCAGCATTCGCAGCTTTGGTCGATTTTGGCCTGTTTCGTGGACTATTACTCACTGTTTCGGGGTCCCAGAGTGATTTCCACGATTCACGAACCCCGGGGTGCGTTTACATGTCGGTCATCAACACTCGAAGTTTTGGCCGATTCTGACCCGTTTCGTGGACTATTACTCACCGTTCTGGGGTCCTGAAGCGATTTCCAAAGTTGCTAAACCCCAAGGTGCACTTACGTGTTGGTTATCAGCACTCGCATTTTTGGCCGATTTTGGCCTCTTTCGTGGACTATTAGTCACTATTTTGGGGTCCCGAAGAGATTTTCCAGATTGACGAACCACGCGATGCCTTTACATGTCGGTCATCAACACTCGCGGTTTTGGCCGATTCTGGCCTGTTTTGTGGACTACTCACTGTTTTGGGCTCCATGAGTGATTTCCAGAATTTACCAACCCAGGGGTGCGTTTATGTGTCGTTCATCAACACTCGTGGTTTTTGTCGATTCAGACCCGTTTCGTGGACTATTACTCACCATTTTGGGGTCCCAGAGTGATTTCCACGATCGACGAACCCCGGCGTGCGTTTACGTGTCCGTCATAAACGCTCGAAGTTTTGGCCGACTCTGACCCGTTTTGTGGACTATTACTCAGTGTTTTGGTGCCCCGAAGTGATTTGCATAGTTGTTGAACCCCAAGGTGCGCTTACGTGTCGGTTATCAGCACTCGCACCTTTGGCTGATTTTGGCCTGTTTCGTGGACTATTACTCACTGTTTTGGTGTCCCAGTGTGATTTTCAAGATTGACGAACCACGGGGTGCCTTTACGTGTCGGTGATCAACACTCGCGGTTTTGGCCGATTCTGGCATGTTTTGTGGACTACTCATTGTTTTGGGGTCCCGGAGTGATTTTCCAGGATTTACGAACCCAGGGGTGGGTTTACGTGTCGTTCATCAACACTCACGGTTTTTGTCGATTATGACCCGTTTCATGAACTATTACTCACCGTTTTGGGGTCCCAGAGTGATTTCCACGATTCATGAACCTCGGGGTGCGTTTACATGTCGGTCATCAACACTCGAAGTTTTGGCCGATTATTACCCGTTTCGTGGACTATTACTCACCGTTTTGGGGTTCTGAAGAGAATTCCAAAGTTGCTAAACCGCAAGGTGCACTTACGTGTTGGTTATCAGCACTTGCAGTTTTGGCCGATTTTGGCCTCTTTCGTGGACTATTAGTCACTATTTTGGGGTCCCGGACATATTTTCCAGATTGACAAACCATGCGGTGCCTTTACGTGTCGGTCATCAATACTCGCGGTTTTGGCCGATTCTGGCCTGTTTTGTGGACTATTACTCACTGTTTTGGGCTCCATGAGTGATTTGCAGAATTTACGAACCCAGGGGTGCGTTTACGTGTTGTTAATCAACACTCGTGGTTTTTGTCGATTCAGACCCGCTTCGTGGACTATTACTCACCGTTTTGGGGTCCTAGAGTAATTTCCACGATCGATGACCCCGGCGTGCATTTACGTGTCCGTCATAAACACTCGAAGTTTTGGCCGATTCTGACCCGTTTCGTGGACTATTACTCAGCGTTTTGGGGCACCAAAGCGATTTGCATAGTTGTTGAACCCCAAGGTGCGCTTACGTGTCGGTTATCAGCACTCGCAGCTTTGGCCGATTTTGGCCTGTTTCGTGGACTATTACTCACTGTTTTGGTGTCCCAGAGTGATTTTCAAGATTGCCGAACCACGGGGTGCCTTTACGTGTCGGTGATCAACACTCGCGGTTTTGGCCGATTCTGGCATGTTTTGTGGACTAATCACTGTTTTGGGGTCCCGGAGTGATTTCCAGGATTTACGAACCCAGGTGTGGGTTTAAGTGTCGTTCATCAACACTCGTGGTTTTTGTCGATTCAGACCCGTTTCGTGGACTATTACTCACCATTTTGGGGTCCCAGAGTGATTTCCACGATCGACGAACCCCGGCGTGCGTTTACGTGTCCGTCATAAACGCTCGAAGTTTTGGCCGACTCTGACCCGTTTTGTGGACTATTACTCAGTGTTTTGGTGCCCCGAAGTGATTTGCATAGTTGTTGAACCCCAAGGTGCGCTTACGTGTCGGTTATCAGCACTCGCACCTTTGGCCGATTTTGGCCTGTTTCGTGGACTATTACTCACTGTTTTGGTGTCCGAGAGTGATTTTCAAGATTGACGAACCACGGGGTGCCTTTACGTGTCGGTGATCAACACTCTCGGTTTTGGCCGATTCTGGCATGTTTTGTGGACTACTCATTGTTTTGGGGTCCCGGAGTGATTTTCCAGGATTTACGAACCCAGGGGTGGGTTTACGTGTCGTTCATCAACACTCACGGTTTTTGTCGATTATGACCCGTTTCATGAACTATTACTCACCGTTTTGGGGTCCCAGAGTGATTTCCACGATTCACGAACCCCGGGGTGCGTTTACATGTCGGTCATCAACACTCGAAGTTTTGGCCGATTATTACCCGTTTCGTGGACTATTACTCACCGTTTTGGGGTTCTGAAGAGAATTCCAAAGTTGCTAAACCGCAAGGTGCACTTACGTGTTGGTTATCAGCACTTGCAGTTTTGGCCGATTTTGGCCTCTTTCGTGGACTATTAGTCACTATTTTGGGGTCCCAGACATATTTTCCAGATTGACAAACCACGCGGTGCCTTTACGTGTCGGTCATCAATACTCGCGGTTTTGGCCGATTCTGGCCTGTTTTGTGGACTATTACTCACTGTTTTGGGGTCCCGGAGTGATTTCCAGGATTTACGAACCCAGGGGTGCGTTTACGTGTTGTTAATCAACACTCGTGGTTTTTGTCGATTCAGACCCGCTTCGTGGACTATTACTCATCGTTTTGGGGTCCCAAGTAATTTCCACGATCGATTAACCCTGGCTTGCGTTTACGTGTTTGTCATAAACACTCGAAGTTTTGGCCGATTCTGACCCGTTTCATGGACTATTACTCGGCGTTTTGGGGCACCAAAGCGATTTGCATAGTTGTTGAACCCCAAGGTGCGCTTACGTGTCGGTTATCAGCACTCGCAGCTTTGGCCGATTTTGGCCTGTTTCGTGGACTATTACTCACTGTTTTGGTGTCCCAGAGTGATTTTCAAGATTGACGAACCATGGGGTGCATTTACGTGTCGGTGATCAACACTCGCGGTTTTGGCCGATTCTGGCATGTTTTCTGGACTAATCACTGTTTTGGGGTCCCGGAGTGATTTCCAGGATTTACGAACCCATGTGTGGGTTTAAGTGTCGTTCATCAACACTCGTGGTTTTTGTCGATTCAGACCCGTTTCCTGGACTATTACTCACCCTTTTGGGGTCCCAGAGTGATTTCCACGATCCACGAACCCCGGCGTGCGTTTACGTGTCCGTCACAAACGCTCGAAGTTTTGGCCGACTCCGACATGTTTTGTGGACTATTACTCAGCGTTTTGGGGCCCCGAAGTGATTTGCATAGTTGTTGAACCCCAAGGTGCGCTTACGTGTCGGTTTTCAGCACTCGCACCTTTGACCGATTTTGGCCTGTTTCGTGGACTATTACTCACTGTTTTGGTGTCCCAGAGTGATTTTCAAGATTGACGAACCACGGGGTGCCTTTACGTGTCGGTGATCAACACTCGCGGTTTTGGCCGATTCTGGCATGTTTTTTGGACTACTCATTGTTTTGGGGTCCCGGAGTGATTTTCCAGGAATTACGAACCCAGGGGTGGGTTTACGTGTCGTTCATCAACACTCGAAGTTTTGGCCTATTCTTAACCGTTTCGTGGACTATTACTCACCGTTTTGGGGTCCTGAAGCGATTTCCAAAGTTGCTAAACCCCAAGGTGCACTTACGTGAAGGAGACTGGAAAATGGCGCACCCACCCACCCACCCTCCCTCTCTCCCGTGACCTAGGCTCCCCGGCGATCAACCAACCCCGCCGGTGACTCCTAGATCTTCTCCGCTCATCGGCTCCGGTGTCCTCCGATCTATACGTCTATACCCATCTCCTATGGGTTCCTCCCGTGGATCTACTCTGGGTCTGGACTTTTCGGAGGGTTTGGAATTTGCATCTAGGGTTTTCAACGCTTGTGGACAATCAATACATCCATCGGATGACACACATCATTTTGTTATGGTGGTGTCTTTCAGCAGGCATATTTTTCGTCTTAATGAGGACTTAGTGGCGGCTGCACTAGAATCAGCCCTTGGCGGTTCTGCCATCGATCTCATGGTCTCTCATATCAAGGACAAGGTATTTTCGTTCTGTGTTTCCTGCAAGAAAGTTGGGCTATATATTCTGCAGCTACGTTCTTTTAATTGCATGCATTTCAAATGCTTTTTCCATCTCTAGGGCCATGGAGGCCCTAACTGGCGTCGTGAATTCGAGATCTGGAAGAAAGAGTGTGATGCAGAATGGATTATTGTTAGTCCATCTAAAAAGCGGGCTACTCTTGGTCTCCTTGCTATGCATAAGCCCCCCGCTAAATCATCATTACGTTCGGGTTCTTCTTCGGGGAGAAAGATCTCGTTTGCCACTTTTCAGCAATACCCAGCTTGTCGGGGCTACAGATATCCTGCTACACAAATCTGTGTTGATACTGTTGCTGAGGCCGGTTAGGAGATTAACCCTCGTGAACGTGTTATTATCTCCTCGCCGCCGGCGACCAATCTCCAGTGGAAGGTGGCTACGCCGCCTATCTCTTTTGGAACTATCAACGTTCCGGCGAAATTTACGTCCGTCATTTCAGGATCAGATCAATCTAAACCGGTTCTGGATTTTCTTGCTCCCCAAGTTTCGGCCACATCATCTCGGGTATCACCTCCCTCGGCCCAGGTTCCCACAGCCCAGCCGGAGGATTTGGAGTTGGGCGCTCAGCTGGCCCACGAGCCTTCGGTGGCCCTTTTGGACCCCAATTCTGCTGATTTTTCCGCTGCCTCATTGGAGACTAATACCCAGATATCTTTGGATAATAATTGTCTTTCTGTTCCAGATGATGATTTCATTAATGATATGGTATTACAAGTTTGGAAGTGCAGAAACTGTCTCTCGATGAAACACGTAACGGTCTCGTGTACTAATCAGATACGTTGTCGAAAGTGTTTCCGCCTGGGTCATCGGGCTAAAAATTGTTCTGGTTCTGCACCTTCTCCTTCTTACAAGTGGGTCCCTCGGGTCAACATTGCGGCTCAAATCCAATCTAAGGATTTTTTATCGCCTGCCGCTTCGATTTCCCTCCCAGCCGGTCTCCCTGAGTCCTTGTCCAGTCCCATCGCGCCTGCCACCCCGTCGCCTCCACCATTGCCATCCGAGCTGCCGCCCATTACTCCACCGCATCCCTCATCGCTGCCGCCGCCCACACCTCCACCACCAACCACTCCCCTGCCACCACCACCACCCGCCATGGCCAACTTCGAGCTTGACCCCATGGACTTCCTCCCGCAGGGTTTCGACATCATCGACGGTGGCCCCTTGAGGCTCCCACGGGCTTTCTTCTCGCCGGCGGTTGCACCGGACCGGCAAAACGAAGCTTTCGCTGTTGCCATTGTTGAGCCTGTCCCTCTTCAAGCTGAGGTTCCTCTTTTCCGCAACTTAGTCAGTGATTTCGTTGTCAACAACCTTGGGCGTGCTGTTCTAGATGTCCAACCTTGGATTCAGGGGGTCGGACTTTTTCGCTTCCGCAGCGCTGTCGCTAGGCAGACCTTAGTGGATCACCCACCTTTTGATCTTGGCAATGATCGCTTTGTCCGTTTCATACCTCATGATGAGGGTATTAACTACCGTGATGTCCATGGTTTTCGCCGGGGTTGGATCATGCTCGTTGGCATCCCGCTCGACTACAGGAGAACTGCCTATATAGCAGATGCCATCGGTTCTTTTGGCCGTTTCCACTATTGGCATCAGGAGGATCCAGTTCTCGCCCGCACTTTGGCATATGTGTCTTTCCCTGCGCCTTCGCTAGTGCCGCCCGATATTGTTTATCGGGAATATTCAGATTTCGGAGGCGCCCGAATCTCCTGGACGACACCAGTTTACATCCTTTCTGCGGACTTTGCGGATGTCTTACCTGCTGATGAAGATCCAATGCCAGCCAATGGTAATCCTCATCCTCTCCCGGGCCAGTTGGTGTTTGATAATCATAACTGGGTCCTGCCTGAATTTCTCGAGCTTGGTTGGAATGATGTGCCGCCTCCAGCTAATGAGCAGCACCATGGCCTCCAGCATCAACCTGTGGACATCTTGGAGCAAGTACAAGACAACCAGCATGAAGAGGAACCTTCTCAGGAATCCATGGTCCTTCAGCTGTCTGAGGAATCAATCAACAATGATGATCTTGTTGCTTATGTTGCAGTGAATCAACCTCCCCTTCAGGTTGGAATGGTTCTGACTCTTTTCGGGCCTGAATTACCCCCCGTCCTTCAGTGGCAGCGCAGTTTTGAGCGTTTGATGCCGCTCATGTGGGTCTCTGAGATACCCAGATCTGTCCTCCAGCAGGAGTTTCCGTCATTTGCTTTGCCTCTTAGTCTCTGGAATTTCAACTGCACTCTGTCAGGATTTGAGATCTCTCTGAAGACGGACAGCAACTCCGTTCTGGTTTGCTCTGCTAAGAGGCCGGTGGCTCGAGCGTTGTGTTTTGATGATATCTCTCATCCTGTGACAGAAGCCTTCCAATTCTCTGCCAAGCTGCCTAGGAAGCGAGGGCGCAAGGCGGCCACGCCTCTCGTGGTCTCTGAAGTTCGCCGCAGTGCCCGTCTCTCTGCTCTCAAGGGAGGCTTTCGTCAAGCCCCTTTACCTGAAGATCTGCGGCAACACTCTTCTGCTCCGAAGAAGCGCAAGACCAAGGCTTCTGCGCATGGTCCGCAGCTTCCTCCGCTCAGCTCGATTGAGGATCTACAGCACATCGGCACTCGTCTTCGGATTGCACAGGAGAAGATAACCAAGGAGAAGCTTACGGCGGATCCTTCTGTCACCAGCAGCAAGAGTTCTGATGATCAGTAATCATTTCAGAAGGCTGGGTTTATGGCGTACCCCTCAAATCGCCACCTATATTAGTTTTCTTTTATTTGTGATGAACTTTATGGCTCATATATGTACTATGCTTGTCTATGGATCACTGCATGATGCATTGTGCTACTGCTCTCTATATGTTTCCTATGAATCCAAACCTTTGTAGAGCTTGGAAGGTTCTCTGCTGGAATGTTCGGGGACTCAACTCCGAGGCGCGTCAACTTGCTATCAAGCAAAAGATAGATGAGAGTGGTTGCTCCGTAATTTGCCTTCAGGAAACCAAGTGCATGCATATTGACCATCGTTTTCTTCGTAAGTTCTGTCCAAGACGCTTTGACAACATTGTGTATGTTCCTTCTGATGGGGCCTCTGGTGGTATTGTGATCATCTGGAATTCTTCTTTCTTCATTGGCAAGCTCATCGTGGCAAAACCTTTTGGTATCGTGGTGGAATTCCGATCCGCTCATACGTCTGAACTTTGGACGCTTGTGACTGTTTACGGACCGTGTCAGGGTCCTGCCCGTGATGATTTCGTACAATGGCTTTACAACCTCAACATTCATGCGGATGATAAATGGCTTCTATTGGGAGACTTTAACTTCATGCGATCTTTGGAGAATCGAAACCTTCCAGGGGGCAATGTAAACGATATGTTCTTGTTAAATGAAATCATTGGGCACCTTGGCCTCATTGAGCTACCGATAAAAGGCAGGCAATTCACATGGTCTAATATGCAAACACAACCCCTGCTTGAGCAATTGGATTGGTTTTTCACATCAGTTGCATGGACACATGACCATCCCAACACTTTGGTCTACCCCCTTGCTCGTACTGCCTCGGATCATGTGCCTTGTGTGGTTTCTATTGCCACATGCATTCCCAAGGCCAAAATTTTCCGCTTTGAGAATTACTGGATTGTTCTACCTGGTTTCTTTGAATGTGTCTCCACCGTGTGGAACAGAGATTTCCGACAGGTTAATATCGCTTCCAGAATTTCGGCAAAATTTAAAGCTCTCCGCTATGCCCTTAAACAATGGCAACTTAGTCTGGCTAAGGTGAAGGCCCTCATCACTGACTGCAACAAGGTTATTCTCTTTTTTGACCAACTTGAGGAGTGTCGGCCTTTGAGTTGGCCTGAAACGAATTTTCGGCGCATCGTTAAGTCCCATCTTGCGGATATCTTGCACATGCAGTACATATATTGGAAGCAGCGTTGCACCATCAGATCAATTAAAGTTGGTGAGGAGAATTCAAAATTCTTCCACGCCATGGCAACGGAGAGATATCGTAAGAACACCATTTCATCACTCAGAAATGCGGCGGGCGAGGTGATTTCCGACCACCAACAACTTGCTTCTATGTTCTGGGCTGATTTCAAGCAGCGAATGGGCCATGCTAAAGGAATTCAAATGGATTTCGATCTCGCTTCCCTTATTGTCAAGGTCGACGGGCTTGAGGAGTTGTCCCGGACTTTTTCAGATAAAGAAGTTGAGGATGTGATCAAGCATATGCCTTCTGATCGTGCTCCGGGGCCCGATGGTTTCACTGGGCTGTTTCTGAAGAAGTGTTGGCCCATTCTGAAGCATGATTTCCTATCACTTGTCAGGGGCTTCTATGAGGGTTCATGTGATCTAGAATGCTTGAACTCTTCCCTCATTACCCTCATTCCTAAGAAGTTAAGCCCTGAGGTGGTAGGGGATTTTCGACCAATATCATTGACTAACACCTGCTTGAAGTTTCTGACGAAACTGTTAGCTAACAGACTCCAACAGGTGATCCTCAGATGTATCCATAAAAATCAGTATGGTTTTCTTCGGTGCCGATCAATCCAAGATTGTTTAGCTTGGTGTTTTGAGTACATACACCAATGCAAAGCTTCAAAACGACCTATAGTCCTCCTCAAACTAGACTTCACAAAGGCTTTCGATACTCTGGAGCATGCTACCATTCTTCAGATGTTACACTACAAGGGATTTGATGAGCGCTGGTCTGGCTGGGTAGATGCATTGTTATCTTCAGGATCTTCTTCGGTGCTTCTTAACGGAGTCCCTGGTCAACATTTTCACTGTCGAACTGGGGTGCGTCAAGGTGACCCTCTATCCCCATTGCTGTTCGTCATTGCGGTGGACCTGCTTCAATCGGTGGTTAATGATATGTGCGCTCGCAACATTCTTCGAATGCCAATCCCTACTGGCTCCAATGATTATCCAATTGTCCAATACGCTGATGACACTCTGATCATCCTTCCGGCTGCTGATGATCAAATCATTGCTCTTAAGCAGATGCTTCAAAAGTTTGCCCGAGCCACCGGGCTCTGCGTCAACTTCAGCAAATCATCGTTGATACCTCTGAACTTGTCTGCTGAGGAAGGCTCTCGCATTGCTGCCCTTCTAGGCTGTGAGGTGGGAAACCTACCCTTCACATATCTCGGGCTACCTATGGGTACTTCTAGACCTACCGTGGCGGAGCTATCACCACTTGTTGATCGTCTGGAGCGGAGGCTTTCTGCCTCCTCCTGTTTGCTCAATCAGGGCAGCCGTCTTCAATTGCTGCAATCCATTTTAGCTTCCATGCCTATATACTTCCTGTGTTCTCTATCTCTACCAAAAGGCATTCTTAAGCAGCTTGAAAGAATCATGCGCCAATGCCTCTGGAGGGGCAACTCGGAGACTCCACGACAATCTCTTGCTGCCTGGGACCTTATCTGCCGACCCAAGAAGTGTGGTGGACTTGGTGTCACACATCTGGGAATTCAAAACGAGGCTTTACTCATGAAGCATCTATACAAGTTTTTCAACAAACTTGATATACCTTGGGTTCAGTTGATCTGGGACTCTTATTATGTTTCTTCACCACCCCAGGCAACTCGCAGCTGTGGCTCTTTCTGGTGGAGGGACATTCTCCAACTCTATGATCAGTTCTGCTCCCTCGCCGTCCCGCATGTTCATTCAGGAGACACTGTGTTGTTTTGGGCGGATAAGTGGCATATTGATAATAGGGTTATTGCACTCCGGACCAGATTTCCTCACCTGTACTCCTTTGTGCTTAATGACCTTATCACTGTCAAGGACTTCTTCCTTGCATCCACTGAAGCCCAGAATTTTCATTTACCTTTGTCCATCGAAGCCTATCAGGAACTTCAGCAACTGCAGTCTATGTTGGCTACCATGCAGCTTGATCCATCAACCCATGATACCTGGCAATGGCCCTCTAAATCAGGCACCTTCCAATCCAAAGTCTACTATGACTTCATGTTCTCTCATATTGTGGTCGACCCTATATTCAAATGGATCTGGAAATGCTCCTGCACGCTAAAGATTAAAGTTTTTGGCTGGTTATTGTTGATGGATCGCCTCAACACAAGAGATATGATGCAACGAAGGCATTGGCATATCGATGACGCCAACTGTGCTTTATGCCTTCTCCCTCAACTTGAGGACCGGGCGCATCTCTTCTTTGTATGCAACTTTAGTCAGCGTGTTTGGAACTATCTTGGTATCTCTTGGACATCTGAAGATCACCCATCCACATACTCAATGGCTTTAGCAGCGCGTCAGGACTTCGGCCAACCTTTCTTCACTGAGGTAGTCTTCACTGCCACTTGGAATATCTGGACTCAGAGGAATGGCAAAGTTTTCAGAAATGAGCAACCTAGCTTCAGATCCTGGAAGAGAAATTTTGTGTATGATATTTCTCTCCTTGCTCATAGAATTAAATGTAAGTATAGAGATAAGCTCCTCTCTTGGATAGCATCCCTCCAGTAGGTTAGCTGTAAGTACTCTCCTCCCTTGTACATATTTAGGTCTTTTGTAACCTTTACCCTACCTGGGTCTTTAATTTAATAAAGCACTGTGAGGCTGTTGCCTTGCAGTATATAGTCAAAAAAGGTGCACTTACGTGTTGGTTATCAGCACTCGCAGTTTTGTCCGATTTTGGCCTCTTTCGTGGACTATTAGTCACTATTTTGGGGTCCCGGAGATATTTTCCAGATTAACAAACCACGCGGTGCCTTTACGTGTCGGTCATCAACACTCGTGGTTTTGGCCGATTCTGGCCTGTTTTGTGGACTATTACTCACTGTTTTGGGGTCCCGGAGTGATTTCCAGGATTTACGAACCCAGGGTTGCGTTTACGTGTTGTTAATCAACACTCATGCTTTTTGTCGATTCAGACCCGCTTCGTGGACTATTACTCACCGTTTTGGGGTCCAGAGTAATTTCCACGATCGATTAACCCCGGCGTGCGTTTACGTGTCCGTCATAAACACTCGAAGTTTTGGCCGATTCTGACCCGTTTCATGGACTATTACTCAGTGTTTTGGGGCACCAAAACGATTTGCATAGTTGTCGAACCCCAAGTTGCGCTTACGTGTCGGTTATCAGCACTCGCACCTTTGGCCTATTTTGGCCTGTTTCGTGGACTATTACTCACTGTTTTGGTGTCCCAGAGTGATTTTCAAGATTGACGAACCACGGGGTGCCTTAACGTGTCGGTGATCAACACTCGCTGTTTTGGCCGATTCCGGCATGTTTTGTGGACTACTCATTGTTTTGGGGTCCCGGAGTGATTTTCCAGGATTTACAAACCCAGGGGTGGGTTTATGTGTCGTTCATCAACGCTCACGGTTTTTGTCGATTCTGACCCGTTTCATGAACTATTACTCACCGTTTTGGGGTCCCAGAGTGATTTCCACGATTCACGAACCCCGGGGTGCGTTTACATGTCGGTCATCAACACTCGAAGTTTTGGCCGATTCTGACCCGTTTCGTGGACTATTACTCACCGTTTTGGGGTCCTGAAGCGATTTCCAAAGTTGCTAAACCCCAAGGTGCACTTACGTGTTGGTTATCAGCACTCGCAGTTTTGGCCGATTTTGGCCTCTTTCGTGGACTATTAGTCACTATTTTGGGGTCTCGGAGATATTTTCCAGATTGACAAACCACGCGGTGCCTTTACGTGTCGGTCATCAACACTCGCGGTTTTGGCCGATTCTGGCCTGTTTTGTGGACTATTACTCACTGTTTTGGGGTCCCGGAGTGATTTCCAGGATTTACAAACCCAGGGGTGCATTTACGTGTCGTTAATCAACACTCGTGGCTTTTGTCGATTCAGACCGGCTTCGTGGACTATTACTCACCGTTTTGGCGTCCCAGAGTAATTTCCACGATCGATGAACCCCGGCGTGTGTTTACGTGTCCGTCATAAACACTCGAAGTTTTGGCCGATTCTGACCCGTTTCGTGGACTATTACTCAGCGTTTTGGGGCCCCAAAGCGATTTGCATAGTTGTTGAACCCCAAGGTGCGCTTACGTGTCGGTTATCAGCATTCGCAGCTTTGGCCTATTTTGGCCTGTTTCGTGGACTATTACTCACTGTTTTGGTGACCCAGAGTGATTTTCAAGATTGACGAACCACAGGGAGCCTTTACGTGTCCGTGATCAACACTCGCGGTTTTGGCTGATTCTGGCATGTTTTGTGGACTACTCATTGTTTTGGGGTCCCGGAGTGATTTTCCAGGATTTACGAACCCAGGGGTGGGTTTACGTGTCGTTCATCAACACTCACGGTATTGGCCAATTCTGACCCGTTTCCTGGACTATTACTCACCGTTTTGGGGTCCTGAAGCGATTTCGAAAGCTGCTAAACCCCAAGGTGCGCTTACGTGTTGGTTATCAGCACTCGTAGTTTTTGCCGATTTTGGCCTCTTTCGTGGACTATTAGTCACTATTTTGGGGTCCCGAAGAGATTTTCCAGATTGACGAACCACGCGGTGCCTTTACGTGTCGGTCATCAACACTCTCGGTTTTGGCCGATTCTGGCCTGTTTTGTGGACTATTACTCACTGTTTTGGGGTCCCGGAGTGATTTCCAGGATTTACAAACCCAGGGGTGCGTTTACGTGTCGTTAATCAACACTCGTGGTTTTTGTCGATTCAGACCCGCTTCGTGGACTATTACTCACCGTTTTGGGGTCCCAGAGTAATTTCCACGATCGATGAACCCCGGCGTGCGTTTACGTGTCCGTCATAAACACTCGAAGTTTTGGCCGATTCTGACCCGTTTCGTGGACTATTACTCAGCGTTTTGGGGCCCCAAAGCGATTTGCATAGTTGTTGAACCCCAAGGTGCGCATACGTGTCGGTTATCAGCACTCGGAGCTTTGGACGATTTTGGCCTGTTTCGTGGACTATTACTCACTGTTTTGGTGTCCCAGAGTGATTTTCAAGATTGACGAACCACGGGGTGCCTTTACGTGTCGGTGATCAACACTCACGGTTTTGGCCGATTCTGGCATGTTTTGTGGACTACTCACTGATTTGGGGTCCCGGAGTGATTTCCAGGATTTACGAACCCAGGTGTGGGTTTAAGTGTCGTTCATCACCACTCGCGGTTTTTGTCGATTCTGACCCGTTTCGTGACTATTACTCACCGTTTTTGGGTCCTAGAGTGATTCCCACGATCGACGAACCCCGGCGTCCGTTTACGTGTCCGTCGTCAACGCTCGAAGTTTTGGCCGACTCTGACCCGTTTTGTGGACTATTACTCAGCGTTTTGGGGCCCCGAAGCGATTTCATAGTTGTTGAACCCCAAGGTGCGCTTACGTGTCGGTTATCAGCACTCGCACCTTTGGCCGGTTTTGCCCTGTTTCGTGGACTATTACTCACTATTTTGGTGTCCCAGAGTGATTTTCAAGATTGACGAAAACCACGTGGTGCCTTTACGTGTCGGTGATCAACACTCGCAGTTTTGGCCGATTCTGGCATGTTTTGTGTACTACTCACTGTTTTGGGGTCCCGGAGTGATTTCCAGGATTTACGAACCCAGGTGTGGGTTTAAGTGTCGTTCATCAACACTCACGGTTTTTGTCGATTCTGACACGTTTCGTGGACTATTACTCACCGTTTTGGGGTCCTAGAGTGATTTCCACGATCGACGAACCCCGGCGTGCGTTTACGTGTCCGTCATCGACGCTCGAAGTTTTGGCCGACTCTGACCCGTTTCGTGGACTATTACTCAGCGTTTTGGGGCCCTGAAGCGATTTGCATAGTTGTTGAACCCCAAGGTGCGCTTACGTGTCGGTTATCAGCACTCGCAGCTTTGGCCGATTTTGGCCTGTTTCGTGGACTATTACTCACTGTTTTGGTGTCCCAGAGTGATTTTCAAGATTGACGAACCACGGGGTGCCTTTACGTGTCGGTGATCAACACTCGCGGTTTTGGCCGATTCTGGCATGTTTTGTGGACTACTCACTGTTTTGGGGTCCCGGAGTGATTTTCCAGGATTTACGAACCCAGGGGTGGGTTTACGTGTCGTTCATCAACACTCATGGTTTTTGTCGATTCTGACCCGTTTCATGAACTATTACTCACCGTTTTGGGCTCCCAGAGTGATTTCCACGATTCACGAACCCCGGGGTGCGTTTACATGTCGGTCATCAACACCTGAAGTTTTGGCCGATTCTGACCCATTTGGTGGACTATTACTCACTGTTTTGGGGTCATGAAGCTATTTCCAAAGTTGCTAAACCCCAAGGTGCGCTTACGTGTTGGTTATCAGCACTCGCAGTTTCGGCCGATTTTGACCTCTTTCGTGGACTATTAGTCACTATTTTGGGGTCCCGGAGAGATTTTCCAGATTGACGAGCCACGCAGTGCCTTTACGTGTCGGTCATCAACAATCGCGGTTTTGGCCGATTTTGGACTGTTTTGTGGACTATTACTCACTGTTTTGGGGTCCCGGAGTGATTTCCAGGATTTAAGAACCCAGGGGTGCGTTAACGTGTCGTTAATCAACACTCGTGGTTTTTGTCAATTCAGACCCGCTTCGTGGACTATTACTCACCGTTTTGGGGTCCCAGAGTAATTTCCACGATCGATGAACCCCGGCGTGCGTTTACGTGTCCGTCATAAACACTCGAAGTTTTGGCCGATTCTGACCCGTTGCGTGGACTATTACTCAGCGTTTTGGGGCCCCAGAGCGATTTGCATAGTTGTTGAACCCCAAGGTGCGCTTACGTGTCGGTTATCAGCACTCGCAGCTTTGGCCGATTTTGGCCTGTTTCGTGGACTATTACTCACTGTTTTGGTGTCCCAGAGTGATTTTCAAGATTGACGAACCACGGGGTGCCTTTACGTGTCGGTGATCAACAATCACGGTTTTGGCCGATTCTGGCATGTTTTATGGACTACTCACTGTTTTGGTGTCCCGGAGTGATTTCCAGGATTTACGAACCCAGGTGTGGGTTTAAGTATCGTTCATCAACACTCGCGGTTTTTGTCGATTCTGACACGTTTCATGGACTATTACTCACCGTTTTGGGGTCCTAGAGTGATTTCCACGATCGACGAACCCCGGCGAGTCCGATCCGATAGTACCCGTTTTTGGAACGTCCAGTGCCAAAGTCACTGAATGGGTAAGTCACCAATCCAACGTGTCCGTCATCAACGCTCGAAGTTTTGGCCGACTCTGACCCGTTTAGTGGACTATTACTCAGCGTTTTGGGGCCCCGAAGCAATTTGCATATTTGTTGAACCCCAAGGTGCGCTTACGTGTCGGTTATCAGCACTCGTAGCTTTGGCCAATTTTGGCCTGTTTCGTGGACTAGTACTCACTGTTTTGGTGACCCAGAGTGATTTTCAAGATTGACGAACCACGGGGTGCCTTTACGTGTCGGTGATCAACACTCGCGGTTTTGGCCGATTCTGGCATGTTTTGTGGACTACTCACTGTTTTGGGGTCCCGGAGTGATTTTCCAGGGTTTACGAACCCAGGGGTGGGTCTACGTGTCGTTCATCAACACTCACGGTTTTTGTCGATTCTGACCCGTTTCATGAACTATTACTCACCGTTTTGGGGTCCTAGAGTGATTTCCACGATTCATGAACCCCGGGGTGCGTTTACATGTCGGTCATCAACACCTGAAGTTTTTGCCGATTCTGACCCATTTCGTGGACTATTACTCACCGTTTCGGGGTCCTGAAGCGATTTCCAAAGTTGCTAAACCCCAAGGTGCGCATACGTGTAGGTTATCAGCACTCGCAGTTTTGGCCAATTTTGGCCTCTTTCGTGGACTATTAGTCACTATTTTGGGGTCCCGGAGAGATTTTCCAGATTGACGAACCATGCGGTGCCTTTACGTGTCGGTCATCAACACTCGCGGTTTTGGCCGATTCTGGCCTGTTTTGTGGACTATTACTCACTGTTTTGGGGTCCCGGAGTGATTTCCAGGATTTACAAACCCAGGGGTGCCTTTACGTGTCGTTTGTCAACACTCGTGGTTTTTGTCGATTCAGACCCGCTTCGTGGAGTATTGCTCACCGTTTTGGGGTCCCGAAGTAATTTCCACGATCGATGAACCCCGGCGTGCGTTTACGTGTTTGTCATAAACACTCGAAGTTTTGGCCGATTCTAACCCATTTCGTGGACTATTACTCAGCGTTTTGGGGCCCCAAAGTGATTTGCATAGTTATTGAACCCCAAGGTGCGCTTACGTGTCGGTTATCAGCACTCGCAGCTTTGGCCGATTTTGGCCTGTTTCGTGGACTATTACTCACTGTTTTGGTGTCCCAGAGTGATTTTCAAGATTGACGAACCACGGGGTGCCTTTACGTGTCGGTGAGCAACAATCACGGTTTTGGCCGACTCTGGCATGTTTTGTGGACTACTCACTGTTTTGGTGTCCCGGAGTGATTTCCAGGATTTACGAACCCAGGTGTGGGTTTAAGTATCGTTCATCAACACTCGCGGTTTTTGTCGATTCTGACACGTTTCATGGACTATTACTCACCGTTTTGGGGTCCTAGAGTGATTTCCACGATCGACGAACCCCGGCGTGTCCGATCCGATAGTACCCGGTTTTGGAACGTCCAGTGCCAAAGTCACTGAATGGGTAAGTCACCAATCCAACGTGTCCGTCATCAACGCTCGAAGTTTTGGCCGACTCTGACCCGTTTAGTGGACTATTACTCAGCGTTTTGGGGCCCCAAAGCAATTTGCGTAGTTGTTGAACCCCAAGGTGCGCTTACGTGTCGGTTATCAGCACTCGTAGCTTTGGCCGATTTTGGCCTGTTTCGTGGACTAGTACTCACTGTTTTGGTGACCCAGAGTGATTTTTAAGATTGACGAACCACGGGGTGCCTTTACGTGTCGGTGATCAACACTCGCGGTTTTGGCCGATTCTGGCATGTTTTGTGGACTACTCACTGTTTTGGGGTCCTGGAGTGATTTTCCAGGGTTTACGAACCCAGGGGTGGGTCTACGTGTCGTTCATCAACACTCACGGTTTTTGTCGATTCTGACCCGTTTCATGAACTATTACTCACCGTTTTGGGGTCCCAGGGTGATTTCCACGATTCATGAACCCCGGGGTGCGTTTACATGTCGGTCATCAACACCTGAAGTTTTTGCCGATTCTGGCCCATTTCGTGGACTATTACTCACCGTTTTGGGGTCCTGAAGCGATTTCCAAAGTTGCTAAACCCCAAGGTGCGCATACGTGTAGGTTATCAGCACTCGCAGTTTTGGCCAATTTTGGCCTCTGTCGTGGACTATTAGTCACTATTTTGGGGTCCCGGAGAGATTTTCCTGATTGACGAACCATGTGGTGCCTTTACGTGTCGGTCATCAACACTCGCGGTTTTGGCCGATTCTGGCCTGTTTTGTGGACTATTACTCACTGTTTTGGGGTCCCGGAGTGATTTCCAGGATTTACAAACCCAGGGGTGCCTTTACGTGTCGTTAGTCAACACTCGTGGTTTTTGTCGATTCAGACCCGCTTCGTGGAGTATTGCTCACCGTTTTGGGGTCCCGGAGTAATTTCCACGATCAATGAACCCCGGCGTGCGTTTACGTGTCTGTCATAAACACTCGAAGTTTTGGCCGATTCTAACCCGTTTCGTGGACTATTACTCAGCGTTTTGGGGCCCCAAAGTGATTTGCATAGTTAATTAACCCCAAGGTGCGCTTACGTGTCGGTTATCAGCACTCGCAGCTTTGGCCGATTTTGGCCTGTTTCGAGGACTATTACTCACTGTTTTGGTGTCCCAGAGTGATTTTCAATATTGACGAACCACGGGGTGTCTTTACGTGTCGGTGATCAACACTCACGGTTTTGGCCGATTCTGGCATGTTTTGTGGACTACTCACTGTTTTGGGGTCCCAGAGTGATTTCCAGGATTTACGAACCCAGGTGTGGGTTTAAGTGTTGTTCATCAACACTCTCGGTTTTTGTCGATTCTGACCCGTTTCGTGTCTATTAGTCACCGTTTTGGGGTCCCAGAGTGATTTCCACGATTGACGAACCCCGGGGTGCGTTTACATGTCCGTCATCAACGCTCGAAGTTTTGGCTGACTCTGACCCGTTTCGTGGACTATTACTCAGCGTTTTGTGGCCCCGAAGTGATTTGCATAGTAGTTGAACCCGAAGGTGCGCTTACGTGTCAGTTATCAGCACTCGCACCATTGGCTGATTTTGGCATGTTTCGTGGACTATTACTCACTGTTTTGGGGTCCCAGAGTGATTTCCACGATCGACGAACCCCGGCGTGCGTTTACGTGTCCATCATCAACACTCGAAGTTTTGGCCGACTCTGACCTGTTTCGTGGACTATTACTCAGCGTTTTGGGGCCCCAAAGCGATTTGCATAGTTGTTGAACCCCAAGGTGCGCTTACGTGTCCGTTATCAGCACTCGTAGCTTTGGCCGATTTTGGCGTGTTTCGTGGACTATTACTCACTATTTTGGTGTCCCGGAGTGATTTTCAAGATTGACGAACCACGGGGAGTCTTTACGTGTCGGTGATCAACACTCACGGTTTTGGCCGATTCTGGCATGTTTTGTGGACTACTCACTGTTTTGGGGTCCCGGAGTGATTTCCAGGATTTACGAACCCAGGGGTGGGTTTACGTGTCGTTCATCAACACTCACCGGTTTTGTCGATTCTGACCCGTTTCATGAACTATTACTCACCGTTTTGGGGTCCCAGAGTGATTTCCACGATTCACAAACCCCGGGGTGCGCTTACATGTCGGTCATCAACACCTGAAGTTTTGGCCGATTCTGACCCGTTTCGTGGACTATTACTCACCGTTTTGGGGTCCTGAAGCGATTTCCAAAGTTGATAAACCCCAAGCTGCGCTTACGTGTTGGTTATCAGCACTCGCAGTTTTGGCCGATTTTGGCCTCTTTCGTGGACTAATAGTCACTATTTTGGGGTCCCGGAGAGATTTTCCAGATTGACGAACCACGCGGTGCCTTTACCTGTCGGTCAACAACACTCGCGGTTTTGGCCAATTCTGGCCTGTTTTGTGGACTATTACTCACCGTTTTGGGATCCCTGAGTGATTTCCATGATTTACGAACCCAGGGGTGCCTTTACGTGTCGTTAATCAACACTCGTGGTTTTTGTCGATTCAGACCCGCTTCGTGGACTATTACTCACCGTTTTGGGGTCCCAGAGTAATTTCCACGATCGATGAACCCCGGCATGCGTTTACGTGTCCGTCATAAACACTGGAAGTTTTGGCCGATTCTGACCCGTTTCGTGGACTATTACTCAGCGTTTTGGGGCCCCAAAGTGATTTGCATAGTTGTTGAACCCCAAGGTGCGCTTACGTGTCGGTTATTAGCACTCGCAGCTTTGGCCGATTTTGGCCTGTTTCGTGGACTATTACTCACTGTTTTGGTGTCCCAGAGTGATTTTCAAGATTGACGAACCACGGGGTGCCTTTACGTGTCGGTGATCAACACTCGCGGTTTTGGCCGATTCTGGCATGTTTTGTGGACTACTCACTGTTTTGGGGTCCTGGAGTGATTTTCCAGGATTTACGAACCCAGGGGTGGGTTTACGTGTCGTTCATCAACACTCATCGGTTTTGTCGATTCTGACCCGTTTCATGAACTATTACTCACCGTTTTGGGGTCCCAGAGTGATTTCCACGATTCACAAACCCCGGGGTGCGCTTACATGTCGGTCATCAACACCTGAAGTTTTGGCCGATTCTGACCCGTTTCGTGGACTATTACTCACCGTTTTGGGGTCCTGAAGCGATTTCCAAAGTTGCTAAACCCCAAGCTGCGCTTACGTGTTGGTTATCAGCACTCGCAGTTTTTGCCGATTTTGGCCTCTTTCGTGGACTAATAGTCACTATTTTGGGGTCCCGGAGAGATTTTCCAGATTGACGAACCACGCGGTGCCTTTACCTGTCGGTCAACAACACTCGCGGTTTTGGCCAATTCTGGCCTGTTTTGTGGACTATTACTCACCGTTTTGGGGTCCCTGAGTGATTTCCAGGATTTACGAACCCAGGGGTGCCTTTACGTGTCGTTAATCAACACTCGTGGTTTTTGTCGATTCAGACCCGCTTCGTGGACTATTACTCACCGTTTTGGGGTCCCAGAGTAATTTCCACGATTGATGAACCCCGGCATGCGTTTACGTGTCCGTCATAAACACTCGAAGTTTTGGCCGATTCTGACCCGTTTCGTGGACTATTACTCAGCGTTTTGGGGCCCCAAAGTGATATGCATAGTTGTTGAAACCCAAGGTGCGCTTACGTGTCGGTTATTAGCACTCGCAGCTTTGGCCGATTTTGGCCTGTTTCGTGGACTATTACTCACTGTTTTGGTGTCCCAGAGTGATTTTCAAGATTGACGAACCACGGGGAGACTTTACGTGTCGGTGATCAACACTCGCGGTTTTGGCCGATTCTGGCATTATTTGTGGACTACTCAATGTTTTGGGGTCCCGGAGTGATTTCCAGGATTTACGAACCCAGGTGTGGGTTTAAGTGTTGTTCATCAACACTCGCGGTTTTTGTCGATTCTGACCCGTTTCGTGGACTATTACTCACCGTTTTGGGGTCCCAGAGTGATTTCCACGATCGACGAACCACGGCGTGCGTTTACGTGTTCGTCATCAATGCTCGAAGTTTTGGCTGACTCTGACCCGTTTCGTGGACTTTTACTCAGCGTTTTGTGACCCCGAAGCGATTTGCATAGTAGTTGAACCCGAAGGTGCGCTTACGTGTCAGTTATCAGCACTCGCACCTTTGGCCGATTTTGGCTTGTTTCGTGGACTATTACTCACTGTTTTGGGGTCCCAGAGTGATTTCCACGATCGACGAACCCCGGCGTGCGTTTACGTGTCCGTCATCAACACTCGAAGTTTTGGCCGACTCTGACCCGTTTCGTGGACTATTACTCAGCGTTTTGGGGACCTGAAGCGATTTGCATAGTTGTTGAACCCCAAGGTGCGCTTACGTGTCGGTTATCAGCACTCGCAGCTTTGGCCGATTCTGGCATGTTTTGTGGACTACTCACTGTTTTGGGGTCCCGGAGTGATTTTCCAGGATTTACGAACCCAGGGGTGGGTTTACGTGTCGTTCATCAATACTCACCGGTTTTGTCGATTCTGACCAGTTTCTTGAACTATTACTCACCATTTTGGGGTCCCAGAGTGATTTCCAGGATTCACGAACCCCGGGGTGCGTTTACATGTCGGTCATCAACACCCGAAGTTTTGGCCGATTCTGACCCGTTTCGTGGACTATTACTCACCGTTTTGGGGTCTTGAAGCGATTTCCAAAGTTGCTAAACCCCAAGGTGCGCTTACGTGTTGGTTATCAGCACTCGCAGTTTTGGCCGATTTTGGCCTCTTTCGTGGACTATTAGTCACTATTTTGGTGTCCCAGAGTGATTTTCAAGATTGACGAACCACGGGGTGCCTTTATGTGTCGGTGATCAACACTCGTGGTTTTGGCCGATTCTGGCATGTTTTCTGGACTACTCACTGTTTTGGGGTCCCGGAGTGATTTTCCAGGATTTACGAACCCAGGGGTGGGTTTACGTGTCGTTCATCAACACTCACCGGTTTTGTCGATTCTGACCCGTTTCATGAACTATTACTCACCGTTTTGGGGTCCCAGAGTGATTTCCACGATTCACAAACCCCGGGGTGCGCTTACATGTCGGTCATCAACACCTGAAGTTTTGGCCGATTCTGACCCGTTTCGTGGACTATTACTCACCGTTTTGGGGTCCTGAAGCGATTTCCATAGTTGCTAAACCCCAAGTTGCGCTTACGTGTTGGTTATCAGCACTCGCAGTTTTGGCCGATTTTGGCCTCTTTCGTGGTCTATTAGTCACTATTTTGGGGTCTTGGAGAGATTTTCCAGATTGACGAACCACGCGGTGCCTTTACGTGTCGGTCATCAACACTCACGGTTTTGGCCAATTCTGGCCTGTTTTGTGGACTATTACTCACTGTTTTGGGGTCCCGGAGTGATTTCCAGGATTTACGAACCCAGGGGTGCCTTTACGTGTCGTTAATCAACACTCGTGGTTTTTGTCGATTCAGACCCGCTTCGTGGACTGTTACTCACCGTTTTGGCGTCCCAGAGTAATTTCCACGATCGATGAACCCCGGCGTGCGTTTACGTGTCCGTCATAAACACTCGAAGTTTTGGCCGATTCTGACCCGTTTCGTGGACTATTACTCAGCGTTTTGGGGCCCCAAAGTGATATGCATAGTTGTTGAACCCCAAGGTGCGCCTACGTGTCGGTTATCAGCACTCGCAGCTTTGGCCGATTTTGGCATGTTTCGTGGACTATTACTCACTGTTTTGGTGTCCCAGAGTGATTTTCGAGATTGACGAACCACGGGGTGCCTTTACGTGTCGGTGATCAACACTCGTGGTTTTGGCCGATTCTAGCATGTTGATACGTCCAAAACGTATCTATAATTTCTGCTTGCTCCATGCCACTTTTGGGTGATATTGCTATGATATTCATACACTTCCATACACTTTTGATCATATTTGGACTAACTTACTAATCCAGTGCACCCCAGTGCCAGTTTCTGTTTTCGGCTGTTTTTGTATTTCAGGTTTTCACGTTACGAGAACTGCCCAGAAAAATCCAGAAAAATTATATAAAAAATCAGTGTTTCGGAAACAACCTTGCGTCCGAAGGACAGTCGGGGGGGGCACCAGGGCTCCAGGCGCCCTGGCGGCGCGCCCCCCTTGGGCCGCGCCGGGGGGGCGCCTGGGCCGCCCGAAGCTTCCCCGATGCCCCCCTTTGGCATATATTTAAAGCGTCCTCCGAAACCCTCAGAACAGGAACTCTTTTGGCGATCCCATCTCCGTTCCGCCGCCGCCGCCGCTTCCAAGATCGGGAGCACCAGGAGAACTCTTCCCGGCACCCTGCCGGAGGGGAGGATCACCACCGGGAGCTTCTCCACCACCATGGACGCCTCCCGGATGACTCGTGAGTAGTCTTCCTTGGACCATGGGTCCATGACCAGTAGCTATGTGATGTTCTCCTCCCGTTCTTGTGCTTCACTAATTAGTCCTCGTGAGTTGCCCTACATGATCGAGGCACCTATGTAATCCTTATGCTGTTGCTGAGTTTGCTGGGATTCGATGGATTATGAGATTATGTTCAGATTGGTCTTGAGTAATATATTTGATTTACCTCTTTTATATTTTTGTTCATAAGTAATTCTTGCATGTTCTCCGTTGTTATTTACTGCTTTGGCCGAGTAGTAGGTAGTGACTCCAAGAGGGAACGTTATGCTCGATTGTGGGTTCATGCCCCTCGATGAATAGCTTGAGTGACAGAAACATGAGTCTAGGGGATGTGCTGTTGCCACAAGGGGGAAAACAACGGTGCTTGTGCCCGCGGGTGCAAGGATTGTTTACTTTACGCAAAGTTCTTTTAATGCAGTTGTCTCTTGCATTGAGTTTACACTATGGGTGGGACTCGCAACTTAATACCAGCGAGATGTTCTGGATAGATATCTCAAGGTGGATGATTAGTAGTAGATATTGATGGATTTCGGTCTACTTACTTTGGCGTACCGTCCATGCTTTGAACCTCAACCTTTCTTGCAATGTAGTCAGCATTGGTTTGCGTTCGTGGTCCTGTCAATTGCCCAGCTGTAATTCGTTTACCTCACATAGCTGTTTTATCGTCTTTTGGGAGAGAGACATCACTAGTGAACATCATGAGACTCCGATCCATATTACCATCATTGATCACACCGCTATTTACTTTTCGTTATTATTTACTATTGCAAACACTATCTATCACTACTATCATTGCTTTTAATCCTTTGTGAACTACAAGGCCGGAGGGATTGACAACCTCTCTGTACTCGTTGGGAGCAAAGTTATTTGTATCTGTGTGCAGGTCCACGTTGATTGCTACTATCTGGCGCCGTAGCAGTTGACACCTACTTGTTGAACCTAGGAGTCTCTGGGAATTCGATCCTTGGCATCTTTGCTAAGGGAAAACACTTCTACATACTGCATCTTACACCTTCCACTTGGGGTAACCAGGGAGGGGTTCGAGGCCCATCAAGGAGTATTTTCTGGCGCCCTTGCCGGGGACTCCACTCTTCAGGATAGGGGAGTTGCACGCTATCTTTTACCTTTGCTTTTTAGTCTTGTTAGTTTACCTTTCATTTTTGCTTTAGTACCTTTTATCAAGAATCACAAAAAATTATTTGTCTTTTTATTAGTAGTCCTTTCTGTTTAGCTAAACATGTTAGGATTTGGTGCTTTGAGGGAATCAGAAGTTCTAGATTTCCATCAAAGGGATGGAGAAAATATGAAGAAGGCATGGGACAGAATTTCTCATGCACATAGGAGAATTATGCCTTGGATACCTATAAAAATTGTGCTCAGGAATTTTTACCATGGTCTTTTTAAATGGTGCAAACACTCCCTTGACATTATAGCTGAGGGAGATTTCCTAGAGTGTGATGAAGCTAGAGCTCTTGAAATTATACATGGTCTATCTAGTTACTTTGTTTATGATCATAATTTTGAAACTGTCATAGATAGACTTGCTACTATTGAAAAGAGAATGGATGCTCTAGACTTAATGAAGGTAGAGAAACCCAAACCCAATAAGAGTGATATTTTGGAAATAGATAATGATTGGGAGCCTTTTGTTAGGATTAGCATCTCTAATCAAGACTTCCTTGCTTATTGTGATATTGGATCTATGGTTTCTACTATGCCAAAAATTGTTCATGATTCTTTAAAATTTAACACGGATAGATTACCATCTTATCATGAACACACTAATGGAGATATTTCTGAAATCCAGGGAAGGATAAAAGACGTGCCAGTTAAATTCCTTAAAGGGATTGCAATGATTGATTTCTTCATCGTGGAGCCAAACCAAGGAAATATAGTGCTTGGAAGGGACTTCCTCCGAGCGGTAAAAGGCTTCATCGATATAGGTAAGGGACAAATCCGCTTACGCGGGAAGGCAAAAGGTGTGTACCCCTTTCCCAGAAGGAACAAGAATGAACTTGTTGAGGAACCATTTGAAGCAATTTATAACTCCGATTATTATGATGGTTATTGATTCCTCTATGCATTATGCCTAGCTTAAAGGCATAAAAGAAAGCGCTTTTGGGAGGCAGCCCACATGAATAAATATTTTCCTTTTGTTGTGTATTGATGTTGTTTACTGCTGTAGCATCATCATTGTATCTTTGCTTTTCATATTTGTGCCAAGTATAGCCTCTGATTGCTAGAAAGTTCAAAAGTTGTGAGGTGCTGTCCAGGAAACAGATTCTGTCCTTGGATAGAAAAATTCGTATAAAATCACCAGATAATCTTTTTGGTCTGAATTTTTTTGACAGCGTTTTCTATATAATTGTCTTTCGTGCGTCTGTTCTGAGTTTTTTTGATTTGAGTTGCAGAAGTATCCCGAACAGATCAATTACTACCTGCTGTTCTGTTTTTCACAGATTCTGTCCTGTTTTGCCTTTCCTTCACTTTGCAAATCAAGAACTTGCTTTTTCTTTGCAAAAACCTTTTGGCAATCTTGAGAAACAGTAGAACTTCAAGAATATCTTTATTTCCAGAATGTATAATTATTTTATTAAGGGTACTAACCTCGCTAATCAGATTATGATGAGTTATGTATGAAGGGAGTTTTCAAGTGTGCGAGGGAAGATGATAAAAAGATTCAGGAGTGTCAAGCGCTCAAGCTTGGGGATGCCCCCGTGCACCCCCAAGAAATATTCAAGGAGAATCAAGCGTCTAAGCTTGGGGATGCCCCCGTTCATCCCCTTCTCCATCAACATTATCAGTTCGTCTTTCGTTCCACTATATTTTTATCACTTCATGTGTTATGTGCTATGCTCGGAGCGTCTTGCTTTTAGTTTTCTTTTTAGTTTTTCATAACGAGTCGGAACTCATCATTCTTTATGTGGGAGAGAAACACGCTCCACCTTTACCTAGAACATTACATAGAATTTTCATGTCTATCTATGTTGTGTGTGTTCTTTGTCTTTTAATAGCTACTATCATGCTCTGCTCTTAGTATGCATGCCTATCTTTTCAAAGAGCTTTTGTTTAGTTGGTTGCTTGAACTCTCTTTAATTACCATGCTCACCTTATTAAGAGAGTTTGCTTACGTTGCATTGGTTAATGTGTCTATGATAAAGATGCTACGTGCATAATGGTGCTTAGTAGTTCAGGTTTTCTTATGGTTAATCTCAAATAGCTGGGGGGGTTCCCAATGTGTTGTTGGAGTACCAACTTGATTTGTTTGCCTATGATGTGGTATGGTTTAGTAATATCTTCCTTCGAGAATTTATTTTGATTGACTTGGCGTATGCTCACGCATATTTCAGACTGTAAAGAAAGTCTGTCAAGCCTTGATGATCTTTTATTTCTGAGTAGCGATATAACTTCCATGCCTGATTCAATATTGCTTTGTCGCTCTGCATGATTATGACCGTCATTGCTCTCTTAGTTGGTCGCTCCCAGTCTTTTGCTAACCTCCACCTGTACTAAGCAAACTAACTTTGCAATACATAGCTCATGGGAAAGTAGCTTAAAAACTATTGTGGTAAAGAATATGTTGCCTATGTATCTTATTTCTTATAAGTTGCTTGCTGAGCGGTAACCATGTTTCTGGGGACGCCATCAACTGTCACACTTTTGTTGAATATCATGTGAGTTGCTATGCATGTTCGTCTTGTCTGAAGTAAGGGTGATTTGCCGTGGGTTGAATTAATATGCATATTGTTAGAGAAGAACATTGGGCCGCCAACCAAAGCCATGTATCATGGTGGAAGTTTTAGCTTGGACATTAATCCTCAATCTCTTATGAGAATATGCTTATGCATTGAAGAGGAGTCCATCATCTATTTTCTATGTTGTCCCGGTATGGATGTCCTCAAGTTGAGATCTATCAAAAACGAGAAATCAAATGCGATTTATCTCCTTGGACCTTTGTACAGGTGGCATAGAGGTACCCCTTTGTGACACATGGTTGAAACATATGTAATGCAATGATAACCCATGGAAATCCGAGCTAATTAGGACAAGGTGCGAGCACTATTGGTATTCGATGCATGAGGCTTGCAACTTATAGGATGTCTTATGCATGACACATATGAAGTACTACTACCGTAGACACAATTGCTTCCATGTTTTCAAAATAAAAAGCTCTAGCACATAACCATTCTTTTACTTTTATGTTGAAGCACCAACTACTGAGAGCATGATTGTCATTCTGAGTGTAATGTGCATTGTCCCAAAGTAGCATTGTCTTTTGCATGATTGTGATATCGTTTATTCTGAAATCATTGTATCTAGTCATCACTTAAACCTTGAAGGTGCCCCTGCATTTATGTTTTGCATCACTAAAGAGGGCAAGCTAGATATCACTTTATCATATTTGCACATCATATTCATAGCAAATCTATTTGATGTTTCAGTTTCATATTGTAAAACTTTCAGTCATTTGTGATTTTCTCATGAGGCAACTTAATTACTTTAGAATCATTGTCTCAGTAGCTTTTGTCATATGACTATGAAAAAGTCCGATATGGTTAATAGCATGTCACCACAGAAATTATTCTTGTTATCATTTACCTACTCGAGGACGAGTAGGAATTAAGCTTGGGGATGTTGATACGTCCAAAACGTATCTATAATTTCTGCTTGCTCCATGCCACTTTTGGGTGATATTGCTATGATATTCATACACTTCCATACACTTTTCATCATATTTGGACTAACTTACTAATCCAGTGCACCCTAGTGCCAGTTTCTGTTTTCGGCTGTTTTTGTATTTCAGGTTTTCACGTTACGAGAACTGCCCAGAAAAATCAAGAAAAATTATATAAAAAATCAGCATTTCGGAAACAACCTTGCGTCCGAAGGACAGCCGGGGGGGGCCACCAGGGCTACAGGCGCCCTGGCGGCGCCCCCCCCCCTGGGCCGCGCCGGGGGGGCGCCTGGGCCCCCCGAAGCTTCCCCGATGCCCCCCTTTAGCATATATTTAAAGCGTCCTCCGAAACCCTCAGAACAGGAACTCTTTTCACGATCCCATCTCTGTTCCGCCGCCGCCGCCGCTTCCAAGATCGGGAGCACCAGGAGAACTCTTCCCGGCACCCTGCCGGAGGGGAGGATCACCACCGGGAGCTTCTCCACCACCATGGACGCCTCCCGGATGACTCGTGAGTAGTCTCCCTTGGACCATGGGTCCATGACCAGTAGCTATGTGATGTTCTCCTCCCGTTCTTGTGCTTCACTAATTAGTCCTCGTGAGCTGCCCTACATGATCGAGGCACCTACGTAATCCTTATGCTGTTGCTATGTTGAGTTTGCTGGGATCCGATGGATTATGAGATTATGTTCAGATTGGTCTTGAGTAATATATTTGATTTACCTCTTTTATATTTTTGTTCATAAGTAATTCTTGCATGTTCTCCGTTGTTATTTACTGCTTTGGCCGAGTACTAGGTAGTGACTCCAAGAGGGAACGTTATGCTCGATTGTGGGTTCATGCCCCTCGATGACTAGCTTGAGTGACAGAAACATGAGTCTAGGGGATGTGTTGTTGCCACAAGGGGGAAAACAACGGTGCTTGTGCCCGCGGGTGCAAGGATTGTTTACTTTACGCAAAGTTCTTTTAATGCAGTTGTCTGTTGCATTGAGTTTACACTATGGGTGGGACTCGCAACTTAATACCAGCGAGATGTTCTGATAGATATCTCAAGGTGGATGATTAGTAGTAGATATTGATGGATTTCGGTCTACTTACTTTGGCGTACCGCCCATGCTTTGAACCTCAACCTTTCTTGCAATGTAGTCAGCATTGGTTTGTGTTCGTGGTCCTGTCAATTGCCCAGCTGTAATTCATTTACCTCACATAGCTGTTTTATCGTCTTTTGGGAGAGAGACATCACTAGTGAACATCATGAGACTCCGGTCCATATTACCATCATTGATCACACCGCTATTTACTTTTCGTTATTATTTACTATTGCAAACACTATCTATCACTACTATCATTGCTTTTAATCCTTTGTGAACTACAAGGCCGGAGGGATTGACAACCTCTCTGTACTCGTTGGGAGCAAAGTTATTTGTATCTGTGTGCAGGTCCACGTTGATTGCTACTATCTGGCGCCGTAGCAGTTGACACCTACTTGTTGAACCTAGGAGTCTCTGGGGATTCGATCCTTGGCATCTTTGCTAAGGGAAAACACTTCTACATACTGCATCTTACACCTTCCACTTGGGGTAACCAACGAGGGGTTCGAGGCCCGTCACATGTTTTGTGGACTACTCACTGTTTTGGGGTCCCGGAGTGATTTTCCAGGATTTACGAACCCAGTTGTGGGTTTACGTGTCGTTCATCAACACTCACCGGTTTTGTCGATTCTGACCCGTTTCATGAACTATTACTCACCGTTTTGGGGTCCCAGAGTGATTTCCACAATCGACGAACCCCGGCGTGCGTTTACGTGTTCGTCATCAACGCTCGAAGTTTTGGCTGACTCTGACCCGTTTGGTGGACTATTACTCAGCGTTTTGTGACCCCGAAGCGATTTGCATAGTAGTTGAACCCGAAGGTGCGCTTACGTGTCAGTTATCAGCACTCGGACCTTTGGCCGATTTTGGCTTGTTTTGTGGACTATTACTCACTGTTTTGGGGTCCCAGAGTGATTTCCACGATCGACGAACCCCGGCGTGCGTTTACGTGTCCGTCATCAACACTCGAAGTTTTGGCCGACTCTAACCCGTTTCGTGGACTATTACTCAGCGTTTTGCGGCCCAGAAGCGATTTGCATAGTTGTTGAACCCCAAGGTGCGCTTACTTGTCGGTTATCAGCACTCGCAGCTTTGGCCGATTTTGGCCTGTTTCGTGGACTATTACTCACTGTTTTGGTGTCCCAGAGTGATTTTCAAGATTGACGAACCACGGGGTGCCTTTACGTGTCGGTGATCAACACTCGCGGTTTTGGCCGATTCTGGCATGTTTTGTGGACTACTCACTGTTTTGGGGTCCCGGAGTGATTTTCCAGGATTTACGAACCCAGGGGTGGGTTTACGTGTCGTTCATCAACACTCACCGGTTTTGTCGATTCTGACCAGTTTCTTGAACTATTACTCACCGTTTTGGGGTCCCAGAGTGATTTCCACGATTCACGAACCCCGGGGTGCGTTTACATGTCGGTCATCAACACCCGAAGTTTTGGCCGATTCTGACCCGTTTCGTGGACTATTACTCACCGTTTTGGGGTCCTGAAGCGATTTCCAAAGTTGCTAAACCCCAAGGTGCGCTTACGTGTTGGTTATCAGTACTCACAGTTTTGGCCGATTTTGGCCTCTTTCGTGGACTATTAGTCACTATTTTGGGGTCCCGGAGAGATTTTCCAGATTGACGAACCACGCGGTGCCTTTACGTGTCGGTCATCAACACTCGCAGTTTTGGCCGATTCTGGCCTGTTTTGTGGACTATTACTCACTGTTTTGGGGTCCCGGAGTGATTTCCAGGATTTACGAACCCAGGGGTGCGTTTACGTGTCGTTAATCAACACTCGTGGTTTTTGTCGATTCAGACCCGCTTCGTGGACTATTACTCACCGTTTTGGGGTCCCAGAGTAATTTCCACGATCGATGAACCCCGGCGTGCGTTTACGTGTTCGTCATAAACACTCGAAGTTTTGGCCGATTCTGACCCGGTTCGTGGACTATTACTCAGCGTTTTGGGGCCCCAAAGCGATTTGCATAGTTGTTGAACCCCAAGGTGCGCTTACGTGTCGGTTATCAGCACTCGCAGCTTTCGCAATTTTGGCCTGTTTCGTGGACTATTACTCATTGTTTTGGTGTCCCAAAGTGATTTTCAAGATTGACGAACCACGGGGTGCCTTTACGTGTCCGTCATCAACACTCACGGTTTTGGCCGATTCTGGCATGTTTTGTGGACTACTCACTGTTTTGGTGTCCCGGAGTCATTTCCAGCATTTACGAACCAAGGTGTGGGTTTAAGTGTCGTTCATCAACACTCGCGGTTTTTGTCGATTCTGACCCTTTTCGTGGACTATTACTCACCGTTTTGGGGTCCCAGAGTGATTTCCACGATCGACGAATCCCGGCATGCGTTTACGTGTCCGTCATCAACGCTCGCAGTTTTGGCCGACTCTGACCCGTTTTGTGGACTATTACTCAGCATTTTGGGGCCCCGAAGCGATTTGCATAGTTGTTGAACCCCAAGGTGTGCTTATGTGTCGGTTATCAGCACTAGCACCTTTGGCCGATTTTGGCCTGTTTCGTGGACTGTTAGTCACTGTTTTGGTGTCCCAGAGTGATTTTCAAGATTGACGAACCACGGGGTGCCTTTACGTGTCGGTGATCAACACTCGCGGTTTTGGCCGATTGTGGCATGTTTTGTGGACTACTCACTATTTTGGGGTCCCGAAGTGATTTTCCAGGATTTACGAACCCAGGGGTGGGTTTACGTGTCGTTCATCAACACTCACGGTTTTTGTCGATTCTGACCCGTTTCGTGAACTATTACTCACCGTTTTGGGTTCCCAGAGTGATTTCCACGATCGACGAACCCCGGCATGCGTTTACATGTCGGTCATCAACACCTGAAGTTTTGGCCGACTCTGACCCGTTTCGTGGACTATTACTCAGCGTTTTGGGGCCCTGAAGCGATTTCCAAAGTTGCTAAACCCCAAGGTGCGCTTACGTGTTGGTTATCAGCACTCACAGTTTTGGCCGATTTTGGCCTCTTTCGTGGACTATTAGTCACTATTTTGGGGTCCCGGAGAGATTTTCCAGATTGACGAACCACGTGGTGCCTTTACGTGTCGGTCATCAACACTCGCAGTTTTGGCCGATTCTGGCCTGTTTTGTGGACTATTACTCACTGTTTTGGGGTCCCGGAGTGATTTCCAGGATTTACGAACCCAGGGGTGCATTTACGTGTCGTTAATCAACACTCGTGCTTTTTGTCGATTCAGACCCGCTTCGTGGACTATTACTCACCGTTTTGGGGTCCCAGAGTAATTTCCACGATCGATGAACCCCGGCGTGCGTTTACGTGTTCGTCATAAACACTCGAAGTTTTGGCCGATTCTGACCCGGTTCGTGGACTATTACTCAGCGTTTTGGGGCCCCAAAGCGATTTGCATAGTTGTTGAACCCCAAGGTGCGCTTATGTGTCGGTTATCAGCACTCGCAGCTTTGGCCTATTTTGGCCTGTTTCGTGGACTATTACTCACTGTTTTGGTGTCCCAGAGTGATTTTCAAGATTGACGAACCACGGGGTGCCTTTACGTGTCCGTCATCAACACTCACGGTTTTGGCCGATTCTGGCATGTTTTGTGGACTACTCACTGTTTTGGTGTCCCGGAGTCATTTCCAGCATTTACGAACCAAGGTGTGGGTTTAAGTGTCGTTCATCAACACTCGCGGTTTTTGTCGATTCTGACCCGTTTCGTGGACTATTACTCACCGTTTTGGGTTCCCAGAGTGATTTCCACGATCGACGAATCCCGGCGTGCGTTTACGTGTCCGTCATCAACGCTCGCAGTTTTGGCCGACTCTGACCCGTTTTGTGGACTATTACTCAGCGTTTTGGGACCCCGAAGCGATTTGCATAGTTGTTGAACCCCAAGGTGTGCTTATGTGTCGGTTATCAGCACTTGCACCTTTGGCCGATTTTGGCCTGTTTCGTGGACTGTTAGTCACTGTTTTGGTGTCCCAGAGTGATTTTCAAGATTGACGAACCACGGGGTGCCTTTACGTGTCGGTGATCAACACTCGCGGTTTTGGCCGATTGTGGCATGTTTTGTGGACTACTCACTGTTTTGGGGTCCCGGAGTGATTTCCAGGCTTTACGAACCCAGGGGTGGGTTTAAGTGTCGTTCATCAACACT
>LR738716.1:7979662-7996604 GCA_902687465.1 Secale cereale
TTGTCGATTCTGACCCGTTTCATGGACTATTACTCAATGTTTTGGGGCCCCAAAGCGATTTGCATAGTTGTTGAACCCCAAGGTGCGCTTACGTGTCGGTTATCAGCACTCGCAGCTTTGGCCGATTTTGGCCTCTTTCGTGGACTATTAGTCACTATTTTGGTGTCCGAGAGTGATTTTCAAGATTGACGAACAACGGGGTGCCTTTCCGTGTCGGTGATCAACACTCGCGGTTTTGGCCGATTCTGGCATGTTTTGTGGACTACTCACTGTTTTGGGGTCCCGGAGTGATTTCCAGGATTTACGAACCCAGGGGTGGGTTTAAGTGTCGTTCATCAACACTCGCGGTTTTGGTCGATTCTGGCCCATTTCGTGGACTATTACTCGCCGTTTTGGGGTCCCAGAGTGATTTCCACAATCGACGAACCCCGGCGTGCGTTTACGTGTTCGTCATCAACACTCGAATTTTGGCCGACTCTGACCCGTTTCGTGGACTATTACTCAGCGTTTTGGGGCCCCAAAGCGATTTGCATAGTTGTTGAACCCCAAGGTGTGCTTACGTGTCGGTTATCAGCACTCGCAGCTTTGGCCGATTTTGGCCTGTTTCGTGGACTATTACTCGCTGTTTTGGTGTCCCAGAGTGATTTTCAAGATTGACGAACCACGGGGTGCCTTTATGTGTCGGTGATCAACACTCGCGGTTTTGGCCGATTGTGGCATGTTTTGTGGACTACTCACTGTTTTGGGGTCCCGAAGTAATTTTCCGGGATTTACGAACCCAGGGGTGGGTTTACGTGTCGTTCATCAACACTCACGGTTTTTGACGTTTCTGACCCGTTTCATGAACTATTACTCACCGTTTTGGGGTCCTAGAGTGATTTCCAGGATTCACGAACCTCGGTGTGCGTTTACATGTCGGTCGTCAACACCTGAAGTTTTGGCCGATTCTGACCCGTTTCGTGGACTATTACTCACCATTTTGGGGTCCTGAAGCGATTTCCAAAGTTGCTAAACCCCAAGGTGCGCTTACGTGTTGGTTATCAGCACTCGCAGTTTTGGCCGATTTTGGCCTCTTTCATGGACTATTAGTCACTATTTTGGGGTCCCGGAGAGATTTTCCAGATTGACGAACCACGCGGTGCCTTTACGTGTCGGTCATCAACACTCACGGTTTTGGCCGATTCTGGCCTATTTTGGGGACTATTACTCACTGTTTTGGGGTCCCGGGGTGATTTCCAGGATTTACGAACCTAGGGGTGCGTTTACGTGTGGTTAATTAACACTCGTGGTTTTTGTCGATTCAGACCCGCTTCGTGGACTCTTACTCACCGTTTTGGGGTCCTAGAGTAATTTCCACGATCGATGAACCCCGGCGTGCGTTTACATGTCCGTCATAAACACTCGAAGTTTTGGCCGATTCTGACCTGTTTCATGGACTATTACTCAGCGTTTTGGTGCCCCAAAGCGATTTGCATAGTTGTTGAACCCCAAGGTGCGCTTACGAGTCGGTTATCAGCACTCGCAGCTTTGGCCGATTTTGGCCTGTTTCGTGGACTATTACTCACTGTTTTGGTGTCCTAGAGTGATTTTCAAGATTGACGAACTACGGGGTGCCTTTACGTGTCGGTGATCAACACTCGCGGTTTTGGCCGATTCTGGCATGTCTTGTGGACTACTCACTGTTTTGGGGTCCCGGAGTGATTTCCAGGATTTACGAACCCAGGGGTGGGTTTAAGTGTCGTTCATCAACACTCGCGGTTTCTGTCGATTCTGACCCGTTTCGTGGACTATTACTCAGCGATTTCCAAATTTACTAAACCCCAAGGTGCGCTTACGTGTTGGTTTTCAGCACTCGCAGTTTTGGCCGATTTTGGCCTCTTTCGTGGACTATTAGTCACTATTTTAGGGTCCCGGAGAGATTTTCCAGATTGACGAACCACGCGGTGCCTTTACGTGTCGGTCATCAACACTGGCGGTTTTGGCCGATTCTAGCCTGTTTTGTGGACTATTACTCACTATTTTGGGGTCCCGGAGTGATTTCCAGGATTTACGAACCCAGGGGTGCGTTTACGTGTCGTTAATTAACACTCGTGGTTTTTGTCGATTCAGACCCGCTTCGTGGAGTATTACTCACCGTTTTGGGGTCCCAGAGTAATTTCCACGATCGATGAACCCCGCGTGCGTTTACGTGTCCGTCATAAACACTCGAAGTTTTGGCCGATTCTGGCCCGTTTCGTGGACTATTACTCAGCGTTCTAGGGCCCCAAAGCGATTTGCATAGTTATTGAACCCCAAGGTGCGCTTACGTGTCGGTTATCAGCACTCGCAGCTTTGGCCGATTTTGTCCTGTTTCATGGACTATTACTCACTGTTTTGGTGTCCCAGAGTGATTTTCAAGATTGACGAACAACGGGGTGCCTTTACGTGTCGGTGATCAACACTCGCAGTTTTGGCCGATTCTGGCATGTTTTGTGGACTACTCACTGTTTAGGGGTCCCGGAGTGATTTCCAGGATTTACGAACCTAGGGGTGCATTTACGTGTCGTTAATTAACACTCTGGCATGTTTTGTGGACTACTCACTGTTTTGGGGTCCCGAAGTGATTTCCAGGATTTACGAACCCAGGTGTGGGTTTAAGTGTCGTTCATCTACACTCGCGGTTTTTGTCGATTTTGGCCTGTTTCGTGGACTATTACTCATTGTTTTGGTGTCCCAGAGTGATTTTCAAGATTGACGAACCACGGGGTGCCTTTACGTGTCGGTGATCAACACTCGCGGTTTTGGCCGATTTTGGCATGTTTTGTGGACTATTACTCACTGTTTAGGGGTCCCGGAGTGATTTCCAGGATTTACGAACCTAGGGGTGCATTTACGTGTCGTTAATTAACACTCGTGGTTTTTGTCGATTCAGACCCGCTTCGTGGACTATTACTCGCCGTTTTGGGGTCCTAGAGTAATTTCCACGATCGATGAACCCCGGCGTGCGTTTACGTGTCCGTCATAAACACTCGAAGTTTTTACCGATTCTGACCCGTTTCGTGGACTATTACTCAGCGTTTTGGGGCCCCAAAGTGATTTGCATAGTTGTTGAACCCCAAGGTGCGCTTACGTGTCGGTTACCAGCACTCGCAGCTTTGGCCGATTTTGGCCTGTTTCGTGGACTATTACTCACTGTTTTGGTGTCCCAAAGTGATTTTCAAGATTGACGAACCACGGGGTGCCTTTACCTGTCGGTGATCAACACTCGCGGTTTTGGCCGATTCTGGCATGTTTTGTGGACTACTCACTGTTTTGGGGTCCCGAAGTGATTTTCCAGGATTTACGAACCCAGGGGTGGGTTTACGTGTCATTCATCAACACTCACGGTTTTTGTCCATTCTGACCCGTTTCATGAACTATTACTCACCGTTTTGGGGTCCCAGAGTGATTTCCACGATTCACGAACCCCGGGATGCGTTTACATGTCGGTCATCAACACCTGAAGTTTTGTCCGATTCTGACCCGTTTCGTGGACTATTACTCACCGTTTTGGGGTCCTGAAGCGATTTCCAAATTTGCTAAACCCCAAGGTGCGCTTACGTGTTGGTTTTCAGCACTCGCGGTTTTTGCCGATTTTGGCCTCTTTCGTGGACTATTAGTCACTATTTTAGGGTCCCGGAGAGATTTTCCAGATTGACGAACCACGCGGTGCCTTTACGTGTCGGTCATCAACACTGGCGGTTTTGGTCGATTCTAGCCTGTTTTGTGGACTATTACTCACTATTTTGGGGTCCCGGAGTGATTTCCAGGATTTACGAACCCAGGGGTGCGTTTACGTGTCGTTAATTAACATTCGTGGTTTTTGTCGATTCAGACCCGCTTCGTGGACTATTGCTCACCGTTTTGGGGTCCCAGAGTAATTTCCACGATCGATGAACCCCGCGTGCGTTTACGTGTCCGTCATAAACACTCGAAGTTTTGGCCGATTCTGGCCTGTTTCGTGGACTATTACTCAGCGTTCTGGGGCCCCAAAGCGATTTGCATAGTTATTGAACCCCAAGGTGCGCTTACGTGTCGGTTATCACCACTCGCAGCTTTGGCCGATTTTGTCCTGTTTCGTGGACTATTACTCACTGTTTTGGTGTCCCAGAGTGATTTTCATGATTGACGAACAACGGGGTGCCTTTACGTGTCGGTGATCAACACTCGCAGTTTTGGCCGATTCTGGCATGTTTTGTGGACTACTCACTGTTTAGGGGTCCCGGAGTGATTTCCAGGATTTACGAAAATCAGGGGTGGGTTTAAGTGTCGTTCATCAACACTCACGGTTTTTGTCGATTCTGACCCGTTTCGTGGACTATTACTCACCGTTTTGGGGTCCCAGAGTGATTTCCACGATCGACGAACCCCGGCGTGCGTTTACGTGTCCGTCATCAACACTCGAAGTTTTGGCCGATTCTGACCCGTTTCGTGGACTATTACTCACCGTTTTGGGGTCCTGAAGCGATTTCCAAAGTTGCTAAACCCCAAGGTGCGCTTGCGTGTTGGTTATCAGCACTCGCAGTTTTGGCCGATTTTGGCCTCTTTCGTGGACTATTAGTCACTATTTTGGGGTCCCGGAGAGATTTTCCAGATTGACGAACCACGCGGTGCCTTTACGTGTCGGTCATCAACACTCGCGGTTTTGGCCGATTCTCGCCTGTTTTGTGGACTATTACTCACTGTTTAGGGGTCCCGGAGTGATTTCCAGGATTTACGAACCTAGGGGTGCATTTACGTGTCGTTAATTAACACTCGTGGTTTTTGTCGATTCAGACCCGCTTCGTGGACTATTACTCGCCGTTTTGGGGTCCTAGAGTAATTTCCACGATCGATGAACCCTGGCGTGCGTTTACGTGTCCGTCATAAACACTCGAAGTTTTGGCCGATTCTGACCCGTTTCCTGGACTATTACTCAGCGTTTTGGGGCCCCAAAGTGATTTGCATAGTTGTTGAACCCCAAGGTGCGCTTACGTGTCGGTTATCAGCACTCGCAGCTTTGGCCGATTTTGGCCTGTTTCGTGGACTATTACTCAGTGTTTTGGTGTCCCAAAGTGATTTTCAAGATTGACGAACCACGGGGTGCCTTTACGTGTCGGTGATCAACACTCGCGGTTTTGGCCGATTCTGGCATGTTTTGTGGACTACTCACTGTTTTGGGGTCCCGAAGTGATTTTCTAGGATTTACGAACCCAGGGGTGGGTTTACGTGTCGTTCATCAACACTCACGGTTTTTGTCGATTCTGACCCGTTTCATGAACTATTACTCACCGTTTTGGGGTCCCAGACTGATTTCCACGATTCACGAACCTCGGGGTGCGTTTACATGTCGGTCATCAACACCTGAAGTTTTGGTCGATTTTGACCCGTTTCGTGGACTATTACTCACCGTTTTGGGGTCCTGAAGCGATTTCCAAAGTTGCTAAACCCCAAGGTGCGCTTGCGTGTTGGTTATCAGCACTCGCAGTTTTGGCCGATTTTGGCCTCTTTCGTGGACTATTAGTCACTATTTTGGGGTCCCGGAGAGATTTTCCAGATTGACGAACCACGCGGTGCCTTTACGTGTCGGTCATCAACACTCGCGGTTTTGGCCGATTCTAGCCTGTTTTGTGGACTATTACTCACTGTTTAGGGGTCCCGGAGTGATTTCCAGGATTTACGAACCTAGGGGTGCATTTACGTGTCGTTAATTAACACTCGTGGTTTTTGTCGATTCAGACCCGCTTCGTGGACTATTACTCGCCGTTTTGGGGTCCTAGAGTAATTTCCACGATCGATGAACCCCGGCGTGCGTTTACGTGTCCGTCATAAACACTCGAAGTTTTGGCCGATTCTGACCCGTTTCGTGGACTATTACTCAGCGTTTTGGGGCCCCAAAGTGATTTGCATAGTTGTTGAACCCCAAGGTGCGCTTACGTGTCGGTTATCAGCACTCGCAGCTTTGGCCGATTTTGGCCTGTTTCGTGGACTATTACTCACTGTTTTGGTGTCCCAAAGTGATTTTCAAGATTGACGAACCACGGGGTGCCTTTACCTGTCGGTGATCAACACTCGCGGTTTTGGCCGATTCTGGCATGTTTTGTGGACTACTCACTGTTTTGGGGTCCCGAAGTGATTTTCCAGGATTTACGAACCCAGGGGTGGGTTTACGTGTCGTTCATCAACACTCATGGTTTTTGTCGATTCTGACCCGTTTCATGAACTATTACTCACCGTTTTGGGGTCCCAGAGTGATTTCCACGATTCACGAACCCCGGGATGCGTTTACATGTCGGTCATCAACACCTGAAGTTTTGGCCGATTCTGACCCGTTTCGTGGACTATTACTCACCGTTTTGGGGTCCTGAAGCGATTTCCAAATTTGCTAAACCCCAAGGTGCGCTTACGTGTTGGTTATCAACACTCGCAGTTTTTGCCGATTTTGGCCTCTTTCGTGGACTATTAGTCACTATTTTGGGGTCCCGGAGAGATTTTCCAGATTGACGAACCACGCGGTGCCTTTACGTGTCGGTCATCAACACTGGCGGTTTTGGCCGATTCTAGCCTGTTTTGTGGACTATTACTCACTGTTTTGGGGTCCCGGAGTGATTTCCAGGATTTACGAACCCAGGGTGGGTTTAAGTGTCGTTCATCAACACTCGCGGTTTTTGTCGATTCTGACCCGTTTCGTGGACTATTACTCACCGTTTTGGGGTCCCAGGTGATTTCCACGATCGACGAACCCTGGCGTGCGTTTACGTGTCCGTCATCAACACTCGAATTTTGGCCGACTCTGACCCGTTTCGTGGACTATTACTCAGCGTTTTGGGGCCTCGAAGCGATTTGCATAGTTGTTAAACCCCAAGGTGCGCTTACGTGTCGGTTATCAGCACTCGCAGCTTTGACTGATTTTGGCCTGTTTCGTGGACTATTACTCACTGTTTTGGTGTCCGAGAGTGATTTTCAAGATTGACGAACCACGGGGTGCCTTTACATGTCGGTGATCAAAACTCGCGGTTTTGGCCGATTCTGGCATGTTTTGTGGACTATTACTCACTGTTTTGGGGTCCCGGAGTGATTTCCAGGATTTACGAACCTAGGGGTGCGTTTACGTGTCGTTAATTAACACTCGTGGTTTTTGTCGATTCAGACCCGCTTCGTGGACTATTACTCACCGTTTTGCGGTCCTAGAGTAATTTCCACGATCGATGAACCCCGGCGTGCGTTTGCGTGTCCGTCATCAACACTCGAATTTTGGCCTTCTCTGACCCGTTTCGTGGACTATTACTCAGCGTTTTGGGGCCCCAAAGCGATTTGCATAGTTGTTGAACCCCAAGGTGCGCTTACGTGTCGGTTATCAGCACTCGCAGCTTTGACTGATTTTGGCCTGTTTCGTGGACTATTACTCACTGTTTTGGTGTCCGAGAGTGATTTTCAAGATTGACGAACCACGGGGTGCCTTTAGATGTCGGTGATCAAAACTCGCGGTTTTGGCCGATTCTGGCATGTTTCGTGGACTACTCACTGTGTTGGGGTCCCGAAGTGATTTTCCAGGATTTACGAACCCAGGGGTGGGTTTAAGTGTCGTTCATCAACACTCACGGTTTTTGTCGATTCTGACCCGTTTCGTGGACTATTACTCACCGTTTTGGGGTCCCAGAGTGATTTCCACGATCGACGAACCCCGGCGTGCGTTTACGTGTCGGTCATCAACACCTGAAGTTTTGGCCGATTCTGACCCGTTTCGTGGACTATTACTCACCGTTTTGGGGTCCTGAAGCGATTTCCAAAGTTGCTAAACCCCAAGGTGCGCTTACGTGTTGGTTATCGGCACTCGTAGTTTTGGCCGATTTTGGCCTCTTTCATGGACTATTAGTCACTATTTTGGGGTCCCGGAGAGATTTTCCCGATTGACAAACCACGCGGTGCCTTTACGTGTCGGTCATCAACACTCGCGGTTTTGGCCGATTCTGTCCTGTTTTGTGGACTATTACTCACTGTTTTGGGGTCCCGGAGTGATTTCCAGGATTTACGAACCCAGGGGTGCGTTTACGTGTCGTTAATTAACACTCCTGGTTTTTGTCGATTCATACCCGCTTCTTGGACTATTACTCACCGTTTTGGGGTCCCAGAGTAATTTCCACGATCGATGAACCCCGGCGTGCGTTTACGTGTCCGTCATAAACACTCGAAGTTTTGGCCGATTCTGACCCGTTTCGTGCACTATTACTCAGCGTTTTGGGGCCCCAAAGCGATTTGCATAGTTGTTGAACCCCAAGGTGCGCTTACGTGTCGTTTATCAGCACTCCCAGCTTTGGCCGATTTTGGCCTGTTTCGTGGACTATTACTCACTATTTTGGTGTCCCAGAGTGATTTTCAAGATTGACGAACCACGGGGTGCCTTTACGTGTCGGTGATCAACACTCGCGGTTTTGGCCGATTCTGGCATGTTTTGCGGACTACTCACAGTTTTGGTGTCCCGAAGTGATTTCCAGGATTTACGAACCCAGGTGTGGGTTTAAGAGTCGTTCATCAACACTCGCGGTTTTTGTCAATTTTGGCCTGTTTCGTGGACTATTACTCACTGTTTTGGTGTCCCAGAGTGATTTTCAAGATTAACGAACAACGGGGTGCCTTTACGTGTCGGTGATCAACACTCGCGGTTTTGGCCGATTCTGGCATGTTTTGTGGACTATTACTCACTGTTTTGGGGTCGCGGAGTGATTTCCAGGATTTACGAACCTAGGGGTGCGTTTACGTGTCGTTAATTAACACTCGTGGTTTTTGTCGATTCAGACCACCGTTTTGGGGTCCTAGAGTAATTTCCACGAGCGATGAACCCCGGCGTGCGTTTACGTGTCCGTCATAAACACTCGAAGTTTTGGCCGATTCTGACCCGTTTCGTGGACTATTACTCAGCGTTTTGGGGCCCCAAAGCGATTTGCATAGTTGTTGAACCCCAAGGTGCGCTTACGTGTCGGTTATCAGCAGTCGCAGCTTTGGCAGATTTTGGCCTGTTTCGTGGACTATTACTCATTGTTTTGGTGTCCCAAAGTGATTTTCAAAATTGACGAACCACGGGGTGCCTTTACGTGTCGGTGATCAACACACGCGGTTTTGCCGATTCTGGCATGTTTTGTGGACTACTCACTGTTTTGGGGTCCCGAAGTGATTTTCTAGGATTTACGAACCCAGGGGTGGGTTTACGTGTCGTTCATCAACACTCACGGTTTTTGTCGATTCTGACCCGTTTCATGAACTATTACTCACCGTTTTGGGGTCCCAGAGTTATTTCCACGATTCACGAACGCCGGGGTGCGTTTACATGTCGGTCATCAACACCTGATGTTTTGGTCGATTTTGACCCGTTTCGTGGACTATTACTCACCGTTTTGGGGTCCTGAAGCAATTTCCAAAGTTGCTAAACCCCAAGGTGCGCTTGCGTGTTGGTTATCAGCACTCGCAGTTTTGGCCGATTTTGGCCTCTTTCGTGGACTATTAGTCACTATTTTGGGGTCCCGAAGAGATTTTCCCGATTGACGAACCACGCGGTGCCTTTACGTGTCGGTCATTAACACTCGCGGTTTTGACCGATTCTAGCCTGTTTTGTGGACTATTACTCACTGTTTTGGGATCCCGGAGTGATTTCCAGGATTTACGAACCCAGGGGTGCGTTTACGTGTCGTTAAGTAACACTCCTGGTTTTTGTCGATTCAGACCCGCTTCGTGGACTATTACTCACCGTTTTGGGGTCCCAGAGTAATTTCCACGATCGATGAACCCCGGCGTGCATTTACGTGTCCGTCATAAACACTCGAAGTTTTGGCCGATTCTGACCCGTTTCGTGGACTATTACTCAGCGTTTTGGGGCCCCAAAGCGATTTGCAGTTGTTGAACCCCAAGGTGCGCTTACGTGTCGGTTATCAGCACTCGCAGCTTTGGCCGATGTTGGCATGTTTCGTGGACTATTACTCACTGTTTTGGTGTCCCATAGTGATTTTCAAGATTGACGAACCACGGGTTGCCTTTACGTGTCGGTGATCAACACTCGCGGTTTTGTCCGATTCTGGCATGTTTTGTGGACTACTCACTGTTTTGGGGTCCCGGAGTGATTTCCAGGATTTACGAACCCAGGGGTGGGTTTAAGTGTCGTTCATCAACACTCGCGGTTTTTGTCGATTCTGACCCGTTTCGTGGACTATTACTCACCGTTTTGGGGTCCCAGGTGATTTCCACGATCGACGAACCCCGGCGTGCGTTTACGTGTCCGTCATCAACACTCGAATTTTGGCCGACTCTGACCCGTTTCGTGGACTATTACTCAGCATTTTGGGGCCTCGAAGCGATTTGCATAGTTGTTGAACCCCAAGGTGCGCTTACGTGTCGGTTATCAGCACTCGCAGCTTTGACTGATTTTGGCCTGTTTCGTGGACTATTACTCACTGTTTTGGTGTCCGAGAGTGATTTTCAAGATTGACGAACCACGGGGTGCCTTTACATGTCGGTGATCAAAACTCGCGGTTTTGGCCGATTCTGGCATGTTTCGTGGACTACTCACTGTTTTGTGGTCCCGGAGTGATTTCCAGGATTTACGAACCCAGGGGTGGGTTTAAGTGTCGTTCATCAACACTCACGGTTTTTGTCGATTCTGACCCGTTTCGTGGACTATTACTCACCGTTTTGGGGTCCCAGAGTGATTTCCACGATCGACGAACCCCGGCGTGCGGTTACGTGTCCGTCATCAACACTCGAAGTTTTGGCCGATTCTGACCCGTTTCGTGGACTATTACTCACCGTTTTGGGGTCCTGAAGCGATTTCCAAAGTTGCTAAACCCCAAGGTGCGCTTACGTGTTGGTTATCAGCACTCATAGTTTTGGCCGATTTTGGCCTCTTTCATGGACTATTAGTCACTATTTTGGGGTCCCGGAGAGATTTTCCCGATTGACAAACCACGCGGTGCCTTTACGTGTCGGTCATCAACACTCGCGGTTTTGGCCGATTCTGGCTTGTTTTGTGGACTATTACTCACTGTTTTGGGGTCCTGGAGTGATTTCCAGGATTTACGAACCCAGGGGTGCGTTTACGTGTCGTTAATCAACACTCTTGGTTTTTGTCGATTCAGACCCGCTTCGTGGACTATTACTCACCGTTTCGGGGTCCCACAGTAATTTCCACGATTGATGAACCCCGACGTGCGTTTACGAGTCCGTCATAAACACTCGATGTTTTGGCCGATTCTGACCCGTTTCGTGGACTATTACTCAGCGTTTTGGGGCCCCAAAGCGATTTGCATAGTTGTTGAACCCCAAGGTGCGCTTACGTTTCGGTTATCAGCACTCGCAGCTTTGGTCAATTTTGGCCTGTTTCGTGGACTATTACTCACTGTTTTGGTGTCCCAGAGTGATTTTCATGATTGACGAACCACGGGGTGCCTTTACGTGTCGGTGATCAACACTCGCGGTTTTGGCCGATTCTGGCATATTTTGTGGACTACTCACTGTTTTGGGGTCCCGGAGTGATTTCCAGGATTTACGAATCCAAGTGTGGGTTTAAGTGTCGTTCATCAACACTCACGGTTTTTGTCGATTCTGATCCGTTTCGTGGACTATTACTCACCGTTTTGTGGTCCTAGAGTGATTTCCACGATCGACGAACCCCTGCGTGCGTTTACGTGTCCGTCATCAACGCTCAATGTTTTGGCCGATTCTGACCCGTTTCGTGGATTATTACTCAGCGTTTTGGGGCCCCAAAGCGATTTGCATAGTTCTTGAATCCCAAGGTGCGCTTACGTGTCGGTTATCAGCACTCGCAGCTTTGGCCGATTTTGGCCTGTTTCGTGGACTATTACTCACTGTTTTGGTGTCCCAGAGTGATTTTCAAGATTGACGAACCACGGGGTGCCTTTACGTGTCGGTGATCAACACTCACGGTTTTGACCGATTCTCGCATGTTTTGTGGACTACTCACTGTTTTGGGGTCCCGGAGTGATTTTCTAGGATTTACGAACCCAGGGGTGGGTTTAAGTGTCGTTCATCAACACTCACGGTTTTTGTCGATTCTGACCCGTTTCGTGGACTATTACTCACCGTTTTGGGGTCCCAAAGTGATTTCCACGATCGACGAACCCCGGCGAGCATTTACGTGTCCGTCATCAACACTCGAATTTTTGGCCGATTCTGACCCGTTTCCTGGACTATTACTCACCGTTTTGGGGTCCTGAAGCGATTTCCAAAGTTGCTAAACCCCAAGGTGCGCTTACGTGTTGGTTATCAGCACTCGTAGTTTTGGCAGATTTTGGCCTCTTTCGTGGACTATTAGTCACTATTTTGGGGTCCCGGAGAGATTTTCCAGAGTGACGAACCACGCGGTGCCTTTACCTGTCGGTCATCAACACTCGCGGCTTTGGCCGATTCTGGCTTGTTTTGTGGACTATTACTCACTGTTTAGGGGTCCCGGAGTGATTTCCGGGATTTACGAACCCAGGGGTGCGTTTACGTGTCGTTAATCAACACTCGCGGTTTTTGTCGATTCTGACCCGCTTCGTGGACTACTACTCACCGTTTTGGGGTCCCAGAGTGATTTCTTCGATCGAAGAACCCCGGCGTGCGTTTACGTGTCCGTCATAAACACTCGAAGTTTTGGCCGATTCTGACCCGTTTCGTGGACTATTACTCGGCGTTTTTGGGCCCCGAAGCGATTTGCATAGTTGTTGAACCCCAATGTGCGCTTACGTGTCGGTTATCAGCACTCGCAGCTTTGGCCGATTTTGGCCTGTTTCGTGGACTATTACTCACTGTTTTGGTGTCCCCGAGTGATTTTCAAGATTGACGAACGACGGGGTGTCTTTACGTGTCGGAGATTAACACTCACAGTTTTGGCCGATTCTGGCATGTTTTGTGGACTACTCGCTGTTTTGGGGTCCCGGAGTGATTTCCAGGATTTACGAACCCGGGGTGGGTTTAAGTGTCGTTCATCAACACTCAAGGTTTTTATCGATTCTGACCGGTTTCATGGACTATTACTCACCGTTTTGTGGTCCTAGAATGATTTCCACGATCGACGAACCCCGGCGTGCGTTTACGTGTCCGTCATCCACACTCGAAGTTTTGGCCGACTCTGACCCGTTTCGTGGACTATTACTCAGCGTTTTGGGGCGCCGAAGCGATTTGCATAGTTGTTGAACCCCAAGGTGCGCTTACGTGTCGGTTATAAACACTCGCAGCTTTGGCCGATTTTGGCCTGTTTCGTGGACTATTACTCGCTGTTTTGGGGACCTAGAGTGATTTTCAATATTGACGAACCACGGTGTGCCTTTACGTGTCGGTGATCAACACTCGCGGTTTTGGCCGATTCTGGCATGTTTTGTGGACTACTCACTGTTTTGGGGTCCCGGAGTGATTTTCCAGGATTTACGAACCCATGGGTGGGTTTGCGTGTCATTCGTCAACACTCACATTTTTGTCGATTCTGACCCGTTTCATGAACTATTACTCACCGTTTTGGGGTCCCAGAGTGATTTCCATGATTCACGAACCCCGGGGTGCGTTTGCATGTCGGTCATCAACACTCGAAGTTTTGGCCGATTCTGACCCGTTTCGTGGACTATTACTCACCGTTTTGGGGTCCAGAAGCGATTTCCAAAGTTGCTAAACCCCAAGGTGCGCTTACGTGTTGGTTATTAGCACTCGCAGTTTTGGCCGATTTTGGCCTCTTTCGTGGACTATTAGTCACTATTTTGGGGTCCCGGGGAGATTTTCCAGATTGACGAACCACGCGGTGCCTTTACGTGTCGGTCATCAACACTCGCGGTTTTGGCCGATTCTGGCCTGTTTTGTGGACTATTACTCACTGTTTTGGGGTCTCGGAGTGATTTCCAGGATTTACGAACCCAGGGGTGCGTTTACGTGTCGTTAATCAACACTCATGGTTTTTGTCGATTCAGACCCGCTTCATGGACTATTACTCACCGTTTTGGGGTCCCAGAGTAATTTCCACGATCGACGAACCCCGGCGTGCGTTTACGTGTCCGTCATAAACACTCGAAGTTTGGCCGATTCTGACCCGTTTCGTGGACTATTACTCAGCGTTTTGGGGCCCCAAAGCGATTTGCATAGTTGTTGAACCCCAAGGTGCGCTTACGTGTCGGTTATCAACACTCGCACCTTTGGCTGATTTTGGCCTGTTTCGTGGACTATTACTCACTGTTTTGGTGTCCCAGAGTGATTTTCAAGATTGACGAACCACGGGGTGCCTTTACGTGTCGGTGATCAACACTCGCGGTTTTGGCCGATTCTGGCATGTTTTGTGGACTACTCACTGTTTTGGGTTCCCGAAGTGATTTTCCAGGATTTACGAACCCAGGGGTGGGTTTAAGTGTCGTTCATCAACACTCGCGGTTTTTGTCGATTCTGACCTGTTACGTGGACTATTACTCACTGTTTTGGGGTCCCAGAGTGATTTCCACGATCGATGAACCCCGGCGTGCGAATACGTGTCTGTCATCAACGCTCGAAGTTTTGGCCGACTCTCACCCGTTTCATGGACTATTACTCAGCGTTTTGGGGCCCCGAAGCGATTTGCATAGTTGTTGAACCCCAAGGTGCGCTTATGTGTCGGTTATCAGCACTCGCACCTTTGGCCTATTTTGGCCTGTTTCGTGGACTATTACTCATTGTTTTGGTGTCCCAGAGTGATTTTCAAGATTGACGAACCACGGGGTGCCTTTACGTGTCCGTCATCAACACTCGCGGTTTTGGCCGATTCTGGCATGTTTTGTGGACTACTCACTATTTTTGGGTCCCTGAGTGATTTCCAGGATTTACGAACCCAGGGGTGGGTTTAAGTGTCGTTCATCAACACTCGCGGTTTTTGTCGATTCTGACCCGTTTCATGGACTATTACTCACCGTTTTGGGGTCCCAAAGTGATTTCCACGATCAACAAACCCGGGCGTACGTTTACGTGTCCGTCATCAACACTTGAAGTTTTGGCCGACTCTGACCCGTTTCGTGGACTATTACTCAGCGTTTTGGGGCCTCGAAGCGATTTGCATAGTTGTTGAACCCGAAGGTGCGCTTACGTGTCGGTTATCAGCACTCGCACCTTTGGCCGATTTTGGCCTGTTTCGTGGACTATTACTCACTGTTTTGGTGTCCCATAGTGATTTTCAAGATTGACGAACCACGAGGTGCCTTTACGTGTCGGTGATCAACACTCGCGGTTTTGGCCGATTCTGGCATGTTTTGTGGACTACTCACTGTTTTGGGGTCCCGGAGTGATTTCCAGGATTTACGAACCCAGGGGTGGGTTTAAGTGTCGTTCATCATAACGCACGATTTTTGTCGATTCTGACCCGTTTCGTGGACTATTACTCACCGTTTTGGGGTCCTAGAGTAATTTCCACGATCGATGTACCCGGCGTGCATTTACGTGTCCGTCATAAACACTCGAAGTTTTGGCCAATTCTGACCCGTTTCGTGGACTATTACTCGGTGTTTTGGGGCCCCGAAGCGATTTGCATAGTTGTTGAACCCCAATGTGCGCTTACGTTTCGGTTATCAGCACTCGCAGCTTTGGCCGATTTTGGCCTGTTTCGTGGACTATTACTCACTGTTTTGGTGACCCAGAGTGATTTTCAAGATTGACGAACCACGGGGTGCCTTTACGTGTCGGTGATCACCACTCGCGGTTTTGGCCGATTCTGGCATGTTTTTGTTGGAAATATGCCCTAGAGGCAATAATAAAAGTATTATTATTATATTTCCTTGTTCATGATCATCTGTTATTCATGCTTGAATTGTATTGTACGGAAACAGCGATACATGTGTGAATACATAGACCAAAATGAGTCCCTGGTAGGCCTCTAGTTACCAGCTCGTTGATCAACAGATGGTCACGGTTTCCTGACCATGGACATGGGATGTCAGTGATAACGGGATCACATCATTAGGAGAATGATGTGATGGACAAGACCCAATCCTGAGCATAGCACGAGATCGTATAGTTCGTAATGCATAAGCTTTTTGGTGTCAAGTATTTATTCCTTAGACCATGAGGTTATACAACTCCCGGATGTCGTAGGAATACTTTGGGTGTACCAAACGTCACAACGTAACTGGGTGGCTATAAAGGTACGCATCGGGTATCTCCGAAAGTGTCTGTTGAGTTGGTACGAACCGAGACTGGGATGTTGTCACTCCGTATGACGGAGAGGTACCTCTGGGCCCACTCGGTAAGACATCATCATAATGAGCTCAATGTGACTAAGTAGTTAGTCACGGGATGATGGATTACGGATCGAGTAAAGAGACTTGCCATGACGAGATTGAACAAGGTATCGGGAATACTGACGATCGAATTTCGGGCAAGTACCGTACCGATGGACAAAGGGAATAACATACGGGATTGAGTGAATCCTTGACACGGTGGTTCATCCGATGAAGATCATCGAGGAACACGTGGGAACCAACATGGATATCCAGATCCCGCTGTTGGTTATTGACCGGAGAGTGGTCTCGGTCATGTCTACGTGTCTCCCGAACCCGTAGGGTCTACACACTTAAGGTTCGGTAACGCTAGGGTCGTAGAGATAAATGCACGTGGAAACCCGAAAGTTGTTCGGAGTCCCGGATGAGATCCCGGACGTCACGAGGAGTTCCGAAATGGTCCGGAGGTAAAGATTGATATATAGGAAGTCAGGTTTCGGCCATCGGGTGATCTCCGGGGGTCACCGGGAGCGTCCCGGGACCACCGGAGGGGCCCCGGGGGTCCACCGGGTGGGGCCACCCATCCCGGTGGGGCCCCTAGGCCGCAAGGGGGAAGTGTCCAGCCATAATGGGCTGGCGCACCACTTGGGCCCACCACCCCATGCGCCTAGGGTTGAAACCCTAAGGGGAGGGGGCGCCACTTGCCTTGGGGGGCAAGGACTCCCCCCTGGCCGCCGCCC
>LR738716.1:7996756-8023187 GCA_902687465.1 Secale cereale
CCCCCCCCCCCTTGCAGATTGGATCTGCAGGGGCTGGCGCACCCCCCTGGCCCCCTATATATATGTGGGGGGGAGAGGGCAGCCGCACCCTTGCCCTGGCGCCTCTCCCCCTCCCGTCACAACTCCGTCTCCTCAAACGCAGGGCGCCCGGCGAAGCCCTGCTGCAATCTCCACTGCATCCACCACCACACCGTTGTGCTGCTGGATCTCTGACGACTTCTCCTCCCCCCTTGCTGGATCAAGAAGGAGGTGACGTTGCTGTACCGGACGTGTGTTGAACGCGGAGGTGCCGTCCGTTCGGCGCTAGATCATCGGTGACGAAGAATGTGAAGAGTACGACTACTTCATCCACGCTTCTTCGAACGCTTCCGTACGCGATCTACATAACGGTATGTAGATGCACTCTTACTTGCTCGTTGCTAGATGTCTCCTTAGTTGGATCTTGGTGAAAGTGTAGAAAATTTTTGAATTCTGCTACGTTCCCCAACGGTGGCATCTGAGCTAGGTCTTATGCGTAGCATCTTGCACGAGTAGAACACAAAGCAGTTGTGGGCGTTTGAGTTTGTTCAACTTTCTTACCGTTACTAGTCAATCTTGATTCGGCGGTATTGTGGGATGAAGCGGCCCAGACCGACTTTACACGTATGCTTACGTGAGACTGGTTCCACCGACAGACATGCACTAGATGCATAAGGTGGCTGGCGGGTGTCTGTCTCTCCTACTTTAGTCGGATCGGATTCGATGAAAAGGGTCCTTATGAAGGGTAAATAGAAATTGACAAATCACGTTGTGGTTTTGGCGTAGGTAAGAAACGTTCTTACTAGAAATCCTATAGAAGCCACGTAAAACTTGCAACAACAATTAGAGAACGTCTAACTTGTTTTTGCAGCATGTGCTATGTGACGTGGTATGGCCAAAACGAAGATGTGATGAATGATATATGTGATGTATGAGATTGATCATGTTTTTGTAATAGGGAATCACGACTTGCATGTCGATGAACTTGACAACCGGCAGGAGCCATAGGAGTTGTCTTAATTATTGTATGACTTGCGTGTCACTGAATAACGCCATGTAATTATTTTACTTCATTGCTAAACGTTAGCTATAGTAGTAGAAGTAATAGTTGGTGTGACGACTTCTTCAAGACACGATGATGAAGATCATGATGATGAAGATCATGGTGTCGAGCCGGTGACAAGATGATCATGGTGCCCCGAAGATGGAGATCCAAGGAGCAAGATGATATTGGCCATATCATGTCACTTTAATTGATTGCATGTGATGTTTATCATGTTTATGCATCTTGTTTACTTAGAACGACGGTAGTAAATAAGATGATCTCTCACTAAAAATTTCAAGAATTGTGTTTCCCCTAACTGTGCACCGTTGCTAAAGTTCGTTGCTCCGAAGCACCACGTGATGATCGGGTGTGATAGGTTCTAACGTTCGCATACAACGGGTGTAAGCCAGATTTACACACACGATACACTTAGGGTTCACTTGACGAGCCTAGCATGTACAGACATGGCCTCGGAACACGGAAGACCGAAAGGTCGAACACGAGTCGTATAGAAGATACGATCAACATGAAGATGTTCACCGTTGATGACTAGTCTGTCTCACGTGATGATCGGACACGGGCTAGTCGATTCGGATCGTGTATCACTTAGATGACTAGAGAGATGTCATTCTGAGTGGGAGTTCATTAAAATTTGATTAAGATGAACTTAATTATCATGAACTTAGTCTAAATTCTTTACAATATCTCTTGTAGATCAAATGGCCCACGCTCCAGTTTCCCTCAACTTCAACGCGTTCCTAGAGAAAACCAAGCTGAAAGACGATGGTAGCAACTATACGGATTGGGTCCGTAACCTGAGGATTATCCTCATAGCTACCAAGAGAACTTATGTCCTAGAAGCACCGCTAGGTGACGCTCCCGCCCCGGCAAACCAAGATGTTATGAACGCTTGGCATTCGCGTTGTGATGATTACTCCCTGGTTCAGTGCGGCATGCTTTACAGCTTAGAGTCGGGGCTCCAAAAACGTTTTGAGCACCACGGCGCATATGAAATGTTCGAAGAGCTGAAAATGGTTTTCCAAGCTCATGCCCGAGTCGAGAGATATGATGTCTCCGACGCATTCTACAGCTGTAAGATGGAGGAAAACAGTTCTGTCAGTGAGCACATCCTCAAGATTTCTGGATTGCACAACCGCTTGTCTCAGCTGGGAATGAATCTCCAAGATGAAGCGGTCGTTGACAGAATCCTCCAGTCGCTCGCACCAAGCTTCAAGAGCTTCGTGTTGAACTTCAATATGCAGGGGATGGAGAAGTCCATTCCCGAGGTGTATTCAATGCTGAAATCAGCGGAGGTGGACATGAAGAAAGAACATCAAGTGTTGATGGTCAATAAAACCACTAAGTTCAAGAAAGGCAAGGGTAAGAAGAACTTCAATAAGGACGGCAAGGGAGTTGTCGCGCCTGGCAAGCCTGTTGCCGGGAAGAAGCCAAAGTATGGACCCAAGCCTGAGACAGAGTGCTTTTATTGCAAGGGAACGGGTCACTGGAAGCGGAACTGCCCCAAATACTTAGCAGACAAGAAGGCCGGCAACGTCAAAGGTATATATGATATACATGTTATTGATGTGTACCTTACCAGCACTCGTAGTAGCTCCTGGGTATTCGATACCGGTGCAGTTGCTCACATTTGTAACTCAAAACAGGAGCTGCGGAATAAACGGAGACTGGCGAAGGATGAGGTGACGATGCGCGTCGGGAATGGTTCCAAGGTCGATGTGATCGCCGTCGGCACGCTGCCTCTACATCTACCCTCGGGATTAGTTTTAAACCTTAATAATTGTTATTTAGTACCAGCTTTGAGCATGAACATTGTTTCTGGATCTCGTCTTATGCGAGATGGCTACTCTTTCAAATCGGAGAATAATGGTTGTTCTATTTATTTGAGAGATATGTTTTATGGTCATGCCCCGTTGGTCAATGGTTTATTTTTGATGAATCTCGAACGTAGTGATACACATATTCATAGTGTAGATGCCAAAAGATGTAAAGTTGATAATGATAGTCCCACATACTTGTGGCATTGCCGCCTTGGTCATATTGGTGTCAAACGTATGAAGAAGCTCCATTCAGATGGACTTCTAGAGTCTCTTGATTATGAATCATTTGACACGTGTGAACCATGCCTCTTGGGCAAGATGACCAAGACTCCGTTCTCCGGAACAATGGAGCGAGCGACCAACTTGTTGGAAATCATACATACCGATGTGTGCGGTCCAATGAGTGTTGAGGCTCGCGGAGGCTATCGTTATGTTCTCACCCTCACGGATGACTTGAGTAGATACGGGTATATCTATTTGATGAAACACAAGTCTGAGACCTTTGAAAAGTTCAAGGAATTTCAGAATGAGGTTGAGAATCAACGTGACAGAAAAATAAAGTTCTTGCGAACGGATCGTGGGGGTGAATATTTAAGTCATGAATTTGGCACACACCTTAGGAACTGTGGAATTGTTTCACAATTGACACCGCCGGAACACCTCAACGTAACAGTGTGTCCGAACGTCGAAATCGTACTCTGTTGGACATAGTGCGATCTATGATGTCCCTCACCGATTTACCGCTATCTTTTTGGGGTTATGCTTTAGAGACTACCGCATTCACTTTAAATAGGGCTCCGTCGAAATCCGTTGAGACGACTTCATATGAACTTTGGTTTGGCAAGAAACCGAAGCTGTCGTTTCTAAAAGTTTGGGGTTGCGATGCTTATGTCAAGAAACTTCAACCTGAAAAGCTCGAACCCAAATCGGAAAAATGCGTCTTCATAGGATACCCAAAGGAAACGATTGGGTACACCTTCTACCACAGATCTGAAGGCAAAGTCTTTGTTGCCAAGAATGGATGCTTTCTGGAGAAAGAGTTTCTCTCGAAAGAAGTGAGTGGGAGGAAAGTAGAACTTGATGAGGTGACAGTCACCCCACCTGTACCGGAAAGTAGCGCAGCGCAGGAAACTGTTCCTGAGGTGCCTGCACCGACAAGGGAGGAAGTTAATGATAATGATCATGAAGAAACAGATCAAGTTACTACTGAACTTCGAAGGTCCACAAGGGCACGTTCCGCACCAGAGTGGTACGGCAACCCTGTCCTGGAAATCATGTTGTTAGACAACGGTGAACCTTCGAACTATGAAGAAGCGATGGCGGGCCCGGATTCCAATAAATGGCTTGGAGCCATGAAATCCGAGATAGAATCCATGTATGAAAACAAAGTATGGACTTTGGTGGACTTGCCTGATGATAGGCACGCCATAGAAAACAAATGGATATTTAAGAAGAAGACAGACGCGGATGGTAATGTGACCATCTATAAGGCTCGGCTTGTCGCTAAAAGTTATCGACAAGTTCAAGGGATTGACTACGACGAGACTTTCTCTCCCGTAGCGATGCTGAAGTCAGTCAGAATCATGTTAGCTATTGCCGCATTCTATGATTATGACATATGGCAAATGGACGTCAAAACAGCATTCCTTAATGGCTTCCTCAAGGAAGAGTTGTATATGATGCAACCGGAAGGTTTTGTCGATCCAGAGAACGCTAACAAGGTATGCAAGCTCCAGCGCTCGATTTACGGGCTGGTGCAAGCATCTCGGAGTTGGAATATTCGCTTTAATGATGTGATCAAAGCGTTTGGATTTATACAGACTTATGGAGAAGCCTGTATTTACAAGAAAGTGAGTGGGAGCTCTGTGGCATTTCTCATATTATATGTGGATGACATATTGCTGATGGGAAATGATATAGAATTCTTGGAAAATGTAAAGGCCTACTTGAATAAAAGTTTTTCAACGAAGGACCTTGGAGAAGCTGCTTACATATTAGGCATCAAAATCTATAGAGATAGATCAAGATGCCTCATTGGTCTTTCACAAAGTACATACCTTGAAAAAATATTGAAAAAGTTCAATATGGATCAGTCAAAGAAAGGATTCTTGCCTGTTTTGCAAGGTATGAGATTGAGCAAGGCTCAGTCGCCGACCACGGCAGAAGATAGAGAAAAGATGAGTGTCATTCCCTATGCCTCGTCCATAGGTTCTATCATGTATGCCATGTTGTGTACCAGACCTGATGTGAACCTTGCCATAAGTTTGGTAGGGAGGTACCAAAGTGATCCCGGTACGGAACACTGGACAGCGGTCAAGAACATCCTGAAGTACCTGAAAAGGACTAAGGATATGTTTCTCGTTTATGGAGGTGACGAAGAGCTCGTCGTAAAGGGTTACGTCGATGCTAGCTTCGACACAGATCTGGATGACTCTAAGTCACAAACCGGATACGTGTATATTTTGAACGGAGGGGCAGTCAGCTGGTGCAGTTGCAAGCGAAGCGTCGTGGCAGCATCTACATGTGAAGCGGAGTACATAGCTGCTTCCGAAGCAGCGCAGGAAGGAGTCTGGATGAAGGAGTTCATCACCAACCTAGGAGTCATTCCAAGCGTGTCAAGCCCGATGACTCTCTTCTGTGACAACACTGGTGCTATTGCTATTACCAAGGAGCCCAGGTTTCACAAGAAGACCAAGCACATCAAGCGCCGTTTCAACTCCATCCGGAATTATGTTCAAGATGGAGATATAGATATTTGTAAAGTGCATACGGATCTGAATGTTGCAGACCCGTTGACTAAACCTCTTCCACGGGCAAAACATGATCAACACCAGAACTCTATGGGTGTTCGATTCATCACAATGTAACTAGATTATTGACTCTAGTGCAATTGGGAGACTGTTGGAAATATGCCCTAGAGGCAATAATAAAAGTATTATTATTATATTTCCTTGTTCATGATAATCATCTGTTATTCATGCTTGAATTGTATTGTACGGAAACAGCGATACATGTGTGAATACATAGACCAAAATGAGTCCCTGGTAGGCCTCTAGTTACCAGCTCGTTGATCAATAGATGGTCACGGTTTCCTGACCATGGACATGGGATGTCAGTGATAACGGGATCACATCATTAGGAGAATGATGTGATGGACAAGACCCAATCCTGAGCATAGCACGAGATCGTATAGTTCGTAATGCATAAGCTTTTCGGTGTCAAGTATTTATTCCTTAGACCATGAGGTTGTACAACTCCCGGATACCGTAGGAATACTTTGGGTGTACCAAACGTCACAACGTAACTGGGTGGCTATAAAGGTACGCATCGGGTATCTCCGAAAGTGTCTGTTGAGTTGGTACGAACCGAGACTGGGATGTTGTCACTCCGTATGACGGAGAGGTACCTCTGGGCCCACTCGGTAAGACATCATCATAATGAGCTCAATGTGACTAAGTAGTTAGTCACGGGATGATGGATTACGGATCGAGTAAAGAGACTTGCCATGACGAGATTGAACAAGGTATCGGGAATACTGACGATCGAATCTCGGGCAAGTACCGTACCGATGGACAAAGGGAATAACATACGGGATTGAGTGAATCCTTGACACGATGGTTCATCCGATGAAGATCATCGAGGAACACGTGGGAACCAACATGGATATCCAGATCCCGCTGTTGGTTATTGACCGGAGAGTGGTCTCGGTCATGTCTACGTGTCTCCCGAACCCGTAGGGTCTACACACTTAAGGTTTGGTAACGCTAGGGTCGTAGAGATAAATGCACGTGGAAACCCGAAAGTTGTTCGGAGTCCCGGATGAGATCCCGGACGTCATGAGGAGTTCCGGAATGGTCCGGAGGTAAAGATTGATATATAGGAAGTCAGGTTTCGGCCATCGGGTGATCTCCGGGGGTCACCGGGAGCGTCCCGGGACCACCGAAGGGGCCCCGGGGGTCCATCGGGTGGGGCCACCCATCCCGGTGGGGCCCCTAGGCCGCAAGGGGGAATTGTCCAGCCCTAATGGGCTGGCGCACCACTTGGGCCCACCTCCCCATGCGCCTAGGGTTGAAACCCTAAGGAGGAGGGGGCGCCACTTGCCTTGGGGGGCAAGGACCCCCCCTGGCCGCCGCCCCCCCTTGCAGATTGGATCGGCAGGGGCTGGCGCACCCCCTGGCCCCCTATATATATGTGGGGGGGAGAGGGCAGCCGCACCCTTGCCCTGGCGCCTCTCCCCCTCCCGTCACAACTCCGTCTCCTCAAACGCAGGGCGCCCGGCGAAGCCCTGCTGCAATCTCCACTGCATCCACCACCACGCCGTTGTGCTGCTGGATCTCTGACGACTTCTCCTCCCCCCTTGCTGGATCAAGAAGGAGGTGACGTTGTTGTATCGGACGTGTGTTGAACGTGGAGGTGCCGTCCATTCGGCGCTAGATCATCGATGACGAAGAACGTGAAGACTACGACTACTTCATCCACGCTTCATCGAAAGCTTCCGCACGCGATCTACATAACGGTATGTAGATGCACTCTGTCGGTGTACTAAAGTAGGGGTACCTTAGTATCCCGACTTGTGCACGGGTAGTAGCAGCGTCCCGTGGCAGGGCTCGCCCCGCGCCCGCCAAGGCCCACTCTAGCTCCTTTGGAGCCATTCAAGAACAAAGTATTTAAGTTAAGAAACAAGACCCCGGCAAGAGGAGCTTGCCGGGAAGGCCGCACCAGGCTCAAGGTTATCACTTCAGCACAAGACCCTGGCAAGAGGAGCTTGCCAGGAAGGCCAAAAAATAGCATCTCAGAAGACATGTCGTGGCACATCGCGCGCCCCGGCAGGGCCCGGAGAGCGACAAGCTTCCGGGCCCGGCAAGATTGCGACCCCGGCAAGGTGCTTGCCGGGGAAAGCCTACGCTGTGTGCCTGCGCTCCAGCTCATCTGGCCACGCGTCGCCCTGGGGCCCTTCCAGGGGCACGTGGCAGATAGTTGTGCAGCCTGGGGTACACGGTGGCAAGCCACGATGACGAGGCCACCGTCGTGGCGGACGGAGACGCCCGGACGGAAGCTTTTTGCACTGTTTGGGGGCGACGGCGACGGGCATTCAATGCCCTTGTCCCCCACCGTCAGGGTTAGGTATAAACCACTGTGCATACACTGTACATGCACTGTTACAACTACCACCAATTTTACGCTTTTACCCTCATCTACGTTGACACCTGTCGGTGACCCCTTTGAGCTATAAAAGGAGGCCCATGCACAACGTAGGGGGGGTTCGATTCCAGAAACTAGATCACTCCCTCGCTCGGTGTAGCTAGTACTATGGATCTTCTTGCTCCCGAGCCAAGAACTCAATACAACCAAGGCAGGAGTAGGGTTTTACGCGTCCGCGCGGCCCGAACCTGGGTAAACTGCTCGCGTGCGCGCCTCGATCTGCTCTTTGTGCTCCCTCCGCTCCCTTGCCGTACCGTAAAAGGGGCTCCGGTCCCATAGGTGTTCGTGGGCGATCAGTTTCCCCGACATCTTTGGCGCGCCAGGTAGGGGGCGTCGAGGTTGTGCGAACCTGATCCGGCGTTCACGCGGGCGCAATCTTCAGCAACTTCACCAACCTCATCGACTACATCAACATGCCGCCGAAGAAGAAAGCTTCGGAGGTAGGAGGCCCGTCCGCGTCGATCCCACCACCACCAGAACCGACGGTTGGTGGGGTAGACGCTGGCGGAAGGGTGGACGCCGGCGAGGACACTCACGGCGTCGCCAAGTCCAAGGACAAGACGGACGACCGAGCCCACTCCAAGACCTCGGTGTCCGTGCACGCACCGCGCCCCTCTCAGGAGGTGCCGGACCAGCAGCGGCGTGGTACCGGGGGTACCATACGCCTGCTGGGACATGGCCAAGCCGGCGGGTCGCGGGATGCTCAAGGCCAACGTGCTGGCACGAGCAAGGCGCGGTCGCCGGGGCGAGAACCTGCTCCTTCTAACGCGGTTAGAAGTCCGATCATATCTCGTTCCTCGCACCGCTCGCCACCGCTTCCCTCCTCTCTAGCAGAAGCTCTAGCCAGAGCTCAGCTGCTCCTCGACTTCCCTCTAGCGGCAGACAAGGCCGAAGACTGGAGGGCCACCATCCAGAGCCTCATCGCCTTCGCCAACAACGACACGCCGCAGCAGCCGGCAACATCACGGCCGCGGCAAGTCAGCCAAGCGAAGGCCGATGGAGACAAGACCGCCGGGGGTGCCACTACCGTGCACTCCCCGCCGCGGAAGCAGAAATCGCCGGCTCGCCGGATCAACGTCGACGACGACTCCACGGTGTTGTCGGACCCGCGAGCTCGCCGCGATCAGCGCCAAGTCCTCGACGACAGGCGGCAAGAAGACGCTCGAACTCGCATCGAGCGTCGAAGAGAAGCGCGACGACAGTCCGACCAGCGCGCTGGGACCGCTGTCGACATGCACGCACCCGGTGAACCAGGCGACTTGCCGTACGCAGCAGGTTGTCCTGCGTTCACCCGAGAGTTGCGGCAAGTCCAGTGGCCCAGCATGAAGAACTTCAAGCCCGACGTACCCGAGAAATACGACGGCAAGACTCATCCCTCAGAGTTCCTTAGCATCTACACCATTGCGGTGCAGGCTGCCGGGGGACGGGATGAGAAGATTCTAGCAAACTACTTCCCGCTTGTGCTCAAGCCCAATGTCAGATCTTGGCTCATGCACTTGCCGGAGAACTCCATCTCTTCTTGGGCAGACCTGTGCCACCAGTTTGTCGGTGCCTTCACGGGCGGCCACAAGCCCCACGGCCAGGAGAGCGATCTTCACATTCTAGCCCAGAAGGAGGGAGAGTCCCTGCGGAAATACATCCAGAGGTTCAGCCGCGTCCAGCACAACATCCCGGACGTACACCCTGCCGCGGTTATCAGCGCGTTCCACCAGAACGTGCGTAACCGCCGGATGAGGGAGGAGATGGCGATGACCAAGATCCGGGACGTCAGCGAGCTTTACGCTCTGGCTGATAAATGTGCGCGCGCTTAAGAGGGGAGGAGGCTCCCCGGAGAGGATGTTTGAGCAGGAGGAACGGACAGCGAGGATGCCGCCCCAGCAAGGAAAGGTCGGCGGCGGAACAATAAGAAGAAGAAGAACAACGAGGTACTGGTTGTCGAGCAGTCCGGCAAGGAGGCTGCCGCCAAGAAGACACAGGCTGGTGGCTCCGGCAAGGAGGCCACCCCTGTAGCAGCAGCCGACAAGCAGGACGGCTCCGACAAGTAGTACTCCAGGATCCACTGCACCAAGGGCCACGATCTCCAGAATTGCAAGATAGTTGAATACCTCGTTGAGCAGCAGAAGGCTGAATACGAGCGACGCGACAAGGAGAAGGCCCAAGGAGGTGGAGGAGAGTCCGGCAAGAAGCGGCCATTCAATGGCTGGGGAGGACGCCGCGGCAAGGCCAAGCAGCGGCAGGGAGATAGACCTCCCCGCGGCCGCGACAAAGACGAGGACGAAGAGGACGACGAGGACATGGATGACGGAGACAACAGCGAGCAGGAGTTCCAGAAGGCCACAGAAGTTTGTGCGTCGATGGAGGTGCCTCTCTGCACACTTCCCACCGCCAACTCAAACAATTGGTGCGGGAAGTGAATGCAGCTGAGCCACCCATCGAGTCGCGCAAACTCCTGAAGTGGTCCAGCACGCCCATCATCTTCGACCTTGAGGACCACCCTGACCGCACAACTGCGGTCGGCTGCTTGCCGATGTTGGTTTCGCCAACTATCCGCAACCTCAAGGTCACCAAGATGTTGGTTGACGGCGGGGCCGGCCTCAACTTGATCTCCTCTGCTGTGATCCGGAAGCTGCAGATCCCCGACAGCGAGCTCGAGGAGACCGGGATGTTCCAAGGAATCAACCCGGGAAGGAGCAAGCCGAAGGGGAAGATCACACTGCCAGTGACCTTTGGCGGGGTGCTAAACTTCAGAACTGAGAGGATCACATTCGACGTCGCCGATATTCCATTGCCATACAATGGAATACTTGGCCGTCCTGCGCTCGCCAAGTTCATGGCAGCCTCTCACTATGCATATAATATGCTCAAGATGCCAGGGCCAATAAGCGTCATCTCTGTCCCCGGCGACAAGAAGGACCCGCTTATTTGCGCCGACAAGATCTACCGGGACGCAGCAGCCGCGGCAGACAGCAAGACCCTTGCCGCTGAAGCTCCCGGGGGGAAGAATAAGACCAAGTCCGGCAAGAGCTCTGGGGCGCACTCCGGCAAACGCACCTCTTCGGAGTGCTGCGCTGCCATGGAGGACGCACCATCGAGCTCCACGGGCAAGTGCAAGAAAGGAATGGCAGCTCCACCTGCAACCAAGAAGGTGTCCGCCAAGGAGGACGGCACTGGTGGTACTTTTACCATCAGTGCTACGCTCGACCCCAAATAGGAAAGCGCGCTCGTTGCTTTCCAGCGGGCGAATGTTGATGTGTTTGCATGGCAACCGTCTGACATCCCCGGCGTTCCCAGGAAAGTAATTGAGCACAAGCTTGTTGTTTGTCCTCACGCGCGGCCCGTCAAGCAGAAGGTTAGGAAGCAAGCAGTGGAGCGCCAAGAATTCATTGCTGAAGAGATCAAGAAGTTGGAAGCAGCAGGCCTTGTTAGAGGTGTACTCCATCCCACGTGGCTGGCCAATCCAGTTGTCGTGCGCAAGGCCAATGGGAAGTGGAGACTTTGTATAGACTTCACTGATGTGAATAAATCTTGTCCCAAGGATCCATTCCCCTTGCCGCGCATTGACCAGATCGTTGACTCCACAGCCGGATGTGAGTTGCTTTCATTTCTTGACGCATACTCAGGATACCACCAGATATTCATGGCTAAGGAAGATGAAGAGAAAACCGCATTCATTACTCCATGTGGCACTTACTGTTTCATATGTATGCCCTTCGGATTGAAGAATGCGGGTTCAACGTTTGCAAGGGTAGTCCACACTGCTTTTGAGCCACAGATACACAGAAATGTAGAAGCTTACATGGATGATATAGTGGTCAAGAGCAAAGACAAGGATACCCTGATCCAAGACCTGGATGAGACTTTTGCAAATCTGCGCAAGATACAACTCAAGCTCAACCCCGAGAAGTGCGTCTTCGGAGTCCCCTCCGGCAAGCTTCTCGGGTTCTTTGTGTCCCAGAGGGGGATTGAAGCTAATCCCGACAAGATCAAGGCCATCGAGCAGATCGAAGCCCCGAAGCGTGTCAAGGATGTACGGAGGCTTGCTGGTTGTGTGGCTGCCCTCAGCAGGTTCATTTCTAAGTCTGCAGAACGCGCCCTGCCTTTTTTCAAAATCTTGAAAAAGGCAGGTCCAATGAAATGGACTCCGGAAGCGGAGGCAGCGCTGCAAGACTTGAAAGAGTACCTATCCTCCACTCCAATACTTGTCGCACCTAAGCCGCAAGAGAAGTTGCTGCTATACTTAGCAGCAACCAATCAAGTGGTTAGTGCTGCGTTGGTAACGGAAAGGGAGGCAGAGGAAGAGCCCACAGCCCCGGCAAGCACCTCCAGCGACGAGCAGGGGGCTCCCCCGACAAGCTCTGGCCCCGATAAGGATGAGTCTGCGCAGGTGCAAGGAGAAGTGCGAAAGAAGATGGTGCAGCGCCCGGTTTATTTTGTAAGTTCCCTCTTACAGGGGGCTAGGTCAAGATACTCCGGAGTGCAGAAGTTGCTTTTCGGCCTCCTCATGGCCTCGAGAAAGCTGCGCCATTACTTCCAAGCACATGAGATAACAATGGTCACTCGTTTTCCGCTGAAGAGGATATTGCAAAATCCAGAAGCAACAGGAAGGATTGTCGAGTGGGCACTAGAGTTGTCAAGCTTCGGTATTAAATTTGAGAGTACTTCAACTATCCAGAGCCGAGCATTGGCAGAGTTCATAGCAGAATGGACACCAACACCAGATGAAGAAGTCCCAGAGACAAGCATCCCCATCAAGGAAGCAAGCAAAGAATGGATAATGTACTTCGATGGTGCCTTCTCGCTGCAAGGCGCCGGTGCTGGTGTGCTGCTTGTCGCACCCACCGGGGAGCACCTTAAGTACGTTGTTCAAATGCACTTTCCCAAGGAGCAAGCGACAAACAATACTACTGAGTATGAAGGTTTGCTTGCCGGCCTCAGAATTGCGGCCGAACTTGGGATCAAGAAGCTGGTTGTACGGGGAGATTCACAGTTGGTGGTCCGACAAGTAAACAAGAGCTACCAGAGTCCTTTGATGGAAGCTTATGTCGATGAAGTGAGGAAGCTTGAAGAACACTTTGAAGGCCTGCAGATGGAGCACGTCCCAAGAGCTCAAAATGATATCGCAGACGGCCTGTCAAAGTGTGCTGCATTGAAACTACCTGTGGAACCAGGGACCTTCATGCTCAAGCTAACTCAACCATCCGTTGCACCATCAGTTGGACAAAGCAAGAAGAGAAAGTTGGTCTCCGGTGACTACTTGCCGGCGGACCTTCCTGAGGCCGCCGCCAAGGTTCCCAAGATCAACGACCAAGTTGCTGAGGAACAGTCTGCTCCTGCGGACCCAAGGGTCTGTACAGTTGAAGCAGGCGTTTCCGACAAGTCTTGCCCCGGCAAGCTTGCCGGGGGACGTCAAGCTCCGGCAGAGCCACCGGTTCTTGCCGTAGAAGCTGACGTTCCTGCAGAAGCACTGATGCCTTTAGTCCTTGTTGTTGAGCCTCAAGCTCCAGCATGGGCATAGCAAATTGTCCGTTTTCTTCAAACTGGAGAACTTCCCGACGAGCCAGAAGAGATAGAGAGAATAACCAGGCAGTCAAGTATGTACCAGTTCGTTGGCAATGAACTGTACAGAAGAAGACTCAATGGTGTCATATTGAAGTGCATTTCCCGGGAAGATGGACAGAAGCTGTTGGCAGAAATACATGGAGGCATATGTGGCCACCACATTGGCGCAAGAGCACTTGCCGGGAAGGCATTCTGGCAAGGTTTCTTTTGGCCAAAAGCCCTCCAAGATGCAACTGCACAAGTAACCAAGTGTGAAGCATGCCAGTTCCATGCCAAGCAAATACATCAACCAGCTCAAGCTCTCCAGACGATCCCTTTGTCCTGGCCCTTCTCGGTCTGGGGGCTCGACATCCTAGGCCCCTTTCCCCGCGCTGTCGGGGGCTTTGAGTACTTGTACGTCGCAATCGACAAGTTCACAAAGTGGCCGGAAGTGGAACCAGTGAGAAAGGTGACCGCACAGTCAGCAGTCAAGTTCTTCAGATTGATCGTTTGCCGTTTCGGAATCCCTAACAGGGTCATCACCGACAACGGCACACAGTTCACAAGTCGCACCTTCATGCAATACGTCCAAGACCTTGGCGCCAAGGTCTGCTTCGCTTCTGTTGCTCACCCAAGGAGCAACGGTCAAGCGGAGAGGGCAAATGCTGAAGTGCTGCGCGGGCTCAAGACAAGAACTTTTGACAGGCTGCACAAATGCGGAAGAAACTGGATCGAGGAGTTGCCGGCGGCTCTTTGGTCAATCAGGACGACACCAAATCGAGCCACCGGGCAGACACCCTTTGCTCTTGTCTATGGAGCAGAGGCAGTTCTCCCCACGGAACTCGTATACGGGTCTCCTCAAGTACTCGCTTACGACGAGCTCGAGCAAGAGCAACTGTGGCAAGATGACGCACTGCTCCTCGAGGAGGACCGTCTCCAGGCTGCTGTACGAGCTGCTCGATACCAGCAAGCTTTGCGTCGCTATCATAGCCGCAAAGTTAAGGCCAGTAGTCTCGAGGAAGGCGACCTTGTTCTTCGGCGCATTCAGTCCGCCAAGAATTCCAACAAGTTGACGCCGAAGTGGGAAGGCCCTTATCGGGTGAGACAAGTCACAAGGCCCGGCGCTGTCCGCCTTGAGACCGAAGAAGGCTTACCGGTGAGCAACTCCTGGAACATTGAGCATCTTCGCAAGTTTCACCCATGAGGCGCGGTTGCCGTGATCCGCTCCGGCAACCACCTTTTGTACAAGTCTTGCCGCTGTTGCATGTAAACCTTTGTACAAAGCCGGGCGCAGACCCCGTGCATCAGTAAAACTTTTGTGCTTCGCACCATTTGTCATTTCATGCCTTTCCTTTTACTTGCATGTATCATCTGACACTTTGTGCAGCACACACCCCCGGTAAGCAGTAACAAGCCGCAAGGCTCCATATCTGTGTTTCCTCCCTCTTTTTCTTTCTCCCTTAGGCAGAAGAAGTGTTCCTCGCGCACAAGTTTGTCGGGGGGAAGGAGACAGTGGTATGGACCAAGTGCTGTTTAAGAAAGAAAGCCTTGCCGGGAAGCAAACGGCACACAAGAGATAAGTTGACAAAGTTTGAGCATTCAAATTTTTAAATTTTAGTTATTTTCCTTGAACGACCACGCTTTGTATGGAAAACCTGTGCGCGGAGGAACCTACCCGTGGCTAGCCGCACCCTTACTTTGTTTCGAGTACGCTCAACGGCTTAAGTGAGCTGCGACAAAGTGTCGCGCCCTTACTTCGTTTTCGAGTTCGCTCAACAATCTAAGTGTGCTGCGACTAGCTGCGGCAAGGTTTCTTGCCGACAAGGGCATTGCCAGCAGGCAGCTGAAGTCCCGCACTCAGCGCTCGCGGCAAGGGTCCCTTTGCCGGCAAGTTCCCTAGTAGCGTAGGGTGAAAAGCATACAAAGTGAAGGAACCGAGCAAGGGAGATAACACTGCGTTGACTATCCAAAATAAAGTTATATTACAAGAAGACTTGCCGCTGTTCTAACAAACTACTGTCTATGACTTAATTGGCAGTGGCAAGGGAAGCAGAAAGAAAGCAACCTAGTCTACACGGTCGCCGTCGACCCTCTTGATCTTGCCCACCTTGGCCACGATGTGGGCGATGCGCGCCTTCAACGCCTCCTGGTCAGCTTCGGGCGGCAAGGTCCGGAGGACGTTGTCGAGGTTGATCCCGGGGTTGCGGTAGACGATCTTCGACAACACTCGCTCCATGGTACCCGTGCAGAGCCTACGCGCCTCGTTCGCCAGCTGCAAGGGGACCCTTTCCCGTACCTGCGCGAGGGCTGGCGCCACTCCCCTGAAGAACAAGCTTAGCTTGGCGCTGTGGGGGAGGCTCTCGTCGGGGGAGTACGCGAGGTGCTCCGTCCCCAATGCCACCATCTCCTTGTCGATGTTGACGGCGGAGGCGACGAGCTCCTCGGTCCACTGCTCCACCGTCCGCTGGAAGTGGTTTTGCGAGACGGTGGCGCTGTCCAGCAGGGCCCTCTCAGCGCGGAGATCATCCTTCAGCTTCGTTTCGCGGTCCCGGGCGGCGTCAAGCGAGTCGGTGAGGGTGGAAACCTTCAGCTCCAAATCTGCAATGGAATCCTTGGCGTCATTGAGCTCCTTGCCCTTCTCGGAGAGGCGGACTTGCAGCTCCGAGTTGGTGTGGGCGTCTTTCTCCCGCGCCAAGTTGAGCGCGGCAACCCTATCCTCGCTCGTCTTCAAGCCCGTCTCCAACTGCGCCACCCTTGCCTCCAGGTCCCTCTTGGCGGTCTCTGCGGCAGCGGCAGCGTCCCTCGCCTCCTGCAGAGCCCCGCCAATGGACTGCTCGCGCGCGGAGAGGTTGTCCTCGTGGCTATCGAGGTCGACCTTCCGCTGATTGAGCTCTCCCTCCCGCCGAGATAGATCCTCGGCGGCCAGTCGCTGCTGTTCCTCGACCTCGGCCTTCTCGAGGAGGAACGCCTGGTGCGCTCCGGCAAGCTCCTCCCGCTCCTCCGCCAAGTTCCGAAGGGCCGCTTGGTTGGCGGCGCGGAGCTCGGCGGCGCGCTTCTCCAAGTCGACACTGGCCTTGGCGGCCAGAGCCTCTCGGGACTCCAGCTTGGCCTGCATGGCCCGGTACAAGGCCAGCAGCCGGCGCAGGAGCTGCTCCTCTTCGGGCTCGCTGCTGCTGCCGGGCACGTCGACAACCCTCAGCCCGGCGGAGGCGAGGACTTCTCCGTCAAAGCTCTCCCCCTCCGCGGGCTCCCTTGATGAGGACGCCCACGGGACTTGAATAAAGACCCCGTTGGCGGCCTCCAGGTAGACACCCGACCCAGCCGCGGGGGCGGAGGGGTCGGCGGCCGGCGCAGCGTCCGGCGCTCCTGCGGCCTCAGGGCCAGCAGTGCGGTCGCCGGTCCCTTCCCCAGCTGTCGCGTCAGCGGTCGGGGCGGTCTCCTCGGCGGCTGGCTCGTCAACGCCGGCCATTCCTTCAGCGGTGGTGGCGTCTCCAGCATTGCCGCGCACGTCTTCCTTGGCGATGGTCTCCGTCTCCATCGGCTCCGGGGCGGGCGGGTCTGACAGAAGAAAAAGAAAGTAAAGATCGTCAAGCAAATATCCAAAAAAGAAGAATTCGAGAAAAGGAGAATGCAAGGGTTACCTTCGCGGGCCTCTTCAATAACGGGGTCCCTCGCCGGGGAGTTCTCTCTTGGCAGTGTGGTAGTGGCCCCCGCCGGCGGAGGGCCGCTGGCGCCTTCCCTGGGCGGGGTGTCCACCCTTGTCGGGGTGCTCGCCCTTGGCGGGGTACTCGCCCTTGGCGGAGTACCCGCCCTTGGCGGAGCACCCTCCCTCGCCGGGGAGCTCCTCCTTGGCGGGGATGGTGGGACGAGCGGCTCGTCGGGAGCAGCCCCTTGATGCTCCTGAGGCTGTAGCTCCACTTCTACACAAGACAACAAGCAAACAAGACGTTAGTAAGGACTAGAAGCTCATGTGTGCCCATCAAGCGGGAAAGTAAACAAGAAAACTTACGCTGGGGGCTGCGCTGGGGGCTGCTCTCCGGAGCAGCAGGCTGGTCCGGCAAGTCTGTCGCAGGCGCATCCCCTGCCGCGGCGACGGGCTCGTCTTTCTCAAGATCAACCACCGGGATCTTGGCCCTCTTCGCCATCCTTTGGGTCAGGGTCCTGGAAGCAAAACGAGATCAGAGTCAGGCAAAAGGAATTCAAGACAAGAACAACGAAAAATCAAAGGAAATAAGGGTTGCAGATGCTTACTCTTCCTCCTCCTCATCGGAACTAAGGGCGGAGAAATCGAAGTCCGCCTCGCGCGTCCCTGCGCGAGGAGCTGGAGGGGTAGGCTCCCTCGGGCGCTTGGCGGGCTCCGGAGCCGTGGGTTGAGAAGACCCCGCTCCGGTCGTCGCCGAGGACCGAGGGGCGGAAGGAACACCAGAACCGCTCCGAGAAGATCCCCCTCCGCTTGCCGCTGGGGCGCGGGGCGCCTCCTTAATGACTTTGCTCGTCGTGGTGGCACACGTCGAGCGACGCTGCGGCTGCTGTCGAGGCGCCGGCTGCCTCACCGTCTCGGTGGTCTTGCGGAGGCGCTTCTTCGGCTGTGGCGGGGGACTCGGTGGTGGCGGAGAGTTCTCCGAGGATGAGGAGGCGTCGTCGAGGTTCAGTGACCCGCCCGAGTCTTCGTCAGAATCGCCCGATTTGGCGTCCTCCTCGGCGGGGTCACTGGACTCAGTGCCTTGCCCGGCGGCCTCGCTCGTCCCGGCAGGCTCCCCGGCAGGCTTCCCGGCAGGCCTCAGCAGTTTGAGGATCTCCTCCTCCTCGGCCCGGCTCACTTCATCCGCTGCTTCTGCTTCATCCATGGTGTACCCAAACTCACCCGCGGCCGTAGCTGCGGCGGCCTCCTCCATCCTGCTGGCGATATACGCCACGTCCCGGTCTGTGGTCGCGCGGGTGAGGCCCTTCTTCTCTTCGGGATTGCGCGCCCGTTCAACCAGGTTGTCGAAGATGGTTTGTACGGTCTCCTCTGAAGGCGTCAGCCAAGTGGGGACGACCCCGTGGGAGTCGCACTGAGGCATTGCCGCGCGGATGGCACTAAGAGCAGTGTTGTTGCACAATGGAACTACCCCCTTCGACGGGGTAAACCACTCCTGGTGCTTGGGTTCGTGCTTGAACAGCGAGCGGATCATTCCCTTGTGTTCCAGGACAGTGAAGTTGTAATTCAGCCCGGGGCGCAGCCTCATGCAGTATGCCGCATTGCCGAACTCCCAAGCAGGCCTCTTCCTCTCCTGCAAGGGAGCAATGCGGCGGCGGAGGAAATCAGCCCCGACCTCACCTACAGTAAGGTTGGCGGCCCGGAGGCGAAGGATCCTAGTAAGGGCAATCTTCAGCTTCTCATCCTCCGGGACCAAGTCACTCCAATCCTTGCCGCGCACTACTGCAGTCCGGCGCGGCGAGGTGAATTGCTGAGGTCCGTCTTCCATGACCCAGCACCAATCAGCCCTCCACTCTTCCCACTTGCCGCGGAGCTCTCCAATCAAGTACGCTTCTTTCTTGTTGAGCCTAAAGATCCAAGAGATACCACCGGATAGAGGGGATCCAGACTCTACTCTAGGTGCGAAGAAGTGGCGGAAGAGAGTTACGTTGGGGTGGACCCCGACAAAGTTTTCGCACAGGTGTGCGAAAACGGCCATAGTAAGGACTGCATTCGGGGTGAAATCTAGGAGGTGGAATTCGTATGTGTTCATCACATCGCAGAAAAACTTAGAGTACGGAGGACAAAGACCGCAGTGGAAGAACACAGCAAAGTAGTAGTAACCTCCCGGGTACATGTCGATGGCTTCGGCGGGGAGGACCCTGGTGCGCAGGTAAGCCTTCGTCTCCCTCGCCCAGAACAAGTAATACTTGTCCCGCAGCTCCCTCGCGCCAAGCCTCGGCGGGAAGACCACCATCCTCTTCCGCATTGCCGCCAGCTTCGCCGCCTTGTCGGACTTCTCGCTCTTCGTCTTGCTGCTCTTCGGGGCCATGGCGGGGACGGCGAGAGGGGTCGGCGGCGCCGGGGAGGCAGGTGGCGGCGGAAGAAAGGTGGAGCTCGGCTCTCTGTCGACCTTTGGGGAGGCGGAGAGCAGCGGGGGTTTCTGGAGATTGAAGACGCAATGAAGCAATGGGGGGAAACTGCCCCTGCTTCCTCTGCTTTTAAGGGGGAAGTGGGGGACGTTCCGCATTTTCCCATTAAAGAAACAGGCCACGATCTCTCCCACGACGCCGCAATCGACGCGTGCCGTTAGGGAGGGATGCGGCAGATGCGGAGTGGGAAACGGCGCGCCATGGGCTGCGTGTGCCCGTGCACTATTTTGGGCCTGGCCCAACAGCGCTCGGCACCGTGTGTGGCCCAGGCCCGGGGGCTCCTGTTGGTGTACTAAAGTAGGGGTACCTTAGTATCCCGACTTGTGCACGGGCAGTAGCAGCGTCCCGTGGCAGGGCTCGCCCCGCGCCCGCCAAGGCCCACTCTAGCTCCTTTGGAGCCATTCAAGAACAAAGTATTTAAGTTAAGAAACAAGACCCCGGCAAGAGGAGCTTGCCGGGAAGGCCGCACCAGGCTCAAGGTTATCACTTCAGCACAAGACCCTGGCAAGAGGAGCTTGCCAGGAAGGCCAAAGAACAGCATCTCGGAAGACATGTCGTGGCGCATCGCGCGCCCCGGCAGGGCCCGGAGAGCGACAAGCTTCCGGGCCCGGCAAGATTGCGACCCCGACAAGGTGCTTGTCGGGGGAAGCCTACGTTGTGTGCCTGCGCTCCAGCTCATCTGGCCACGTGTCGCCCTGGGGCCCTTCCAGGGGCACGTGGCAGATAGCTGTGCAGCCTGGGGTACACGGTGGCAAGCCACGATGACGAGGCCACCGTCGTGGCGGACGGGGACGCCCGGACGGAAGCTTTTTGCACTGTTTGGGGGCGGCGGCGACGGGCATTCAATGCCCTTGTCCCCCACCGTCAGGGTTAGGTATAAACCACTGTGCATACACTGTACATGCACTGTTACAACTACCACCAATTTTACGCTTTTACCCTCATCTACGTTGACACCTGTCGGTGACCCCTTTGAGCTATAAAAGGAGGCCCATGCACAACGTAGGGGGGGGTTCGATTCCAGAAACTAGATCACTCCCTCGCTCGGTGTGGCTAGTACTGTAGATATTCTTGCTCCCGAGCCAAGAACTCAATACAACCAAGGCAGGAGTAGGGTTTTACGCGTCCGCGCGGAACGAACCTGGGTAAACTGCTCGCGTGCGCGCCTCGATCTGCTCTTTGTGCTCCCTCCGCTCCCTTGCCGTACCGTAAAAGGGGCTCCGGTCCCATTGGTGTTCGTGGGCGATCAGTTTCCCCGACACACTCTTACTTGCTCGTTGCTAGATGTCTCCTTAGTTGGATCTTGGTGAAAGCGTAGAAAATTTTTGAATTCTGCTACGTTCCCCAACAGTTTTGTGGACTACTCACTGTTTTGGGGTCCCGGAGTGATTTTCCAGGATTTACGATCCCAGGGGTGGGTTTACGTGTCGTTCATCAACACTCACGGTTTTTGTCAATTCTGACCCGTTTCATGAACTATTACTCACCGTTTTGGGTTCCCAGAGTGATTTCCACAATACACGAACCCAGGGTGCATTTACATGTCGGTCATCAACACCTGAAGTTTTGGCCGATTCTCACCCATTTCGTGGACTATTACTCACCGTTTTGGGGTCCTGAAGCGATTTCCAAAGTTGCTGAACCCCAAGGTGCGCTTACGTGTTGTTTATCAGCACTCGCAGTTTTGGCCGATTTTGGCCTCTTTCGTGGACTATTAGTCACTATTTTGGGGTCCCGAAGAGATTTTCCAGATTGACGAACCAAGCGGTATCTTTACGTGTCGGTCATCAACACTCGCGGTTTTGGCCGATTCTGGCCTGTTTTGTGGACTATTACTCACTGTTTTCGGGTCCCGGGGTGATTTCTAGGATTTACGAACCGAGGGGTGCGTTTACGTGTCGTTAATCAATACTCGTGGTTTTTGTCGATTTTGACCCGCTTCATGGACTATTACTCACCGTTTTGGGGTCCCAGAGTAATTTCCACGATCGATGAATCCCGGCGTGCGTTTACGTGTCCGTCATAAACACTCGAAGTTTTGGCCGATTCTGGCCCGTTTCGTGGAGTATTACTCAGCGTTTTGGGGCCCCAAAGCGATTTCCATAGTTGTTGAACCCCAAGGTGCGCTTGCGTGTTGGTTATCAGCACTCGCAGCTTTGGCCGATTTTGGCCTGTTTCGTGAACTATTACTCACTGTTTTGGTGTCCTAGAGTGATTTTCAAGATTGACGAACCACGGGGTGCCTTTACGTGTCGGTGATCAACACTCGCGGTTTTGGCCGATTCTCGCATGTTTTGTGGACTACTCACTGTTTTGGGGTCCCGGGGTGATTTTCTATGATTTACGAACCCAGTGGTGGGTTTAAGTGTCGTTCATCAACAATCACGGTTTTTGTTGATTCTGACCCGTTTCGTGGACTATATTACTCACCGTTTTGGGGTCCCAGAGTGATTTCCACGATCGACGAACCCCAGCGTGTGTTTACGTGTCCGTCTCAACACTCGAAGTTTTGGCCGATTCTGACCCGTTTCGCGGACTATTACTCACCGTTTTGGGGTCCTGAAGCGATTTCCAAAGTTGCTAAACCCCAAGGTGCGCTTACGTGTTGGTTATCAGCACTCGTAGTTTTGGCCGATTTTGGCCTCTTTCGTGGACTATTAGTCACTATTTTGGGGTCCCGGAGAGATTTTCCAGATTGACGAACCACGCGGTGCCTTTACGTGTCGGTCATCAACACTTGCGGTTTTGGCCGATTCTGGCTTGTTTTGTGGACTATTACTCACTGTTTAGGGGTCCCGGAGTGATTTCCAGGATTTACGAACCTAGGGGTGCGTTTATGTGTCGTTAATCAACAATCGTGGTTTTTGTCGATTCAGACCCGCTTCTTGGACTATTACTCACCGTTTTGGGGTCCCAGAGTAATTTCCACGATCGATGAACCCCGACGTGCGTTTACGTGTCCGTCATAAACACTCGAAGTTTTGGCCGATTCTGACCCGTTTCGTGGACTATTACTCAGCGTTTTGGGGCCCCAAAGCGATTTGCATAGTTGTTGAACCCCAAGGTGCGCTTACGTTTTGGTTATCAGCACTCGCAGCTTTGGCCGATTTTGGCCTGTTTCGTGGACTATTACTCACTGTTTTGGTGTCCCAGAGTGATTTTCATGATTGACGAACCACGGGGTGCCTTTACGTGTCGGTGATCAACACTCGCGGTTTTGGCCGATTCTGGCATGTTTTGTGGACTACTCACTGTTTTGGGGTCCTGGAGTGATTTCCAGGATTTCCGAATCCAGGTGTGGGTTTAAGTGTCGTTCATCAACACTCGCGGTTTTTGTCGATTCTGACCCGTTTCGTGGACTCACCGTTTTGGGGCCCTAGAGTGATTTCCACGATCGACGAACCCCCGCGTGCGTTTACGTGTCCGTCATCAACGCTCGAAGTTTTGGCCGACTCTGACCCGTTTCGTGGACTATTACTCAGAGTTTTGGGGCCCCGAAGCGATTTGCATTGTTGTTGAACCCCAAGGTGCGCTTACGTGTCGGTTATCAGCACTCGCAACTTTGGCCGATTTTGGCCTGTTTCGTGGACTATTACTCACTGTTTTGGTGTCCCGGAGTGATTTTCGAGATTGACGAACCATGGGGTGCCTTTATGGGTCGGTGATCAACACTCGCGGTTTTGGCAGTTTCTGCATGTTTTGTGGACTACTCACTGTTTTGGGGTCTCGGAGTGATTTCCAGGATTTACGAACCCAGGGGTGGGTTTACTTGTCGTATATGAACACTCAAAGTTTTTGTCGATTCTGACCTGTTTCATGGACTATTACTCACCGTTTTGGGGTCCCAGAGTGATTTCCACGATTCACGAACCCCGGGTGCGTTTACATGTCGGTCATCAACACTCGAAGTTTTGGCCGATTCTCACCCGTTTTGTGTACTATTAGTCACTGTTTTGGGGTCCTGAAGTGATTTCCAAAGTTGCAGAACCCCAAGGTGCGCTTACGTGTTGTTTATCAGCACTCGCAGTTTTGGCCGATTTTGGCCTCTTTCGTGGACTATTAGTCACTATTTTGGGGTCCCGAAGATATTTTCCAGATTGACAAACCACGCGGTGCCTTTACGTGTCGGTCATCAACACTCGCGGTTTTGGCCGATTCTGGCCTGTTTTGTGGACTATTACTCACTGTTTTGGGGTCCCAGAGTGATTTCTAGGATTTACGAACCCAGGGCTGCGTTTACGTGTCGTTAATCAACACTCGTGGTTTTTGTCGATTCTGACCCGCTTCGTGGACTATTACTCACCGTTTTGGGGTCCCAGAGTAATTTCCACGATCGATGAACCCCGACGTGCGTTTACGTGTCCGTCATTAACACTCGAAGTTTTGGCCGATTGTGGCACGTTTCGTGAACTATTACTCAGCGTTTTGGGGCCCCGAAGCGATTTCCATAGTTGTTGAACCCCAAGGTGCGCTTACGTGTCGGTTATCAGCACTCGCAGCTTTGGCCGATTTTGGCCTGTTTCGTGGACTATTACTCATTGTTTTGGTGTCTTAGAGTGATTTTCAAGATTGACGAACCACGGGGTGCCTTTACGTGTCGGTGATCAACACTCGCGGTTTTGGCCGATTCTCGCATGTTTTGTCGACTACTCATTGTTTTGGGGTCCCGGAGTGATTTCCAGGATTTACGAACCCAGGTGTGGGTTTAAGTGTCGTTCATCAACACTCGCGGTTTTTGTCGATTCTGACCCGTTTCGTGGACTATTACTCACCGTTTTAGGGTCCCAGAGTGATTTCCACAATCTACGAACCCCGGCGTGCGTTTACGTGTCCGTCATCATCACTCGAAGATTTGGCCGACTCTGACCCGTTTCGTGGACTATTACTCAGTGTTTTGGGGCCCCGAAGCGATTTGCGTAGTTGTTGAACCCCAAGGTGCGCTTACGTGTCGGTTATGAGCACTCGCAGCTTTGGCCGATTTTTGCCTGTTTCGTGGACTATTACTCACTGTTTTGGTGTCCCAGTGTGATTTTTAAGATTGACGAACCACGGGGTGCCTTTACGTGTCGGTGATCAACACTCGCGGTTTTGGCCGATTCTGGCATGTTTTGTGGACTACTAACTGTTTTGGGGTCCCGGAGTGATTTCCAGGATTTACGAACCCAGGGGTGGGTTTCAGTGTCGTTTCATCAACACTCGCGGTTTTTGTCGATTCTGACCCGTTTCGTAGACTATTACTCACCGTTTTGGGGTCCCAGAGTGATTTCCACGATCGACGAACCCCGGCGTGCGTTTACGTGTCCGTTATCAACACTCGAAGTTTTGGCCGACTCTGACCCGTTTCGTGGACTAATGCAAAAAGTTCATCGAATTTGAAAAACAATCATCATTTTAAAAAAGTTGATAGAATTTTAAAATATAGTTCAACGCTTTTAAAGAAAATTTCATCGAATTTGAAATAAGTTCATCAAATTTGAGAAAAAATCATGAATTTTGAAAAAAGGTAACCAATTTTGAAAAATAATCCTGAAATTAAAAGAAAAGGTAAATTTTAAGAAAACTAAAAAAATAAATATCAAAAGAAGAAGAACAAAGGAACAAAAAGGTTGTTGCTAAGCACATCGGTGTGAGTGTCCTAGGGGGCTACCATAGCTAACACAGCTCGAGGAGGTCCTGTGTTCGAAACCTATGTCTCGCCTTTCTTTGCAGCAGCCGTAGTTTGAAAAGAAAAAGGAAAAGGAAGAGGATCTTGGCCGGCTCACCGCGGCCCGGGGGTGCGCCGATTGCGTACAATGAAGAAATGGGTGCCTCAAGGGCCGTTTAGGAATTGCCCATTCATGTGGCGATGCGGGCACGTGACAGTTTGGAGGCGTCGCACGGAACTAGGCCTCATTCCCTAGGCCCGCAGTGGGCCCCAAAACGCAACACTGTTAAGGTTTTTTACTTTTGTTCATTCACTCTCGACACTAATTAATACGTGCTCAGTTCAGTCCACCAACTGATTTATCCACCGCAAACCTTAAATAGCAATTTTCTCCTCATATCTGCTCTCTTTTTGGGAAAATTTAATCAATTCATGATAGTAGAAGAAACATCAGAAATAATAAAATATTACATCCAGATCAATATACCGCCTAGCGATAACTACAAGCACCGAAGCGAGTCGAAAGTGAGTTGTTGTCATCGCCCTCCCTTGCAAAGCTATGTAAAACCTTTTTTTCGGAACAAAGCTATGTAAAACTTGTTGTAGTAGACCATCGGGAAGTCGTCACACTAAGGCACCATAGGACTAATACAGTAGAAAAGTAACCATCGCCGATGTAGGGAAATGTAGATCGGAAAGATCCAGCGAGTGGACACGTGAATGAAGACCGGATCCGAGCAAATCCACCGAAGACAAACGACGACTGTATCATGGTCTTGAATCCTAGCATTAAATCTTACGAGATGGATGCCCAAAGCTTTGTTTAGCCAGCTGGACACGGAAAAATCATGAGCGATCCTACAATAGTCTCTCATGGGACAGAGCTGTATTACTCGCATCCACTGGGATCATACTACAAATATAGCCAGTCAAAGATGATATGGAAAGAAAAATTAAATAGAAGCAATTATTTCCACGCGGCCGCAGGAGATGGAATTATTAGGGTTCTTGCGTTAACTCCGCTCCACCTCCCCC
>LR738716.1:8023332-8038923 GCA_902687465.1 Secale cereale
CCCCACACACACCCACTTCTCTCTCTCCTCGAACCAATTCTTCCTCCACTACCATGGAAGGCACCACCCCCCACCGCTCGCGGAAAAGCTTCAGTCTTTGTCCCCATGTCCTTCCGCGATCGCTCCCTCATCGTACATAGGCCTACCATTGTTCTCTTTTGCTGAGGTAGGCCCGTGTGCCACACGCCCATAACATCTCTATAGTGCAACAGTATTGCCAAGATTGTAGTGAAGCCTAGGACAAAATCACAGTAATTGTACGCCTTTCGCTTACGTTAGCTGGATGAATGGTGAAAATAATATCGACAAGCTTACAAGATTTCTAGGATAGAGCCGCATTTCTAATTTTGATGGAGACCACAGTGCAAATGTGGCTAATGAAAAGGGAAATGGGAAAGAAAAAAAGAAATGGAATCATTTATTTCCAAGTGGTTGTAGGAAACTGAATTATTAGTGCTCTTGCTTTAATTTGAAGTATGCAATTGACTAATTGTGCTATCGGAGAAAGCTTCTAATTTGGATATAACAGTTGAGTTTTATTTTCCATGATTTTGTAGTCGTGAATGGAATGGCTAGATGCATATTCATTTTACCACATAGGGCTCGGCAGATCAATTTAACTAGTAGATTACCTAAGACCATCCACTTTGTGGTCTGAAAATTGTTTCAAAACACCATTTAAACTCAGTACCAAAATTAAGGTCCAAATCCTTAGCGACAAACCAACCTCCTGTTTTCCTCCAAGTGAATAAAAATGGAAACAATGACTGAAAAAGTGATGAAATTCAACCCCCAAGATTAGCTAGGCTATACTCAATGGCCGATAACTCATGTCTAACACTGGGTCTGGGCCCCACTCATTCAGTTTCATACACATGACTGAACTTGAATCTAAAGCCCTCGCCTTTCTTTGGTTTAAGTCGGTTCATAATCCCAAAGGTATGAAAAAGCTCTCGTAGCCCCCAACCCGTCACAGGACTAGCCACATCACAAGAGATTTTTTTTTCTCTCTATTGACCTGCCGAGGGACAAATGACTTTACATTAGTGCCTCACATCCAAGGCTTTTATAAGGAGCAAAGGCTCCCCCAACAAGTGTCATGTAGCTTCTTTCTCATTTCACCTTTCTATTTTCGAATTGTCCAATCACATTTCGCGCATCATTTGTGAATCTGACAAACATAGGCATATAAGGCACCAGGAATAACGAACATATCATCATGATTACACCATGCACGACCTTCCACGGTTTGTCGTCGTACCTCAGCCTCCTACTCCACCATGGCGCCCTCCTACTCCATCGTCTCAACCATTCTCCCACCACCTCGTTTGCTGGCACATCATTGTACCCTCTTGCTCCACCAACCTTGTACACCACACTCTTGAATCTTGTCAATAGCCCAAAAATACTACGTACACTGTCGTGGAGCCTAGCACTATATCTTACATGCTGCAGAGGTTGACCTTCCTTTAGTTTTGTGGATGGAGAAAAACACATCGGCGAGCCTACTTGAGTCCTTCTATGGGTAGAGCTGCATTTCTCTCTTCCACAGGGACAACACCGCAAATGTAGCATATCAAAAGAGAAACGGGAAATAAAAATAAAAATGAAAGGCATTATTTCCGTGCGGCTACAGGAGACGGAATTATTAGGGTTTTTACTTTAACTGCAATCCACCTCCCCTCATCCCCTCTCTCTCTCCTCTAAATCAATTCTTCCTCCACCTTCCCTCGTCCTCTCTCTCTCTCCTCCGAATCAATTATTCCTCCACTGCCTCACGGAAAGCACGCGGAAAAGCATCGGTCTTTGTCCCCATTGCCCCCCACGGCCACTCCTTCCTGGTGCCCCCGATGATCCCTCACTTCATGTGACCCCCTTCTCCTTTGACAGGTAATTTTTGTTCCAATCCACGTGCTCCCCTCCGAGCTGAAATCCAGAGGGCTGTTCATTCTTCCTCGATTGCCAATTGGCGGGAGTAAAATATGTGGTTCATCGCCGACTTCCTTCCGTACAAATTCCAAAGTTTTATTCGGTGCACGGGAAAGTGGTGCACGTCCCGCCCTTGCCGACGGCGATTTGTTTGCCCACTCTGAATTTTGAGCTGGTGGAATTTGTTCTTTTGACCGAGTGCTCCAAGTTGTCTAGGCCTGCCTGGGCGAGTTTCCGTGAAATTGACAGTTAATTTGTAGCTCACCCGCAAAAAAAAATTGTAGCTCACCTGAGTGGTGCCGGCTCCAAAGAAGAAATTAGACAACACGTATGCATGCTCTGTTTTTTTTGTTCATTGGTGGAGCCCCAACTAATGCACTCTGTGTTTTTTTTTTCAAGTGTCACCGACGCATTCATGTTTTTTTTTGAGAAAATCACCGACGCATTCATGTGGCCTCATTCCTGTGGCCCATGAGTCGCGTGGGCTCCAGGCCGCAGCACTACGAACCTCTTTTCGCTTTCGTTAATTCACTCACCGGTAACTAATTAATATGCACACGTTCGAAAAAGACTGGCGAGATTTCTCACGGTCACTAATTAATATGCACCGGTCACTAATTAATATACACACGTTTTCGAACGCAGGAATTTTAATTTCGAGGCCCATGATCTCGCCAAGTTTGCTAGTGGTCTTTCAGTAGGTAGACATGTCTGGTTAGGCATGCCTCATGACCTGAAAATTTTGCTTGAATAAAAGACTAGCGATATTTCTCAAAAAAACTAATTAATATGCACACAATCTAATCCACCAACTGCTTTATCCACCCTAACTTGAAATATCAATATATTACGATTTTCAATTTTTTTCACCTCGACTTTGTTCCTAATTTCGACAACGGGTACCATGTCATGTTTTATTTCATCGAGTAGTGACCAACTAAAATGGTGGGGGTGGGTGCAATATAAAAAAATAGATATTTTACAACGTAATCTCAGTTTCTCTGTGTGAATAATGTATGGATAATGGAAAGGTGTCATCGCTTCTTTTGCTTGCATTACTTGGCAATGATGGCTTTGCTTAGCACACTCGTTTCCCTCTAAGGAACGGACGAATCGGTAACCATTGGATCCGGTTTCTCCATGAACTATGTAATGATGAAGGTGTTGGCTAGGTCGATCCTTATCTTGATACCTAGCTCATTACAAGAATTTAGTTCTTTATAGAGATGCCTGAAGGAAATACATCGTTTATTTAAAGGATTGTTATGGTGCTCATAGCGTCTGACCAAACAAAGGAGTACCAAGAACATAACAAAGGGTTATCCCATGAAAAATAATGGTTGGCTAATGAAAAAAGTGCTACGTGGTTAGGAACAGAATGATAACTATTGGGTTCTCTTTCCCATGAGTTCTGTAAATAATGAATGTGATGACTAGTTGAAGCATGGTCTTAGCACAAAGAGCTTGGTAGAGTAATTTAACTCCAGTTTTTAAACCCCTAAGAGCATCCACTGTCTGGTCAGAAGGCGGTCTACGCACTACACATCAAAAATAAGTCACAGATACTTAGCATCGAACCAAGTATTTGGTTTGGCTCCAAGCGAATAGAGGAATAGACGGAAACTTGGAGTAATTTTAGCTCCTAAGGTTCGTCGAGGCTAAACTAGGAAGTCAATAACACGTTTTTTTACAAGTTGGCTCCCCATATGCATCTGCATACACCGGAGTAAAATTAGAATTTCACTAGGAGCCCATCCTTCTTAGCTTCGTATTGGTCCAACACGACAGATGGGCTAACAAATCCATCGTTTTTTAACGGTTGCCAAAGTTCTCATAGCCTTTGACTTACTAGAGTACCTGCGAAATAGCCAAATATTTTTAACTATTTATCTGTGAAGGTACATATAGCTGCATGTCAATGCCTATCACCCAAGGCTTTTATAAGGAGCAAGATTTCTGCCAAGCAAATGGTGAAGACTGTATTTTGGTCTTAGCGTTTTCAATCCAACTTTGTGCATTGTTTGTTGAGTCCCTAAATGTTAGGAATATGCATAGATGCGGGCATAGGAGGCACCAGGAACTATCGATTTTGTTTGTTTGCTAACACTTGGGCCTAGTAGGTGTCAAAAGAAATAAAACAAATATGAGCACAAGACTACATGCCATGTTTATAACAAAGTCATGGGCATGATGTCTGTTTTATAGAAAAAACTATGCCGGTGAGGTGGACTATTACTCACTGTTTTGGTGACCTAGAGTGATTTTCAATATTGACGAACCACGGTGTGCCTTTACGTGTCGGTGATCAACACTCGCGGTTTTGGCCGATTCTGGCATGTTTTGTGGACTACTCACTGTTTTGGGGTCCCGGAGTGATTTTCCAGGATTTACGAACCCATGGGTGGGTTTGCGTGTCATTCATCAACACTCACGTTTTTGTCGATTCTGACCCGTTTCATGAACTATTACTCACTGTTTTGGGGTCCCAGAGTGATTCCACGATTCACGAACCCCGGGGTGCGTTTGCATGTCGGTCATCAACACTCGAAGTTTTGGCCGATTCTGACCCGTTTCGTGGACTATTACTCACCGTTTTGGGGTCCAGAAGCGATTTCCAAAGTTGCTAAGCCCCAAGGTGCGCTTACGTGTTGGTTATCAGCACTCGCAGTTTTGGCCGATTTTGGCCTCTTTCGTGGACTATTAGTCACTATTTTGGGGTCCCGGGCAGATTTTCCAGATTGACGAACCACGCGGTGCCTTTACGTGTCGGTCATCAACACTCGCGGTTTTGGCCGATTCTGGCCTGTTTTGTGGACTATTACTCACTGTTTTGGGGTCTCGGAGTGATTTCCAGGATTTACGAACCCAGGGGTGCATTTACGTGTCGTTAATCAACACTCATGGTTTTTGTCGATTCAGACCCGCTTCATGGACTATTACTCACCGTTTTGGGGTCCCAGAGTAATTTCCACGATCGACGAACCCCGGCGTGCATTTACGTGTCCGTCATAAACACTCGAAGTTTGGTCGATTCTGACCCGATTCGTGGACTATTACTCAGCGTTTTGGGGCCCCAAAGCGATTTGCATAGTTGTTGAACCCCAAGGTGCGCTTACGTGTCGGTTATCAACACTCGCACCTTTGGCCGATTTTGGCCTGTTCCGTGGACTATTACTCACTGTTTTGGTGTCCCATAGTGATTTTCAAGATTGACGAACCACGGGGTGCCTTTACGTGTCGGTGATCAACACTCGCGGTTTTGGCCGATTCTAGCATGTTTTGTGGACTACTCACTGTTTTGGGTTCCCGAAGTGATTTTCCAGGATTTACGAACCCAGGGGTGGGTTTAAGTGTCGTTCATCAACACTCGCGGTTTTTGTCGATTCTGACCTGTTACGTGGACTATTACTCACAGTTTTTGGGTCCCAGAGTGATTTCCACGATCGATGAACCCCGGCGTGGATTACGTGTCCGTCATCAACGCTCGAAGTTTTGGCCGACTCTGACCCATTTCGTGGACTATTACTCAGCGTTTTGGGGCCCCGAAGCGATTTGCATAGTTGTTCTACCCCAAGGTGCGCTTACGTGTCGGTTATCAGCACTCGCAGCTTTGGCCTATTTTGGCCTGTTTCGTGGACTATTACTCACTGTTTTGGTGTCCCAGAGTGAATTTCAAGATTGACGAACCACGGGGTGCCTTTACGTGTCCGTCATCAACACTCGCGGTTTTGGCCGATTCTGGCATGTTTTGTGGACTACTCACTATTTTTAGGTCCCGGAGTGATTTCCAGGATTTACGAACCCAGGGTGGGTTTAAGTGTCGTTCATCAACACTCGCGGTTTTTGTCGATTCTGACCCGTTTCGTGGACTATTACTCACCGTTTTGGGGTCCCAAAGTGATTTCCACGATCAACAAACCCCGGCGTATGTTTACGTGTCCGTCATCAACAATTGAAGTTTTGGCCGACTCTGACCCGTTTCGTGGACTATTACTCAGCGTTTTGGGGCCTCGAAGCGATTTGCATAGTTGTTGAACCCCAAGGTGCGCTTACGTGTCGGTTATCAGCACTCGCACCTTTGGCCGATTTCGGCCTGTTTCGTTTTATATTACTCACTGTTTTGGTGTCCCATAGTGATTTTCAAAATTGACGAACCACGGGGTGCCTTTACGTGTCGGTGATCAACACTCGCGGTTTTGGCCGATTCTGGCATGTTTTGTGGACTACTCACTGTTTTGGGGTCCCGGAGTGATTTCCAGGATTTACGAACCCAGGGGTGGGTTTAAGTGTCGTTCATCATAACTCACGGTTTTTGTCGATTCTGACCCGTTTCGTGGACTATTACTCACCGTTTTGGGGTCCCAGAGTAATTTCCACGATCGATGAACCCGGCGTGCGTTTCCGTGTCCGTAATAAACACTCGAAGTTTTGGCCGATTCTGACCCGTTTCGTGGACTATTACTCGGCGTTTTGGGGCCCCGAAGCGATTTGCATTGTTGTTGAACCCCAATGTGCGCTTACGTTTCGGTTATCAGCACTCGCAGCTTTGGCCGATTTTGGCCTGTTTCGTGGACTATTACTCACTGTTTTGGTGACCCAGAGTGATTTTCAAGATTGACGAACCACGGGGTGCCTTTACGTGTCGGTGATCAACACTCGCGGTTTTGGCCGATTCTGGCATGTTTTGTGGACTACTCACTGTTTTGGGGTCCCGGAGTGATTTTCCAGGATTTACGAACCCAGGGGTGGGTTTACGTGTCGTTCATCAACACTCACAGTTTTTGTCGATTCTGACCCGTTTCATGAACTATTACTCACCGTTTTGGGCTCCCAGAGTGATTTCCACAATTCACGAACCCCGGGGTGCATTTACATGTCGGTCATCAACACCTGAAGTTTTGGCCGATTCTCATCCATTTCGTGGACTATTACTCACCGTTTTGGGTTCCTGAAGCGATTTCCAAAGTTGCTGAACCCCAAGGTGCGCTTACGTGTTGTTTATCAGCACTCGCAGTTTTGGCCGATTTTGGCCTCTTTCGTGGACTATTAGTCACTATTTTGGGGTCCCGGAGTGATTTTCCAGATTGACGAACCACGCGGTGCCTTTACGTGTCGGTCATCAACACTCGCGGTTTTGGCCGATTCTGGCCTGTTTTGTGGACTATTACTCACTGTTTTGGGGTCCCGGGGTGATTTCTAGGATTTACGAACCCAGGGGTGCGTTTACGTGTCGTTAATCAATACTCGTGGTTTTTGTCGATTCTGACCCGCTTCATGGACTATTACTCACCGTTTTAGGGTCCCAGAGTAATTTCCACGATCGATGAACCCCGGCGTGCGTTTACGTGTCCCTCATAAACACTCGAAGTTTTGGCCGATTCTGACCCGTTTCGTGGACTATTACTCAGCGTTTTGGGGCCCCAAAGCGATTTCCATAGTTGTTGAACCCCAAGGTGCGCTTACGTGTCGGTTATCAACACTCGCAGCTTTGGCCGATTTTGGCCTGTTTCGTGCACTATTACTCACTGTTTTGGTGTCCTAGAGTGATTTTCAAGATTGACGAACCACGGGGTGCCTTTACGTGTCGGTGATGAACACTCGCGGTTTTGGCCGATTCTCGCATGTTTTGTGGACTACTCACTGTTTTGTGGTCCCGGAGTGATTTTCTATGATTTACGAACCCAGGGGTGGGTTTAAGTGTCGTTCATCGACAATCACGGTTTTTGTCGATTCTGACCCGTTTCGTGGACTATTACTCACCGTTTTGGGGTCCCAGAGTGATTTCCACGATCGACGAACCCCGGTGTGTGTTTACGTGTCCGTCATCAACACTCGAAGTTTTGGCCGATTCTGACCCGTTTCGCGGACTATTACTCACTGTTTTGGGGTCCTGAAGCGATTTCCAAAGTTGCTAAACCCCAAGGTGCGCTTACGTGTTGGTTATCAGCACTCGTAGTTTTGGCCGATTTTGGCCTCTTTCGTGGACTATTAGTCACTATTTTGGGGTCCCGGAGAGATTTTCCAGATTGACGAACCACGCGGTGCCTTTACGTGTCGTTCATCAACACTCACGGTTTTGGCCGATTCTGGCTTGTTTTGTGGACTATTACTCACTGTTTTGGGGTCCCGGAGTGATTTCCAGGATTTACGAACCTAGGGGTGCGTTTACGTGTCGTTAATCAACACTCGTGGTTTTTGTCGATTCAGACCCGCTTCGTGGACTATTACTCACCGTTTTGGGGTCCCGGAGTAATTTCCACGATCGATGAACCCCGACGTGCGTTTACGTGTCCGCCATAAACACTCGAAGTTTTGGCCGATTCTGACCCGTTTCGTGGACTATTACTCAGCGTTTTGGGCCCCAAAGCGATTTGCATAGTTGTTGAACCCCAAGGTGCGCTTACGTTTTGGTTATCAGCACTCGCAGCTTTGGCCGATTTTGGCCTGTTTCGTGGACTATTACTCACTGTTTTGGTGTCCCAGAGTGATTTTCATGATTGACGAACCACGGGGTGCCTTTACGTGTCGGTGATCAACACTCGCGGTTTTGGCCGATTCTGGCATGTTTTGTGGACTACTCACTGTTTTGGGGTCCTGGAGTGATTTCCAGGATTTCCGAATCCAGGTGTGGGTTTAAGTGTCGTTCATCAACACTCGCGCTTTTTGTCGATTCTGACCCGTTTCGTGGACTCACCGTTTTGGGGCCCTAGAGTGATTTCCACGATCGACGAACCCCGGCGTGCGTTTACGTGTCCGTCATCAACGCTCGAAGTTTTGGCCGACTCTGACCCGTTTCGTGGACTATTACTCAGAGTTTTGGGGCCCCGAAGCGATTTGCATAGTTGTTGAACCCCAAGTTGCGCTTACGTGTCGGTTATCAGCACTCGCAACTTTGGCCGATTTTGGCCTGTTTCGTGGACTATTACTCACTGTTTTGGTGTCCCAGAGTGATTTCGAGATTGACGAACCATGGGGTGCCTTTATGTGTCGGTGATCAACACTCGCGGTTTTGGTAGTTTCTGCATGTTTTGTGGACTACTCACTGTTTTGGGGTCTCGGAGTGATTTCCAGGATTTACGAACCCAGGGGTGGGTTTACGTGTCGGTCATCAACACTCGAAGTTTTGGCCGATTCTCACCCGTTTCGTGGACTATTAGTCACCGTTTTGGGGTCCTGAAGTGATTTCCAAAGTTAGTAAAACCCCAAGGTGCGCTTACGTGTTGTTTATCAGCACTCGCAGTTTTGGCCGATTTTGGCCTCTTTCGTGGACTATTAGTCACTATTTTGGGGTCCCGAAGATATTTTCCAGATTGACGAACCACGCGGTGCCTTTACGTGTCGGTCATCAACACTCGCGGTTTTGGCCGATTCTGGCCTGTTTGGTGGACTATTACTCACTGTTTTGGGGTCCCAGAGTGATTTCTAGGATTTACGAACCCAGGGCTGCGTTTACGTGTCGTTAATCAACACTCGTGGTTTTTGTCGATTCTGACCCGCTTCGTGGACTATTACTCACCGTTTTGGGGTCCCAGAGTAATTTCCACGATCGATGAACCCCGGCGTGCGTTTACGTGTCCGTTATTAACACTCGAAGTTTTGGCCGATTCTGGCCCGTTTCGTGGGCTATTACTCGGCGTTTTGGGGCCCGAAGTGATTTCCATAGTTGTTGAACCCCAAGGTGCGCTTACGTGTCGGTTATCAACACTCGCAGCTTTGGCCGATTTTGGCCTGTTTCGTGGACTATTACTCACTGTTTTGGTGTCTTAGAGTGATTTTCAAGATTGAGGAACCACGGGGTGCCTTTACGTTTCGGTGATCAACACTCGCGGTTTTGGCCGATTCTCGCATGTTTTGTCGACTACTCATTGTTTTGGGGTCCCGGAGTGATTTCCAGGATTTACGAACCCAGGTGTGGGTTTAAGTGTCGTTCATCAACTGTAATGCCCCGGATGTAATACTTTCCCTTTTGGGTATATAATATATCTCCGGCTTCATCTATTTCCATTCCGGGTTCTTTGTCTTTCGGGTTTTCGTCGTTTTGTTGTGCGAGTGTGTGGCATTCATTCATATCATGTAGACATGTGCATTGCATTGCATTTGTGTTGTGGGTTGCATCCGGTTCGTCGTGTTTCTTCCCGTTGTCCGTTTCGCGTTCCGGAGCTCCCTCACGTGTCCGTGACGTCCCGTAGGCCTACTTTGTTGTTCGGGCGTTTTACGTTACCGGTGTGCCGCGAGGTTGTGTTGTGTGTTGTTGTTTTGTTGTGTGCAACCCGCCTCTCAAATCTCGTCTCGTTTGGACTCCGTTGACTTTTCCCTCCGTTGTCCGTGTGGGTCCGAAGTGCCTTTACTTCGTGTCCCGGAAATACCCCTACTGCAGTCTTTTATCTCCGTATAGGCCTTTTAAATCAACCCCCGCGATCGGATCCGTCGGATCGCGATCGGAGGGCTCCTAGCGCCCCTAAATCCCCTCCTAACCCTAAAAACTGCTACATATAGACCCCCCTAGTCTATTTGGGCATCCCCTTCTTCTTCCCCTTCTCCACTTTCTTTTTTTTTCCTTTTTTTCTCAGATCCAATCCACTGTTCTCCTGGATCCCGAAGGATCCCCTCGATCCGCGGGTCATCGGCGCCCTCCAGTTCGACGCAACGGCCGCCGCAGCACGTCCTCGCGCGAGTCAACGCGGTCGAGCGACCGCACTTGGTCGCCAGCCGCTCGGGCTCGCTCCTCACCGAGCCAGCCGCATCGGCGCGGCCCGTACGTCCCCGCGCCAGGACCACTTGGCCGCCTTCGCCGTTCCTCCCTGGGCCCCGCGACGCGCGCCGTTTTCCTCCCCGCGCCGGCCCACTCGCCGCATCGGGGCCTCCCGCACTGCTCCACTCCGCGCGACCGGGCAGTACCGCCCCGCGGGCCGCCAGCCTAGCGGGCCCGTACGCCTCGCCGCCGGCTGGGCCTCCCGCCTCGCCCCGCCAGGCCAGGCCACCGCGGGCCTCGTCATCCGCCGCCTTCCCGCGCCACCTGGGCCGCGCGCCGGGCCGCCGCCTCTGCCTCCGCAGATCTGGGCCGGATCCGCGCGCACCGGGCCCGTCTCCGCACTGTTCATCAGATCTGATCCCTGAGGTTGTTTTTCCCCACTAAGTCCCCAGATCTGTTTATCTGAAATGCTAACTTTGAACTGCTCTAACTTTGTGCCTGTTGCTCCGTTTTGCGCGTGTGATATGTCCAGATGTTCGTGGAGATGCCCTCTACGTTTTACCTGTTGTTGTCATGCATGTTAGATGTCATCTTGACACTTGTTTTGCTGTTGCAAGAGTGCATCATGATATAAACTGCTGTTATGTGTTATTTTCATGCCACCTTTGACATGTGATAACTTTTAGCTCGTTTGTCCAAACGATGCAAATGACATGTCCACGTGTTCGTCTTGTCACGAACTACGTGTTGCTTGTGATAGGTTGCATGGTAGATTTATTATTTCCTGGTTATCATCGTTGCAAAGTGCCATGTTCATATGTTGTGTTTTCACTTGTTATGAAATGCCATCTTATTGAGCTCGTTGCAATCGATGTGTTCACCTCTATGATGCATGCTTGTGTGTTTCGGGATCACCGTCATATGTATTTTGATGAGGTGCTTACCCTTTGCCATGTTTAGTTTCGAGGTGACTTAAACATGCTCCTTTTGATGCTATGATGATATTGCTGTTTTAGGACTTAGTGATTTTTTCACTAAGTCTGAAATCTGTAACGTTCCGATGCCATGTTCGTGTGATGTTCTAGGAAAAAGCATGATAGTTTTGGGGTGGATTTTGATTGTTCCTTGTAGTATATATTGTTGTCTTTCCATTCATGTCCTCACATGTCCATTTGAGTGGCTGTAGCATGTTTATCTTTTGCTCTAAAGTTTCAATAAAATTCTGCTGCCAGAATTTTATTGCAAAGTTCAATATGTCCAAGATCATTGCTATTGATCCGTGACTCCGTTGGGGGTGCACTTTGGACCTAGTTGCTGTACTATATGTCTAGTTTGTGTTCATGTCCTTTGACATGCTATTTGGGTGCTGTAGCTTAATTATTTTGAGCTCCCAAGTTGCTATGTTGCTGTAATTTTCAGCTTTCGCTCAAATCTTGTTTCGGGCATAACTTTTAGCCCGTAACTCCGATTTCAGCGAATCTTATATCAAACTTGGGTGTTTTTCTGTGTAGATTAATAATATCAGCTTGTTATCTTGTTTTGAGGTGTTTTGCTTGAGTGATGTTTTACGTGCTCCATGTGCATCCTTAGTGCATCCATCATGCATTCATGTTTTTCGAGTGCGCATTGCATCTTGTTGATTGGTGCTTGGTGTGATTGTTTTGTTTAGAGCCGGAAGCTGAGACCGGGTACGAAGTTGAGCACGAGGTTTCCAACGAGGTTGAGCACGAGGACCCTTCTTACGATCCGAACGACTTCTCTTCAGGCAAGATGACCGAACCCCGATAACATTACTATCTTTGCCTTTTGCTAGTAGTCTCGATCTATAGTCTTGCCTCGATGCCCATGTTCTTCTTGTCAGCCTCCTACTTGTAACCAATTGCCATGTTTAACCACCCTACCTATGCAAACCGTTGCTTGGCTGAGTACGCTTCGCTCAGCCCTTCTTATAGCGTTTCTAGTTGCAGGTGAAGATCGAAGATGCTTGCTTCATGTTGAAGTTTGGTTGGGTTATATCACACTATATAAATGCTTTAAATGAAATCATCTATATATTGGCAAGGGTGGAAGGCTAAGCCTTTTGCTTGGTGTTTTGTTCCACTCATGCCGTTAGGATCCGTATAAGCCGGTTTTATGTTCCTTGATTTATGCGTTCCTAACACGGTTGGGGTGTATGGGACCCCCTCGATAAACCGCTATGTGCTAAGTCTTTTCCAGCAAATCCCAACATTGGTACTATTTGCCTAATAACAAACTAAACATGCATAGGGAGTAATTAACCCTCTTTCTTAATCAACAACCCCGGGCCAGTGCTCCACATGAGTGTTGGTCCGAAACGGGGAGCCTGCGGGGCCGCCTTGAGGCAACTCGAGGTATCTGGTATCCACCCGTAGCTTCGCCCATCCGGTCGTGTCCTGAGACTTAGATACGCGCGGCTACTATCAGGGTGTCGACACGCCGGGAGGATTTGCTGGATTAGCCTTACCTTAGTTCGGTATATCTTGAGCACGGGATTCCGAGGATACTCGGGTCTTCCCACTTTGGAGTTGCGACTCCGCGGATCGTGGGCTTGTAATGGGTCAAGTTGGAACACCCCTGCAGGGTTTGAACTTTCGAAAGCCGTGCCCGCGGTTATGTGGCAGATGGGAGTTTGTTAATTCCGGTTGTAGAAAACTTGACACAATGCTACTAATACACTACCAGCGTGTGTTCCGTGACTGTCAATTTCCGAATAGGGATTCGGGAGTTGAACACGGAGGGGTTATGATTGTGGGCTTGTAGCTAGGATCACTTCGTGATCACTTCTCGCCGATGCCTTCTCTTCTCGCTCTCACTGGCGTAAGCTAGATGCTAGTTGCTGCTGCAGACTTATTCTTTTCTTCAGCTTTTCCCTCACCTAAAGGCTTAAATAGTTCTGTTACCCGGGAACGGGATTGCTGAGTCCTCTGTGGCTCACAGTTACTTCACACACCAGATGCAGGTCCAGCTGTGAGCTATCCAGGTGATGGCACCGAGCTGGATTGGGAGTACGACGAGGAGCGTAGTCGGTACTACGTGCGCTACCCGGACGATCAGTAGTGGAGTCTCTTACTAGGATTCGATCTGCCTGTGGTTTATTTATCTGAGTTTGGTACTTTGACATTTGGCTTTTGCCCTTAGAGGGTTGTAGTGCTCTTAATGTATGATGTTTGAGACTTGTACTGTATTTCTGTGACGTGGCGAGTGTAAGCCAACTACTTTCAGTTTACTATCCCCTCTTTTACATGAGTTGTGCAAAGTTTACCAGACTTGAGATCATTCTAGGATGGAATTATGCCTTTAAGTCGTGCCTCGACACGTAGGAGGTATAACTCCATCCTGGGCATTACAAGTTGGTATTCAGAGCCTTCTCCGACCTAGGAGCCCCCACTGTTTGATCGAACCGTTGACGGTTGAGTCTAGGCACACACTGAAAACTTTTTGAGTCCTATATTATATCGGAGAGTAGGATTCTTTGCTTCTCATCCCCTTTCTCTCTGGTGAGGACTCCTGACGTCTACTCTTGTCTCTTCTATCTTCAAAATTTGCACAAAAATTTTTTTTAGGAATCCCGCGAGTATTCTGGGATTGTTTCGATGTCCTTGTGACAAGGATATTGTTCCCGATGCCTCCTGTTACCGAGGAGTTGAGCTTCGGGGTATCATTGTAACAAGTATATCGCGACAGTACTAAATACTTAAGACGGCCGACATCGAAAATCTCCCCTATACGGCCAGTGGCAAGATAACCCCGACATCACCCAGTACTGGGGAGGTAGTTCGGGAGTATTGCCATAGCTTGTTATAGTGGATGCTTTTCGAAGGTCCGAGGTACACAGTTTCCGAGAAAGACTGGTTATGTGTTGAAGGATGGATACACCTGGATGTAGGTTAGAGTTGATTGCGCGGTGCTTCCCGTGTATCCCCAACACCTGATTGCATAACTGGAATCTTTCGGAAAACTATAGGTGGGTTTTATCCAGTAGATCGTAGGCATTCTTCCAACGAATGCAGGTTAGTGAGTTCGGGGTTCGACATTGAGTGAAGGGGTTATATGACCGAGGTTACTATCAGGAGTTGCATCTTAAAGGGTCCTTGGCTATGCTGATCCGGGGATTGCAAAACCTTTTCGTAACGCGTTCATATGCTTTCAGCACAAAGATGTTAGAACGAAACTCCTCTCTTGTTTTTGTTCCCGTCTGTACCTTGTTGTTTTTATTATTTTATCCTTTTGATCCCTATGTGGCTTCTCATGAAGACTGATGTTATCAATTAACTGAGAAATTCATTCGTTCCTCTTGTTCGGATGGTTTCATTTGTTCTTATTGTTCGAATGATTATTGTGAAGACTTGTTGCAATTCATTCCATTGATTCAGCTTATTCCTTTTGTCAATCAATTGCTGATTCGTGGTCATCTCTTACAGGATGGCTCCGAAGAGGGTTCCGAATGCTAACCCCGAGGGTGAAGAGGTTCCAGAACGTCCTCCTTCTCCTCCTCCTCCGCCTGAGGCTTGGAGAGCAATTATGCAGACTACAGCTCAGAACACTCAGTTGATGATGCAGATGATGCAGCAAATGCAAGCTATGCAAGCTAATCAAGCTAATCAGGGTGTTCCAATGAACCAAGGCAACTTCTTCCAGCAGCACCATGCTACTCTGAACCAGTTCCTGGCTAACAATCCTAAAGCTTTCAGTTACTGTGTCGACCCTCTTGATGCTGAGGATTGGTTGACCGACATAAAGAAGCATTTTGAGTGCAGTAACGTGAAAGAAGATGACTATGTGAAGTTTGCAGCCTTCCAACTGAAAGATCAAGCAGCTGACTGGTGGCAGCAGTACAAAGACTCCAGGCCGGGTCAAGTGATCTCTTGGGAGAATTTCTGCAAGGATTTCCGCTCGCATCACATTCCTACAAGTGTCATCGAGGGTATGCGTGAGCAATTCCGCAACCT
>LR738716.1:8038933-8059446 GCA_902687465.1 Secale cereale
GTGTCCCGGAAATACCCCTACTGCAGTCTTTTATCTCCGTATAGGCCTTTTAAATCAACCCCCGCGATCGGATCCGTCGGATCGCGATCGGAGGGCTCCTAGCGCCCCTAAATCCCCTCCTAACCCTAAAAACTGCTACATATAGACCCCCCTAGTCTATTTGGGCATCCCCTTCTTCTTCCCCTTCTCCACTTTCTTTTTTTTTCCTTTTTTTCTCAGATCCAATCCACTGTTCTCCTGGATCCCGAAGGATCCCCTCGATCCGCGGGTCATCGGCGCCCTCCAGTTCGACGCAACGGCCGCCGCAGCACGTCCTCGCGCGAGTCAACGCGGTCGAGCGACCGCACTTGGTCGCCAGCCGCTCGGGCTCGCTCCTCACCGAGCCAGCCGCATCGGCGCGGCCCGTACGTCCCCGCGCCAGGACCACTTGGCCGCCTTCGCCGTTCCTCCCTGGGCCCCGCGACGCGCGCCGTTTTCCTCCCCGCGCCGGCCCACTCGCCGCATCGGGGCCTCCCGCACTGCTCCACTCCGCGCGACCGGGCAGTACCGCCCCGCGGGCCGCCAGCCTAGCGGGCCCGTACGCCTCGCCGCCGGCTGGGCCTCCCGCCTCGCCCCGCCAGGCCAGGCCACCGCGGGCCTCGTCATCCGCCGCCTTCCCGCGCCACCTGGGCCGCGCGCCGGGCCGCCGCCTCTGCCTCCGCAGATCTGGGCCGGATCCGCGCGCACCGGGCCCGTCTCCGCACTGTTCATCAGATCTGATCCCTGAGGTTGTTTTTCCCCACTAAGTCCCCAGATCTGTTTATCTGAAATGCTAACTTTGAACTGCTCTAACTTTGTGCCTGTTGCTCCGTTTTGCGCGTGTGATATGTCCAGATGTTCGTGGAGATGCCCTCTACGTTTTACCTGTTGTTGTCATGCATGTTAGATGTCATCTTGACACTTGTTTTGCTGTTGCAAGAGTGCATCATGATATAAACTGCTGTTATGTGTTATTTTCATGCCACCTTTGACATGTGATAACTTTTAGCTCGTTTGTCCAAACGATGCAAATGACATGTCCACGTGTTCGTCTTGTCACGAACTACGTGTTGCTTGTGATAGGTTGCATGGTAGATTTATTATTTCCTGGTTATCATCGTTGCAAAGTGCCATGTTCATATGTTGTGTTTTCACTTGTTATGAAATGCCATCTTATTGAGCTCGTTGCAATCGATGTGTTCACCTCTATGATGCATGCTTGTGTGTTTCGGGATCACCGTCATATGTATTTTGATGAGGTGCTTACCCTTTGCCATGTTTAGTTTCGAGGTGACTTAAACATGCTCCTTTTGATGCTATGATGATATTGCTGTTTTAGGACTTAGTGATTTTTTCACTAAGTCTGAAATCTGTAATGTTCCGATGCCATGTTCGTGTGATGTTCTAGGAAAAAGCATGATAGTTTTGGGGTGGATTTTGATTGTTCCTTGTAGTATATATTGTTGTCTTTCCATTCATGTCCTCACATGTCCATTTGAGTGGCTGTAGCATGTTTATCTTTTGCTCTAAAGTTTCAATAAAATTCTGCTGCCAGAATTTTATTGCAAAGTTCAATATGTCCAAGATCATTGCTATTGATCCGTGACTCCGTTGGGGGTGAACTTTGGACCTAGTTGCTGTACTATATGTCTAGTTTGTGTTCATGTCCTTTGCCATGCTATTTGGGTGCTGTAGCTTAATTATTTTGAGCTCCCAAGTTGCTATGTTGCTGTAATTTTCAGCTTTCGCTCAAATCTTGTTTCGGGCATAACTTTTAGCCCGTAACTCCGATTTCAGCGAATCTTATATCAAACTTGGGTGTTTTTCTGTGTAGATTAATAATATCAGCTTGTTATCTTGTTTTGAGGTGTTTTTCTTGAGTGATGTTTTACGTGCTCCATGTGCATCCTTAGTGCATCCATCATGCATTCATGTTTTTCGAGTGCGCATTGCATCTTGTTGATTGGTGCTTGGTGTGATTGTTTTGTTTAGAGCCGGAAGCTGAGACCGGGTACGAAGTTGAGCACGAGGTTTCCAACGAGGTTGAGCACGAGGACCCTTCTTACGATCCGAACGACTTCTCTTCAGGCAAGATGACCGAACCCCGATAACATTACTATCTTTGCCTTTTGCTAGTAGTCTCGATCTATAGTCTTGCCTCGATGCCCATGTTCTTCTTGTCAGCCTCCTACTTGTAACCAATTGCCATGTTTAACCACCCTACCTATGCAAACCGTTGCTTGGCTGAGTACGCTTCGCTCAGCCCTTCTTATAGCGTTTCTAGTTGCAGGTGAAGATCGAAGATGCTTGCTTCATGTTGAAGTTTGGTTGGGTTATATCACACTATATAAATGCTTTAAATGAAATCATCTATATATTGGCAAGGGTGGAAGGCTAAGCCTTTTGCTTGGTGTTTTGTTCCACTCATGCCGTTAGGATCCGTATAAGCCGGTTTTATGTTCCTTGATTTATGCGTTCCTAACACGGTTGGGGTGTATGGGACCCCCTCGATAAACCGCTATGTGCTAAGTCTTTTCCAGCAAATCCCAACATTGGTACTATTTGCCTAATAACAAACTAAACATGCATAGGGAGTAATTAACCCTCTTTCTTAATCAACAACCCCGGGCCAGTGCTCCACATGAGTGTTGGTCCGAAACGGGGAGCCTGCGGGGCCGCCTTGAGGCAACTCGAGGTATCTGGTATCCACCCGTAGCTTCGCCCATCCGGTCGTGTCCTGAGACTTAGATACGCGCGGCTACTATCAGGGTGTCGACACGCCGGGAGGATTTGCTGGATTAGCCTTACCTTAGTTCGGTATATCTTGAGCACGGGATTCCGAGGATACTCGGGTCTTCCCACTTTGGAGTTGCGACTCCGCGGATCGTGGGCTTGTAATGGGTCAAGTTGGAACACCCCTGCAGGGTTTGAACTTTCGAAAGCCGTGCCCGCGGTTATGTGGCAGATGGGAGTTTGTTAATTCCGGTTGTAGAAAACTTGACACAATGCTACTAATACACTACCAGCGTGTGTTCCGTGACTGTCAATTTCCGAATAGGGATTCGGGAGTTGAACACGGAGGGGTTATGATTGTGGGCTTGTAGCTAGGATCACTTCGTGATCACTTCTCGCCGATGCCTTCTCTTCTCGCTCTCACTGGCGTAAGCTAGATGCTAGTTGCTGCTGCAGACTTATTCTTTTCTTCAGCTTTTCCCTCACCTAAAGGCTTAAATAGTTCTGTTACCCGGGAACGGGATTGCTGAGTCCTCTGTGGCTCATAGTTACTTCACACACCAGATGCAGGTCCAGCTGTGAGCTATCCAGGTGATGGCACCGAGCTGGATTGGGAGTACGACGAGGAGCGTAGTCGGTACTACGTGCGCTACCCGGACGATCAGTAGTGGAGTCTCTTACTAGGATTCGATCTGCCTGTGGTTTATTTATCTGAGTTTGGTACTTTGACATTTGGCTTTTGCCCTTAGAGGGTTGTAGTGCTCTTAATGTATGATGTTTGAGACTTGTACTGTATTTCTGTGACGTGGCGAGTGTAAGCCAACTACTTTCAGTTTACTATCCCCTCTTTTACATGAGTTGTGCAAAGTTTACCAGACTTGAGATCATTCTAGGATGGAATTATGCCTTTAAGTCGTGCCTCGACACGTAGGAGGTATAACTCCATCCTGGGCATTACAAGTTGGTATTCAGAGCCTTCTCCGACCTAGGAGCCCCCACTGTTTGATCGAACCGTTGACGGTTGAGTCTAGGCACACACTGAAAACTTTTTGAGTCCTATATTATATCGGAGAGTAGGATTCTTTGCTTCTCATCCCCTTTCTCTCTGGTGAGGACTCCTGACGTCTACTCTTGTCTCTTCTATCTTCAAAATTTGCACAAAATTTTTTTTTAGGAATCCCGCGAGTATTCTGGGATTGTTTCGATGTCCTTGTGACAAGGATATTGTTCCCGATGCCTCCTGTTACCGAGGAGTTGAGCTTCGGGGTATCATTGTAACAAGTATATCGCGACAGTACTAAATACTTAAGACGGCCGACATCGAAAATCTCCCCTATACGGCCAGTGGCAAGATAACCCCGACATCACCCAGTACTGGGGAGGTAGTTCGGGAGTATTGCCATAGCTTGTTATAGTGGATGCTTTTCGAAGGTCCGAGGTACACAGTTTCCGAGAAAGACTGGTTATGTGTTGAAGGATGGATACACCTGGATGTAGGTTAGAGTTGATTGCGCGGTGCTTCCCGTGTATCCCCAACACCTGATTGCATAACTGGAATCTTTCGGAAAACTATAGGTGGGTTTTATCCAGTAGATCGTAGGCATTCTTCCAACGAATGCAGGTTAGTGAGTTCGGGGTTCGACATTGAGTGAAGGGGTTATATGACCGAGGTTACTATCAGGAGTTGCATCTTAAAGGGTCCTTGGCTATGCTGATCCGGGGATTGCAAAACCTTTTCGTAACGCGTTCATATGCTTTCAGCACAAAGATGTTAGAACGAAACTCCTCTCTTGTGTTTGTTCCCGTCTGTACCTTGTTGTTTTTATTATTTTATCCTTTTGATCCCTATGTGGCTTCTCGTGAAGACTGATGTTATCAATTAACTGAGAAATTCATTCGTTCCTCTTGTTCGGATGGTTTCATTCGTTCTTATTGTTCGAATGATTATTGTGAAGACTTGTTGCAATTCATTCCATTGATTCAGCTTATTCCTTTTGTCAATCAATTGCTGATTCGTGGTCATCTCTTACAGGATGGCTCCGAAGAGGGTTCCGAATGCTAACCCCGAGGGTGAAGAGGTTCCAGAACGTCCTCCTTCTCCTCCTCCTCCGCCTGAGGCTTGGAGAGCAATTATGCAGACTACAGCTCAGAACACTCAGTTGATGATGCAGATGATGCAGCAAATGCAAGCTATGCAAGCTAATCAAGCTAATCAGGGTGTTCCAATGAACCAAGGCAACTTCTTCCAGCAGCACCATGCTACTCTGAACCAGTTCCTGGCTAACAATCCTAAAGCTTTCAGTTACTGTGTCGACCCTCTTGATGCTGAGGATTGGTTGACCGACATAAAGAAGCATTTTGAGTGCAGTAACGTGAAAGAAGATGACTATGTGAAGTTTGCAGCCTTCCAACTGAAAGATCAAGCAGCTGACTGGTGGCAGCAGTACAAAGACTCCAGGCCGGGTCAAGTGATCTCTTGGGAGAATTTCTGCAAGGATTTCCGCTCGCATCACATTCCTACAAGTGTCATCGAGGGTATGCGTGAGCAATTCCGCAACCTCAAGCAGGGCTCCATGACAGTCTATCAGTATAATGTCAAGTTCCAAAACCTCGCTCGCTATGCAAAGCAAGACATTCCTGATGCAAAGAGTAAAATCTATCAGTTCCGTGGAGGTCTCAAAGATGAACTTCAGCTTGCTCTCACTTTGTTCGAGCCAGAAGAATTCGATAAGTTCTATAACATGGCTTTGAAACAAGAAGCAGCTCAGCTTAAGATGGAGGCTTCTAAGAAGAGAATTCGAGATGCTGTTCACTCTACCTCATCGTCTCAGTTGGCTGCGAAACAACAGAAATTCTGGCTTCCTCCTCCTCCAGTGATTCGAGCTCCATTCAACAACTCCAACAACTTCAACAACTCCAACAACAAGAACTCTAGTGGTCGTGGTTTCTCCCACCCACCCAACCCAAGCAACCAGTCGAAGAAGCAGTTTCAGTCTCAAGGCTCGAAGTCCAGTGGCTCTCATTTCCGTCCTCTCTCTGAAGTGGTGTGCAACAAGTGTGGCCAGAAGGGTCATTATGCAAACAGATGTCCGAATCCGAAGCGTCTTCCTCCTCCTCCACCTGTGAGTTCAGCGATTGTCAGGCATGATCCAAAGGCAGCAAGGGTTAATCTGATGAATGCAGCACAAGCGGAGGCTTCTTCTGATGTCATTCTGGGTAACCTTCCAGTGAACTCTTTTCCAGCTAAAGTGTTATTTGATTCGGGTGCATCATGCTCTTTCATGTCTCAACCATTTGCATCCAAGCACAGTATTGCCACTTCAAATTTGCCTCAGAGGTTGGAAGTTATTTCTCCAGGGAGACGTATGTCTTCTACTGTCTATGCTCCGGATGTTTCCATTTGCATGGGAGATTATCGTTTTATGGCTAAACCGGTGGTTCTTGGTCATTCTGATATTGACCTCATTCTCGGAATGGATTGGCTTTCTCAGCATGATGCTCACATTGATTGTGCTCAAAAGGAAGTCAAGTTGACTCATTCTGATGAAGATGTGATTATCTTCGCCTCCAGGGATAATACTATTCGGCTTTTCTCTCTTAATGATAAGGGTGAAATTAATGCCATAGAGCAAATTCCAGTGGTGAACGAATATCAAGACGTCTTTCCAGAAGAACTTCCAGGCATGCCTCCACACCGTCAGGTGGAGTTTGTCATTGAACTCGAGCCGGGCACCGAACCTGTTTGCCGGCGTCCTTACAAGCTCTCTTCAGATGAATTGAAGGAATTGAAGAAACAGTTGGATGAACAGGAGCGCATGGGTCTCATACGGCCTAGTACATCTCCGTGGGGCTGTGGCGTCTTATTTGTCAAGAAGAAAGATGGCACGGAGCGTCTCTGTGTTGACTACCGGCCACTGAACAAGAAGACGATTAAGAACAAGTATCCGCTCCCCAACATCAACGAACTCTTTGAGCAGCTCAAAGGAGCTAAAGTGTTCTCTAAGCTTGACCTCCGAATGGGCTATCATCAAATTCGCATTCGCGAGGAAGACATTCCCAAGACGGCCTTCAGAACGAGCTACGGTTCATATGAGTATACCGTCATGTCCTTCGGTCTCGCCAATGCTCCTCCTACCTTTTCAAGGATGATGCATTACATCTTCAACCCCTATACTGGCGAATTCGTGCTTGTGTATCTGGATGATATTCTGGTGTTTTCCAAGAATGAAGAAGATCACGAAAAGCACTTGCGTCTGGTTCTTGATCGACTCCGAGAGCATAAATTCTATGCCAAGTTCTCCAAGTGCGAGTTCTGGCTCGATAAGGTTTTGTACCTGGGCCACATTATCTCAGCTGACGGTATTGCGGTTAATCCCGAGAAAGTTGAAGCAATTGTCAACTGGGAAGCTCCTCAGAACGTCAAGCAGCTCCGCAGTTTTCTGGGTCTTGCCAGCTATTGCAGAAGGTTTGTGGAGAACTTCTCCAAGATTGCCAAGCCTCTTTCCAACCTGCTTCAAAAGAATGTCAAATACTTTTGGTCTCCCGAGTGTGAAGTCGCATTCAAAACCCTCAAAGAGAAGCTTGTTTCCGCTCCAGTTCTGATTCCTCCAGATGAATCCAAGCCCTATGAAGTGTTCTGTGACGCTTCTCTTCAAGGTCTTGGTGGTGTGCTTATGCAAGAGAAGAGAATTGTGGCATACACTTCTCGTCAGCTAAAGCCAGCTGAGAAGAACTATCCCACACATGATCTCGAGCTAGCAGCTGTGGTACATGCTCTGATTACGTGGAGACATCTGTTGTTGGGCAGAAAGGTCGACATCTTCACTGATCACAAGAGCTTGAAGTACATCTTCACACAGCCGCACCTGAACCTCCGCCAGACTCGTTGGGTCGAGATGATCCAAGAGTACAACCCCAGCATTGAATACACTCCAGGCAAGGCGAATGTGATTGCAGATGCTTTGAGCAGAAAGGCATATTGCAACAGCCTTCTTATCAAGCCGTACCAGCCTGAGCTTTGTGAAGCATTCAGGAAGCTCAACCTTCAAGTTGTTCCGCAGGGTTTTCTTGCTAATCTCCAGATTGCTCCTACCTTGGAAGATCAAGTCCGTGAGGCCCAGCTCAGTGATACCATGGTGAAGAAGGTGAAACATGGGATTGCAAAGGGCACTCCAAAATACAAGTGCTTCCGTGTTGATGAGAGAGATACCTTGTTCTTCGAGGACAGACTCGTTGTTCCCAAAGGTGATCTCAGGAAGCTCATAATGGAAGAAGCTCATGACTCTCTCCTTTCCATTCATCCTGGCAGTTCCAAGATGTACCAAGATCTCAAGCAGTCTTACTGGTGGACACGCATGAAAAGGGAAATTGCCCAATTCGTGAATGAATGTGATGTATGCAGAAGAGTGAAAGCAGAACATCAACGTCCAGCCGGTCTTCTCCAACCTCTTCCTATTCCCGAGTGGAAGTTCGACCACATTGAAATGGACTTCGTCACTGGCTTTCCTAAATCCAAGCGAGGCAATGATGCTATCTTTGTGGTGATTGACAAGCTTACCAAAGTCGCTCACTTTCTTCCAGTCAAAGAATCAATCAATGCAGCTCAACTTGCAGAGCTGTACACTTCCAGAATCATGTCCCTACATGGCATTCCTCAAGTGATATCCTCAGACCATGGCAGCTTGTTCACATCAAGGTTCTGGGACTCTTTTCAGTCCGCCATGGGCACGAAGATCAGGTTCAGCACTGCCTTTCACCCTCAGACTAGTGGTCAAGTCGAGCGTGTGAATCAGATTCTAGAAGATATGCTCAGAGCCTGTGTCATCTCCTTCGGTATGAAATGGGAGGACTGCCTTCCATTTGCCGAGTTCTCTTACAACAACAGCTTTCAAGCAAGTGCAGGCAAAGCACCGTTTGAAATTCTATATGGCAGAAAGTGCCGTACCCCTCTCAACTGGTCTGAAACAGGCGAACGCCAACTTCTTGGCAATGACTTGATCTCTGAAGCCGAAGAAATGTGCAAAGTCATACGTGAGAATCTCAAGGCCGCTCAGTCGCGTCAGAAGAGCTACTATGACGGAAAGCATCGTGATCTGGCTTTCGACATCGGTGATCATGTCTATCTCCGAGTTTCTCCGATGAAAGGAACCCAAAGATTCGGTATCAAAGGAAAGCTTGCTCCTAGATACGTCGGGCCTTTCAAGATTCTTGACAAAAGAGGCGATCTAGCCTATCAGCTCGAGCTCCCTTCCAACTTTGCAAATGTTCATGATGTCTTCCATGTGTCTCAGCTTCGCAAATGCTTCAAGGCACCTGAGCGCATGATTCCGTTTGAGGAGATTGATCTTCAACAAGACCTTTCCTACCGAGAGCATCCAGTTGCAATTCTCGAAGAAACCGAACGCAAGACTCGCAACAAGTCCATCAAGTTTCTGAAAGTCAAGTGGTCACATCACACAGACCGAGAAGCTACCTGGGAACGAGAAGATCATCTTCGTTCCGAGTACCCTTCCTTTTTCCAGTCCTAGATCTCGGGACGAGATCTTTTTGTAGTAGAGGAGAGTTTGTAATGCCCCGGATGTAATACTTTCCCTTTTGGGTATATAATATATCTCCGGCTTCATCTATTTCCATTCCGGGTTCTTTGTCTTTCGGGTTTTCGTCGTTTTGTTGTGCGAGTGTGTGGCATTCATTCATATCATGTAGACATGTGCATTGCATTGCATTTGTGTTGTGGGTTGCATCCGGTTCGTCGTGTTTCTTCCCGTTGTCCGTTTCGCGTTCCGGAGCTCCCTCACGTGTCCGTGACGTCCCGTAGGCCTACTTTGTTGTTCGGGCGTTTTACGTTACCGGTGTGCCGCGAGGTTGTGTTGTGTGTTGTTGTTTTGTTGTGTGCAACCCGCCTCTCAAATCTCGTCTCGTTTGGACTCCGTTGACTTTTCCCTCCGTTGTCCGTGTGGGTCCGAAGTGCCTTTACTTCGTGTCCCGGAAATACCCCTACTGCAGTCTTTTATCTCCGTATAGGCCTTTTAAATCAACCCCCGCGATCGGATCCGTCGGATCGCGATCGGAGGGCTCCTAGCGCCCCTAAATCCCCTCCTAACCCTAAAAACTGCTACATATAGACCCCCCTAGTCTATTTGGGCATCCCCTTCTTCTTCCCCTTCTCCACTTTCTTTTTTTTTCCTTTTTTTCTCAGATCCAATCCACTGTTCTCCTGGATCCCGAAGGATCCCCTCGATCCGCGGGTCATCGGCGCCCTCCAGTTCGACGCAACGGCCGCCGCAGCACGTCCTCGCGCGAGTCAACGCGGTCGAGCGACCGCACTTGGTCGCCAGCCGCTCGGGCTCGCTCCTCACCGAGCCAGCCGCATCGGCGCGGCCCGTACGTCCCCGCGCCAGGACCACTTGGCCGCCTTCGCCGTTCCTCCCTGGGCCCCGCGACGCGCGCCGTTTTCCTCCCCGCGCCGGCCCACTCGCCGCATCGGGGCCTCCCGCACTGCTCCACTCCGCGCGACCGGGCAGTACCGCCCCGCGGGCCGCCAGCCTAGCGGGCCCGTACGCCTCGCCGCCGGCTGGGCCTCCCGCCTCGCCCCGCCAGGCCAGGCCACCGCGGGCCTCGTCATCCGCCGCCTTCCCGCGCCACCTGGGCCGCGCGCCGGGCCGCCGCCTCTGCCTCCGCAGATCTGGGCCGGATCCGCGCGCACCGGGCCCGTCTCCGCACTGTTCATCAGATCTGATCCCTGAGGTTGTTTTTCCCCACTAAGTCCCCAGATCTGTTTATCTGAAATGCTAACTTTGAACTGCTCTAACTTTGTGCCTGTTGCTCCGTTTTGCGCGTGTGATATGTCCAGATGTTCGTGGAGATGCCCTCTACGTTTTACCTGTTGTTGTCATGCATGTTAGATGTCATCTTGACACTTGTTTTGCTGTTGCAAGAGTGCATCATGATATAAACTGCTGTTATGTGTTATTTTCATGCCACCTTTGACATGTGATAACTTTTAGCTCGTTTGTCCAAACGATGCAAATGACATGTCCACGTGTTCGTCTTGTCACGAACTACGTGTTGCTTGTGATAGGTTGCATGGTAGATTTATTATTTCCTGGTTATCATCGTTGCAAAGTGCCATGTTCATATGTTGTGTTTTCACTTGTTATGAAATGCCATCTTATTGAGCTCGTTGCAATCGATGTGTTCACCTCTATGATGCATGCTTGTGTGTTTCGGGATCACCGTCATATGTATTTTGATGAGGTGCTTACCCTTTGCCATGTTTAGTTTCGAGGTGACTTAAACATGCTCCTTTTGATGCTATGATGATATTGCTGTTTTAGGACTTAGTGATTTTTTCACTAAGTCTGAAATCTGTAACGTTCCGATGCCATGTTCGTGTGATGTTCTAGGAAAAAGCATGATAGTTTTGGGGTGGATTTTGATTGTTCCTTGTAGTATATATTGTTGTCTTTCCATTCATGTCCTCACATGTCCATTTGAGTGGCTGTAGCATGTTTATCTTTTGCTCTAAAGTTTCAATAAAATTCTGCTGCCAGAATTTTATTGCAAAGTTCAATATGTCCAAGATCATTGCTATTGATCCGTGACTCCGTTGGGGGTGCACTTTGGACCTAGTTGCTGTACTATATGTCTAGTTTGTGTTCATGTCCTTTGACATGCTATTTGGGTGCTGTAGCTTAATTATTTTGAGCTCCCAAGTTGCTATGTTGCTGTAATTTTCAGCTTTCGCTCAAATCTTGTTTCGGGCATAACTTTTAGCCCGTAACTCCGATTTCAGCGAATCTTATATCAAACTTGGGTGTTTTTCTGTGTAGATTAATAATATCAGCTTGTTATCTTGTTTTGAGGTGTTTTGCTTGAGTGATGTTTTACGTGCTCCATGTGCATCCTTAGTGCATCCATCATGCATTCATGTTTTTCGAGTGCGCATTGCATCTTGTTGATTGGTGCTTGGTGTGATTGTTTTGTTTAGAGCCGGAAGCTGAGACCGGGTACGAAGTTGAGCACGAGGTTTCCAACGAGGTTGAGCACGAGGACCCTTCTTACGATCCGAACGACTTCTCTTCAGGCAAGATGACCGAACCCCGATAACATTACTATCTTTGCCTTTTGCTAGTAGTCTCGATCTATAGTCTTGCCTCGATGCCCATGTTCTTCTTGTCAGCCTCCTACTTGTAACCAATTGCCATGTTTAACCACCCTACCTATGCAAACCGTTGCTTGGCTGAGTACGCTTCGCTCAGCCCTTCTTATAGCGTTTCTAGTTGCAGGTGAAGATCGAAGATGCTTGCTTCATGTTGAAGTTTGGTTGGGTTATATCACACTATATAAATGCTTTAAATGAAATCATCTATATATTGGCAAGGGTGGAAGGCTAAGCCTTTTGCTTGGTGTTTTGTTCCACTCATGCCGTTAGGATCCGTATAAGCCGGTTTTATGTTCCTTGATTTATGCGTTCCTAACACGGTTGGGGTGTATGGGACCCCCTCGATAAACCGCTATGTGCTAAGTCTTTTCCAGCAAATCCCAACATTGGTACTATTTGCCTAATAACAAACTAAACATGCATAGGGAGTAATTAACCCTCTTTCTTAATCAACAACCCCGGGCCAGTGCTCCACATGAGTGTTGGTCCGAAACGGGGAGCCTGCGGGGCCGCCTTGAGGCAACTCGAGGTATCTGGTATCCACCCGTAGCTTCGCCCATCCGGTCGTGTCCTGAGACTTAGATACGCGCGGCTACTATCAGGGTGTCGACACGCCGGGAGGATTTGCTGGATTAGCCTTACCTTAGTTCGGTATATCTTGAGCACGGGATTCCGAGGATACTCGGGTCTTCCCACTTTGGAGTTGCGACTCCGCGGATCGTGGGCTTGTAATGGGTCAAGTTGGAACACCCCTGCAGGGTTTGAACTTTCGAAAGCCGTGCCCGCGGTTATGTGGCAGATGGGAGTTTGTTAATTCCGGTTGTAGAAAACTTGACACAATGCTACTAATACACTACCAGCGTGTGTTCCGTGACTGTCAATTTCCGAATAGGGATTCGGGAGTTGAACACGGAGGGGTTATGATTGTGGGCTTGTAGCTAGGATCACTTCGTGATCACTTCTCGCCGATGCCTTCTCTTCTCGCTCTCACTGGCGTAAGCTAGATGCTAGTTGCTGCTGCAGACTTATTCTTTTCTTCAGCTTTTCCCTCACCTAAAGGCTTAAATAGTTCTGTTACCCGGGAACGGGATTGCTGAGTCCTCTGTGGCTCACAGTTACTTCACACACCAGATGCAGGTCCAGCTGTGAGCTATCCAGGTGATGGCACCGAGCTGGATTGGGAGTACGACGAGGAGCGTAGTCGGTACTACGTGCGCTACCCGGACGATCAGTAGTGGAGTCTCTTACTAGGATTCGATCTGCCTGTGGTTTATTTATCTGAGTTTGGTACTTTGACATTTGGCTTTTGCCCTTAGAGGGTTGTAGTGCTCTTAATGTATGATGTTTGAGACTTGTACTGTATTTCTGTGACGTGGCGAGTGTAAGCCAACTACTTTCAGTTTACTATCCCCTCTTTTACATGAGTTGTGCAAAGTTTACCAGACTTGAGATCATTCTAGGATGGAATTATGCCTTTAAGTCGTGCCTCGACACGTAGGAGGTATAACTCCATCCTGGGCATTACATCAACACTCGCGGTTTTTGTCGATTCTGACCCGTTTCGTGGACTATTACTCACCGTTTTAGGGTCCCAGAGTAATTTCCACGATCTACGAACCCCGCCGTGCGTTTACGTGTCCGTCGTCATCACTCGAAGTTTTTTTTTTTTTTGAACGGTCACCGGGGGGGAGAGGATCCCCACCTGAATATATTGCTCAAAAAGCTGCCAAAGCCAAGAGTCCCTCCTTCAGCTTTGGCTGATCCAGTTTATTAGGAAAACCGGATCAAAAACCTGAACAAGTAGGCCCTGTTTATGAGGAAAACCAGGCCGAAAAACCATACATGTAACAAGGTTACAGGAGATGAGAAAAAAGAGCCAAGATTACATCAAAGAGTCACACGGAGGGAATACTAGCTGCCAGAAAGCTTAGCCAATGCCTAGCATAGTCTCTAAGCTCTACGTCTTTAAAGCGAAAAACCCAAAGGGAGAAATCGGCAACAATATTCCTCAACGTGATCCTAGCAGGGAGATCTTCATGCCTGAAGGCAGCTGCATTCCTTGAGTCCCAAATTTTCCACAAGATAGTTAGGGCTACCGAGGGCTAGATATTGGGGTTTAGCCCTGCAGGGGATGCAACTTCTTGGATGTTCAACAGAGAGTTTGGGGGGGTTATGCCAATGAGCTGCCAGACCTGAGTAGCATAGGAGCAGAAGAAGGATAGGTGTGCCGCATCCTCACACGGGTCCTGGCATCGTGGGCATGCAGCAGACTGAGTAATATGCTTGTGCGCCAAATTTGCTTTAGTGTTGAGCCTGTCCCTAAACAAAAGCCAGGCAAAAATCTTGACCTTGATGGGCACAGCGGAGGACCAAATGAAGTCATAGTGCAAATCGAAATAGTCGTCTGCGCAGATGGTGATATAAGCATTCCTGGCCGAAAGGGGCAGCCCATGCGTTAGAGCTCGCTCATCCGGCCGGTCTGAGGGTCGAAAATCCTGCAGTAACAACAATAGACAGTCCAATTCTCGAGATGCAGCATTAGTGAGGCGATCCCTTAGGTTAGATAATAAGCTGGTTTGATAAACAGTTGCCACTGAAACCTTGTTGTTTATGGAATGGGAGAACAGGTGGGGAAAAGCAAACTTTAATGACGAGTTTAGAAGCCATTTATCAAGCCAGAAGAACGTGGCCAATCCATTGTAGGTGACAACAAAGGAGTGGTTAATAAGAGTGTATATGTTTTGGTTGACCACCTTCCAAAGGAAGGAAGGTCGTGAAGTGGTTGCTAGGATGCTATGGGAGTACCTTTGTTTGTACCAGTGTACCCATGGAAGATCTGGGTTTTGTAGCAGTTTGAAGGAAAATTTCATGAGTAAGCAGCAGTTATGGAACTCAAGAGTTTTAATGCCTAGACCACCATGAACTTTAGGTTTACAAACGTTTTTCCAAGCAATGAGACAACTAGCACCAGTACAAGTTTCCTCGTTTGACCAGAAGAAGGCTCTACGTAACGCATCAAGTTTAGCGATCACTGATTTTGGAAGGCGGAAAACTGACATAAAATACACCACCAGGGAATCTAGGATGGAGGAAAGCAGTGTTAGTCGTGCCCCGCGGGACAGGAGTCTTGCAGCCCAGCCAAACAGAAATTTTTTAAAGTTGTAAATTATAGGATCAAAGGCTGAGAGAGGTAGCTTAGTAGGAGATAGAGGAAGGCCTAAATAGACTAGTGGGAAAGCGTCTCGTTTGCAATGCATGACCGAAGCAATATCTAACTCGAAGGACGTGTTTACAGCAATGGTGAGAAGCGCTATTTTTTGGAAGTTGATCACTAAGCCAGTGGCCAAGGCAAACTCATCTAAAGTGCGTTTAAGGATGGAAGCAGCATTGACATCCGCACGAGCGATGATGAGAGTGTCGTCAGCGTATTGTAAGGTAACCGGTGGAGCATCTTTGTTTATCGGGTGGCAGAAGGAATTTGCCTGGAACGAGTGAGCGATCAGCCGTTGGAGTACATCCACTACTAGAATGAAGAGGTAAGGAGACATAGGATCGCCTTGTCGTAGCCCATTTTTACATTGGATCCAAGGCCCCGGTGTACCATTTAAGAGCACGGCTGTTTTGCCAGTTCGAAGGATGTTCAGAACCCAATCACAGAAAATTGGAGGAAACCCGCGCGTTTGTAGGATCTTGATCAAAGATGACCAAGAGACTGAATCAAAAGCTTTTTTGAAATCCAGTTTGAAAACCATTGTGGGGGCCTTCCTGATGTGGCAGGTACTAAGGATGTCAGCTGCGTATACGAAATTTTCTGCGATATTTCGACCTTGGAGGAAGCCAGTTTGGTCATTGTGAATAAGCAAGGGGATTAGGGGTTTAAGCCTGTTGGTGAGAAGTTTAGCGACAGCTTTTGGAGTACAATTTTGCAGGGAGATCGGACGAAAATCATCGGGAGATGTTGGTGCGAGTGTTTTCGGGAGGAGAACCACAAAGGCCCTGTTAAATCTCTCGAGGGAAACATTTTTTTCATGGAAGGCTTGAAAGAAGGGCAGGATGACGTGCTTGATCGAGTGCCAGAACCTACGGAAGAAGGTAGGGCCAAAACCATCGGGACCCGGGCTAGCGTTGTGGTTCATGAGGAAAAAAGCATTCTGAATTTCATTGTGGGAGAAGGGTAGCTGAAGGTCTGTTAGTTGTGGCACAATATCTGGGTAGAGAGAGGGGAGATCAAAATTCCACGTAGCATTTTTGGTGAGCCCAATTAGGTTCTGGAAAAAGTTTTTTAGAATTACTTCTTTTTGTTTGTGGAGAAATACTTCTGCGCCGTTGTCCAAGATCATAGGGATTTTGTTAGCACGAGATCGTTGCGTGGCAGAGGCATGGAAGAATCTGGTGTTTTCGTCGCCTTCGATGGCGGCTCGAACTTTACCACGTTGTTTCCAGAAAGCAATCTTTTGTCGAATAGTGCGCTGAAGTGAGGTGGCAAGTAATAACCTAAGCCTTAGCTCAAGAGGCGAGAGTGGCGAAAATTCTTCGTTTAAGTCTAGTGCCTGGATGGCAATTTTGCAGTTGGCTTCTAGTTGGTAGATGGGCTTAAGTTTCTTAGCCCAGGCTTTGAGAGCCGTTCGTGTTTTTTTAATTTTTGCTGCAAGTGAGGCTTCAGGGGTAAGGGGCGGGCCGGTGGCCTGCCAGGTGTTGTGGACTAGCTCATTGCATTCTGGGTAGGAGGTCCAAAAACGTTCAAAACGAAAAAGGCGGGATGCGGGTACAACAGTTGAGACTAACACTAGTAAGGGTACATGATCAGAGGTAAAGCGCGTGAGGGAGGTGAGGTGAGTGTTTGGAAATAGCTCATCCCAGGCTAGATTTATGAAGGCCCTGTCGATACGTTCTAGTGTTGGAGAGGTACGTTTGTTTGACCAAGTGAACATGCGATCAAGCAGTGGTAATTCTAGAAGAGCTAGTTGGTCAATAGTGGAGTTGAAGGAATCAGCATCTGTTTTGTGAAAGTTATTGTTGTTTTTCTCATGTGGGAATCGTATTAAGTTAAAATCCCCAATGATGAGCCAGGGGGTATCAGCAGGAGGTTCCATGGAAATTAGTTCAGCTAAGAACTCCGCTTTGAGGCTTTTGAGAGAGGGAGCATAAATGTTAGTTACTAGTAAATTCCGTTGTGACGCGAGACAGGCAAAGGTTAAGGAAGAGGAGAAACGTGAGTGCCGACAGTTTATGATGGAGAGAGCTTTCGAGATCGAAGCAGACATCAAGCCCCCCGCAGAACCAATAGCCGAGAGATGGTTATGAGCATCTAAGAATCGAGGTAGGAACGATCGGATTTTAAGGATGGGAGGGTCAACTAGTTTTGTTTCCTGAAGAAGAGCGATGGAAGGGCGAATAGAACATAGTTCAGAGCAAACATCTGCACACTTGTCCGGGTCACCTAACCCCCGAACATTCCATGACAAAATGGAGTAAGATTCAGTTTTCATGGATTAAACATAGGAAGACCCCTTACATAGCATTGGCCCATAGGCACAGAATTAAAGAAACAAGGAAACAGACTGATACAGACAGAAAGTGACAGGATAACTAGTAGGCCCGTAGGCGAAAAAGAGCGCACGAACATATGGATAGGCTTACAGGAGGTTACAAACCGACAAAAGCATCCCTCCAAGGAGCGACCCCTGCAGCAGCAAGGGCCCAGCATCATCACGAACATCATGGGGATGCAGCGGCACCCGATCCAGAGGCAAAGTTTGCCACATCTTCAGGAGGCACACCACAAGCAGCAGCAATGGCAGCCAGCGCTGCTGGGGAGGCGGGGCTGCGGTCATCATCCTCGATAAGCCCCACCTCGTCACAGAGCTGAGCAAGGACCAGGGCATCCGAGAGGTCCTTGGATGCAACGGTAATGTCAAGCTTCTTGGCCTTGTTGCGCATGGCCCTCGATGTCATTGAAGAGTAGAGAGGAGGCTCAAGCGCGGCAAGACGAGCACTCCGGCGGGCCTTGACACCCGAGTCCACGGCCATCTTAGCCCGCCTGCTGTTGCGTCTAGCCACACACTCGTGCGGCGGCTCGGGGGTCTGGAGGGCAGCGTCGCAAGCGATAGGCAAGGTAGGCTGTAGAACAGGAGAAGCGGGCGGTGCAACAGGAGGCATCAGTGCAGGAGGAAGAACGATAGGAGCCGACGGGCTGGAGGGCAGAACAAGTGGCTCGAGCTGAACTGGAGACTGTGGAGGGAGCATGGGGAGCGCGGCAGCAGGGAAACGCCGAGGCTGAACGTCAGGACCTATCTGAGGAGACCACTCGAAGTTTTGGCCGACTCTGACCCGTTTTGTGGACTATTACTCAGTGTTTTGGGGCCCCGAAGCGATTTGCGTAGTTGTTGAACCCCAAGGTGCGCTTACGTGTCGGTTATGAGCACTCACAGCTTTGGCCGATTTTTGCCTGTTTCGTGGACTATTACTCACTGTTTTGGTGTCCCAGTGTGATTTTTAAGATTGACGAACCACGGGGTGCCTTTACGTGTCGGTGATCAACACTCGCGGTTTTGGCCGATTCTGGCATGTTTTGTGGACTACTAACTGTTTTGGGGTCCCGGAGTGATTTCCAGGATTTACGAACCCAGGGGTGGGTTTCAGTGTCGTTTCATCAACACTCGCGGTTTTTGTCGATTCTGACCCGTTTCGTAGACTATTACTCACCGTTTTGGGGTACCAGAGTGATTTCCACGATCGACGAACCCCGGCGTGCGTTTACGTGTCCGTCATCATCACTCGAAGTTTTGGCCGACTCTGACCCGTTTCGTGGACTATTACTCAGCGTTTTGGGGCCCCGAAGCGATTTGCGTAGTTGTTGAACCCCAAGGTGCGCTTACGTGTCGGTTATGAGCACTCGCAGCTTTGGCCGATTTTTGCCTGTTTCGTGGACTATTACTCACTGTTTTGGTGTCCCAGTGTGATTTTTAAGATTGACGAACCACGGGGTGCCTTTACGTGTCGGTGATCAACACTCACGGTTTTGGCCGATTCTGGCATGTTTTGTGGACAACTGACTGTTTTGGGGTCCCGGAGTGATTTTCAGGATTTACGAACCCAGGGGTGGGTTTCAGTGTCGTTCATCAACACTCACGGTTTTTGTCGATTCTGACCCGTTTCGTAGACTATTACTCACCGTTTTGGGGTCCCAGAGTGATTTCCACGATCGACGAACCCCGGCGTGCGTTTACGTGTCCGTCATCAACACTCGAAGTTTTGGCCGATTCTGACCCGTTTCGTGGACTAATGCAAAAAGTTCATCGAATTTGAAAAACAATCATCATTTTAAAAAAGTTGATAGAATTTTAAAATATAGTTCAACGCTTTTAAAGAAAATTTCATCGAATTTGAAATAAGTTCATCAAATTTGAGAAAAAATCATGAATTTTGAAAAAAGGTAACCAATTTTGAAAAATAATCCCAAAATTAAAAGAAAAGGTAAATTTTAAGAAAACTAAAAAAATAAATATCAAAAGAAGAAGAACAAATGAACAAAAAGGTTGTTGCTAAGCACATCGGTGTGAGTGTCCTAGGGGCTACCATAGCTAACACAGCCCGAGGAGGTCCTGTGTTCGAAACCTATGTCTTGCCTTTCTTTGCAGCAGCCGTAGTTTAAAAAGAAAAATCAAAAGGAAGAGGATCTTGGCCGGCCCACCGTGGCCCGGGGGTGCGCCGATTGCGTACAATGAAGAAACGGGTGCCTCAAGGGCCGTTTTGGAATTGCCCATTCATGTGGCGATGCGGGCACGTGACAGTTTGGAGGCGTCGCACGGAACTAGGCCTCATTCCCTAGGCCTGCAGTGGGCCCCAAAACGCAACACTGTTAAGGTTTTTTACTTTTGTTCATTCACTCTGGTCACTAATTAATACGCGCTCAGTTCAGTCCACCAACTGCTTTATCCACCGCTAACCTTAAATAGCGATTTTCACCTCGTATCTGCTCTTTTTTTGGGAAATTTTAATCTATTCATGATAGTAGAAGAAACATCAGAAATAATAAAATATTACATCCAGATCAATATACCGCCTAGCGATGACTACAAGCACCGAAGCGAGCCGAAAGTGAGTTGCTGTCATCGCCTTCCCTTGCAAAGCTATGTAAAACCTTTTTTCGGAACAAAGCTATGTAAAACTTGTTGTAGTAGACCATCGGGAAGTCATCACGCTAAGGCACCATAGGACTAATACAGTAGAAAAGTAACCATCGCCGATGTAGGGAAATGTAGATCGGAAAGATCCAGCCAGTGGACACGTGAATGAAGACCGGATCCGAGCAAATCCATCGAAGACAAACGCCGACTGTATCATGGTCTTGAATCCTAGCATTAAATCTTACGAGATGGATGCCCAAAGCTTTGTTTAGCCAGCTGGACACGGAAAAATCATGAGCGATCCTACAATAGCCCTTCATGAGACAGAGCTCTATTACTCGCATCCACTGGGATCATACTACAAATATAGCCAGTCAAAGATGATATGGAAAGAAAAATTAAATAGAAGCAATTATTTCCACGCGTCCGTAGGAGATGGAATTATTAGGGTTCTTGCGTTAACTTCACTC
>LR738716.1:8079777-8096317 GCA_902687465.1 Secale cereale
CATATCATTTGAGACATTAGGGGTTATAATTTCATATTTTGTACAATTAGTATTATAGATATGGATAATTTTCTCTATAAGTTTATTAAAAGTTTGTTTAGTTTGAATTATCATAAAATCTATGTGTACTACATTACGGAACGCAGGGAGTACACCCTTTTCACTATAGAGTATTATTTTTTGAGAAATTTCTAATTATGAATGTGTTTCTAGGTGCACATTGGTCTCACAAAACAGGCTTTCGCCCCCTTTATGAATAAAGTCACAAACCGAGCAATGTACAAGTTCGAATGATACAAGGTTGTGAAGCAACCCTCCTGCAAAGTAGATCCTAGGCTACCCGGATCGAGTAGAGGCCAGCGGCTACACTACCGAAGAAGAACACAGGAGAAACGGAGATAAGCCCACGGAACACCCTAGGGCACCTAAACTCCTTGATAATGCCCTCAAGAGGGGAAACGACGCAAATTGTCGTCACTGCCTAGCCACACAGGGCAAGGGTCTTCACCCGAAAATCTGACACAGAGAGAGAGAGCTCATTGGTAACTATAAATCATGAAATAAAACTTAAGATCGTCTACTTTGTGGTCGAAATTGGTCCAAAGCAATGGTTGAACCGGCTCTATACATCGATACATCAAAATTCACACAAAAATCCATAGCAAGAAAAAAAATTCAAGTTTTTGATTTGGCTCCAAACGGATAGAACATGAAAAGAAATAATGGAACTAAGGAATTTCTACTCCCAAGGTTCATCGAGACTATACTAGGTAGTCAATAACTCTTTTTTGTTGCAAATTAGGCTCCACTCAATCATCTCCAGACACCGGAGTAAATTTAGCATTTAAGTTGTATCCATCTTTTTGGCTTCGTACCTGTCCAACGCTAGAGCTGGGCTAAAGAAATCCACCATTTTTTTAATTATTGCCAAAGTTTGCATAGCCTCCGACGTGTCATAGCAAAGGACCAGCCACATAAAGGATATATTTTTAACTATTTAACTACCTATCATCCAAGGCTTTTATAAGCTGCTAGGTTTCCCCAAGAAAACGGAGAATAGCTTATTTTCCATCTTGGGGTTCTTTAGTCCGATTTTACGTATTGCTTGATGTGTCTCCACGCACCTAGGAGTACGAATCTGATAGACGAGGGCATAGGAGGCACCGGGATCTACGGATGTCGCACTTGAGCGACATTTCAGACCATGTTCCAGTCAAAAACAAAGAACAAAAACAGAGAAGCACGACCTTATACGCCATATTCCCGGTAAAGGCAAGCTTCAAGTGCAGTATGGATTCCCTGAACTTGAAACCGTCCCAGGCTTGTGAAAAGTCTTTGGAGTGGAGCTGCATTTTCTGATTCTGTGGGTACACTGCTGCAGGGTAATGGAATTGTTTGGTTTCTTCATGTAACTGCACTCAAGCCCTCAGGATCAATTTTTTCTCCACAGTGGAAAAGCTCCATGTTACTCACTCCCTCCGCCCCTACCATCCTCGCAGTTGAATTTACTCACTCCCCTTGTTCCCTCGATTTGTCAAGACGAGTTTACGCTAAACATATTGTGATGCTGCTCGTACTATAGCGGTAGTGTTATACTGTATTGTCGTTAATTAATTTGGTGTGACGCTTTTCATGTCCATGATGGTGTAAAGTTAGGACATACTTTTTTTTTTAGAAAACTTTTGATCTATTTATTTTCAATCATGGCAATATAACAAACACTAGAAACAAATTATATCCAGACTAGTAGACCATCTAGCAATGACTATAAGTACTAAAGCAAGCCAACGGCGCGCCACCATCATTGCCCCTTTCTCACCGGAGTTAGGCAAAACTTGTTCTAGTAGGCAGTCAGTAAGTCGTCGTGCTAAGGCCTCATAGGAGCAGCACACGAGAATAGCAATCGCCGTCGTTTAAAAGTAGCGTAGATCAGAAGGATCCAAGCTGAAGACACACGACGAACTATGGCCAGATCCAAGCAAATCCATCAATAACAGATCCGCCGGAGACACACCATGAAGGAACATCTAAAGACGGAGTCATTCCACCGGCAAGGGTCGGGGTCCACCTTGCAATCGCTCTAAGGCTACCGAGTACGAGGCGGACTAGCAGTGGCGCCTCCGTTCATACTTGGGTGAAAAGGTAGTTAGGCCGGCAAGTAGGCTGAGTGTCACTGATAATTATGCTTCGATTTTGTAGTACGTGCACATGAGTTAATGAGTGATAACCTAGCGATTCTGGACTTGCTAGTGGTGGCCTAGACAGCTTCTTACTTTTATGTACTCCATGTATGAACTAATACTAAGATTTTTTATATCACTAGTGATGTAGATCTAAAAAGTCTTATATTACTTTACAGAAGAAGTATTTCCAGCTAGGCAGCCCTAATTAGTGTGTCAAAGGCATAATGTCCCACTAAATAATTTGCTTCTTTCTAAACCTGTCAAGCATGGAGATTTACCAATGGATTATGCAGTTCTTTTTTTAGATTCGTTCTAGCGATTCTACTGTGCCCCAAGATATTCCGTCATTGAACCTACTTTGTGAATTAATTACGCTAAAAACACCATGGACTAATTTGACTTGCTAGTGATGGTATCTTAGCCAGTATCATGCACTCGGGACAAGTAACATGCTGATGTGGCAGACAAATAAAAAAAGGATTAAAGTAATATAATATTATATCATAATAAATGTTATGGTACTATGTGTCATGCATGATAATAAATAAGATGATTTATGATACTAATCTATGATATTATGCACAATGAAGATAGTATCATACATCAATATCATGTGCATGATACTAGTGTCATTGTCTCAGATGCATGATACTAAGTAGTAGTACTATATGATACTCGACAGTTGAACTGAGAATACCATAGCTATTTTTTTGTTAGCGAAGAATACCATATCTATAATACCTAAATAGTTCATCCCCACTATCTTATTTCTCTTGACATGCAAGCTATCCACCTCAGCAGCCTTGCCACATCAGCAACTCTATTTTTTCAGCTAATGCCATGTATTGCATTTAGTTGCACAAGTGTATTAAAATTTCATTAGTACACAACAGCCTTGGTCACCGAAGCGAGCTGTCGTTCCTTCTTTGTAACAGAAGCCTATCGTGAGTTCGTGACGGTTCCTTCGTCTTCCATAATCAATATATCTCCACAAAATTTGCCTTCAAGTCTTCAAATTAAAACAGTTGCCCTTCACATTCTCACCCCGATGTTCTGTAGATCGAGACGGTAGAGGCCTGGGGACGACGGGTGGTTCCCTCACCTCGCAGAAAACCTAGCCTGCTCTTCCCCCTCCCCTCTCGAGACTTGCGGCGGCTACGGAGCGTGGGCACACATGGGCAGCAAATGGAGGGTTGCAGCACCGGATCGAGGTGAGTCTCCATCTCCCGCTCTCTCTCTCTCTCTCCCTCTCTCTCTCTCTCTCTGGATGGTGTGCGTGCTCCACGCCGACCATGTGTGCGATGGCTGGACACCGTCGCCGCCCACCCACCCACCTCCCGCGTTGTCTCCAAGTCCGTTTCCTGCTGATTAGTTCTTCTGTCTGCGGGTCTTATTTAGTTCGTCAGCTCATCAGTCATCACTACAGGTGGAGCAAGGAGGAACATTCATCAATGTTTTACATAGCCACTGTTCTACCGCGCAGGTCATACGGTGCCTTGCATCTGTGATATGATTGATCTGATCTGATTTCTGTACTGAATTTGGTTGGTTTCTTCAAACTTTTTGTTGCAGGAATTATCAGAATGGAATGCCAAATTCAGGGACAAGTTGTGGTTTGTCTTCATTAGATGCCCCCTGAGGTCTTAGCCGAGCTTAATTTATGCATATGTCAATTCCAGTAGTTGGTTTCCGTAATTGACATGTATACTACGCCTGTTTGGGTTGTCATCTCAATAATCCTTGCAACAGTATATGGATATGCCCGCCTTAAATTCTAATACGTGGTTTTTGTAAATGACATGTATGCCTGTTTGGATCATCTCAACAAATCCTTGCAGCAATAATGAGTTTGTGTGTGTGTGTGTGTGTGTGTGTGTGTGTGTGTTGTTCGCTCGCTGGGTGAGCATGAGTGTGTGTTGTGTGCCGTCCGGATGCGCCTGCGTGCACAGGCCGGTTGTGCTGGTGCTAATCGTCTCTCCGAGTTGATTGCAAGGGTATTTGTACTAATTCTTCTCCTTTGATTGCAGGTGCACGAAAGTGAGGCAACGACCAGGAGCTAGGCGGCGGTCGACTGAAGATTTTCTCTCTATTAATTCCACCTCTCTCTCTCTCTCTCTCTCTCTCTCTCTAAATAAATTTCTCTCTCCTCTCTGTGTTAACCCTCTCTCTCTGTGTTAATCCTCTATGAATAATCAACAGATCGTGAATTTCAGACTCTAGGTGAAAGCGACGGGTTCAGTGGGGCGTGACTGTATCCTACATACATTCCTACTGGTGCGTCTAATCTATGTAATTGAGCTATTTTTGGCACTCAAAGTGAGTGATTGTTAAGAACAAGTTGCATAATGTAAGTTTGTTATTTTCTTTCTGCAGAGTTATGTTATCCAATGCACAGAATTAGTCAGGAGAGGGAGCTTTCCTACTGGTTATTGTTATGGAAAAACGGAAGTTTTAGGGTTCTATCGGGAGTCGGGACTAATGACATTTGTATGACATTTGTTAACCTCCTGTTGTTGGATGGAGGAAAGTAAATGTACGTGGGAGTTATAATGCAGATTGCACACAGTCAAGGCTTGGGGCTATAGCTAGATGTGCATGTTTTAGCTGAAGCTTGGTAGTTTATTCCAGTTGCAGAAATGGTGGAGATGATAGCATATATTTAAAAGGTTTAACCATTCTCTTTCCGATTGTTTGTTTATTGTCCAACCTTTGAATGATATAAGTTGGAGGTTTGATATTACTTACCTATGTATCATTCTAAAGTATGTTCAAATAAGAATCATTTATTCATCGTTTTGTCGATCCTTTTTGGAGAGTCGGTTGATGAGTAAAACACCAACTTTAGGCAATATTTCCCGCAGCAACGCGCGGGGTATCGTCTAGTTATCTATACTTAAGAGTAAAACAGATTAGTGACCCTGGGGTACTTCATCTTAAATTGATATATGTTGGGGACTTGGGGTGTTGGAAGACTAAAAGGTGGCCACCAAACGTACCACACGTGTTAACTTTTTGTAAGGGTACCTCACGTGTTAATTAACCTAGTACTAGCATGCATGCTCCAAAAAAAGAAAAGGGAAAAATGAGGGCAAGAGAACAGCACGTATCGGTACACACTATGGTGTTCGTTTGTTCGCTGGTGACAGCGATCAATCGTGGTAGTCGGGACGTCGCACGCATTCATTATACTTCTATTCCAGGGGTTGCACGGCAAACGGGACCTCATTCCCATGGACCACCCTACGGAATTAACCAATTCTTGCTTTTATTGTTTCACTAGCTTTTTTTAAGGGTGTTCATTCTCTCCAAAGAAGAAGAAAAAGAGGTAGCACATACGTACCTTCGGCTTCTGTTTGTTCTTTGTGACGTCGAGCACAAACTAATGCATTTTTTTTCTTTCAAGTGTCCCCAACGCATATGTGGGAGCTCCTTCTTTTTTAGCAACATATGTGGGAGCTCCTAAGTGACGCCTTTAGCACCAGAGAACGGGCGCACACTGCACCTCTGTGATGGGTGTAGTTTGACGACTTTTTTAAAAACTAAAAGAAAAAAATCGTGAATTCAAGAATGTCCATGGATTTAAAAAGCACAATTATAAAAAATGTTCATGAATTTTGAAAAAAAATCATTCAATTTTTAAAAAACTTCATCGGTTTTGAAAAATGTTCATTGAATTAGAAAAAAGTTCATCTGCTTTGAAATATGGTCACTAGATTATAAAAAAGTTCATCTAATATGAAAAGAAGTTCATCAATTTTAAAAAATCGTCAAATTTTAATAAGATTCATAGAATATAAAAAGTTTATCAAGTTTGAAAAGCAATCATCATTTTTAAAATAAAAGTTCATCGAGTTTTTAAATATAGTTCAACGATTTTAAAGAAAATTTCATCGAGTTTGAAATAAGTTCATCAAATATGGAAAAAAAATCATCAATTTTGAAAAAAAGATAACCGAATTTGAAAAATATTACCAAAATTAAAAGAAAAGATAAACTTTAAGAAAACAAAAAAAATAAATATAAAAAGAAGAAGAACAAAGGAACAAAAAGGTTGTTGGTAAGCACATCGGTGTGAGTGTTCTAGGGGCTACCATAGCTAGCACAGCTCAAGGAGGTCATGTGTTTAAAACCTATGCCTCGCCTTTTTTTTTTGCAGCAGTTTAAAAGGAAAAAAGTAAGGGTATCTCGGCCGGCCCACCGCGGCGCGGGGTGCGCCGAATGTATACAATGAAGAAATGGGCGCCTTAAGGGTGTTTAGGAATTGCCCATTCATGTGGTGATGCGGGCACGTGACTGTTTCGAGGCGTCGCACGAAACGGTGCCTTATTCCGTTGGCCCATGAGCCACAGCGATTTTTTGCTTTTGTTCATTCACCCTCAGTCACTAATTAATACACGCTCAGTTCAGTCCATCAACTGCTTTATCCACCACTAACATTAAATAGCGATTTTCACATCGTATCTGCTCTTTTTTTTGGGAAATTTTAATCTATTCATGATAGTAGAAGAAACATCTGAAATAATAAAATACATCCAGATCAATATACCACCTAGCGATGACTACAAGCACCGAAGCGAGCCGAAAGTGAGTTGCTGTCATCGCCCTCCCTTGCAAAGCTATGTAAAACCTTTTTTCGGAACAAAGCTATGTAAAACTTGTTGTAGTAGATCATCGGGAAGTCGTCACGCTAAGGCACCATAGGACTAATACAGTAGAAAAGTAACCATCGCCGATGTAGGGAAATGTAGATCGGAAAGATCTAGCCAGTGGACACGTGAATGAAGACCGGATCCGAGCAAATCCACCGAGGACAAACGCCGTATCATGGTCTTGAATCCTAGCATTAAATCTTACGAGATGGATGCCCAAAGCTTTGTTTAGCCAGCTAGACACGGAAAAATCATGAGCGATCGTACAATAGTCATTCATGGGACAGAGCTGTATTACTCGCATCCACTGGGATCATACTACAAATATAGCCAGTCAAAGATGATATGGAAGGAAAAATTAAATAGAAGCAATTATTTCCACGCGGCCGCAGGAGATGGAATTATTAGGGTTCTTGCGTTAACTGCACTCCACCTCCCCCCCTACACCCACTTCTCTCTCTCTTCGAACCAATTCTTCCTCCACTACCATGGAAGGCACCACCCCCACCGCTCGCGGAAAAGCTTCAGTCTTTGTCCCCATGTCCTTCCGCGATCGCTCCCTCATCGTACATAGGCCTACCATTGTTCTCTTTTGCTGAGGTAGGCCCGTGTGCCACACGTCCATAATATCTCTATAGTGCAACGGTATTGCCAAGATTGTAGTGAAGCCTAGGACAAAATCGCAGTAATTGTACGCCTTTCGCTTACGTTAGGTGGATGAATGGTGAAAATAATATCGACAAGCTTACAAGATTTCTAGGATAGAGCCGCATTTCTAATTTTCATGGAGACCACAGTGCAAATGTGGCTAATGAAAAGGGAAATGGAAAAGAAAAAAAAGAAATGGAATCATTTATTTCCACATGGCTGTAGGAAACTGAATTATTAGTGCTCTTGCTTTAATTTGAAGCATGCAATTGACTAATTGTGCTATCGGATAAAGCTTCTAATTTGGATATAACAGTTGAGTTTTATTTTCCACGATTTTGTAGTCGTGAATGGAATGGCTAGATGCATATTCATTTTACCACATAGGGCTTAGCAGATCAATTTAACTAGTAGAATACCTAAGACCATCCACTTTGTGGTCTGAAAATTGGTTCAAAACACCATTTAAACTCAGTACCAAAATTAAGGTCCAAATCCTTAGCAACAAACCAACCTCCTGTTTTCCTCCAAGTGAATAGAAATGGAAACAATGACTGAAAAAGTGATGAAATTCAACCCCCAAGATTAGCTAGGCTATACTCAATGGCCGATAACTCATTTCTAACACTGGGTCTGGGCCCCACTCATTCAGTTTCATACACATGGCTGAACTTGAATCTAAAGCCCCCGCCTTTCTTTGGTTTAAGTCGGTTCATAATCCCAAAGGTATGAAAGAGCTCTCGTAGCCCCCAACCCGTCGGAGGACTAGCCACATCACAAGAGATTTTTTTCTCTCTATTGACCTACCGAGGGACAAATGACTTTACATTAGTGCCTCACATCCAAGGCTTTTATAAGGAGCAAAGGCTCCCCCAACAAGTGTCATCTAGCTTCTTTCTCATTTCACCTTTCTATTTTCGAATTGTCCAATCACATTTCGCGTATCATTTGTGAATCTGACAAACATAGGCATAGAAGGCACCAGGAATAACGAACATATCATCATGATTACACCATGCACGACCTTCCACGGTTTGTCGTCGTACCTCAGCCTCCTACTCCACCATGGCGCCCTCCTACTCCATCGTCTCAACCATTCTCCCACCACCTCGTTTGCTGGCACATCATTGTACCCTCTTGCTCCACCAACCTCGTACACCACACTCTTGAATCTTGTCAATAGCCCAAAAATACTACGTACACTGTCGTGGAGCCTAGCACTATATCTTACATGCTGCAGAGGTTGACCTTCCTTTAGTTTTGTGGATGGAGAAAAACACATCGGCGAGCCTACTTGAGTCCTTCTATGGGTAGAGCTGCATTTCTCTCTTCCACACGGACAACACCACAAATGTAGCATATCAAAAGAGAAACGGGAAATAAAAATAAAAATAAAAATGAAAGGCATTATTTCCGCGCGGCTACAGGAGACGGAATTATTAGGGTTTTTACTTTAACTGCACTCCACCTCCCCTCTTCCCCTCTCTCTCTCTCCTCTAAATCAATTCTTCCTCCACCTTCCCTCATCCCCTCTCTCTCTCTCCTCCGAATCAATTCTTCCTCCACTACCTCACGGAAGGCACGCGGAAAAGCATCGGTCTTTGTCCCCATTGCCCCCCACGGCCACTCCTTCCTGGTGCCCCCGATGATCCCTCACTTCATGTGACCCCCTTCTCCTTTGACAGGTGATTTTTTTTCCAATCCCCGTGCTCCCCTCCGAGCTGAAATCCAGAGGGCTGTTCATTCTTCCTCGATTGCCAATTGGCGGGAGTGGAATCTGTGGTACATCGCTGACTTCCTTCCGTACAAATTCCACAGTTTTATTCAGTGCACGGGAAAGTGGTGCACGTCCCGCCCTTGCCGACGGCGATTTGTTTGCCCACTCTGAATTTTGAGCTGCTGGAATTTGTTGTTTTGACCGAGTGCTCCAAGTTTTCTAGGCCTGCCTGGGCGAGTTTCCGTGAAATTGATAGTTAATTTGTAGCTCACCCGCCAAAAAAAATTTGTAGCTCACCCGAGTGGTGCCGGCTCCAAAGAAGAAATTAGACAACACGTATGCATGCTCTGTTTTTTTTTGTTCATTGGTGGAGCCCCAACTAATGCACTCTGTGTTTTTTCTTTCCAGTGTCACCGACGCATTCATGTTTTTTTTTTTGAGAAAATCACCGACACATTCATGTGGCCTCATTCCTGTGGCCCATGAGTCGCGTGGGCTCCAGGCCGCAGCACTGCTAACCTCTTTTCGCTTTCGTTAATTCACTCACCGGTCACTAATTAATATGCACACGTTCGAAAAAGACTGGCGAGATTTCTCACCGGTCACTAATTAATATGCACCGGTCACTAATTAATATGCACACGTTTTCGAACGTAGGAATTTTAATTTCGAGGCCCATGATCTCGCCAAGTTTGCTAGTGGTCTTTCAGTAGGTTGACATGTCTGGTTAGGCATGCCTCGTGACCTGAAAATTTTGCTTGAATAAAAGACTGGCGATATTTCTCAAAAAAAAACTAATTAATATGCACACAATCTAATCCACCAACTGCTTTATCCACCCTAACTTGAAATATCAATATTTTACGATTTTCAATTTTTTTCACCTCGACTTTGTTCGTAGTTTCGACAACGGGTACCATGTCATGTTTTATTTCATCGAGTAGTGACCAACTAAAATGGTGGGGGTGGGTGCAATATAAAAAAATAGATATTTTACAACGTAATCTCAGTTTCTCTGTGTGAATAATGTATGGATAATGGAAAGGTGTCATCGCTTCTTTTGGTTGCATTACTTGGCAATAATGGCTTTGCTTAGCACACTCGTTTCCCTCTAAGGAACGGACGGATCGGTAACCATTGGATCCGGTTTCTCCATGAACTATGTAATGATGAAGGTGTTGGCTAGGTCGATCCTTATCTTGATACATAGCTCATTACAACAATTTAGTTCTTTATAGAGATGCCTGAAGGAAATACATCGTTTATTTAAAGGATTGTTATGGTGCTCATAGCGTCTGACCAAACAAAGGAGTACCAAGAACATAACAAAGGGTTATCCCATGAAAAATAATGGTTGGCGAATGAAAAAAGTGCTACGGGGTTAGGAACAGAATGATAACTATTGGGTTTTCTTTCCCATGAGTTTTGTAAATAATGAATGTGATGACTAGTTGAAGCATAGTCTTAGCACAAAGAGCTTGGTAGAGTAATTTAACTCCAGTTTATTAAACCCCTAAGAGCATCCACTGTCTGGTCAGAAGGCGGTCTACGCACTACACATCAAAAATAAGTCACAGATACTTAGCATCGAACCAAGTATTTGGTTTGGCTCCAAGCTAATAGAGGAATAGACGGAAACTTGGAGTAATTTTAGCTCCTAAGGTTCGTCGAGGCTAAACTAGGAAGTCAATAACATGTTTTTTTACAAATTGGCTCCCCATATGCATCTGCATACACCGGAGTAAAATTAGAATTTCACTAGGAGCCCATCCTTCTTTGCTTCATATTGGTCCAACACGACAGATGGGCTAACAAATCCATCGTTTTTTAACGGTTGCCAAAGTTCTCATAGCCTTTGACTTACTAGAGTACCAACGAAATAGCCAAATATTTTTAACTATTTATCTGTGAAGGTACATATAGCTGCATGTCAATGCCTATCACCCAAGGCTTTTATAAGGAGCAAGATTTCTGCCAAGCAAATGGTGAAGACTGTATTTTGGTCTTAGCGTTTTCAATCCAACTTTGTGCATTGTTTGTTGAGTCCCTAAATGTTAGGAATATGCATAGATGCGGGCATAGGAGGCACCAGGAACTATCGATTTTGTTTGTTTGCTAACACTTGGGCCTAGTAGGTGTCAAAAAAAATAAAAAAATTATGAGCACAAGACTACATGCCATGTTTATAACAAAGTCATGGGCATGATGTCTGTTTTATAGAAATAACTATGTCGGTGAGGTGGTAAGGTAGTCTCGGAGTGTTTTATTCCTTAGTTTTGCAGGGATAACACCGCAAATGTGACTACTCAAAAGAAACTTGTTGCTCGTTGGCAAATTTTTCTTACTCTGAATTTTGAGCGGTTTGAACTTGTTACCTTGACTGAATGCTCCAACTTTTTTCTAGATCAGACAAGTATACACAAAATTGATAGTTATAATACCTTCCCTCTAGGGCTTTCAGCTTTTAAGCTACAATTTCATTGAGCAATTGATTCATTGTGCTATTGGAGAAAGCTTCTAATTCTTGTCACAACTATTGGGTTTTATTTTTCATGAATGTGTTGGCTAGATGCATCTTCACCTTAGCACACATGGTTCATAGAGCTTCATCGTAAAAACCTAAGACCATCCTTTGTGTGATCTAAAAAAGGTTCAGAGCAATGCTAGAACCTTTGATTGGCCATCTTGGCACACATGGAGATGTCAAAATTAAGTTAGAAATCCTTAGCAACGAACCAAGTTTTTGTTGGGTACAAGCAAATAGAAAATGGAAACAAAGGCTGCAAGTGATGAAATTTCACCTCACAAGGTTTGCTAGGCTATACTCAGTGGTTAATAAAAAAATATAACACTAGACATCCATGCCACACTAGCTCAAGTCCACATCACCAGAGATTTTTTTTCTCTCTATTAACCTGCCGAGGGACAAATGACTTTACATCAGTTCCTCACATCCAAGGCTTTTATAAGGAGCAAAGGCTCCCCCAACAAGTGTCATGTAGCTTATTTTTCATTTCACCTTTCTATTTTAGAATTGTCCAATCACATTTCGTGCATCATTTGTGAATCCGACAAACATAGGCATAGAAGGCAGCAGGAATCACAGACATATCATCATTATTACACCATGCACGACCTTCCTCGGTTTCTCATCGTACCTCAGCCTCCTACTCCACCATGGCGCCCTCCTACTCCATCGTCTCAACCATTCTTCCACCACCTCGTTCACTCGCACATCATTGTACCATTTTGCTCCACCAACCTCGTACGCCACACTTTCGAATCTTGTCGACGGTCCAAAAATACTTTGTACACAGTTGTGGATCCTAGCACTATATCTTACAGGCTGTAGAAGTCGACCTTCCTTTAGTTTTGTGGATGGAGAAAAATACATTGGCGAGCCTACTAGAGTCCTTCTATGGGTAGAGCTGCATTTCTCTCTTCCACAGGGACAACACCGCAAATGTAGCATATCAAAAGAGAAATGGGAAATAAAAATAATTCTCAAAGGCATTATTTCCGCGCGGCTGCAGGAGGTGGAATTATTAGGGTTTTTGCTATAACTGCACTCCACCTCCCCTCATCCTCTCTCTCTATCCTCTAAATCAATTCTTCCTCCACCTCCCCTCATCCTCTCTCTCTCTCTCTCTCTCTCTCTCTCTCTCTCTCTCTCTCTCTCTCTCTCTCTCTCTCTCTCTCTCTTCCGAATCAGTTCTTCCTCCACTGCCTCACAGAAGGCACCACGGAAAAGCATCGGTCTTTGTCCCCCATTGCCCCCACGGCCACTCCCTCCCGGCGCCCCTGATGATTCCTCATTCCATGTGACCCCCTTCTCCTTTGACAGGTGATTTTTTTTTCAATCCCCGTACTCCCTTCCGAGCTGAAATCCAGAGGGTTGTTCATTCTTCCTCGATTGCCAAATGGCGGGAGCAAAATATGTGGTTCATCGCCGACTTCCTTCCGGTTAAATTCCACAATTTTATTCAGTGCACGGGAAAGTGGTGCACGTCCCACCCTTGCCGATGGCGATTTGTTTGCCTACTCTGAATTTTGAGTTCCTGAAATGTGTTGTCTTGACCGAGTACTCCAAGTTTTCTAGACCTGCGTGACGCCCCGAGACCGATGTGACAGGTGTCTTCCAGTTATTCGTTGACGTTGCCATGTCATCTTCTTGCGTGTTACACTTTGCCATGTCATCATGTGCATTTCATATGCATAGTTTTCAAAACTTGCATCTGTCGGTAGTTGCTGAACCCTCTCGTCATTTCTGTTGTCCGTTCTAAGCCCAGACACACTCACACGTGCCCGCGGCACCTCCGTATATTTATTTTATACGTGGCTGGAAAATGTTCTCGGAATGGGATGAAACTTTGCGTGTGTTCTTACTATAGTGTAGACAGACCGCCAGCCAAATTTCATCGCATTCGGAGTTCGTTTGGTGCCTCAACGGTTAACCTTGTTAACCATCGGAGGCCCTTTCTCTTTCAGCCCAGCACGCCTCCTTAATAGCCGACTAGCCCATCTAAACCCCATCCATGTTCTTCGTCGTTGGATCACGATCGCGTGGCCGAAAACCGCACCTCAATAGCCCTCTCCTAGATCTCTCTAGCTATAAAAACACCTCCCCCGTCCAAATCTAGAAACCCTAGTTCATTTCCTCATTTTCCGCGCCCCCACAGCTCCTCCGCACGCCGAACGTGTCCGCGAGGCAGCCGGACGCGTCGACCCCGCCCAGCCATGTTGCCAAGCCAATCCGAGGCCGCCACCTCAGCGCCGCCGCCGCCCCGGACAAATCCCTCCGCGCCACGTGTCGCCGGCCACCTCACACCAGCCACAGCCCGCTCGAGCCTGGAGCAGGCCTGCTTGGCCCGATCGCCCCGCCGCGGTGTGCCTCGCCTTCCCGCTTGCTCTGCCTTGCCTCCAGCTCCTCCCGAGCGCCGCCGACCGCCGCGCTGCCGTCATTCCAGGTCGGTCCCCTCGCGCCTCCCCTTCCTTCCCTTCCTCTTCTGCTCTCCCTCTCCCTCACCATACCATCTCTCTCCCGTAGGAGCTCTCCGCCGGAGGAGTTCGCCGATCAACTCCACCACCACCTCGCCGGATTCCGATCCGGTCGAGCCTCGCGCCAGATCCAGCCACCGGCGCCGCCCCGCGCCCGTCTTCGACCCCGCTTCGCCGGATCTGGTCACCGCGCCGCCGTCCCGTCCATCCCCGGCCTGCCAAGCCCCGCCGGAGGCCCTCTGTTGCCGCGCGGCCACGAGCCTCATGCCGTCGGTGAGCTCTGCCTCTTCACTGCGTGCGTGCGCACGACGGCGCCTTGGACCAGCGCACGTGGGCCACGGCCTCGCCGGCCCATCCGCTCGACCTCCCCAGGCCCAGCGCGCCACCAAGGTCGGCCCTGCTCTGCCTCGCCACCGATCCGGCCCGAGAGGCCCATGGTGAGATTTTTCCCCTCCGGCCCAGCTTAGTGTTTTGTTTGGCTAAGTCTTTTGTCTGGAGATATCACCATATATTCATTTTGTGAGGGCCATATCTCTGTGCATGTGTGTCCAAATTGAGTATATAATATGTCAAAATGTTCGTCTCGCTGTGCTCTACATGATGGTTGCATTTACATGCATATTAAGATCCATATTGCCATGTTAATCTCTGTTTCAAGAGTGCTAGTTGTTTTTAAGTGCTGCAAATCATTATAACTTGCTGATTTGTCTTTTTCATATCTTTTTGTGTGATTTTAGTTTGAGCATCATGTCAACATGTTTTAGGAGTATAATCATGTCATCTTTGCTGTGGTGCAATCCACTTTTCATGATATGCCTTGTGGTGAGTGGAACAAGCTTGTAAAGTGACCTACTCGTTGTTTGCTGATTTCTGAGACTTGTTGAAAACTGCTAAGTCTGAAACTGTTATGTTATGATGCCATGTTTTCTTGATGCTAAGAGCATCCACTATCTGGTCAGAAGGCGGTCTACACACTACACATCAAAATTAAGTCACAGATACTTATCATCAGACCAAGTATTTGGTTTGGCTCCAAGCGAATAGAGGAATAGACGGAAACTTGGAGTAATTTTAGCTCCTAAGGTTCGTCGAGGCTAAACTAGGAAGTCAATAACACGTTTTTTTACAAATTGGCTCCCCTTATGCATCTGCATACACCGGAGTAAAATAAGAATTTCACTAGGAACCCATCCTTCTTTGCTTCGTATTGGTCCAACACGACAGATGGGCTAACAAATCCATCGTTTTGTAATGGTTGCCAAAGTTCTCATAGCCTTTGACTTACTAGAGTACCAGCGAAATAGCCAAATATTTTTAACTATTTATCTGTGATGGTACATATAGCTGCATGTCAATGCCTACCACCCAAGGCTTTTATAAGGAGCAAGATTTCTGCCAAGCAAATGGTGAAGACCGTTTTTGGTCTTAGCATTTTCAATCCAACTTTGTGCATTGTTTGTTGAGTCCCTAAATGTTAGGAATATGCATAGATGCGGGTATAGGAGGCGCCAAGAACTATCGATTTTGTTTGTTAGCTAACACTTGGGCCTAGTAGGTGTCAAAAGAAATAATAATAAATATGAGCACAAGACTACATGCCATGTTTATAACAAAGTCATGGGCATGATGTCCGTTTTATAGAAATAACTATGCCGGTGAGGTGGTAAGGTAGTCTCGGAGTGTTTTATTCCTTAGTTTTGCAGGCATAACACCGCAAATGTGACTGCTCAAAAGAAAGTTGTTGCTCGTTGGCAAATTTTTCTTACTCTGAATTTTGAGCGGTTTGAACTTGTTACCTTGACTGAATGCTCCAACTTTTTTCTAGATCAGACAAGTATACACAAAATTGATAGTTATAATACCTTCCCTCTAGGGCTTTCAGCTTTTAAGCTACAATTTCATTGAGCAATTAATTCATTGTGCTATTGGAGAAAGCTTCTAATTCTTGTCACAACTATTGGGTTTTATTTTTCATGAATGTGTTGGCTAGATGCATCTTCACCTTAGCACGCAGGGCTCACATAGCTTCGTCGTAAAAACCTAAGAACATCCTTTGTGTGATCTAAAAAAGGTTCAAAGCAATGCTAGAACCTTTGATTGGCCATCTTGGCACACATGGAGATGTCAAAATTAAGGTAGAAATCCTTAGCAACGAACCAAGTTTTTGTTGGGCTACGAGCGAATAGGAAATGGAAACAAGGGCTGCAAGTGATGAAATTTCACCTCCCAAGGTTTGCTAGGCTATACTCAGTGGTTAATAAAAAAAATCTAACACTGGACATCCGTGCCACACTAGCTCAAGTCCATACACATGACTAAAATTGACATTGAATCAAGAGCCCCCC
>LR738716.1:8096388-8130113 GCA_902687465.1 Secale cereale
TTCTTTGCTTCAAGTCAGTTCATATTTTGTCCAAAGGCTTGACGAAACTCGCATAGCCTCTGACCCACTAGAGGACTAACCACATAATAAGAGATTCTCTCTCTCTTTCATGTCAATGCCTACCATCTAAGGCTTTTATAAGAAGCAAAGCAAAGGCTCCCCAAGAAGTGGTGAATAGCTTATTTCTCCTTTAATTACAGACATGAATCCAATAGACATAGCCATAGAAGGCACCAGGAATCACCGACATATCATCATAGCCACACGATGCACAGCCTCCCTCAATTTGGCATCATGCCTCGCCCTCCTACTCCACCATGGCGCCTTCCTACTCCATTGTCTTGACTGTTCTACCATGATCTTCTCTGCTAGCACACCACTATACCCTTTCGCTCCACCAACCCTGTACACTATACTCTTGATTCATCTTGGTGACCCTACAAGATTACCCAGACGGTCGTGAAGCCTAGAACTAAATTCTTATTAGCTGGATGCCTCGAGCTTCGTTTAGGTGGGTAGACGTAGAAAAACATGAGTGAGCCTACATCCTCCAAGCATAGCGCTGCATTACTCGCATCCATGGGGATCACACTAAAAATGTATCCAATCAAAGGTGAAATGAAAACTAAATTAAATAGAAGCATCTTTTTCTAGTTCTGCATGCTTGAGTTTATGCACAATTGATAGTTAGAGTCACTTCTCTCTAGGGATTTCAAATATTAAGTTAAACATTTCGAAGAGCAATGTTTCCTTGTGCTATTGGAGAAAGCTTCTAATTTGGACCATAACTATTGGGTTTATATTCTATGAATTTTGTAATAACGAACGTGTTGAGTAGGTGCATATTGATCTTGGCACGCAAAGTTTAGCGGAGCAATTTAACTCTTCGTGAAAAACCTAAGGCCATCCACGGTGTGGTCCGAAAGTGCTCAAAGTGACGTTTGAATTGAATCCATACATCAGGGATATCAAAATTAAGTGGACATACTTAGCAATGAACCAAGTTTTTGGTTCCAAGCAAAGAGAAAATGAAATGGATGAAAGTGACGAAATTTGAACTCCCAAGGCTCAGCTAGGCCATACTCGACAGTTAATAACTCATTTTTTACACATCGAACCCAACTCATTCATCTCCATACACATGACTAAAATCATAGCAGAATCTAGAGCCCCACCTATTTTGCTTCAAATCATTCCATCCTTTGTTCAAAGATTTGACAAAAGTTTCATAGCCTCTAACATATCTGAGGACAAACCAATTAAGTAAGAGATTTTCAGATATTGACCTACTGAAGGACAAGGCTTCATGGTAGTGCCTACTATCCAAGGCTTTTATAAGGAACAAGGCCCCCCAACAAAGTGATGAAATAGCTTATTTCCCATTTCACCTTTCTACCTTCAAATAGTCCAATCACATTTGGTGCATCATTTGTCGTGTGTAGTCACATTAGGGGAATATGTATAGAAATAGGCATAGAAGGCACTAGCAATCACCGACATACCACCATAAACACAATATGCACTAAATGGATCAATTTCTTAGCGTGTCTCGCCCTCCTACTCCATCATCTTGACCAATCTCCCCTCGCGTCGTCCAACGGCCTACCATTCTTCTTTTGCTATGGCAGCCCCGTGCGCCACATGCTCATAACATCCCCGTAGTGGAACAATATTACCAAGATTGTCGTGAAGCCCAAGACTAAATCACACTAATTGTACGCCTTTTAGCTTTCGTTAGCTGGATGAATGGAGAAAATAATATCGACAAGCTTACAAGATTCCTCGGATAGAGTTGCATTCCTAACTTCCATAGAGACCATAGTGCAAATGTGGATAATGAAAAGGGAAATGAGAAAGAAAAAAGAAATGGAATCGATTAGTTCCAAGCAGCTGTATGAAACAAAATTATTAGGGTTCTTGCTTTAATTTGAAGCATACAATTGACTAAATGTGCTATCAAAGAAAGCTTCTAATTTGGTTATAACTATTGAGCTTTATTATTTCATTATTTTGTACTCGCAAATGGGTTGGCTAGATGCATATTCATCTTGCCACATAAGGCTCAACAAAGTAATTTGACTCGTAGAAAAACCTAAGACCATCCACTTTGTGGTCTAAAAAGTGGTTCAAAACATCACTTAGACCCCATAAGAAAATTAAGGTCCAAATCCCGAGCAACAAACCAACCTTTTATTTTCCTTCCAAGTGAATAGAAATGGAAACAAAGACTCAAAGTGATGAATTTTTAACTCTCAAGGTTAGCTAGGCTATACTCAACGGCCAATAACTCTTTCTAACACTGAGTCTGGCCCCACTCACTAAGTTTCATACACATGACTAAACATGAATCTAAAGCCCCCACCTTTCTTTGCTTTAAGTCTATTCATAATTTGTTCAAAGGATTGACAAAAGCTCCCATAGCCTCCGACCCACCGGATTTATTGAACTACCAGAGGACAAATGACTTCACGTCAGTACCTACAATACAGGGATTTTATAAGGAGCAACCCTCTCCCACCCCCGACCACACACACCCACTCACAAATGGTGAATCGCTTATTTCTCATTTAATATTTTGTATCTTAAAATTGTCCAATCATATTGTGTGTGTCGTTCATTGTACCTATGCTCATTGGGGACATGCATGAATCCATTAGACATAGGCATAGAAGGCAGCAGGAATCACCGACATGTCATCATAACTGCACCATGCACCGCCTCCGTCCGTTTGACGCCGCGGCTCGCCCTCCTACTCCACCATGGCGCCCTTCCACTCCATCATCTCGGCCATTCTCCTGCCGCCTCATCCACAACACTAGAAATGAGACTAACCAAATAGAAATGGAAGCAATTATTTCCATGGGCTCCAAGGTAAGGAATAATTAGGATTCTTGATTTAACTGCACTCTACCTCCCCTCCCCTGAATCGATACTTCCTCCACTATCACACGAAAGGCAAAGTTCCCATCGCTCCATAGTGGAAAAGCTTTATCCTTTGTCCATTTCCCTAGCACGGTTGTTCTCTCTTGTCGCCCTTGATGACCCCTCACTCCATGTTACTTGCCCCCCCCCCCCTCACATGTGATTTTACTTGCTCCATGTGATCCTACTGAACTGAAATCCAAGGATTTTTTTTTGTTCTCGATTGTCACATAATGGGATGGGTGCTTGTTTTATCCCTCATTATTTTCCTTTGCACTTTCCAGGTTTGGGTCCAAGAGAGATAAGTTCCCATTGTCGATGGGATTCTTTGTCCATATATTCATGTGATGCTTCTATGCTTAGTTATGAGTCTACTTAGTATTCCCTCCTTTCAATAATGTAGTGCGTAAATATATATATATATATATATATATATTTTCAAAAGTCAAACCTTGTAAACTTTGACCATATTTATAGATAATTTTTTTGTATATAGAATATCAAATGCATATCATTTGAGACATTAGGGGTTATAATTTCATATTTTGTACAATTAGTATTATAGATATGGATAATTTTCTCTATAAGTTTATTAAAAGTTTGTTTAGTTTGAATTATCATAAAATCTATGTGTACTACATTACGGAACGCAGGGAGTACACCCTTTTCACTATAGAGTATTATTTTTTGAGAAATTTCTAATTATGAATGTGTTTCTAGGTGCACATTGGTCTCTCAAAACAGGCTTTCGCCCCCTTTATGAATAAAGTCACAAACCGAGCAATGTACAAGTTCGAATGATACAAGGTTGTGAAGCAACCCTCCTGCAAAGTAGATCCTAGGCTACCCGGATCGAGTAGAGGCCAGCGGCTACACTACCGAAGAAGAACACAGGAGAAACGGAGATAAGCCCACGGAACACCCTAGGGCACCTAAACTCCTTGATAATGCCCTCAAGAGGGGAAACGACGCAAATTGTCGTCACTGCCTAGCCACACAGGGCAAGGGTCTTCACCCGAAAATCTGACACAGAGAGAGAGAGAGCTCATTGGTAACTATAAATCATGAAATAAAACTTAAGATCGTCTACTTTGTGGTCGAAATTGGTCCAAAGCAATGGTTGAACCGGCTCTATACATCGATACATCAAAATTCACACAAAAATCCATAGCAAGAAAAAAAATTCAAGTTTTTGATTTGGCTCCAAACGGATAGAACATGAAAAGAAATAATGGAACTAAGGAATTTCTACTCCCAAGGTTCATCGAGACTATACTAGGTAGTCAATAACTCTTTTTTGTTGCAAATTAGGCTCCACTCAATCATCTCCAGACACCGGAGTAAATTTAGCATTTAAGTTGTATCCATCTTTTTGGCTTCGTACCTGTCCAACGCTAGAGCTGGGCTAAAGAAATCCACCATTTTTTTAATTATTGCCAAAGTTTGCATAGCCTCCGACGTGTCATAGCAAAGGACCAGCCACATAAAGGATATATTTTTAACTATTTAACTACCTATCATCCAAGGCTTTTATAAGCTGCTAGGTTTCCCCAAGAAAACGGAGAATAGCTTATTTTCCATCTTGGGGTTCTTTAGTCCGATTTTACGTATTGCTTGATGTGTCTCCACACACCTAGGAGTACGAATCTGATAGACGAGGGCATAGGAGGCACCAGGATCTACGGATGTCGCACTTGAATGGCATTTCAGACCATGTTCCAGTCAGAAACAAAGAACAAAAACAGAGAAGCACGACCTTATACGCCATATTCCCGGTAAAGGCAAGCTTCAAGTGCAGTATGGATTCCCTGAACTTGAAACCGTCCCAGGCTTGTGAAAAGTCTTTGGAGTGGAGCTGCATTTTCTGATTCTGTGGGTACACTGCTGCAGGGTAATGGAATTGTTTGGTTTCTTCATGTAACTGCACTCAAGCCCTCAGGATCAATTTTTTCTCCACAGTGGAAAAGCTCCATGTTACTCACTCCCTCCGCCCCTACCATCCTCGCAGTTGAATTTACTCACTCCCCTTGTTCCCTCGATTTGTCAAGACGAGTTTACGCTAAACATATTGTGATGCTGCTCGTACTATAGCGGTAGTGTTATACTGTATTGTCGTTAATTAATTTGGTGTGACGCTTTTCATGTCCATGATGGTGTAAAGTTAGGACATACTTTTTTTTAGAAAACTTTTGATCTATTTATTTTCAATCATGGCAATATAACAAACACTAGAAACAAATTATATCCAGACTAGTAGACCATCTAGCAATGACTATAAGTACTAAAGCAAGCCAACGGCGCGCCACCATCATTGCCCCTTCCTCACCTGAGCTAGGCAAAACTTGTTCTAGTAGGCAGTCAGTAAGTCGTCGTGCTAAGGCATCATAGGAGCAGCACATGAGAATAGCGTAGATTAGAAGGATCCAAGCTGAAGACACACGACGAACTATGGCCAGATCCAAGCAAATCCATCAATAACAGATCCGCCGGAGACACACCATGAAGGAACATCTAAAGACGGAGTCATTCCGCCGGCAAGGGTCGGGATCCACTGTGCAATCGCTCTAAGGCTACCGAGTACGAGGCGGACTAGCAGTGGCGCCTCCGTTCATACTTGGGTGAAAAGGTAGTTAGGCAGGCAAGTAGGCTGAGTGTCACTGATAATTATGCTTCGATTTTGTAGTACGTGCACATGAGTTAATGAGTGATTACCTAGCGATTCTGGACTTGCTAGTGGTGGCCTAGGCAGCTTCTTACTTTTATGTACTCCATGTATGAACTAATACTAAGATTTTTTATATCACTAGTGATGTAGATCTAAAAAGTCTTATATTACTTTACAGAGGAAGTATTTCCAGCTAGGCAGCCCTAATTAGTGTGTCAAAGGCATAATGTCCCACTAAATAATTTGCTTCTTTCAAAACCTGTCAAGCATGAAGATTTACCAATGGATTATGCAGTTCTGTTTTTAGTTTCGTTCTAGCGATTCTACTGTGCCCCAAGATATTCCGTCGTTGAACCTACTTTGTGAATTAATTACGCTAAAGACACCATGGACTAATTTGACTTGCTAGTGATGGTATCTTAGCCGGTATCATACACTCGGGACAAGTAGCATGCTGATGTGGCAGACAAGTAAAAAAAAGGATTAAAGTAATATAATATTATATCGTAATAAATGTTATGGTACTATGTGTCATGCATGATAATAAATAAGATGATTTATGATACTAATCTATGATATTATGCACAATGAAGATAGTATCATACATCAATATCATGTGCATGATACTAGTGTCATTGTCTCATATATCATGATACTAAGTAGTATTACTCTTTGGCTTCTGTTTGTATATGCATGATACTCGACAGTTGAACTGAGAATACCATAGCTGTTTTTTTGTTAGCGAATAATACCGTATCTATAGTTAAGAGTAAAACAGATTAGTGACCCTGGGGTACTTCGTCTCAAATTTATATATGTTGGGGACTTGGGGTGTTGGAGGAGGAAAAGGTGGCCACCGAACGTACCACACGGGTTAACTTTTTTTAGGGTACCACACGTGTTAATTAACCTAGCATGCATGCTGCAAAAAGAAAAGGAAAAAATGAGGGCAAGAGGACAGCACGTAGCGGTACACTTTGGGCTTCATCTGTTGGCTGGGGACAGCGATCGATAGTGGTAGTTGGGACGTCGCACGCATTCCTTTATACTTCTATTCCAGACGTCCCACGGCAAACGGGACCTCATTCCCATGGACCATCCTCATTTATACTTCTATTTCTGGCTTTTATTCACTCACTAGCTTTCTTTAGGGGTATTCATTCTCTCCAAAGAAGAAGAAAAAGAGGTAGCACATACGTACGCTTCGGCTTCTTTCGTTGTGACGTCGACCCCAAACTAAGGCATTTTTTTTTCTTCGAGTGTCCCTAACGCATATGTGAGAACTCCTAAGTGACGCCTTTAGCGCGAGAGAACGGGCGCACACTGCACCTCCGTGATAGGTAGCCCATCTAAGGCTGCTCGCTTGAGCGCGGTTTGACGACTATTTAAAAAAAAGTAAAAAAAAATTGTCAATAAAAAAATGTTCATCGGATTAGAAAAAAGTTCATCAGTTTTGAAAAATGGTCACGAAATAAGAAAAAAGTTCATAGAATATGAAAAGAAATTGATCAACTGAAAAAAATCATAAAATTTGAAACAATATTCAAAGAATAAAAAAATTTCATCAAATTTGAAAAACAATCATCATTTTAAAAAAATCATCAAAATTTAAAATATAGTTCAATGATTTTAAAGAAAATTTCATCGAATTTGAAGTAAGCTAATCAAATTTGGAAAAACAATCATCAATTTTGAAAAAAGATTACCGATTTTGAAAAATATTCCCAAAATTAAAAGAAAAGGTAAATTTTAAGAAAACTAAAAAATAAATATAAAAGGAAGAAGAACAAAGGAACAAAAAGGTGTTGATAAGCACATCGGTGTGAGTGTTCTAGGGGGTACCATAGCTAGCACAGCTCGAGGAGGTCCTATCTTCGAAACCTAGGTCTCGCCTCTTTTTTTTGCAGCAGCAGTTTAAAAAGAAAAAGAAAAGGAAGGGGATCTTGGCTGGCCCACCGCGGCGCGGGGGTGTGCCGATTGCGTACAATGAAGAAATGGGCGCCTTAAGGGTCATTTAGGAATTTCCCATTCATGTGGCGATGCGGGCATGTGACAGTTTCGAGGCGTCGCACGGAACTAGGCCTGAATCCCTTGGCCCATCAGCCACAGTGGGCCCCAAAATGCAGCACTGTTACGATTTTTTGCTTTTGTTCATTCACCCTCGGTCACTAATTAATACGCGCTCAGTTCAGTCCCTCAACTGCTTTATCCACCCCTAACATTAAATAGCGATTTTCACATCGTATCTGCTCTTTTTTGGGGAAATTTTAATTTATTCGTGTTAGTAGAAGAATGTCAGAAAAGTAACCATCGCCGATGTAGAGAACTGTAAATCGGAAGGATGCAGCCTATAGACACGCGAATGAAGACCGGATCCGGGCAAATCCACCGAAGACAATCACCGACTGAATCATGCATACGCTAGAGACACACCTCCACATGTCCTCCAACAGTGCTAGATGCACCTCCGGAACGAGGGCTAGCAGCGAGAATCTTATTCCATCTTTAGGGAGTTGTCGTCTTGCGGTCTCGCCTTCCTGAACAGTATACAAACCCTAAGCAAACCCAAAGAAACATCTAAAAACAGAGACCTCCCGCTGATAAGGGCCCGGAGCCACCACGCTCCCATGGCCCTAAGGCCAAAAGAGATGAGGAAAATCAGCGATGGCGCCAACGGGAAGTAGGAACCTAGTCGCTCGTCCGCTTGAAGCATAGAGACGAAGGGGAAAAGTCAATTGAAGGGCATATGCTTGATGGATAATGCCAAGTGGGGACCTTTTATCTGCTCCTAATTCCTACAAGCAGTTTCATGTCGTGTGTGTTTTTTATTTTCTCGAGTGGGGACCAGCTAAACTGGTGCGCGTGGGATGTGTAATATAAAATATAGAGATTTTAGCATGTAACCCCAAGTTCTTCGTATGAATAATGTTTGGATATTGGAAATGTTTTGCCGGGTTCTTTTCCTTGCATTACTTGGCAATGCTAGCTCAACTTAGCACACTCATTTTCCTCCGAGGGACAGGTGGAAATTAAAACCATTGGATCTGATTTTCTCCATGAATTTTGCAATGGTGAAGGTGTTGGCTAGGTGCAACTTGATCATGGTACATTGTTCATTATAACAATTTGTCTAAGGATGCTCGAAGGGGATACATCGTTTATTTAAAGTATTCTTCAAGTGCTCATAGTGTCTGACCAAACAAAGGAGTACCAAGAACATAACAAGGGGTTTCCCATGAGTATAATGTTTGGAGAATGAAAAAGGTGCCACGCGGTTAGGAATAGAATGAAAACTGTAACTATTGGATTCTATTTCCCATGTGTTATGTAACTAATGAATGTGATGGCTAGTTGCATCTTGATTGTTGCACAAACAACTTGGTCCAGCAATTTAACTCTAGATTTTTCTTAAACCCTAAGAGCATCCATTGTATAGTCGGAAGGCAGTGTATGCACTATCAAAACTAAGTCAGAAATCCTTAGCATTAAACCAAGTATTTGATTTGGCTCCAAGCAAATAGAGAAATAGAGGGAATGTTGAAGGTGCTGGAATTTTAGCTCCAGAGGTTCCTCGAGGCTATACTCGGGCAAATGTCAGGCCGGGCCCGGCTTGTAAAAGCCCGACCTTCATTTCTCAAGCCCGAGCCCGGCCTGAAGCCCAAAATACTCCCTGTTTTCAAGCCCGAGCCCGGCCCAAAATCAAGCCCTAAGCCCGAAAGCCAGGCCCGAATGCTGTTTTTTAGTATGTGCACGTGTAAGCCCGACCCAAAGCCCGAAAGCCCAGCCCAAAATACCGAAAATTAGAAGCCCGAGCCCGGCCCGAACTATCTTCCGGGTTGCAAAACAAAGCTCGAGCCCGGCCGGAATGTAAAGCCCAGCCCAGCCCGGCCCGGCCCGGGTTTTTCGGGGCGGGTCGTTGGGCCGGGATGCCCATGCTCGGGTTTAGTCGAGGCTATACCAGGAAATCATTAACTCATTCTTTTACAAATTGTCTCCGCTTCACTGCTAGGGAAAACTGTATAGGTAAATGATAATCAGTAGCGATGGTTAACAGGGGGTGCTACTGCTAATTGGTAGTAGCGAGGGCAAATTATGAGCGCTACAGGTAGTGAAGTAGCAGTAGCGCGGTCCTGCAGTACCGCGCTACTGCTAAGTGGTCCCACCGCCACCGACAGGGGCTACCCATAGTAGTATCGATCGTCATAAAACTGCGCTACTACTATGGCGTTAGCAGTAGCACGTTAATATTAACCCTGCTACTGCTATGTATGTCCGGTGCCAGCAGGTGGGCCCCGCTTAGCAGCGGCGCGGGCAGACTGCTCCTGCTATGGAGATTAGTAGTAGCGCGTGTATCCACCCCGCAGTACTACTATGCATGTGTGCCATCTTTAACCACCCCTCCCTCTCCCCTCCGCATTTGCCCACTCCCTCCTCTACCTCCCTCACTGAGTTCTTCCTTCTCCTACCTCGCTTCTCTCCCCCATTAATGTCTGCATCCACCATCTCCTCCATTAATGACCTGTCTTTCTAGCTAACTTCTTTCCTCAGTATTTTTGTCTCTCCCTCCTTCCCTTTCCCCACTCCTACCTTTGTCTCACTAGCTAGCTCTCCTTCCCTCTCCACTAGTTAGGTATAGCATCTCCTTCCAACTAGATCTCTAGCCATTTTAGAACTGAGCCATGCATATTTGTCCACTACTTTCGATCCCTACATAGCGGCACCGCCGGTCATATACCGTGTGTGCTCGACTCCTCTCTCACGACAATAGGTGAGTAAAAAGTTGTGCTTTGTAAGAATGGAAATATGTGTGTTTGCGCTATATGATGGTGGGAATGTGCGTGTCGCATGCATGAGTTGCCACCTATGTGTATTTGTCGGATCGTGCGTGACATGAGTTGCCTATGTTTTGCCAAAATGTCGATTTACTTCCGTTTCGGCGAATTTCGGGCAAACTCTATATGTCCTTTTTTTAGGGAAGGTCATGCCAAATCGTGGTATGACATGCATGCATGGATCCGTTTATAATCCCTTTGCTTAATAATTATACCACGTAGGCGATCATGAAGATCAATGGAACACTGGTGGAAAGATGGTTTCGATCCGCGGTGCACGACATGTATGAAAATATCCGAAATGAGGTTTTATGTCCGTGTCGAAGATGCAAAGGAGGGGTCTTGCACGACCCCTTTAAGGAAGGGCGTTTGAAAGCGCACCTGCTCATGCATGGTTTCATGGATGGCTATACTAGGTGGATAAGTGAAGATGATGATGTTGATGGGGCTGCCGGTGACGACATTGGGCTAGACGAAGAGATGACGACAGATAATGGCAGCGGAGAGGCTGGACATGGCGCCGAAGAAGAGGCTAGACATGGAGGTGGAGAAGAGGCTGGACATGATGGCGGAGAAGAGGCCAGACATGGCGCTAAAGAAGAGGTTGGACATAACGGAGAAGTCGTGCACACGCTGCAACCTTCTTCAGTACTAAGTTCAATCATCGGGGACCCTCATGTTCGAGACCTTCTTCGCAAGAAGACGACTAGCGACAGAGTTGCTTCTAGAGAGGAGTCCAAGTTTGAGCCACTGGAGGAAGACTCAAAGAGTCCATTGTATGGTGGTAGCGATCCAGAGGTGACCCGCTTGAGTTTCACGCTGGAACTTCTGAAGACGAAGGCTAAAAACAAATGGACCGACAAAAGCCTCGATGAGCTTCTAAAGTATCTAAAGAAGGTTCTCCCCGCAGGGAACCTGTGTCCTACTAGTGTCGATGAGGCCAAGAATATTGTGTGCCCTCTTGATCCGCCGCATATTAGATACCACAGATGTATCAGCGATTGCATCATTTATCAGAATGAGCACACGGAAAAAACTTGTTGTCCGGTGTGTAATGCTTCTCGATACAAGAAGGCGGGAAATAAATGTCCTCAGAAAGTTGTATGGTACTTACTGATCAATCCTCGTCTACAGTGTTATTTTGTAGATCCTAAGGAAGCAATGGTGAGGTTGAGCATCGAGGACGTCCATGTAAGAGGAGCGGTGCCGAAATCTATGAGTTGTTGAAAAACTAGAAAGAGTGCCCTGCACCGGGAAAGATGAAAAAAGCACCGGTGTCGCTACTGAAAGTATGGAAAACGAGGTTTGTTTTCTGAGACTTAGAGTACCGGCCCACACTCGACACACCTCATTTCCTTGATCAAATGCAAGAGGGCAGCACGTTAAGTTCGTACTCTTTAGGTTTTGTTTGTTCTTTCGTGATGCTGATTGATGGTTGTTGACACGTCGCACGCATTCATGTGGCGAAGCGGACACGGGACCTTATTCCGTTCCGTTCCGTTCCAGGCGTCACACGGCAAGCGGGACCTCATTTCGGTGGACCCACAGTGGGCGCCATCCCGCAGCATTAATCCCTTCGCTTTCATTCATTCACTCACTCGGTTCGCTAATCAACCCCGTTCAGTCCAGTCCACCGACCACTGTATCCACTCTACTAATCTCAAATATACCACGATTTGTGATTCCCACCTTGTACCCTCTCCTAATATGGATGAGGGGATGACCGCCTTCCACCGATGGTACATTATCTCGTCGGATCCTTTTTCTTTTCAAGAAGACTGACTAAAATGGCGCACCATAGTGACGATGCACTACAAAAAGATAGGCATGACACAATATTCAAAGATAGGCAGCCCTAATTGTTTGAATAATATTTGAATATTGGAATTGTGTTTTGGGTTTCCCAGGCCTCGGATCAATGCCATGTTATGTTCGTCGACAGTAACATACCCTTTACAATGAAAACCATTGGGTATTATTTCTTGTTTTTTTTTTTTGAAAAGGAGGATAAGACTCCCGTCTTCTCCATCAATTGATGCATACGGCCATATTTATTGATTATTCAACGTAAGTCTAACAAGAACATACATCACGTCATCCAAAGCCATCACTCGCACCTACAAAACTCGATAATGTGGAGTGCTCTTACTCCCCATCCCATTGTTAGAGTCCAGAACAAAATGAAGCCTTCTCGTGCGTTTGGATTTTGGGCCGTCGGATTGCGTTTCCAAAACGGTCTTGTCCGTCGGATCTGCAGATGAAACAATCTAGGACGTTGGATCTCAAACGAAACGATATGGGCCATCGGATCTAGGCTCGACACTGATGTGCGTCCTCTGGTGTGCCACCGCGTGTTATTGTGTGCCCCCCAATAGGCATTTTGGTCTTTTCATATTTAAGTCAACACACCTTGACTACTAGTGAGGGAGAGCGACAGCCCTGCTCCCATTCCTCCCTCGCGGGAACCCTAGCCGCCGCCCTCTCCGACTCGTCCTCCTCCCCCGCTCCCCTTCCTGGCGGCGCCCCTGACAGCTGCGCGACGTCTTCTCCTCCCCATCGTCGAACTTAGGTCACCGCTCCGTCACGTTTCCTCAAGCAGGTAGGCCACCGAAACAGATCCGGCCACTGTTGCTCTTCCCCATCCTCCTCGTCTCGTCCGTCTTCTTGGCCTGGAATAAGGGGAGCAGTGGAGAGCATCTGATGGCGGTGTCAAGATGCAGGTGGACGCGGACTTCGTCCACCACGGCCGCAGGTCAGCCGACGGCCATGGCCATGGCACTGCCCGATCCGCCGCGGCCGCAGCAGCGCTCCCGGAAGACCAAGCCCGCCCCCTCCCTTTGTGTGGTTTCTGTCGAGCCCCACAAGATCCACAATCGCACGTCGTAAGAGGAGGATGAGGGGTTCAACTGCTTCCTTAGTCGGGTGATGACTGCCCGGCCGTCCGGTGGGTGGACTTTGACGCCGCATTTTCTCCCTCCTCAGCTCCGACGCCACCATGGATCCCTTCAAGGTCTGCTCCCCTCTCCTCCTCCACGTGCCTCGAACCATTTGATTTCTTCCCTTCCCTAACGAACGAAGTTTCCACACGCTGGCAGGCCAGCGAAACAGATCCAACTACTATTGCTCTTTCCCATCCTCCTCATCTCATTTGTCTTCTTGGACTGGAACAACGGAAGCTGTCGTGGATTTAGCACGGCAGATGTCCTAGCAAAAGGACTTAGTCGTGAGGCCATCGCTATGGGTTAGCTTAAAGGGGTTAAAGCGGACGAAGGACGCAGGGATATTATACTAGTTCGGCCCCTTCGATGAAGGTAAAAGCCTACGTCTAGTTTGGTGTGGTATTGCTTGGGCTCCGATGACCAGGGAGCGAATCCGCTTTGCTTGTGTCTCGAGCTGTTGTTTTCTGTCCTGAACCGTCGCCGGGTCGTCCCTTTATATAAGAGGTGACGCCCGGTCCGGTTTACACGGTCCCGAGGCCGGCTCATAAACGTGTCCGCCTCGGTCTCTGCTCTTTCTATCTTACATCCCAAGTTACATAGTATGACGGTTTACAAATCATGGGCCCTAATACATGGGCTCTAAGCCTCTTGGGCTAATATCTTCTACTCCATACTCCGCTGGGCCTCTGATAATATAATCTTCATAGCGTAAACCGGACCCTCCTGGCCGGTTTATACCTGATAGTAATATCCCTGACATTAGGCCCCAGATTGATTTGAACCTGTTCATGTCAATCTCCAAAGTCTTGTACAGATTTTCCTTTCTACAGCTTCAGTATGCTTGGTAAACCGGTATGACGTCATCCCCTCAAGTCGCTTTAAACCGTCGTGATGCCATCCGCGCATTTAACGCCTGTACCTGTTTTTTACCTTTACTTATTAAAACTCCGAAGATCGAGGCGACAGCACCATCCATATCCGATTTTTGATATCCTCGATTCTCGCGCTTGCCGTTTTATCCCCTCAACTTATAAATAGGGCCCAAAGGGCATCTCTTTTTCCCCCCTGCTTCGTCTTCCTCTGTCTTCCAGCGCTCAAACTCCGCCGCCGTCCTTCGAGCTCGTCGTCTTCACCAAGCCCGGCCGCTGCATCAACCTTAGAGTGTCCAGAGATTCGCCGTCGTCTTTCCGCTTCCGTTTCCTCAGGTGTGTTACCCCTTCTTCCCCATAGATCTTAGTTCTAGGGTTTCGCGGGAGCTCGCAGATGAACCTCCGTTCTTCGCAGTTCATCACCATAGGTAGTTCCTAGCCGTATAGATGTTAAACCTCTTAGGTCGACCCTCATACGCATGACTCCGGTCCATCTTTATAATCTTAGTTTCCCCAATACTGCTAGTTAGACTAGATCTGTAAAAAACCTTCGCTGCCTTCAACGAATATGACTTGAATTTATCTTGAGTTTTCCATACGCTGTAGATCCATATTTCACTACTGCTCATGTGAAAGTTGTTTCTCACACCTTAGATCTGCATCTCATCTGCCTATGTCGACGGTTCAGCTTTAAACCTGCGCCTCATATGCATGTGCCGACGGTTTAGCTTTAGATCTGCACCTCACCTGCTCGTGTTTGGCGGTTTAACTTGTTCCAAACTTCATAACCCAGTATCTATTACATTCATAGTTATTCCGGACCAGTAGATACCATTAGTCCCCTACTTAAACCGCCAATTAGATCAATGCCTTCATAGAACACGCCGGTTTATATTTGCGTGGATCATAAACCGGGTCTTGTATTGTATTTTTCAGCGTTCCCCCTTTGAAAAAGATGACTTCTGTGGCCAAACAGTTTGTCGCTTGCAACTGGGTCCCATCCCGGATTACCGAGGATGATTTAGAAAAGGCGGCCTCAATTGGCGCTTTAGGTCCCAAGGAGGTTCTGCACTGGAGGGCTCCTGGGAAAGAGTGTCCTCCCCAGCCTAAGGAGGAGAAGTCATCGTCTTTTTTGATCACCCTGAACCATCGACCGGCCCTCTGGACAGACGGGTTTACCCGCATTCAGTGATTGGCTAAAATTCTTATGGACAGTCGGGTTTACCCGCATCCATCGACCGGCCCTCTGGACAGACGGGTTTACCCGCATTCAGTGATTGGCTAAAATTCTTATGGACAGTCGGGTTTACCCGCATCCATCAACCGGCCCTCTGGACAGACGGGTTTACCCGCATCCAGTGATTGGCTAAATTTTTTCTTATGGTTCATATGGAAAGATGGATAATCCACATCCACCGGCCCTCTGGACAGACGGGATTCCCGCATCCAGTGATTGGCTGAACCTTGCTTTGAGCCTAGCAGCTCTTAAAAAGCCTTGACTACATGGTTTTATTTGCAAATTCGCATCTTTGGTGTTTATGTTTTATGACTCTTTAAACCGGAGTGGAACAGCTACAGAAGTTGACCACATATCTATAAAGTTAAAAGTCTGGGTCATGAATACCAGCATGAATAAACCGGTGTTCATTATAACCCGGATCATCCATCAGGCAACAAGCTACAAACTTCCGGACAAAGTTTCAGAACAATATAAACTGGTGTCTTTTATCAAGCCCGGGTTTGTTGTTGGATCCATGAAGATCTTCATCAAGAAATTTTAAAGTTCTACCGGATTAAGAGTATTGAGCATACTTGGTCTCAGGTATAAAATTATTTCTGACATAAGTATATACTTGTTTGATATATTGTGAGAACACTCTAATCTGTCCAGCGGTAAACCGCTAGGACATGTTTTCAGTGCTACTTATGCAGGAACAGATGATACGCAAGATCAGTGACATCAAACAGAATTTAAAATGGCAAACATTAAAATAAGAAGTCAGAATATCCGGATCAAAGCGGATAATGTTTCAGCTATCCTATTACAAGGCATAGCAAGCCTGACGGATTAAAATAATGTTCGATAAAACGGGGTTGCAACTACAACAATAAGTTATGAGTTATGCTCCTTCCTGCTGCGGCGGCTGGGCATCTGATTGATCCGGATCCTCTTCATCTTCTTGAAGCGGTTGGAAGTCCGGAACACACCAGTCGATCTTCGTTAGGGCCCGGAAGTACATCTCTTCACTGATAAGTTCAGAAGGTTCGATATCTGGAGCGAAGGTATGAGGGCGCACTGGTGGGATTAAATTGACGGTGTCATAAACCGGCCGCTCCACCCGCTCGTTTTGTAAGTCGTACCCCGGATGATACCTGGATAAATCGGATTCGGCTGCAAGCTTGTTGGCAAGTGGACGCATCTCCTTCGTCAAGGCATGGAGGTCCCTTTCAGTAAAAGTTGATCCGTCTTCTTTAGTATCGGGAAATCCGCTCAAAGCTTCCTCCGGATCAAGATCCGGGACCCAGGCTTTAGCCCTGGTAAGTGCCATAAGGGCACCGGCTCGAGCAGCAGATTTCTTAACTTCTTCTAGCCGCACTGGCAGAACAGACAGCCTTTCCAACGTGCCTTGGATGGTAGTGGGGGCCGGTTTACCGAAAGATGATACACTGATGATCCTTTGAGCGCCGGAATACAGCTGCTCGACCAAAGTGTAGCAGGCCTTAAGTTTCTTCCGTAGGTCATCCCCAAGATGGGTGACACGGCGCCCTGCATATGAATATCACAATTAAACCGGCACAGATGGAAGAGTATAAGGATAAAGCAGGAATACAGATTATATACTTACCAAATATTGCAGAAGTCATTAACTCAATTTGCCTCTTTAAACCGGTTAACTCTTCAGTAACCGGATTAAGCGCCTCTTCAGCATCATGAGCCCTTTTCTCCAGCTCTTTCTTCTGAACCTCAAAAGCGGTCCGCTCTTCTTCAAAGAATTTTTTCAGCTCTTCAGCAGTCTTTAAACTCACCTTCAGATCTTTCTTGGCTTTCGAAGCAGCAGCCTCCGTTTCAGCAAGACGGCTCCGAAGTTCATTGATTTCATCAGCACTCCGGTTTAAATCAGCCTGCAAGTAAGATCAAGTGGTAAGAAGCAAAAGTCAGACAAGTCTCAAGCACACAAACAAGTTGTCTACTTGACACTTGGGGGCTAATGTGCAGTTGAAGCAACAAAAAACAGCAATTCAAAGTCAAAAGTCTCAAGCACACAAGCAAGTTGTCTACTTGACACTTGGGGGCTAATGGATAATTGAAGTATCTGAAGAAAATTGTTACAAGTATCAAATACATAACCAAGTTATATACTTGATACTTGGGAGCTAATGCAAGAGCAGTTGTTCAAGTTATAAGTTCCGGTTCACCTTCAAACACGCAGCTAAACCGGAACTTGGGTCTACTATGAGATAGTTAGAAGCATATCAAAAGGACAAAGTCAGAAGGAAAGGATTACCTCATATTTTTCTTTCATCAGGTTAACCAAACCCGCTTTATAATCCCGGCTGGTGGGGAGCCGGTTCAAGTACCCGGAATAGAGCTCCTGAGCACTCATGTCAGCAAGGCCGGATAGCTCAGTACTCCATTTACCCTTCTCTTTATACAGTTTCTCCGTTTTAGCCGTATGCTTGGCTAAAACGGTGGGCTCAGCAGGAGCGGTAAAAGCAGTCCCAGTTACTACAACTTCTGGGGAAGCAGGTGCTGTTGATGGAGCGGCAGTATGAACCGGACTGGGATATACCGGATTGGTCTGAGGAGAATTGGCCCGGGCAGGACTTGGCGGATCATGAACATCATCAGCAGTAGGGTTCTCGGGCATTGAAATATGATCCGTAGGCGCAGGATTGTCAAGAGGAATTGTGGGCTCGCCTTCTGGAGGGACGGTTGTTGCCGGATCAACCGCCGGATCATCAACAGTAGTTTCAGCAGTGGGTTGGTTAGCCTTTGGTTTTTTGCTAGGCTTTGGCTTGCTGAAAGAAGTTTGGGAAAATGAGTTAAGATTATGAAGCAAAAGGTAATCATAAACCGGAAAAGTTAAAAGACTTACCCTGGAACATTTTTTAGTGGGGGAAGCTGCGTGGCAGTCGATTCACCAGAGGAAGATAATGGAGTCTCCTGATAATCAGGGTCAGACGGATGATTCCACCGCCAGGCCGCTATGGTGAGTGGTCCGGCGAAGGGCTTCGTGTTGTTGTTTCTTCAAAAGAAAATTAGGATCCAATTGAGCATAAGGGTGAGAAAATTGATATTTCCGGACTGTCCGACGACTCTTTTGTGGAAGAGGTTCTGAATCGGAAGAAAGGATAGTTACCTCAACTTCGGCCGGTTTATCACCTTCAGCCAACTCCTGTGGAAAGTTATCATTAGATACAGATATGAACATAAGCAAATTAAAGACGGATTAATTCATACCTCGGAGTCCGGGTCATCGTCCTCAGCGTGAGAACCGGAGCCACCAGCTGCTTTTCTCTTCTTGCTAAGAAAGGTTTTTCGACGTGTCTGCTTTCCGGTTTTCTCCTGAGGCTTTCTTTTCCAAAAAGGATCATCGGCCTGTTCGGATAGAGAGAGACAGTTAGAAGACGGTTTACATAAACGGATTAAAAAACATATACAAAAAAGGCAAGGCTTACCGCAGGCAGTTTGCTTTTCTTGTAGTACGGAGCTAATCCGACTTTGCTGCAGTCTTCTAAGGAGACGTTGAGCATCTTCTTAGCCGACTCAATAACCTCTGATTCAGAAAGTTTATCCTTGGTAAACCGTTGAGGGTCGTCCGGTTTACCAGAATACTGGCACATCAATTGTGATCGCCGATTCAAGGGAAGAATACTCCAAGATAGCCAACAGCGCATAAAATCGGTTCCAATTAAACCGTTGGCCATAAAAGCTTTCAGTCTGGAAAGCTGAGACGCAAACCGGGGCCGTTCGGCGGAGCTAAGTCGTTGTGGCAGAGGATGATCCTCCGGAAGACGGTGCTCGCGATAACCCGGCAGTGGGTTCTCCCCTTCAGGAGAAGTGTCAACACAGTAAAACCAAGATTTGTTCCACTCCTTTGGGTGCGTGTGGAGAGCGGCATGGGGAAAGACTACGTCTCTCCTTTTCTGGATGCTAACCCCGCCGAGTTCTTGATGCGGTCCGCTGGAGAATTCCGTACGCCGGTTCAAGTGAAAGAAATCCCGGAACAGATCAACAGACGGTTCTTCTTGCAGGTATACCTCTGAGAAAACTTGGAAGTCACAGATATTTGAAACAGAGTTGGGCCCAATGTCCTGAGGGTGGAGTTGGAATGCAGCAAGCACATCTCGGAAGAATTTTGAACCGGGGGGTGTGAAGCCTCGAGCTATGTGGTCGAAGAAAACAATAACCTCCCCTTCTCTGGGGATAGGAGGGCATTCGTTTCCTGGAGCCCGCCACTTCAAAACGGATTGAGGGCCTAAAGTACCAATGCCAGCAATTTTAACCAAGTCTTCTTCCGTGATGATGGAAGGAACCCAGTCACAAGAGACAAACTGCTTGGCCATAGCAACAGAAGGACAAGTACTGAAAGAGTAAAAGTACGAAGATCGGATTATTTAAGTACAACAGCATAAACTGGAAGATATATACGAAGATCACGCAACGGTTTAGACAAGGGACTAATGATATAGTTAACCCGGCAACAACAGGGAGCTATGTTACTGCCGGTTCATGACAGCAAAAGAGGAACAGCTAAACCGTCACGTTCAATTTTAAAAGCCTACAGGAACAGGGCATGACAGTATAAACCGGAGTATACCTAATAGATCTACAAAAGAGAAGAAACATGTTTTTTTCAAACAACTAAAGCAGAACAGATCTGAGCATGCAAGAAAAAGGAAAATAAATACAAGGACATACGGGAAGAACTACAAGGGTGATATACGGAGCGGATGAATCTACAGGTTATGTAAATGACGAGATCTAAAGCATGGAAGCAGTAGGATCTAAGGGCAGAACGTAAAGGTCAAGACTTCTGCGAACAAGACGACGTTATCATCGAGGCTCTAATGGCGGAGGCACGAGCAAGAAGCCTAGAGGATACGGATCTGCAGTGAGGAAGAAAGATGTACCTTGGAACAGCAGGGATCAGCGACGGAGGTTCTCTGGTCAAAAGTCAGGTTGATGCAGCGGCTAGTGAAGTCTCGGACTCGGCGGTCGACGGCGGCGGTTCGAGCTCAGGTGTCAATGGCGTCTTGAAGCTCGGGCGACGGACGGAGGAAGAAGATGCGAGAAGAAGATAAATGAATGAGGACGGTGGTATTTATAAGGGAAGGTCAGATACGAAGCGACAGGTGCGGGATTCGAGGGAGCAAAGATCGGATAAAGATCCTTTGACGCCTCGATTTTCGGGATAAACATTAAACAAAGTCACAGTACAGCTCGCAGCGTTAAATGCGGAGATGATGTCACGGTCAGATTCAGTGATTCTCGAGGATGACGTCAGGGCCGGTTTACCAAAAAATGAGAAGACACAGAAGAAAATTATACAAGACAAGGGAGATTGATGTGAACAAGTTCAAATCATTCTGGGGCCTAATGTCAGGGATATTACTAGCAGGTATGAACCGGCTAGTATAAACCGGATTACTATAATATGTTTTGTTGTAATATTTAGTTAAAAGCTACGGCCCATGAGATCTTAGGGCCCATGTATAGAGTTACGATTTGTAAACCGTCTGATGATGTAACTTGAGGAATAAGGAAGAAAGAGCAGAGACCAAGGCGGACACAAGTATGAGCCGGCCTCGGGACTCTGTAAACCGGACCAGGCGTCACCTCTATATAAAGGGACGACCCGGCGACGGTTCAGGGAGAGGCAAGAATCAACCCGTCGAGACTACAGGCAAGCGATCCGCTCCCTGTAATCCGACGCCCAAGCAATACCAAACCAACTAGAAGTAGGCTTTTACCTTCATCGAAGGGGCCGAACTAGTATAAACCCTCTCTGTCCTTTGTGTGCTATGAACCCCTTTAAGCTAACCCGTGCGATGGTCTCATCATCAAGTCCGTTAAACCGGACATCTGTCGTGTTATTTCCACGACATGGCCCGGGGTTTTAACCCTCCGCGGTCAAAGTTTTTCGGCGACGTATTAGCAGACTTTCAGCTCCACCCCCAAGACATAGATCCCAATTCCATATCAAACATTTGCAATTTCGAAGTCTTCTCAGAAGCCTATCTGCAAGAGGAGCCATCCGTGGAGTTATTCCGGTACTTCTTCCATCGGAATCGCCGGACTGAGTTTCATGACGGGCCCAATACTGAACTTGGCGGAATGAGCATCCAGAAGAGAAAAGATGTCAACTTTCCTCACGCCACTCTTCATAGCCATCCCAAGGAGTGGAATCAGACTTGGTTCTACTACGTCGACACTTCAACAGAGGGAGAGAATCCACTGCCGGGTTACCGCTCTTATCGTCTGACAACGGATCATCCCTTCCCGCAACATTTGAGTGCCCAAGACCGGGCTCGATATGCCCCCCAGCTCTCCAAACTCAGGGCTTTTGTAGCCAACGGGCTAACCGGAGTTGACTTTGTCCGCTGCTGGCTCTCTTGGAGCATTCTCCCGTTAAGCCGGCGCTCCGGTTTAATGTGTGAGTACACTGGTAATCCGAAGGACCCTCAGCGTCACACGGATATGGTGCTTCTAGACAATGAAGTTACCGAATCTGCTAAGAAGATGCTGAACATTCCTCTAGAGGAGTGCAGTCGGACCGGTTTAGCACCTTTCTGTGTGAACAACAAACCGCCTTCGGTAAGATTCTTCTGTCCCTTTCTCTTTGTTTTAATCCGTCCATATTGCTTGTCTTCAACATACTTTTATTCCTTTACACAGGCCAATGACCCCTTCTGGAAACGGAAACCCCAGGACAAACCGGCGAAAACATCCCGCAAGAAGAGCCTAGCCGTGAAGAAGCATAAGAAAAGACCTGCCGTTGCTTCCGGTTCAAACGCTGAAGAAGATGATCCGACCTCTGAGGTACTGCTTGGTTCTTATGCCTTTTAATTTTCCCTTGTCTGTATTTATATTAACAATGACCTTTCCCAGGATCCGGCGGAAGGGAGTAAAGCGGATGAAGTTGAGGTAATCTCTCTTTCCTCTGATTCAGAACAGTTACCACCCAAAGTTCGTCGGGTAGCCCGGAAATATCCATTTTCTCACCCTTATGCTCAACTGGATCCCCATTTTCTTTTGAAGAAACAACAGCATGAGGCTCGCCGCACCACATGCCACAGTGGCCATGTGGTCGAGTCGACCGGATTGACCCACACTCCGGCTCGAAGACGCCGTTCAAAGGTTTACTTGCTCCAACTCTTCTTCATCCTAAAGCGGGTCTTTTTCGTAAACCACTTAAACCGTCTGATCCAAATTATCAGGAAACTCCTCTGTCATCTTCCGGCGAGTCAACCGCCACCCAAGTCCCGATGCTCAAGACTGTTCATGGGTAAGACGTCTTTCAGTATATCCGGTTTATCTTTCCACTTTGACTTGTGATTCTCATTATTCCCTTAATCTTTTCAGTATGCCCAAGCCTAGCAAGAAGGCAAAGCTGAATAAACTGACAGTCGAAAATACTTCTGAACCGGCAGAAGATCCTGAAGCCGCCAATCCATTAGAAGAAAACATTGAAGTTCCACACGACGATCCTTCCCCTATGGACCGAGAAGATTTTGCTGCTCTGGGGGATGATCCCCTAGAAAATCCTGCTGAACCGGCCAGCCCTGTTCGGACTAGCCCTGCTCGGGTTAGTCCGGCTCCTGCTAGCCCGGAACACACTAATCCCGCTGCTGCTGATGATCCCCCCCCCCCAGGCCAACTGCTGCCTCGACAGATGATGTTGAGATCACTGGGATAGGCTTTACGACTCCCGCGGAGCCTGTCATCTTAGCCAGACATACTGCCAAGGAAGAAATTCTTCAGAAGGACAAAGGCAAGTGGAGCACTGACCTGTCTACCTACGCCCCGCTTAGCGCCCAGGAGCTTCATTCTAGGTACCTAAACCGGCTCTTCACTAGTCGTGACCACGAGGCCGGTTTAGTAAACTTAATGAAAGAAAAATATGAGGTAACTTCTTTTCCTTTGCTTTCATTTCTTCTTGTGTCTTGTAATTGTACCTTTAGTCCATTGTAGCCCCCAAGTGCCGATTTAGCCTTTAGGGTGAATCGGGACTTTTATAGATCAACTGGAATAGTTTGATTTGCACGTGTAGCTCCCGAGGGCCGGTTTACTCCATTGCGGGTGAATCGGGACTTCTCCTATGTTTGGGAATGACATTACATTAGCCCCCAAGTGTCAAGGACATAACTTGTTATGTGCTTGGGACTTGTCTGAAAAAGTTGCTTTCTTTTACTTCAATTGTACATTAGCCCCCAAGTGTCGAGTGCATAACTTGTTATGTGCTTGAGACTTTTGATTGAACTGTCTTCATGAATATCTGATATTCTTTATCCTCTGTGGACTGACTTGAACCGGAGGGCTTCTGAGATAACTGAGCTCCGGAATAGCCTGGCCTTCCAAGAAACTGCTTCGACTAAAGTCAAGGAGGAACTTACCCTTGATTTAGATAGTATGGAGAAGCTCAAGAAAGATTTCGAAGCGGATCGGTCCACTTGGGAGGCAAACAAGGCTGCTTTGGAGAAAAGAGCCAATGATGCTGCGGCAGCTCTTAACCCGGTGATGGAGGAGTTATCCGGGTTAAGGTAGCATATAGATGATATGACATCTGCTATCTTTGGTAAGTACTTGTTGTCATATGCTTTCTTCTTACTATCTTGCGCTGCTCCGGTTTAACTCATCACTTGTACACAGGGAGGCGTGTTACTCATCTTGGGGATGATGTGCAGAAGAAGCTGAAGGTTGCTTACACCTTGGTGGAACAACTCTATGCCGGCGCTCAGAGGGCCATCAGTGCTATTTCGCACAATAAACCGGCACCAACCACCATCGAAGGCACTTTGGAAAAACTATCCATCTTGCCTACCCGTATTGTCGAGGTGAAGAAATCCTCCGCAAGAGCTGGCTCCCTCATGGTGTTAACCCGGGCCAAGGCATGGGTTCCTGATTTTGATCCGGCGGAGGCCATGAATGGTTATCCGAGTATGAAAGAGGACGGATCAGCTTTCTCCGCTGAAGATCTTCGCGCCTTAACCAAAGACATGCGGCCTCTTGCTAGTAAGCTTGCTGATGAGCAGACTTATCAAGGTATCACCCGGGTTATGATCTGGAAAATGTGCGGGTGGAGCGGCCGTCTTATGACATCGAAAATATCATTCCACCCGTTCGTAAGCATACCTTCGCTCCTGACATTGAACCGTCAGAACTTATAAACGATGAAGTGTATTTTCGCGCCCTTGCCAAGATTGACTGGAGCATCCCCGATTTCTAGCAGCTGCCAGAAGTCGTCGAAGACCCGGAACAAGCTGACCATCAGTCTTCACAGCGAGCCGAAGCAGAATCCTAAACCGGTTCCGGTTTACCTTTATATGTTGAACACTTGGTGAAAAAACTGATATTCTTTTGGGCCTGTCCGTGCCTTGTAATAGAATAGTGGAGATATTGTCTTTGTCCCACACTATCTTGTATGGCATTACTTTGTTTGGCCACTTCTAAATTATCTCCTGCTTGCAATGCTTTGACCTTTATATTACCTGTGTCTGCATACACAATGCTCAAAGTCTCCTGGCGGTTTATCGCCGGACGGGTTATACTGGCCTAACACATGATCTAATTTAATAACTTGAACTGTGTATAAAATATAAGCGTGTATCATACCTGTGATTAAGTGTATCTGTAAACCTTAATCCGGCAGGAACAATCCGAGGTGTAAGTGTTGATCACTTACTTGGCTCTTTGTCGGCTTACCATGAAGAAAGATCCGGGTTACAATGAATGACAGTTTAGCTGTAAACTAGTACTGGTGTCTATAACCCAGACTATAACTCTGTAAATACAAATGTAATGACAACTTTGTAGTTATCCAGTCTTGAATCAATGGACTTGGTTGAAAAACCAATGACCTTGAAGATAAAGATTTGAGAAAACATAAAAAATGGAAAATAAAGTTTTTGGGCAAATAAGACCATGTAGTCGAGGCTTTTTACGAGCAGCCAGGCTCCAAATTCGAGGCTTTTTATGAGCTGCGAGGCTACTGTCATTAACCATTTTAGCAAAGCGTGTTAAGATGATCCGCAGTCTTTAACCAAATCATCAATGTCAAATGCTACCAATGTTCAAAATCTTATAAAGATTTGACTTGTGTAATCACTTGATGATCGTCAATTTAACGTTACCAAGTTCAGGGTCCCGAAGGATTGACTTGTGTGTACGTTTGACGGGTCATACCAGGTTTACCTGGATGGCGCGATTTACTTGATGCGGGCAGGTTAATCCGGGGTTTTAGGTGTATACACCAAGCTTCCAAGCCGTGTTCACTACAAGAGTCTTCAACTCGCTGATGAACTTGCATCGGGAGCCCCCAGGTAGCGTTTGAGCATTGCTCGTCGGGGCCTATGTTTGAGTTGTGCTAGGCATCAAACTCTCTTTTTCCCCTCATCATCATGTGGAAATTACCGAAGCAACCAGAGCTATGCTCTTATGATGGTCTTGATGTGGCCGCCGGTTTAAGAGGCCATATGAAACTTCCTTGCCCACGGAATCCCCCATGTGATTCTCTTTTTCTACAGAAAAGACGGCTGATACCTTGATTTATCAAGGACGCCGGTTTAAGAGGCCATAGAAAACTCCCTTGCCCACGGAAGCCCCCATGTGATACTCTTTATGAAAAAAGATGGCTGATACCCCGGTTTACCGGGGGCGCCGGTTTATTCTATTAATCATAATATATACATTGTACATAAAACGGAGCCTATGGCTCAAGTATAGTAAGGTCGAAGAAGAGCGATGTTCCATGGCCGCTTGGTCTCCTCCTCCGTCGTGCGTGAGTCCTTATGTTCTCGAACGTCGACGAGGTAGTATGACCCGTTGTGCAGGTTTTTGCTGACCACAAAAGGTCCTTCCCAAGGTGGGGATAGCTTGTGCATGTCCGTCTGGTCTTGGATGAGCCGGAGCACCAGATCTCGTTCTTGAAACATCCTGGTCTTAACCCGGCGACTATGGTACCGGCGCAGGTCTTGTTGATAAATCGTCGATCGAGCTGCTGATGTGTCCCGTTCCTCGTCCAGCCGGTCCAAGGCGTCTTGCCTTGCTTGTTCATTATCCACTTCAACATAAGCTGCCACCCGCGGCGAGTCATGACGGATATCGCTAGGGAGGACCGCTTCAGCTCCATATACCATGAAGAAAGGCGTGTACCCTGTAGATCTGTTAGGTGTAGTGTTGATGCTCCATAGCACAGAAGGCAATTCCTCCACCCAATAACCCGGCGTTCTCTGCAAAGGAACCATAAGCCGGGGTTTGATGCCTCTCAAGATCTCTTGATTGGCTCTCTCAGCTTGGCCATTAGATTGAGGGTGAGCTACTAATGATACATCAAGACGGATGTGCTCTCGTTGACAGAACTCCTCCATAGCCCCCTTGGATAAATTGGTGCCATTATCAGTTATAATGTTGTGTGGAAAGCCAAACCGGAAAATCACCTTTTTGATGAACTGAACCGCTGTTGCATCACACTTACTGACAGGCTCCGCTTCAACCCATTTCGTAAACTTGTCCACAGCCACTAACAGGTGGGTTTTCTAGTCCTGGGATCTCTTGAAGGGTCCCACCATATCAAGCCCCCAAGTCGCAAACGGCCAAGTAATTGGGATCATCCTCAGCTCCTGCGCCGGTATATGAGCATGCCGTGAGAATTTCTGGCAAGCATCGCATTTTTGACCAAGTCCTCTACATCGGCGTGAGCCGTCAACCAGTAGAACCCATGATGAAAAGCTTTAGCCACCAAAGATTTTGAACCGGCGTGATGACCGCAATCCCCTTCATGAATCTCTCTAAGAATATCACAGCCTTCTTCTGATGATACACACCGCTGAAAAGCTCCAGAAACGCTGCGATGATGAAGTTCTCCATTGACAATAGTCATAGATTTGGACCGCCGGATTATCTGTCGGGCCTCGACTTCGTCCTCTGGTAACTCACCTCGGTTCATGTACGCCAAGTAAGGGAGCGTCCAATCCGGAATGACATGCAGTGCTGCGACCAACTGTGCTTCCGAATCAGGAACCGCCAAGTCCTCCTCTGAAGGTAACTGCACCGATGGATTATGCAACTCATCCAAGAAAGTATTAGGTGGAACCGGTTTACGTTGGGAACCCAGCCGGCTTAACGCATCGGCTGCTTCATTCTTTCGCCGGTCTATATGATCCACCTAATATCCCTTGAAGTGTCCAGTGACAACGTCCACCTCTCGTCGATATGCTGCCATGAGCGGATCCTTAGAATCCCACTTGCCAGATACTTGCTATGCCACCAGATCTGAATCGCCAAAACACTTGACCTGGCTCAAGTTCATCTCCTTGGCCATCCGCAGACCATGGAGGAGAGCTTCATACTCAGCAGCATTATTAGTACAAGGGAACATTAAACGGGGGACATAACAAAACTTATCACCTCATGGGGAAGTTAACACGACTCCAGCCCGCGAGCCCTCCAACTGCCTTGAACCGTCAAAATGAATAGTCCGGTACGTATGATCCGGCTTCTCCTCAAGCGCTTGCAACTTTGTCCAATCGTTGATAAAATCCACCAGAGCTTGAGACTTTATCACAGTACGGGGCACATACTTTAATCCGTGCGGGCTAAGCTCAATGGCCCACTTTGCAACTTGACCAGTAGCCTCTCTGTTCTGGATTATATCCCCTAACGGAGCTGAACTGACAACGGTGATTGGGTGGCCCTGAAAAGAGTGCTTTAACTTCCGGTTTGCCATGAACACTCCATACACTAGTTTCTGCCAATGTGGATATCTCTGCTTTGATTCAATAAGCACCTCACTGATGTAGTAAACCGGTCGCTGAACCGGATATTCTTTCCCTGCCTCCTTGCGCTCTACCACAATGGCAACACTTACTGCACGGGCATTAGCAGCCACGTATAACAACAGCGGTTCATTGTCAACTGGGGTAGCAAGGACCGGCGGTTCTGCCAATTGCCTCTTCAAATCCTCAAACGCAGCATCAGCAGCATCACTCCAGACGAAACGGTATGTCTTCTTCATCATGTGATAAAGCAGAATTGCCTTCTCCCCCAAACGGCTGATAAACCGGCTGAGTGCTGCAATACGGCCCGCCACATGTTGGACATCGTTGATGCACGCCGGTTTAGCCAGGGACGTAATCGCCTTGATCTTCTCTGGATTAGCCTCAATTCCTCTGTTTGACACCAAGAATCCCAAGAGCTTGCCTGCGGGAACACCAAAAACGCACTTCTCCGGATTAAGCATCATTTTATAGACTCAGAGATTATCAAAAGTTTCCTTCAGATCCTCTATTAGTGTCTCCTCCTTCCTGGATTTTACCACAATGTCATCGACATATGCGTGAACATTCCGTCCAATCTGCCCTTGAAGGCAGTTCTGCACACAATGTTGGTAGGTCGCCTGGGCACTCTTGAGCCCAAATGGCATAGATACGTAGCAGAAGGCTCCAAAGGGAGTTATAAAGGCTGTCTTCTCCTGGTCTTTAACTGCCATCCTGATCTGATGATAACCTGAGTATGCATCCAAAAAACATAGCCGCTCATAGCCTGCCGTAGCATCAATAATTTTATCAATACGGGGGAGAGCAAAAGGATCAGTTGGGCAAGCTTTGTTCAGATCTGTGTAATCAACACACGTTCTCCAAGTTCCATTTTTCTTAAGTACCAGCACCGGATTAGCCAACCACTCTGGATGAAACACCTCAACTATAAAGCATGCAGCCAAGAGCCTAGCCACTTCCTCTCCAATAGCCTTGCGCCTCTCCTCATTGAAGCGGCGCAGATACTGCTTGACCGGTTTAAACTTAGGATCGATATTAAGATTGTGCTCAGCGAGTTCCCTCGGTATACCTGGCATGTCAGAAGGCTTCCATGCAAAGATATCCCGGTTCTCACGGATGAACTCGATGAGCGCGCTTTCCTATTTCGGATCTAGGTTAGCGCTGATAGTGAACTGCTTGGAAGAATCGCCCGGAAAAAATTCCACCTGCTTAGTCTCCTCAGCCGATTTGAATTTCAACGCCGGATCATGCTCTGTGGTTGGCTTCTTCAGTGGGGACATATCCGCCGGATCAACATTGTCCTTATAGAACTTCAGCTCCTCAGTGGCACAAACCGCCTCAGCATAAGCTGCATCACCTTCCTCGCACTCCAATGCAATTTTGCGGCTCACATGAACCGTAATAGTTCCCTTGTGGCCTGGCATCTTGAGCTGTAAATAAACATAACACGGCCTAGCCATGAACTTGGCATAAACCGGCCGCCCAAACAAAGCGTGGTACATGCTTTTGATCTTTACCACCTCAAAGGTCACTGTCTCTGACCTGGAGTCATGCTCATCTCCGAAGGTGACCTCCAAATGGATCTTGCCAACTGATAAGCCGATTTACTGGGTACCACCCCATGGAACACTGTGTTAGATTGTCGAAGCTTCTTATCTGTCAGCCCCATACGCCGAAAAGTCTCATAATACAGGATGTTGATGCTGCTACCTCCATCCATAAGCACCTTGGTGAACTTGTAGCCACCCACCTGTGGTGCCACCACCAGAGCCAACTGACCTGGATTATCAACCCGGGGTGGGTGATCCTCTCTGCTCCATACAATGGGTTGCTCAGACCAACGTAAAAAGTGTGGTATCGCCGGTTCAACAGAATGCACTGCCCTCTTCAGAACCTTCTGATCCCGTTTGCACAAACTCGTGGTGAAGACATGATATTGTGCACTGCTCAGCTCCTTCGGATTATTCTGATATCCGGATTGCTGCTGTTGTTGACGCTGTTGATTCCCTTGGTTATTGTATCCGTCCTCACCATGCTGTTGGTTATGCTGATTGTGCCCATTGTGGTTATTGTTATTGCCTTGATATCCTGAACCGGACCCACCACCTTGGTAACCCGGGCCTTGGAAGCCAGGGCCTGATCCGCCGGGGGGCCGTGATCATACCTATTCTGGCTCATGAACTCCTGCATGATGAAACAATCCTTCCAGAGATGCGTAGCTGGTTTTTCCGGTGTACTGTGCTTTGGGCAAGGCACGTTCAACTGGCGCTCCAGATTAATAGGCGGCCTCCCGTTACGTGGGGGCGGTCTACCCTTGTGGCATTTCCCGTCCTCCTGCGCATTGGTGTTGGCCACAAAATCTGAGCCGCCATCCGCTTTACGCTTACCATTATATCCTTGGTTCGCCGGATTGGCCTACGGCGGTTTACCATTCTTGCTTGCTTTCCCTGACTTGTCCCCATCCGCATTTGGATGCTTGGTGTTGTCAGAATCTCCATACTTCACTAAAGCGCCCATGAGCGTTCCCATGTCATTGCAATCACGTTTAAGTCGTCCCAACTTCTGCCTCAAAGGCTCAAACCGGCAATTGTTTTCCAAGGTTACCACTGCTATGCTTGGGTTGATGCTATTGGAAGAGTGCAAGATTTCGGACACTCGACGCACCCAACTGCTTGTAGACTCCTGCTCTCCTTGAACGCAGGCAGCTAAGTCAACAACAGACATTGGCTGCTCGCATGTGTCTTTGAAATTTTTGATAAACCGGCTCCACAGCTCAGCCCATGATCCGATGGAGTTAGGTGGTAAACCCTTCAGCCATGTTCGGGCCGTGCCCTCGAGCATCATTGTGAAATACTTAGCGCATGCCGCCTCGTCCACATCGAGCATCTCCATTGACATCTCATAACTCTCAACCCATGCCTCTGGAGCAAGATCCACTGTGTAGTCGGGCACCTTGCGCAGACCTTTAAAATCCTTGGGTAGTTTCACGTTCCGTAAAGAGGGGGTGAGACACGGCACGCCCAGGGAACTGGACATGACCCCCGGTTCAACTGTGGTGGTGGGACGAACCGGCGTCGCCTGACGGGCGTCATATTGCGTTGTTACCTCGGCCTCTCGGCGCTGTCTTGCTTGATCCACCACCTCTTGGGCGTGCGCCTCATCTGCTGCCGGATTATCCCGCCTCTGCTGATGACGCCTCCGTGCGCTGCTAGATACGGCCGGTTCATCCAGACGCCTCGTATAACTCCGGCTCGGACGGGGGGTCGAATGGATCCTCTCCCGGCTATAGGAGTAAGCTTGCTGTTGAGTTAGCACCGTGTCCAACAACTCCTTGGCCCGTCGCGCCTCCACTGCTATAGGGGGCATTCCGTCAATAGGAAGGGCGGCCAATGATACGTCCAAAACGTATCTATAATTTCTGCTTGCTCCATGCCTTTTTTGGGTGATATTGCTATGATATTTATACACTTCCATACACTTTTGATCATATTTGTACTAACCTATTAACTCAGTGCACCCCAGTGCCAGTTTCTGTTTTCTGCTGTTTTTGTATTTCAGGTTTTCCCATTACGAGAACTGCCCGAAAAATCCCGGAAAAATTATATAAAAAATCAGCGTTCCAGAAGCTTCCCGGTAGCCAAAGTAGAGCCGGAGGGGGGCCACCAGGGGTCCAGGCGCCCTGGTGGCGCGGCCCCCCTGGCCACGCCGGGGGGGGCGCCTGGGCCCCCCGGCCCTCCGCTGATGCCCCCCTTTGGCATATATTTAACACGCGTCCCGAAACCCTCGAGACGGGAACCCTTTTTCGCGATCTCATCTCTGTTCCGCCGCCGACGCGCTTCCAAGATCAGGAGCACCAGGAGAACTCTTCCCGGCACCCTGTCGGAGGGGAGGATCACCACCGGGAGCCTCTCCACCACCATGGACGCCTCCCGGATGAGTTGTGAGTAGTCTCCCTTGGAACATGGGTCCATGACCAGTAGCTATGTGATGTTCTCCTCCCCTTCTTGTGCTTCACTAATTAGACCTCGTGAGCTGCCCTACATGATCGAGGCACATATGTAATCCTTATGCTGTTGCTATGTTGAGTTTGCTGGGATCCGATGGATTGTGAGATTATGTTCAGATTGTGTTTGAGTAATATATTTGATTTACCTCTTTTATATTTATGTTCGTAAGTAATTCTTGCATGTTCTCTGTTGCTATTTATTGCTTTGGCCAAGTAGTAGGTAGTGACTCCAAGAGGGAACGTTATGCTTGATTGTGGGTTCATGCCCCTCGATGACTAGCTTGAGTGACAGAAACATGAGTCTAGGGGATGTGCTGTTGCCACAAGGGGGAAAACAACGGTGCTTGTGCCCGCAGGTGCAAGGATTGTTTACTTTACGCAAAGTTCTTTTAATGCAGTTGTCTGTTGCTTTCAGTTTACACTATGGGTGGGACTCGCAACTTAATACCAGCGAGATGTTCTGGATAGATATCTCAAGGTGGATGATTAGTAGTAGATGCAGATGGATTTCGGTCTACTTGCCTTGGCGTACCGCCCATGCTTTGAACCTCTACCTTTCTTGCAACATAGTTAGCATTGGTTTGCGCACATAATTCTGTCAATTGCCCAGCTGTAGTTCGTTTACCTCACATAGTTGTTTTATCGTCTTTTGGGAGAGAGACATCACTAGTGAACATCATGGGACCCCGGTCCATATTACCATCATTGATCACATCCGCTATTTACTTTCTGTTTTTACTTACTATTTGCAGCAATACCTATCACTATTATCACTTGCGTTTGATCCTTTGTAAACGACAAGGCCGGAGGGATTGACAACCTCTCTGTACTCGTTGGGAGCAAAGTTATTTGTATCTATGTGCAGGTCCACGTTGATTACTAATATCTAGCGCCGTTAGCAGTTGACACCTTCTTGTTGAAACTGGGAGTCTCAGGGGAAATCGATCCTTGTTATCTTTGCCAAGGGAAAACTTCCGCTACACTGCATCTCAAACCTTCCACTTGGAGTAACCAACGAGGGGCGAGAAGCCATCAAGCAAAGTTTTCTGGCGCCGTTGCCGGGGACTCCACTCTTCAAGATAGGGGAGTTGCACGCTATCTTTTACCTTTGCTTTTTAGTCTTGTTAGTTTACCTTTCAGTTTTTGCTTTAGTATCTTTTATCGAAAATCACAAAAATAGTTATCTTGCTTGCTTGCTACTATGGGTTCCACCGAGAACACCAAGTTGTGTGACTTCACTAGTCACAACAACGATGACTTTATCTGCACGCCTATCACTACACCTGCCACTTCAGCACCTTCTTATGAAATTAAACCTGCTTTACTGAACTTAGTTATGAAAGATCAATTCTCCGGTGCTGGAGATGATGCTGCTTTACACTTGAACAATTTTGTTGAACTTTGTGATATGCAAAAGTACCAAGAAATAGATGGTAATATTGTTAAGCTTAAGCTTTTTCCTTTCTCCTTGAGAGGAGGAGCTAAAATTTGGTT
>LR738716.1:8130123-8235881 GCA_902687465.1 Secale cereale
AAGATGCTTTTATTGGAAAATACTATCCACCTGCTAAAATTATCCAACTAAGAAGTAACATAATGAATTTTAAACAATTGGATAATGAACACGTTGCCCAAGCTTGGGAACGCATGAAATCTCTTGTCAAGAACTGCCCTACTCATGGTTTGACTACTTGGATGGTTATCCAAACTTTTTATGCAGGCTTGAACTTTACCTCGCGGAACTTGTTAGATTCGGCCGCGGGAGGAACCTTTATGTCAACTACACTTGGTGCTGCCACAAAGCTTCTCGATGAGATGATGACCAACTATTCCCAATGGCACACCGAACGCGCTCCAACAGGTAGGAAGGTAAACTCTGTCGAGGAGATTTCCTCCCTAAATGAAAAAGTTGACTTGATCATGTCTCTACTTTCAAAGCAATCTTCTGTTGATCCTCGTGATGTTCCTTTAAATTCTTTGATTGCTCAAGAACAAGTAGATGTGAACATTATCTCTAGAAACAATTTTAATAACAATGCTTATAGGAGTAATTTTGGTAGCAATCCTAGACCGTTCCCCTCTAATCCCTATGGGAACAGCAATGCTTATCCTAGCACCAAGAACTCCACCCAAAAAGATAGAGACTTGCCTGGTTATGAGAAACTTCTAGAAATAGAGAAGGCTACTAAGAATTACATGCACACCCAATATGAACAAAACAAAACCTTCTCGAGGCAATTAAATGAGCATACTGCTATCTTGCAAGACATTAGTAGACAATTAGAGAGCCTAAATATTGAGATTTCTAACCTCCAGACTAGGCTCACTATCACTGAGACCCAAGTTTCCAATATGTCCCACACACAAGCCACTTTGATAAACCAAATGGCAGCTAAACCCGAAGTGGTTGCACCCCTAAAGGAGGAAGAAGATAGAATTAAGAGCCTTCCTACCCACCACACTGTTGCTACTATCCAAGTTGTTGAGGATATCCAAACTCTTAGCACCCAATGCACTCCTGGTCCCATTGGACCTATTAATGGTGATGCTATGACTATAGAAACTACCAAACAAGTGAACCTAAAGGACACCACTACCACCTTACTTGATAGTAGTGACCTTGATTTTGACAATTGCACTCTTACCGAAGTTATTGATTTCCTTCACAAGATGTCTAGAGATCCCCGCACTAGCACGCTTAACCTTGCCTTCACGGAGCATATCACTAATGCTCTCATCAAAGCTAGGGAGGAGAAACTTAGAGTAGAAGCCTCCATACCTAGAAAGCTAGAAGATGGTTGGGATCCTATGATTAAAATTAAGTTGAATAACTTCTCTTGCTATGCTTTATGTGATGTTGGAGCTAGTACCTCCGTTATGCCCAAAAGAATATATGATATGCTTAAATTGAAACCTTTTGATTCTTGTTCTTTTGGTGTTCGTCTCGTTGATTCTTCCATAAAGAAACCTTTGGGGAGGATCGACGGTGTTTTTATCATTGTCAATGACAATTACGTTCCCGTTGATTTTACTATTATGGACATTGAGTGTGAACCTTCTTGTCCAATTATTTTGGGACGTCCTTTTCTACGCACCGTTGGTGCCATCATTGACATGAAAGAGGGGAATATAAAATTCCAATTTCCTCTCAAGAAAGGGATGGAACACTTCCCTCGAAAGAAGATTAAGTTACCTTTTGAGTCCGTTATACGGGCTAGCTATTCTTTTACTCTTGATAAAACTTGATCTCTTTGCATTATGCCTAGCTTAAAGGCATAAAAGAAAGCGCTTTTGGGAGGCAGCCCACATGAATAAAATTTTATTTTGCTTTTGTTGTGTCTTGATGTTGTTACTACAGTAGCATCATCATTGTATCTTTACTTTTCAACTTTGTGCCAAGTGTAGCCTCTGATTGCAAGAAAGTTCAAAAGTTGTGACGTGCTGTCCAGGAAACAGATTATGTCCTTGGATAGAAAAATTCGTATAAAATCACCAGATCATCTTTTTGGTCTGAATTTTTTTGACAGCGTGCTCTATACAATTGTCTTTCGAGCGTCTGTTCTGAGTTTTTTTATTAGAGTTGCAGAAGTGCCCCGAAAAAATCATTTACTACCTGATGTTCTGTTTTTCACAGATTCTGTCCTGTTTTGCCTCTCCTTCATTTTGCAAACCTTGAGCTTGCTTTTTCTTTGCAAAAACCTTTTGGCAATCTTGAGAAACAGTAGACCTTCAAGAATATCCATATTTCCAGCAAGGAACAATTATTTTATTACGGGTACTAGCCTCGCTAATCAGTTTATGATGAGTTATGTATGAAGGGAGTTTTCAAGTGTGCGAGGGAAGATGATAAAAAGATTCAGGAGTGTCAAACGCTCAAGCTTGGGGATGCCCCCATGCACCCCCAAGAAATATTCAAGAAGACTCAAGCGTCTAAGCTTGGGGATGCCCCCGTGCATCCCCTTCTCCATCAACATTATCAGTTCGTCTTTCGTTCCACTATATTTTTATCACTTCATGTGTTATGTGCTATGCTTGGAGCGTCTTGCTTTTAGTTTCCTTTTTAGTTTTCTTTAGCTTTTCATAACGAGTCGGAACTCAGCTTTCTTTGTGTGGGAGAGAAACACGCTCCACTTCTACCTAGAACATAACATAGAATTTTTCATGTCTATCTTTGCTGTGTGTGTTCTTTGTCTTTCAATAGCTACTATCATGCTTAGCTCTTAGTTTTCATGCTTATCTTTTTAAAGAGCTTTTGTTTAGTTGGTTGCTTGAACTCTCTTTAGTTATCATGCTTATCTTATTAAGAGAGTTTGCTTCTGTTGCATTGGTCGATATGTCTATGATAAAAATGCTACGTGCATAATGGCGCTTAATAGTTCATGTTTTCTTATGGTTAGTCTCAAATAGCTGGGGGGTTCCCAATGTGTTATTGGAGTACCAACATGATTTGTTTGCCTATGATGTGGTATGGTTTAGTAATATCTTCCTTCAAGAATTTATTTTGATTGACTTGGCGTATGCTCACGCATATTTAAGACTGTAAAGAAAGTCTGCCAAGCCTTGATGATCTTTTATTTCTAAGTAGCGATATAACTTCCATGTCTGATTCAATGTTGCTTTGTCGCTCTGCATGATTATGACCGTCATTGCTCTCTTAGTTGGTCGCTTCCAGTCTTTTGCTAACCTTCGCCTGTACTAAGCGGACTGACTGCTTGTGCATCCAAAATCCTTTAAACCAGTTATGCCATATGAGTCCACCATACCTTCCTATACATGGTATTTACCTGCCATTCCTAACGAAGACTTTCATGTGCCATCTCGAAATTATTCAAAAAAAATGCATTTCTGTTTTGTGCCTCTGTTTTAGCTCATGAGGAAGTAGTAGTTAATTCATGATCTTTTTAAGTTGGACAAGCTTCACCCCGGGATTGCATGTCTAATGTGCAAACCCATAATACGAGAAGGAACTGGCAAAGAGTGCGCCCGGCTCAAAATTAATATAACAAACAAACCCTCCTTCACGCTTTGTTCATGAGAAATCAGAAAACTTTGGCAGTGATAAACAAAGGAGATTAAGAGGATGTGATCGTCCTCATTCGGGAGCCGTTCCTCGAAACTTGTCCATCTCAAGAAGTAATTGAGTTAGCTGCTAGCATTCGTTGACGGAACATGCATATCCAAAAAAAAAATATTATTACTTCTGTTTTTAAAAAACCAAGAGCTCTGGTACATGTTTTGTCTTTGTTTCCGACTACGGGTTTTCAACCTTGCCAACAAAAGCCACGGTTCGAGAGTCTCCACCTTCTTTTAAAGCACCAACTATTGAGAGCATGATTGTCATTCTGAGTGTAATGTGCATTGTCCCAAAGTAGCATTGTCTTTTGCATGATTATGATATCGTTTATTCTGAAATCATTGTATCTAGTCATCACTTAAACCTTGGAGGTGCCCCTGCATTTATGTTTTGCTTCACTAAAGGGGGCAAGCGAGATATCACTTTATCATATTTGCACACCATGCTCATAACAAATCAATTTGATGTTTCAGTATCATATTGTAAAACTTTCAGTTCTTTGTGATTTTCTCATGAGGCAACTTAATTACTACAGATTCATTGTCTCAGTAAGCTTTTGTCATATGACTATGAAAAAGTCCTATATGGTTAATAGCATGTCACCACAGAAATTATTCTTGTTATCATTTACCTACTCGAGGACGAGCAGGAATTAAGCTTGGGGATGTTGATACGTCCAAAACGTATCTATAATTTCTGCTTGCTCCATGCCTTTTTTGGGTGATATTGCTATGATATTTATACACTTCCATACACTTTTGATCATATTTGGACTAACCTATTAACTCAGTGCACCCCAGTGCCAGTTTCTGTTTTCTGCTGTTTTTGTATTTCAGGTTTTCCCATTAAGAGAACTGACCAAAAAATCCAGGAAAAATTATATAAAAAATCAGCGTTCCAGAAGCTTCCTGGTAGCCAAAGTAGAGCCGGAGGGGGGCCACCAGGGCTCCAGGCGCCCTGGTGGCGCCCCCCCTGGCCGCGCCGGGGGGGCGCCTGGGCCCCCCGGGCCTCCGCTGATGCCCCCCTTTGGCATATATTTAACACGCGTCCCGAAACCCTCGAGACGGGAACCCTTTTTTGCGATCTCATCTCTGTTCCGCCGCCGCCGCGCTTCCAAGATCGGGAGCACCAGGAGAACTCTTCCCGGCACCCTGCCGGAGGGGAGGATCACCACCGGGAGCCTCTCCACCACCATGGACGCCTCCCGGATGAGTTGTGAGTAGTCTCCCTTGGACCATGGGTCCATGACCAGTAGCTATGTGATGTTCTCCTCCCCTTCTTGTGCTTCACTAATTAGACCTCGTGAGCTGCCCTAGATGATCGAGGCACATATGTAATCCTTATGTTGTTGCTATGTTGAGTTTGCTGGGATCCGATGGATTGTGAGATTATGTTCAGATTGTGTTTGAGTAATATATTTGCTTTACCTCTTTTATATTTATGTTCGTAAGTAATTCTTGCATGTTCTCCGTTGCTATTTATTGCTTTGGCCAAGTAGTAGGTAGTGACTCCAAGAGGGAACGTTATGCTTGATTGTGGGTTCATGCCCCTCGATGACTAGCTTGAGTGACAGAAACATGAGTCTAGGGGATGTGTTGTTGCCACAAGGGGGAAAACAACGGTGCTTGTGCCCGCGGGTGCAAGGATTGTTTACTTTACGCAAAGTTCTTTTAATGCAGTTGTCTGTTGCTTTGAGTTTACACTATGGGTTGGACGCGCAACTTAATACCAGCGAGATGTTCTGGATAGATATCTCAAGGTGGATGATTAGTAGTAGATGCAGATGGATTTCGGTCTACTTGCCTTGGCGTACCGCCCATGCTTTGAACCTCTACCTTTCTTGCAACATAGTTAGCATTGGTTTGCGCACATAATTCTGTCAATTGCCCAGCTGTAATTCGTTTACCTCACATAGCTGTTTTATCGTCTTTTGGGAGAGAGACATCACTAGTGAACATCATGGGACCCCGGTCCATATTACCATCATTGATCACATCCGCTATTTACTTTCTGTTTTTACTTACTATTTGCAGCAATACCTATCACTATTATCACTTGCGTTTGATCCTTTGTAAACGACAAGGCCGGAGGGATTGACAACCTCTCTGTACTCGTTGGGAGCAAAGTTATTTGTATCTGTGTGCAGGTCCACGTTGATTGCTAATATCTGGCGCCGTTAGCAGTTGACACCTTCTTGTTGAAACTGGGAGTCTCAGGGGAAATCGATCCTTGGTATCTTTGCCAAGGGAAAACTTCCGCTACACTGCATCTCAAACCTTCCACTTGGGGTAACCAACGAGGGGCGAGAAGCCATCAGCCAATCGTGAAGCGGCAGCAACTATGTTATCCAACGGATTAGAATAATGACCAGGAGGGTGGGCACATGTTGGGCTGGCACAACTTAGCGATTTGGCTCTGCGGCCGGTGGCTGAACCGATGCGCCTGCCCCTGGTGCTCCTCCCCGGTTTACCTCTGGCTGCTTACTGGTCCCTGCGCCTGGCGTGCTAAAGAGATTTCTTGCCTCATAAACCGGCGGCAGGCGAGATCGTTGTCTTCTCATCATTACCCCTTGTGAGGTGGTCTGATCTAACATAAGCCGATAGGCCTGAGCCTCTAGCTCCGCCTGATTTGTAGCCATCCTAGCTTTCTCAGCTGCCAGGTCCAACTTGGCTTATTCGATCCGGATCTTCACCTGAGCGATCTCCGCGTAATGCTGCTCCTTGTTGGCCTGTTCCACCTCTGCCGTTACTAGTGATGTCAAAGTATCGACCAAGATAGATAAGGCATCAGATGGCGACGGGGGAGGATCTCCAGCCCTAGCTCCCATTGCCTCTGACATCAATGCCCCTGTTGTTGAGGTCTGCTGCACGGGTTGTGATCCGGCCATGAAGACAGCAACCCTGCTTGGCGGATCAAGGGGGTCCGGAATACTGTCGCCATCGGAACAACCCTCAGACCGGCCGTCCTGCAGTAGATACAAAGATTCGGTCTCTCCGGAAGACGATTCATCGCCGGAATAAACAACGGTCTCGCCGCCAGAGTCCGATCCGTCCTCGGCTTGTACTCCATGCACTGCTCCAACGAAGACATGCTTCACGGCGGGCTAAATCCGGGCAGGTCTCGCACGCTGAGCCGACTCGACGATGTTGGGGAAGATGTCCGGCTCAGGGCCCGGTTCGCCGATCTTGCCGATGAAGACGTGGATGCCGCCGAAGGGGACCCGGTACCCGTATTCGATTGAATCGACCTCGGGGCCCCAGCCTGCATCGTCGATGTAGATCCGGTCGCGACGCCTCTTAGTCATCCGGCCCACTGCGTAGCCCTTGAGTCCTTCAAAGCTACCCTTAAAGAACTCGAAACCATCGTGCGATAGCCCCACGGTGGGTGCCAACTGTCGTGGATTTAGCACGACAGATGTCCTAGCAAAAGGACTTAGTCGTGAGGCCATCGCTACGGGTTAGCTTAAAGGGGTTAAAGCGGACGAACGACGCAGGGATTTTATACTAGTTCGGCCCCTTCGATGAAGGTAAAAGCCTGCGTCTAGTTTGGTGTGGTATTGCTTGGGCTTCGATGACCGGGGAGCGAATCCGCTTTGCCTGTGTCTCGAGCTGTTGTTTTCTGTCCTAAACCGTCGTCGGGTCGTCCCTTTATATAAGAGGTGACGCCCGGTCCGGTTTACAGAGTCCCGAGGCCGGCTCATAAACGTGTCCACCTCGGTCTCTGCTCTTTCTATCTTACATCCCAAGTTACATAGTATGACGGTTTACAAATCATGGGCCCTAATACATGGGCTCTAAGCCTCTTGGGCTATAATCTTCTACTCCATACTCCGTTGGGCCTCTGATAATATAATCTTGATAACATAAACCAGACCCTCCTGGCCGGTTTATACCTGATAGTAATATCCCTAAAAGAAGCGGCAGAGAACAGCTGATGGTGGCACTGCTGGAGTCCCTGGAGGCGACCTCTGATCTACTTTTAGCTGCCTGGTTGGTTCAATGGCGAGACGGGGAGGGTTGATAGACATCATTTTGGCTTCCTGGTTAGTTCAATTCCATTCACTCTTCCCAAATTGATAAACACTACATATGCCCGGGGATTCTCAAGGGCGAGATGCCTGCAATCACACTACAGTCCTATCTTTTACTCTTGTTATGTCTGTAAGCTTCATTACTTGGAGTGAATTCACGGCAACTTGTTCGATTTTTGTAGAGATCTGTAAATGAAAAAATTGAAACACATATGCAATGATAGTAACCTTCTTCACGGTATAGATATGCAGTATTTATACCATGCATAGCGATGATGCCGACGTTGTGTGATACGTCTCCAACGTATCTATAATTTTTTATTGTTCCATGCTATTATTTATGATGTCTTGGATGTTTAATGGGCTTTGTCATACACTTTTATATCATTTTTGGGACTAACCTACTAACCCAAAGGCCCAGTACAGATTGCTGTTTTTTTTCCTGTTTCAGGGTTTTGCAGAAAATAAGTATCAAACGGAGTCCAAATGGAATGAAACCTTCGGGAGAGATATTTTTGGAGAAAATCACGCACGGGAGACTTGAGAACCACGTTGGGGAGCCACGAGGGTGGGGGCGCGCCCCCCTTCCCAGGGCGCGCCCCCCTGCCTCATGGGCCCCTCGAGTGTCCCCCGGTTTCCTCCTTCCTCCTATATAAGTCTACGTACCCCGAAACCATCAGCAACAGAGAGAAAACCCTAATTTCACCGCCGTAACCTTCTATTCCCGTGAGATCCCATCTTCGAGCTTGTTCCGGAGCTCCGCCGGAGGGGGATGTCAGGCCCAAGATGCGATTCTATCCCGATCACGTGACACATACGTGATTGGGGCACAACCGCATTTCGGGCGCTTAGCAAGATGGTATCATAACATCGTACCATTACATACATACATGGGAGATACAACAATACATACAAGTCACATGAATACAACAACATCAATACAAGGCATCTGACTACGGATGCAAACATGAAAAGCACAACGACGTTCATCTGCTATCCCAGGCTACCGACCCGGAACCTAACCCAAGACGGACGAAGAAGAAGAAGAAATAACTCCAACACAAAGGACATCGCTCTCACGTCAAGTCATCGGAAACATGCACCTGCAACTGTTGTTGTAGTATCTGTGAGCCACGAGGACTCAGCAATCCCATAACCATGGGTAACAAGATTAGCAAAGCTTAAAGGGTAAGGAGAGGTAAGGTGGTGAGGTTGCAGCAGCGGCTAAGCATGTATGGTGGCTAACTTACGAGTACAAGAATAAGATGAGCATCTACGCAAGCGGTCGCAAACTAGTACTGATCGCTAAAGATCCTGAACTACCTACGAGTCAAACATAACCCCACCGTGTTCTCTTCTCAAAGTGAAAAGAGACAGTCACGGTTACTCACACAGTTGTGTGTTTTACTTCGGATCCTCTGTCAAGTTTTCTACAACCGGACATTAACAAATTCCAATCTGCCACATAACCACGGGCACGGCTTTCGAAAGATCATAACCCTACAGGGGTGTCCCAACTTAGCCCATCACAAGCTCTCACGATCAGCAGAAGTAATAATAATAATACCCCTTATCTTAGGGAAGGCCCGATCAGACTCGGAATTCCCGGTGCACAAGACGTTTCGACAATGGTAAAACAAGTCCAGCAAGACCTCCCAGCGTGCCCACACCCTGATAGTAGCCGCCTGTATCTCGTCTCAGGCCACAACCGGATGGGACATGCTACGAGTAAAACCAGCCCTCGGGTTTCCTCCAGGTGGCCCCGCAGGCTGCCCGTTTGGGACCAACACCATCAGCACTGGCCCCCCTGCTATGTAGAAAGAATCCTCGGGTAGCGCTAACTCCCTATGCAATTAATTAATTAATTAAGTTTTTATTATGAGCAAATTAAAACAAATGTTGGGCCTTGCTGGAGGAGTTTTATTCAAAGATGAACTGTCAAGGGGTCCCCATATACCCAACCGTGTAAGGAACGCAAAATCAAGGAACATAACGCCGGTTTATTGGCTCCTAAGGTGGCATGAGTGGAACAAAACACCGAGCAAAAGGCCAAGCCTTCCACCCATTGCCAAGTATATAGATGTGTTAATAATAATAATAGATATTGTGATATTCCAACAAGCCAAGCTCCCAACATGGAGCAATCTTCATCTTCACCTGCAGCTAGCAACGCTATAAGAGGGGCTGAGCAAGCGGGTAACATAGCCAAACAACGGTTTGCTGGGAAGGTGTCAACGGTTTGAGGTTTCATGGCAACAAGGAGAGTGGCTGACAATAAAAGATGGGTAGCGCGACATATAACGATAGCATCGAGACAGCTAGCATGGCAATGATAGTAAAGGTATCCAAGGGGATGGTCATCTTGCCTGAGATCCCGCAAGGAAGAAAAACGGTCCATGAAGTAGACGAAGAAGAAGCCTTGAAGACGAACCACGTGTAGTCGAACGAATCCTCACGATCGCAACGGAAAAGAACTAGCGAGAAGAAGCACACAACAAAGTAAACACCCAACACAAGAACATGACAAGATGCTCAACCAAGTATGATGCAAGACAAGTCTATATGATGCAATTCATGGCAAGGGATGAAGCACACAAGAACAACATCACCCAACAAGTTTAAATGAGGCCGGAAACAACACATAACAAATCCGGTAAGTCCTCATATGCACATTTAAAAATTGGTCCAGATCTAAAAAAACCTTAAGTTAAAGTTGTTAAACAGCAAGTTAACATGCACCATGATGATCTACTCGAAATTCTAGTCAAGTTTCATATAAAGTTTGTTTAATTCGGAGCTACGGCCTAGAAGATATGAGCAAAACAAAACAAGCATGGCATCGGTGCAAGATGCATCCAAACATCAAGCAAACACACTCCAAACATGTAAACAACATGATATTATGCTTCTACATGCAAAATCACACAAGTTTCATATAGAGCACGCTCAAAACGGAGCAACCGTTCAACACATACACACGAAACAAGATATAACAACAAGCTGTCCAAAAACAGCAACATAGCAACTTTGGAGCAAGGTATATATATGCTACAGCACCCAAACATGATAACAATAAGCATGGATGTGAAATAGGCATGATACTTAACAAGCATGAACTTAGAACACACCCAAAAGCTTGTTGGAACACAATTAACCAAGCATGGCAAGTTGCAATAAATTTATCCAGACTTAGTCAAAATCTGGGAAGGCAAAAACATCATCACGATGCTGCCTTCGGAGGCACAAAACAACAAGCATATCAACTCTACTAAGTATATAAAGATCATGGACATGTAATAGACATAGCATACATCAAACAACTCCATTGGAACAACTCCATAGGAGGCATGGATCAATAACAACAAGCTTCACCAAATTGATCATGCTGACAACAGGCTGACAGGTAAATTTATAGCAACTTGAGAGCAAGATATAAATAAGCTACAGCAGGTCATATATGAAAACTAAGGCATGTATGGATAGAGCATAACATGGACAACAAGATATGATCATTGGCCAACCCAAAACATGCAAGGATTTGAGTGGGGCATCAAGCAAACATAGAATCAGGTTTAACAGATTCCAGACTTAGCAGTTTTTCACTAAGTATAAAATAGCAACATTGGCATGGCATGTTTACAAGCTTGTTTAAGTCACCTCAGGGCATATCATGGAAAGTGTATTGCACCACAGCAAAGACCATATGATTGTGCTTCTAAAACATAAAGACATGTGGCATGAAGACAAACACACCAATAGCAATGAGCACGACAAAACAACACCTCATAACAAGTTTCAGCACTTAACAGCCACATGCACTTTTGCAACAGAGATTAACATGGCAATATGGCACCTAACATGAATGCTACAGTAACCATCATGTAGAGCACTTCACAATGAACATTTTGACATATCATATGCTTCATTTGGATAAACATGCACAAAGTTATCATCACCACAAGCATGCAACAAAATTACTGTTAACAGCAGTTTTAAACATATAGCACTCTTGCAACAAGGATTAGGGCATCAAGATGAACTCAAACAAGTATGCCACAATGGAACAAAATGAAGAGCATATCACAACGATCATTTTGACATATTACATGCATCATTTGGATCACTACACAAAAAGTTACAGCCACTCAAACATGCCTATAAATTTACAAAACTCAGGGACTTAGAGGAAAAAAAGGACCTCGTGGGGGTGGACATTGTCCGGGTCCGGCGGACGTGTCCATCGGTGGCGTGGTCACGGGCCCACCTGGCAGTGGCACAGAAGAGGCCAGAAGCGGACATGTCTAGGACAGGTTGGACATGTCCGGTCGACGCGGGTCGGAGGCGGAGCGGGTCGGGTTCGGGCATGGATCCGACCGGCGGCGATGGGATCCGGCGAGGCGGAGCATCTCGGTGTCGGCGGCGTGCTGGCTCCGACGGAGCTCCGACGGCCTGGAGCGAGAGCTCGCCGGGGAAGGCGGCGCGGGACGCGGGAGGCCGGCCGACGGCGATGCGCAAGGCGCCAGCGGTTGGAGGAGACGGCGAGGAGCGGGGGAGGCGGATCCGGGACCTCCTTCCCCGGATCTGAACGGGGCGGCGGCGAGCTTGGGCCGGCGAGCCGTGGCGAGCTTGGGCGGAGGCAGACGGCGGCGGGGCACTGCGGTGGGCGGCGCGGCGGGGCTCTGCGGTGTGGAGGCGAGGTGCGGGAGGCACGGCGGAGCAGAGGGCTCGGGGCCCTGCGGCGGAACGACGGCGACGCCCGCCGGCGGCGGTGACGCGGCGAGGCCGGCCCGGGCGACGAGCAGGAGAGCTCGGGAGCGGGAGGAGGAGCAGGCTCGGGGCGCGGGGGCTCGAGCCAAGCGGCAGCGTGATCCGGGCCCGTCGCGGCCCGGCGCGGGCCGGAACTGGGTCACGGCGGGCCCTGGCGGCGGGGAGGCTGTGTGGAGACATGGCTATGCCACCTGGCGCGCAGGGAGTGGCTGGGGCGGCGGTTCGGCCAATGGCAGGCTGCCATGTGGCGCTTATGAGGTGGAGGCAACGAATTTGGAGGAGGAGGGGTTGGCTGCGCACAGAAATAGAGGAAGAGAGGCTGGAGGTAGGTGGAGGTGCTAGGAATGCCCAAAAATGGACATCGGGGTGTCCATATATAGTAGTTTTGGCTAGGGTTTGGGTCTAGGGGTGATTTTTGGACCCTCCGATCGAATCGGACGGCTCTGGTTGCGACGGGGGTTAGGCAGGCCTAGTGGGCTGTGTTAGAGGAGGTTGTGGGAGAGAGAAGAGAAGAGGCCCGCGGGGGTTTTCGGAGACCGAAAACGTCCGACGTTTTACCAGCTATAATGCCGCTATATTTATCCGTCGGGCTATCAAACGAGCTCCGAATGCGATGAAATTTGGCAGGCGGCCTGTCTACACTATAATAAGACCACATGCCTAGTTTCATCCCATTCCGAGAACATTTTCTGACCACTCATAAAATAAATATTCGGAGGTGCCGCGGGCACGTGCAAGTGTGTCTGGGTTCAGAACGGACAACGGAAAGGACGAGGGGGTTCGACCGGATGCAAGTTTTTGAAAACATGATGATGCAATGCACATGATGACATGTCAAAATGCAACACGCAAGCAAAAGACATGGCAAGGCAGCGAATAACTGGCTGACACCTGGCGCACCGGTCTCGGGGTGTCACAAGGGATCCATCATGGAGTGCTTCTACATCATCATCATCGTCCTCACCGTGAGTTGTGAGTAGTTTACCACAGACCTTCGGGTCCATAGCTAGTATCTAGATGGCTTCTTCTCTCTCTTTGGATCTCGATACAAAGTTCTCCTCGGTCTTCGAGGAGATCTATTCGATGTAATCTCTTTTTGCGGTGTGTTTGTCGAGATCCGATGAATTGTGGGTTTATGATCAAGATTATCAATGAGAAATATTTGGTTCTTTTCTGAACTCTTTATGTGTGCTCATAATATCCTTGCAAGTCTCTTCGAATTATTGGTTTGGTTTGGCCTACTAGATCTATAGTTCTTGCAATGGGAGAAGTGCTTGGCTTTGGGTTCAATCTTGCGGTGTCCTTTCCCAGTGACAATAGGGGCAGCAAGGCACGTATTGTATTGTTGCCATCGAGGATAAAAAGATGGGGTTTTCATACGTCTCCAACGTATCTATAATTTTTTATTGTTCCATGCTATTATTTATGAAGTCTTGGATGTTTAATGGGATTTATCATTCACTTTTATATCATTTTTGGGACTAACCTACTAACCCAGAGGCCCAGTCCAGATTGTTGTTTTTTGCTTGTTTCAGGGTTTTGCAGAAAAAGAATATCAAACGGAGTCCAAACGGAATGAAACCTTCGCGAGAGATATTTTTGGAGAAAATCACGCACGCGGAGCTTGAGAACCACGTCAGGGGATCGAGAGCTGGACCACGAGGGTGGGGGGCGCGCCCCCTGCCTCGTGGCCCCCTCGAGCGTCCCCCGGTGCCCTCCTTCTTCCTATATAAGTCTACGTACCCCAGAAACTCCGTGGACAGAGAGAAAAACCCTAATTCCACCACCGTACCTTCTGTTCCCGTGAAGATCCCATCTTGGAGCCTGTTCCGGAGCTCCACCGGAGGGGGATCCATCACGGAGTTCTTCATCATCATCATCATCGCCCTCACCATGAGTTGTGAGTAGTTTACCACAGACCTTCGGGTCCATAGCTAGTATCTAGATGGCTTCTTCTCTCTCTCTGGATCTCAATACAAAGTTCTCCTCGGTCTTCGAGGAGATCTATTTGATGTAATCTCATTTTGCGGTGTGTTTGTCAAGATCCGATGAATTGTGAGTTTATGATCAAGGTTATCTATGAAAGATATTTGGTTCTTCTCTGAACTTTTTATGTGTGCTCATAATATCCTTGCAAGTCTCTTCGAATTATTGGTTTGGTTTGGCCTACTAGATCTATAGTTCTTGCAATGGGAGAAGTGATTAGCTTTGGGTTCAATCTTGCGGTGTCCTTTCCCAGTGACAGTAGGGGCAGCAAGGCACGTATTGTATTGTTGCCATCGAGGATAAAAAGATGGGGTTTATATCATATTGCTTGAGTTTATCCCTCTACATCATGTCATCTTACTTAAGGCGTTACTCTGTTCTTATGAACTCAATACACTAGATGCATGCTGGATAGCAGTCGATGTGTGGAGTAATAGTAGTAGATGCAAGCAGGAGTCGGTCTACTTGTCTCGGACGTGATGCCTATATACAATGATCATGCCTAGATAGTCTCATAATTATTCACTTTTCTATCAATTGCTCGACAGTAATTTGTTTACCCGCCGTAGAATATCGCTATCATGAGAGAAGCCACTAGAGAAAACTATGGCCCTCGGGTCTATTCTCAACATATCAATCTATATCTACTTTACTTTTATCGCTTTTATTTGTTGTTCTTATAAACTAAAAATACCAAAAATATAAACTATCATCTCTATCAGATCTCACTTCCGTAAGTGACCGTAATGGGATTGACAACCCCTTATCGCGTTGGCTGCGAAATTCTTATTTGTTTGTGCAAGTGCGAGGGACTCGCGCGTGGTCTCCTACTGGATTGATACCTTGGTTCTCAAAAACTGAGGGAAATACTTACGCTACTGTGCTGCATCTCCCTTTCCTCTTCGAGGGAATACAACGCAAGCTCAAGAAGTAACACATGGTAGTGCCTACTATCCAAGGCTTTTATAAGGAACAAGGCCCCCCAACAAAGTGACGAAATAGCTTATTTCCCATTTCACCTTTCTATCTTCAAATAGTCCAATCACATTTGGTGCATCATTTGTCGTGTCTAGTCACATTAGGGGTATAGATTGTATAGAAATAGGCATAGAAGGCACCAACAATCACCGACATACCACCATAAACACAATATGCACTAAATGGATCAATTTCTCAGCGTGCCTCGCCCTCCTACTCCATCATCTTGACCAATCTCCCCCCGCATCATCCAACGACCTACCATTGTTCTTTTGTTATGGCAGCCCCGTGCGCCACATGCCCATATCATCCCCGTAGTGGAGCAATATTTCCAAGATTGTCAAGAAGCCCAAGACTAAATCACAAATCACACTAATTGTACACATTTTAGCTTCCATTAGCTGGTTGAATAGAGAAAATAATATCGACAAGCTTACAAGATTCCTAGGATAGAGTTGCATTTCTAACTTCCATAGAGACCACAGTGCAAATGTGGCTAATGAAAAGGGAAATAAGAAAGAAAAAAGAAATGGAATCAATTATTTCCATGCAGCTATATGAAACAAAATTATTAGGGTTCTTGCTTTAATTTGAAGCATGCAATTGACTAATTGTGATATCAAAGAAAGCTTCTAATTTGGTTATAACTATTGGTTTTTATTTTTCCATTATTTTGTAGTCGCGAATGGGTTGGCTAGATGCATATTCATCTTGCCACAGAAGGCTCAGCGGAGTAATTTAACTCGTAGGAAAACCTAAGACAATCCACTGTGTGGTCTGAAAAGTGGTTTAAAACATCATTTAAACCCCATAACAAAATTAAGGTCCAAATCCCTAGCAACAAACCAACCTTTTGTTTTCCTCCAAGTGAATATAAATGGAAACAAAGACTGAAAGTGATGAAATTTTAACTCCGAAGGTTAGCTAGGCTATACTCAACGGGCAATAACTCATTTCTAACACTGAGTTTGGGCCTCACTCACTCAATTTCATACACATGACTAAACATGAATCTAAAGCCCCCACCTTTCTTTGCTTTAAGTCAATTATGAAAGCTTTGACAAAGCTCCCATAGCCTCCGACCCACCAAAGGACTAACCATGTAATAAAAGTTCTTTTTCTTTATTGAACTACCAGAGGACAAATTACTTCACGTCGGTGCCTACAATCTAGGGCTTTTATAAGGAGCAACCCCCCACCCCGCGCCCACACACACCCACACACAAAGTAGTGAATGGCTTATTTCTCATTTAATATTTATGTCTTCAAATCATATTTCGTGCATCGTTCGTTGTGCTTATGCACATTGAGGACATGAATCCTTTATATATAGGCATAGAAGGCAGCAGGAGTTACCGACATGTCATCATAACTATACCATGCACCGCCTCCGTCGGTTTGACGCCGCTCCTCGCCCTCCTACTCCACCATGGCGCCATCCCACTCCATCAACTCGGCCATTCTCCTACCACTGCATCCACTGGCACACCATTTCACCCTTTTGCTCCACCAACCCCGCATGCCACGCTCTCAAAGCATCTCGGTGACCCGATAATACTATGTACACGGTTGTGAAGCCTAGCACTATATCTTACACGTTGTAGACATTGAGCTTCCTTTAGTTGGGTGGGTGGAGAGAAAACATCGGCGAGCTTACTGGAGTCCTCCAATGAATAGAGACGCAGTTCCCTCTTCCACGGGGACAGCACTGCAAATGTAGCATATCAAAGAAGAAATGAGAAATAAAAATAAAAATGAAAGCCATTATTTCCACGCGGCCGCATGAGACGGAATTATTAGGGTTCTTGCTTTAACTGCACTCCACCTCCCCTTCTATCTCTATGCCCCCAAGAATCAACTCTTCCTCCACTGCCTCACGGAAGGCACCACCCCACCCCCACACCCCACCGCGGAAAAAGCTCCGGTCTTTGTCCTTGTTGCCCGCCATGACCACCCCCTCCCGGCGCCCCCGATGATCCCGCACTCCATGTGACCCCCTCCTCCTCTGCTAGGTGATTCTGCTCACTCCCCGTGATCCCCGCCGAGCTAAAATCCTGAGTTTTGTTTGTTCCTTCTTGATTGCGATCAATGTTTTTGTCCTCTTCAGACCCAAATCGCGATCAAATTTGGTCCGGGAACGATGTAGAACGAACACAAAATGGACAAAATAATGAGATGTGGTATGTGATTGGGCCATTGTTTTTGTCTGTATGGATGCAAACGGACAGACATTGACAAATGGGGTTCGTGCGTTGGAGTTGGCCTAACATCTCCGTAGTGCAACTGTTTTATCAAGATTGTCATGAAGCCCAGAACAAAATCGTATTGGTTGTACGCCTTTAGCATCCTTTAGCTGGGTGGATGGAGAAAAAACATCGACGAGCCTATAGGAGCCCTTGTAGAGACATATCTGAATTTCTAACTTTCATAGAGACCACACCGCAAATGTGGCTAATGAAAAGGAACATGGGAAATAAAAATAAATGGAATCACTTATTTCCATGTGGCCCTCCGATGAACAGAGCTGCATTACTCGCATCCATAGGGATCACACTGTAAATGTAGCTAGTCAAAGGTGAAACAGGAAAAAGAATGAAATAGAAGCAACTTATTTCCACGCAGCTGCAGGAAATAGAATTATTAGAGTTCTTGATTTAACTACACTCCACCTCCTCTCATCTTCCCCTGGTCCGAATCAATTCTTCCTCCACTGCCTCACGGAAGGCACTACCCCCCACCGTTCCTAGAAAAGCTTTGGTATGTGTCCTGATTGCCCGTCACGGCAAAATTGATAGTTAGAGTACCTTCTCACTAGGGTTTTCAACTTTGAAGCTACAATTTTTGCTGAGCAATTGATTTACAATGCTATTGGAGAAAACTTCTAATTCTAGTCACAACTATTGGGTTTTACTTCCCATGAATGTTCTTGGCATGCAAGGCTCAACGGAGCAGTTTAACTCATCGAAAAAACCTAAAACCATCCGTCGTGTGGTCTGGAAGTAGTTCAAAGCACAGTTTGAACTGACAATATACACTGGACAAAAACCTAAAACCATCTGCCGTGTCAAATATCCACAGCAATGAACCAAGTTTTTTGTTTGGCTCCAAGCTAATAGATAATGGAAACAAAGGCTGGAAGTGATGAAATTTCAATTTTCAACTCCCAAGATTAGCTAGACTATGCTTAATGGTCAATAACTCATTTTTTCACACTGGGTCTAGACTCCACTCACTCAGTTTCATACACATAACTAAACTTGGCATTAAATCTAGAGTCCCCACCTTTCTTTGCTTTAAGTCAGTTTATTATTTGTTCAAATGTTTGAGAAAGCTCTCATAGCCCCCGACCTACCAGAGGACTAGACACATAATAAGCGATTTTTTTTCTCTCTATTGACCTATCGGGGGATAGATGAGTTTACGTCGGTGCCTACCATCGAAGGCTTTTATAAGGAGCAAGGGCTCCCCCAACAAGTGGTATGTTACTTACTTCTCATTTCACCTTTCTATTTTTGAAATGTCCAATCACATTCCGTGCATCATTTGCCGTCTCTATGTGCATTAGGAACATGAATCTGATAGACATAGGCATGGATGGCACCGGGAGTCACCGACATATCCGCATAACCACACCATGCACCATCTCCGTCGATCTCTCGTCGCGCCTCGCCCTCCTACTCCACCACATCGTCCTCCTACTCCATCGTCCCGACCACGCTCCCACGACCCCGTCCTTCGCCACACCATTGTACCCCTTTGCTCCACCAACCCCAAAAGCCATGCTCTCGAGTCATCTCAGTGACGCGAGAATACAACGCACACGATCGTCAAATCGTTGGGATTGCAGTATTCCTCAGGGACGAAGCTGCGTTACTCGCCTGCATAGAAACCACGTCGCAAATGTGGCTCATCAATGGAAAAATGGGGAGAAAGAAGAGAATGAGGACCATTATTTCCTAGGGGCTGCAGGAGGCGGAATTATTAGGGTTCTTGCTTTAACTGCACTCCACCTCCCCCTTCTATCTCTCTGCCCCCAAGAATCAATTCTTCCTCCACTGCCTCACGGAAGGCACCACCCCCACCCCAACCCCCCACCGCTCGCGGAAAAAGCTTCGGTCTTTGTCCCTCCCGGCGCCCCCTGATGATCCCGCACTCCATGTGACCCAATCCTCCTCCTCTGCCAGGTGATTCCGCTCACTCCCCGTGCTCCCCTCCGAGCTGAAATCCGGAGTGCTGTTCGTTCTTTCTCGATTACCGCGCGCCCGGAGCGAAATCCGTGGTTCATCCCCGGCCTCCTCCTTGCAAATTCCGCGGTTTTGGCCGGCGCACGGGAAATGGGTGCGCGGCTTGCGATTCTTTTGCCTACTCTGAATTTCGAGCAGCTGGAGTTTGTTGCCTTGGCCGAATGCTCCAACTTTTCTAGATCTGCCAGGCCGAGTTTTCGCGGAATCAGCAGTTGATTTGTGGCTCCTCTCTCGGGCTTTCGGCCGATTCGTTGCGCGGTTGGATAAAGCTTCCATCTAATTCTGGTAATAATTTTGTTTTGCAGATTCGGCGGCTGGAGCCCGTGGCGGGTGATTCTTGGGGGCCGAATCGTCGAGCGCCGCGCATGAGCAGCTGGAGATTCGCCGAGGGCTCCAACGTCTGGGTGAATTTGGTGGCGGTCCCGGCCAATTTCGCCATCGCCGCGGTGGAATTCGCGCTGTGGAGCTCCGCCTGGTGCTTCCTGGCCATCTTCTCCGTCAACTTCTGATTCCCAACTTCTCCGTCTGGGTAGTTGTCGAAGCAGATTGGACGAGGATTGCTATAATTGGGGCTGAAATGAATTTTTAGCTGATTTTTTAAGAAGGGAGGTCATTTTGACTGGATTGGGTTTGAGGATGGAGGAGAAGCTGTATGATGCCGGCGATGGCTCCGCTGGCAATCCGACAGCCGAGGATGCCGCTGGCAATTCGAGAGGCGAGGACGTCGCTGCCAACTCGAGAGGCGACGACGACTTCAGGAGCTGCTGTGGGGACGAGGAGGAGTGGGAGGACACGGAGGAGTCCTTCACGGCCGGTGTCTCCGAAGCGGAGCTCGACGAGACTTCGGTGCGGCTCTTCTTCAAGGGCGTGTCGAGCTCGGACACCGCCGATGGGAAGAAGCTGTCCGGGATCGGCGTGGTGATGGAGAGGACACCTGGGGTGCCTCTTCATAGGGTGCAGAAGAAGCTGGATTTCTATGTGGATGAGCTGGTGGCTGAGCACCTGGCGCTCATGGATGGCCTCTTGGTGGCATTGCAGAAGGGCATACGCAAGATCTTCGCCTTCACTAATTCGGAGAAGCTATACTTCCAGGCAAGAGTTTCTTATTTTTGCAGTAGATGTTTTGCCCATAACTTTGTTTGTGCCTGTTCACAGAGTTTCTTATTACTGATATGATCTTTCATTCAGACTCTATTTGCCAAAATTAAAAAAGCACTTAATTGAGTCTTCAGTGTAATCAGGCTGAGTATTGTGGTTCCTTTCTTGACATGTGTTCACAGGGTGATTCATACCATGCTTGGAAATGCAGTCTTGGCTAACCATAAGCTAATTATTCCAAATGAATGCTAATTTTGACCTATTGGCCTCATGACTAATTCCGAAGCACGTAGCTGGTAATATGTTTATACATAGCCGTAGTTTTTTTTTCTCAAGTCTTACTTATTGGAAAATGTTGGTTAGACTTAACTGTGAAGAACAGAATGGTGAAATGTGAATAGGCAGTGAATGTGCATGCAGTGCCCTATTTAAGATTTCATTACAGAAGCTATAGAATACTTGCTAATCTGGTGTGCTATTTTTTGTACAATTAATTAACCGTTTCTTTATTTTCCGCAACAGATTGCAGAGGCTGAAATTCTTGAAGACCAGCTTTTGGTAGCTTTAGGACACAGGATTCTTGAGCTGGTTGAGAAGCTGGAGGACTTTGATCTAATATTGCTTCCTAGCTTTGAACTTGAGAGGCCGTTGAAGTTGGCCAAAGAAGCAATAGGCATCGTGTATGTACCTCCCTATGAGGTTGCCACCTGCCCGCTATGCTGCGAGGAAAGACGAGGTTCTCATATGATCAAGGTGGGCTGTTCCCACAAATTTTGCTACAGTTGCTTGATTGTGTATGTTGAAGGCAGGCTGCATGCCGCGAAGTTACCTATTAGATGCCCACAGTTAAGGTGTAAATATCATATTTCGGCTGGTGAGTGTAAATCATTCCTTCCGGTTAGCAGCTATGAGTCCCTGGAGAGCGCTTTCGCGGGGGGCAGCAGCACCTATGACATGGAGGGGTTCTATTGCCCCTATCCAAACTGTGCGGTTTCGTTAGACCTCAGTCAGCACTTCTCTAGGGCAAGCTCGTCCAACCAGTCGGATCTCAATTGCATCGAGTGCCCGGAATGCCATGGAGATATCTGTATCAACTGTGGAGTGCCATGGCACATCATGATGGGGTGTGACGAGTACCAGAGCCTGCCTGTCGAGGAAAGAGGTGCAGGAGACCTATCTTTGCATCGGCTGGCACAAAACAATAGTTGGAGGCGTTGTCAGAGATGTCGACGGATGATCGAGCTAACGCAGGGCTGCTTCCACATGACTTGCTGGTACGCTCTGCATGTCCGTTCCCTGCATTTTCCAGATATTCGTAGCTTGAATTTGTCGTGTAGCAAAGCCTTCTGATTGTTTCTTGTTAACCCTCAGATTCCCTGAGCTGCATGAGATTTCGACAAAAGCATAAAAATAGTGAATCTCTAGAACATTATTTAAAAAGGCTAGTAATTGATGGCCTGTGAACATAAGGATATTACCACTCAGAGCCTCAAATAATGTTCCTATTTAGTGCAGACTACTGGGCAGTCTCTCATTTAGTATTGAAGATCCATTCATTCATTCATTCGATTCTTGTATCCAGGCTAATGAAGGCCCTTTGCCATTTTCTGCAGGTGTGGCCATGAGTTCTGCTACTCCTGCGGCGCCGAGTACAACAACGGCATACAGGCATGCCAGTGCGTCTTCTGGGACGAAAACAACGCCGAGCCCTCGGCAGCGCAGTCCTGCCAGACGTCTGAGATCTGGGCATGGGACACATTCGACTGCATGCCCACGGCTGCCGACGGCTACTCGGAGCAGGAGCGGGCGCAGCTGGCGCTCATCCAGCGGTTCCTGGCGGGGGGCTTCAGCCTGAGCGGCGACCACCACCACCTGAGCCAGCAGTCGTCGCCGCCCCGCTGCGCGGCGGACTCGTACATCGTCGACACCATGAAGGACCTCCACCAGCTGCCGTGGCTCGAGCGGTTCGTGTCGGTGATGAGCGACACCTACAACGACGACTACATCCAGTGAATGATGAAGAGTTTAAAAACTTGAATCATAGAGATATAGCATTAGAAAGAAGATGTGAATGGCGCATATACCGATGATTTCCCCGTTCGGAATAATGTGTTCCCCTGACAAAAAATCCACCCTGTCGAAAATTGGTTGACACAGGAAAAACAAAATGATACTTCCACCTTCCTTTGTTTGTTTGTTTGTTTGGCTGTCCCTCCATTATTCATTCTCTGTTGGTATCTTCTGCAACAGCAAAGAAGCTTGGTTACCTACCATTTTCCCTTTTCTGTTGGACAACATCATCAATCATTAAGTGGAAGGTGTGTGGTAGGCCACTGAATTAGAAAAATCTTCTCCTCATGCTTATATTTTATAGTTTGATGTGAAAAATAAGGCATAAAAGTAGACAAAAGCAACCCCAACAAAACTGAAATAGGAACAAAATGTTCTCCTAATAATTATTTGATAATTTGATGTGAAAAATTAGGCATAAAAGTAGACAAAAGCAACCCCCGTAAAACTAAAATAGGAACAAAAAGGATTACAAGAATCCGCCGCAATGCCAAACGCAACCGTAAGAGGGAAGAAATAATGCACACGATCTTCGATAGCCACTCGACGGCAATATCCAGACATGGAAATTCTAGAAAAATCATAGTTGTTGTACATATATGGAATTTCTTCATATTTCGGCACAACAGCCCGATGGCATCAAGTTGAAGCATCTCACCACACACAAATCCTGTAAATATTTTGAGCTTTGCATAGGCATGAATTTTCCAAGACAAGGATATGTGATAACATAACCAAAGCCTGTTAACTGACTGATGCACTTCTAGTAGGTAGAGACGACTACTGCTAACAAGACTCATGATGATTGCCCTAGCATCCCACCACTTGTGTCGTAGCCCGCATCGTCGTCGTCTCCGACACGGTGCTTTCGAGCAACAAGGTACTTCTCAAACTCCTTGAGGTAATCCAGGAGCAGCACGATGGTGAAGAGGAGGAACCCGCCAAAGTAGCTGCTGCCGCCGCCACCCCCTCCACCTCCGCCTCCTCCTTTGCCAAAACGGAATGGAGGGAACCCACCGCTCCCATCATCCAGCTTAGGCCCTTGAACCTTCCCTGAAACCAGAAGCAAAATTAAGCAATCCAAGTCGGTTGATTGCCTGCTCCGATGAGAACTAGATTTGGATTTTCATGCAGTGTGAGAACAGAACAGAACAGAAAAAGAAAACCCACCTTTGGGATCAGATCGTTTGACAGTCGCGGTTGATGACTTGCGCTGAACGCTTTGGGTTTGAGCAGCATTGCATTTCACACTCTGAAGCAAATAGAGTTGTCATAAAAGAAGGCAGTCAAATAAAGTATCGGATAGTGAAGCAGGTCATAAGCAATTTAGCAAGCAAGCCCTTTTGATTCCCCACCTAGACATTTACAATGGAAGGCAAGCATCATAAGTGACCAGATACAGTAAATTATTCCAATCCATACTACTTCTCACTGGTTTAGTACAAAATTAGTACAACTTTGTACTAAACCAATAACAAGTACTAGTAAAATGGATCGGAGGGAGTAGTATTTTATTGAGCGCTAAAATCATTTAGGTAGGAAGTATAAATTATGAAGCATGTCAAGCTCACAATCTGTTTTACTCCCAACTTCATGTTTGATACTCCTTCAAAATTCGATATAAACAATCTAATAAGTAATCAAATCTGAGTGCTAATCTCTCAACGTTGAACACTCAATGTACTGTATAGGTTGATACAAATAGATATGGATCCATCGAATATTGTGACTTACCCTCAGTGTTGCTTTAGTAGAAACTTCCCGTTCAAATGAGATGCGGCTGACTTGACTTCTCTGAAATTGTGAACCTACACAAAGCGTAACACATCCATAAGCATCTTCAGATGACGCGCGTAGGGAAAAGAAATATATACTATGAACATGCTAGGCAAAACAGCATTCAGGGACTGTTCTCGTGTGGCAAGACTTGTACTTGCTCAGACGGCAAATGGCATGACCTTACGATTTCAGTGCCGGAGTAGTTATACAAAGTTTCCTGAACAACATCACTAGGGCTGTAAAGTTGTGAATGAGGCAATAAGTAGAATGAAAGTAAGGTAAGATGTTACTGAAAAATAGCCGATCATGAAAAGCTTTGCTAAATGTGGTGACCAAATAATTTTCCTACAGAGAGGAGCGAAATCACCGATACAGACAATAAGTGAAGGAGAGAGAAACTGAAATCACTTCACAGAGTAGTGGTTTGAGAGTCATACACCAGTTTGAAGAAAGCCTTAACATAATGGCCTTGAAACATTTGTAATTGTTTCCCATACGAACACTACAAATTCTGTGCTGCAGTTGAACAGCTATTTCCAGTTGTTTTTATAATCACAAATGCATCTGCATGCATTTATAATCACCTAAAATAGGAACAAATGAACAAGGGGTCGCGAAGAATGAACAGAGAAAACATGTACCGACCAGATTATTCTCAGCCCCCCTACCATCTACTTTGCAAAGATACGCCGAAGATGAGTCTCTGTTCAGAAAACATAAACTTGAGAGAAATTGTCCAATCCTTGCACGATTCAGGAACTTTTCCATCGTTGCAAAAGGTTGCAAAATTACCGCCATCATTTATGTTTATGCTTGTAAGATTTCATACTGGATGACAATAAGCCAAGTAAAATCTTTCACACTAACAACATAAGCTGAACCCCAAAATAAAACACCACAATATAGAAAATACACTAGCATACAACAGCCATCAGCTAAGCAACCACGGCATGGAAAATAACAAATGAGCTAAGCATTAGTAAGGTGACACAAAGTTTCTTCATCACAGGACATATTTATTATCCATCCGATCAACAATTAAACCGTATGGCTGGTACGTGCGCGTCACAGGTCATATTGGTTATCCATCATCAGCATTCCAACCATATATATGGCTGGTATGTACTTGTCTCATAAGATTCAGCGGCCGTAATAATCAGACTTAGAACCGAAAGAAGACGCCAAGCAGCTTTCAAGTTGCAGAACCGAACGACAGATACAAGCACGCGATCGATGCACCGCCGCAGAGCGCATTCTAATCAACCTAAATTCTTAAAACAATTCGTTACCTTGAACCCTCCTCGCCAGAAGACCATTGGGGACCGCAGTTCCCGGCAACAAGGAGCCGGCGGCGAGCGTCGACATGGCCACCATGCTTCTTCAAGACCTGCAACGCCCAGCACACGAGAGCATAAATGCCATATATACAGGGCATACGCAGGGCATATATAAATGTGACGTCTTTGTTCAGCTCCGTCCGCGCCCGATTTACAGAAGTTGTGATGTGCTACTGAATCGTCGGGAACCGGGCCATGGGCCGGAGCGAGGAGCGCCACGACCGGCGCCGGCCGGAACGGAGTCCGGCAAGGAGAGGGCGCGCACGGGGGCGCCGGAGGGAGATCTGCTGCTGCTGCGTACCTTTGAGGAGGTGGCCGGAGATGCGAGGCGTCCGGTGCGGGTTTCGTGGGCGGCGGCGGCGGCGCGCGCCGAACCGTGGTGCCGCTCGCCTCTCGTGGCCGGAGATCGGGGGCCGCCGGAGAGGAGGAGGAGGAGGATGGATTGCTTCGCTTGCGGACAAGCGACGGATCGGCCGAGAGAGAGGGAGACAGAGACCCGGCCGCCGGCGTAGGTGGGCCCCACCTCGGTTACTCTTGGGCTTTTCCAGCCGCCTTCGGGTGGGCCACAACTGAGGCCCGAATCTACGCCGTAAGAAGACGGTAGGAATCTATGCCGAAGCTCCGTCGACTACGTTCAGATGAACAAAGTCGAGAAGGATCGGAGTCAGAAAAACAAACTCGAGGAGGTATCAGTGCCATCCGCCCGAGCACTGCACTGCGAGGATTAAGAAAGACTAACTAAAATGCTAACCGAAGCTGAGGCGCCGAGATTCTCGCAAACATATGCCCGCAAACACGGTTAAAACAAATAAATACTCCATTGGATCCGTATTAATTGTCACCGATTTAGTATGATTAATATGAGTAGGATGAAGTTAACACATTCTTTGAGAGAAGAGAACATTTGTTTTGAATTGTCAAAACATTAATTTTTGGGGGGATCTGTCGAGATGAACATGGTATAGTTCAGTGTGCGTGGGTGGTGGCTTTCCAAGGTTAACCATGGGATATCGTTTGCAACATTGGGTTTTTGACAGTGGTGAAGATTACTCCGTACAAAGAACCTTCCTTACTTCATCATATTGGAAGTCATACAAAACACACGAGTCCGGATTTTTTTTGGCTCCAAGGAGTCTCATAGTTTTCAGAATTTCAAAAAAATAGATTTTCCAAAAATAGAGTCACAAGTACGCGCAATAAAACCTATAAGCTCTAGAGATTGAGAGCATTGTGCAACTGTTTGTATATATCATCTATGCATCAAGTTTTTTTTCCTTCTGTTCTTTTCGGTCTTGTATTGCTCACAATCATGGAGCTACTCTCATACTCCACCTTTCACCCCACCGCAATTTTTTTTCCAGATTTGTTTGACCTAGTTTACTCAAAATTGGTAGTTAGTCTCTTCTCTATGGGGATTTTGACTTTTTAGCTACTGTTTTCGTTAAGCAATTGATTCGTTGTGCTATTGGAAGTATCTTCTAGTTATGGTCACAACTATCGGGGTTTTTCTTCCATGATTTTTGTAATAACAAATGTGTTTGCTATGTGCATCTTGATGTTGGCACATAGATCATTGGAGCAATTAACTCCTCCTAAAAAACCCAAGGCCATCAACCATATGGTCCGAAAGCGGTTCAGAGCATCGTTCGAAATGAGTCTACACTGGAGATATCTAAATTAAGGTAGAAATACTTAGCAACGAACGAAGTTTTTTGTTTGGCTCGAAGGGAAACACAAAATGAAAAGAAGGGATGAAAGATAAAATTTCAACCCCCAAGCTTCGTCTAGGCTATACTCGACAATCAATAACACTCTTTTAACACACTGGACCTCACTCATTAAACTCCATACACATGACTAAAATGGACATTGAATCTAGAGCCCCATGCTTTTCCCCCCTTCGAATTAGTTTATCATTTGTTCAAAGTTTTGACAAAAGTTCCATAGCCTCTGACCTATAAGAGGACAAACCACTTAAGTAAGGGATGTTTTGATATTGACCTACCAGAGTACAAGGCTTTATGTTAGTGCCTACCATCCAAGGATTTATAAGGAGTAAGGCTCCCCCAACAAGTGGTGAATAGCTTATTCTCTAGTTCATCTTTCTATCTTGGCATAGTCTATGCATCAGTTTGTCATGTTTATGCACATTAGTAATATGGATTTGATAGACATAGGCATAGAAGGCACCGGGAATTACCGAGATACCACCATAACTACAACATACAACTCATTGTGTAGCTTGGCGTTGCACCTCTCCCTCATGCTCCACCGTCTTGATCATTCTCCCACTGCCCCAGCCCTCGGCGTACCATTGCACGCTTTTGCTCCAACAACCTCGTGCGCCACACTCTAGTATTATTTCCGTGACGCAACAAGATCATCAAGCCGTCCTTGAAGCCCAACTCTAAACTCTCCATCCTTATAAGTGGACGAAGAAAAAAAACATCAACCAGCCTGCTACAAGTCTTATGTGAGTTGGAGGCTTAGAACTTCGATGCTTGGGAGGTGTCATAACCTGTGCTCAACGGTAATTGGCTACAATTAGCAAATGAAGCCAATGCATTTCCAGATTATTAATGTCACAAATTGCATCTCGATGACAAATATTTTATGTGCCTTGACCGACCATTGAATATAAAATATATATAGTCGAAGCACAAAGGTCATTCAGAAATATACTTAAGAACCAGAATGCACTGCAACAACATATCTAAACATCTGCAGCAGCAACACTCCACTACTATCACATTTATTGAGCCAACGTATGACAATAAACAAGGGCCCACTAGATTGTAGCGTAGCAAGCTTAGACAGCACCGGCCGCAGCCGCGGCCTCTTCGCAATCGTCCATGGCACATACATATTTTCTTCAATGGCTTTCGAGGCCATGGTGGCCATACCTTAGCAGCAAAGCATTCAACGACGAGCAGCACGACGTGCTGCTCACCATTCTCTCGGTCGGTCTCTGTGAGAGCACCATCCTTGCCCGCGAGTTCTGCGCCTGCTACCCAGCGAGCAGTCTCTATTTCCTAACAACAACTATAAACGGTTTCGGTGAAGACCTATGTAGGGTACCATTTATGTGCGAGATGCTCATTTAACTTTCATAGTCATCTTGTTCCTTATTTACCTGGGTGCAGGGCCAGTGCTTACTATCTAATAAACTAATTCATTAGGCCCCACTAAATTGTTGTCATTATTTAATTTTGCGTACTTAAGTTTGCAAATTCAAACTTAATAAAATAATCAGGACATTGTTAAATTTGCATGTCATGCAGGTCAGGTCGATTTTCACCACCTACGCATTCCATGTGAGTACATACTATTACCTAAGAAAATAACAACTTATAAGATCCTGAAATACAGATAGATGTGCATTCTAAAAGAACAGACACAACATCTTCTGTGCAATTAGCTTTGCCCACATGATGCAGGCAAGGCGTAACTGTTCATATCATCTGTTCATCAGCAAACAAGTTCTTATTCTGTTCCTTTTGGTCTTGTGTTGCTCACAGTCAAGGAGCTACTCATGCTTGGGAGGTTTAACAACTTGTGCTCGACACAATAAGCTAAAGTAGCAAATGATTAGCCAATGAAATGCCAGATTTGCTGCAACAGATTTGCATCGCGATGACCAAATTTACAGCGTCTTGACCGAAATGTTAAATATAAATATATAATTGAAGCGCAAAGGTCATCCAGAAATATACTTAAGCACCAGAATGCACTGCAACAACACATCTGAACATCTGCAGCAGCAACACCCCACTACTATTCACATTTACAGAACCAACATATGACATGAAACAAGGGCTAGACTGTAGTGTAGCGAGCCGGGATGGCAGCAATCGTCCACAGCGCATACATTTTTTTTTCCTTCTGTGGCTTCTGAGGCCATCACCCATGGCGGCCGTCTCTCCACGGCGGAGCGACCTATGATGAGCAGCACGACGTGCTGCTCACCATCCTCTCGGCCGGTCTCTGCGAGAGCACCATCCCCGCCTGCGGGTTCTGCGCCTGCTGCCCCGCGAGCAGCCTCTTGGCTGAAACCGGATGTTGCCAAACAGAGCAGTGCTTAGACATTAATTAGCAGGAAAAGGGAACAGAGCATTTTTCTTCTGTATGTAATAACAACCGGCCATCCCACAGTGAAGTGATCTATAGTGTGTAGTACTCACCGAGCTCATAGAATACATCGTTCACATTGATGGCTGTTTTGGCAGACGTTTCCATGAAGAAGAGCCCATTCTCTTGTGCATAAGTCGTCGCTTCCTGCACCGCCAAGAAGAGTTTAGCAACAGAGTAGTGCAGGCTGTATCATTGTGTTGTTCTCATTCGGACAGTACCAACATGTTACTCTCACACACACAAAATTGGCATCTCTGTTGCAATAAAACAATAGAGGAACGAAACAAGCTGCACATGATACACGTTATGGTTGCTTAACTTCTCAAATTCTCTGCTCACTTGATGGTACTGAACCAGTTGGAGATTGCCAATTTATTTATTGTGTTTATAAGCAAAAGATTACCCGCATAAATTATTTTGTCATCATTTAACATAAAGTTACGTGTTTATCATCGAAATAACCAATGTAACTGGACAAGATGCAGTATTTTTGAAATGCAATATGCTTATAAGCTTATTGTGCTGATTGCAGAAAATAACTGGGAGAAAATAAAATAAGCATCATCGAACTGCGCTCATGACAAATCACGAAGCAAAATGCACGTATGTAATGCCAAAAGTGAGATCCAAGAAGCAGAATTACATACTTCCACTGGCACCTGCCTTGCCTCCACCATATCAGCCTTGTTTCCAGCAAGAGCCATTACTGTGTTTGGATTCCCTGCATGGAAAAAGCATTGATAATTAAAAACTATATCTGCCAGCTCATTTACACAAAATGTTCAAAGACATCCTCTCTAGCAATGCCCACCATCACAAATTCACAAGATCAGTTTTCTTGAACAAACAGCAGCCACATAAATACATATTGCTATGGCTCAAATAAAGAAAGAAAAACATCATAAAGGAGTAAAATGGATTACCTTGTGCTTGAAGTTCTTGAACCCATTTCTTTGCACGTGTAAAAGAGGCCTGTGAGGTAGAAACAATAATGTTATAATCAACTGGGCTACATAACTATCAACCTACTTTTACACATCAGTTACATTCTTTAGATAAGTAGCAAATGAGAACGGGTTTAAACTTGTTTGTGATACAAATCAGGACTGATTCATATCTGCATCACGCAAATCAGGACATATAATTTTTTTGCATGTGGTGCAGGTCAAGTCAAGATTCACAGGGTATGCATGGCATGTGAGTGCATATCACCTAACAAACTACTCCCTCTGTAAACTAATGTAAGACGTTTTAGAGACACCATATCTTGTTATTAGTCTTTAAAAACGTCTTACATTAATTTACAGGGGGGGTACGTATTTAACAAGATGACTAGCAATATATAAGATCCTGAAATACAAACTAAATGGTTATTATCAAGTAACAACCCACGGAAGACCAAAACAAATAAACAAAAAGAGACAACATATCTTCTCTGCATTTGGCTTGCTCACAAGCTGCAGGCAAGAAGTAATAACAAAGTGCAAAAGTTTGTTGGTTCAGTTTTGCTACTACAACGTACTTCAGTACTAAATTCAGATTACTCATTTAGCAAAGCAGCTAGGCAACATATGCAAAAGCACGGTTAAAATAACACATTCCGTGAGAGAACAGTGTGTTGAATTGTAAAAGCATTACAATGCCTACGTCCATACACAGCGATAGGTCCATACAAATCACTAGAAAATGCAACTTAGACAAAGAGGTGAGCAGGGAAAGACCACGCAGAATGTTGCATGGACTGTCAGAACTCAGAACTAGTGCAGACTTATTCTTGAAGAATACAGTTAAATACGTACACTTATACGCCTGCCCAGCAGAATGCTTAATATGCTAATAATTTTGGTATCAATACATACACTTGAGTTACAGACAAACAGGCATGGCTCTGCTGAACATAGCAGGGTAATGAGTGCAACTGATAATGATGGGATAAAGAAGTTTCAAACATTTCGCGCCAACGATGTTAGTACTATGTTAGAGCAAGATTTTATATACTTGAAGCTGTTTCCAGTTTGCCTTGAAGATCAAAGTTGGCGACTCGATTTCACACAAGGAGCAAGGTAAATTCTTATCAAGAACTACCAATTATTTACAGGAATTCCTATTAATCATGGCTGTGGTGCCAGCCAGTCGTACTACCGAATCAAGATATTCAGTTCAAGTAAAATAAATTAACTACACACTCTGCTCATACTAACTGCAATATGGCTTCTGAAGCTCAAAACATTTTGCGCCAACGATGTTAGTACTATGTTAGAGCAAGATTTTATTAGACTTGCAGCTGTTTCCAGTTTGTCACAAGGATCACAGTCGGTGACTTGATTTCGCACAAGGAGCAGGGGAAATTCTTATCAAGAGCTACCAATTATTTACAAGTAGGTAATTGCTTTAATCATGGCTGTGGTGAAGGATTACTGCCAAAAAAAGACACTCATGCTCTGCTCATACAGACTAACCGCGTTGGTGATGTCGTAGACGACGATGGCAGCGGCGGCGCCGCGGTAGTACATGGGCGCCAGGCTGTGGTACCTCTCCTGGCCGGCCGTGTCCCAGATTTCGAACTTGACCGTCTCGTCGTTGACCGCCAGGGTCTGCGAGAAGAAGGCGGCGCCGATGGTCGATTCCTGCGGCCGGCCAAACCACAATAACAAAATTAGCACCACCACCACAGATTCCTGCCGTCGTGCCCAATTTTGGGGCATGTGAATGAAGGAAGGGAAGGGGAGGGGGCTGACCTGGAACTCGACGAACTGGCCCTTGACGAAGCGGAGCACCAGGCTGGACTTGCCGGTGCCGACGTCCCCCAGAAGAACCTGGCCATGGATCCAGCACCACATGAGAAACCCTCACACGGCCAAGTGAGTCAATCCCCGCAGCACCACCCAGAAAAAGTGCGTTCGATTTACTGTTTTTCCCGATGGCAAACACAGGGCCGCTGATCGGATCGCCGGCAGGAGCACGGGGCGAATCGCAACAGGACTACCGCCACCCCAAACGCGTGGACCGTAAAATAAAATAAAAAATCCAGCTGCCACCGGAAGGCGCCGGAGGGAAGGAGGGCGGAGGGGGCGGGGATCGGGCGGGGGGCGCTCACCAGCTTGGCGTTGCGGATCTTGCTGCCGCCGGCGCCGGAGCCGGCGTTGGCCGCCATGGGGCAGATAGATCGGGCGGCGGGATCCGATCGGTCGCCGGAGGGGAGGAGGGGGCGGCGAATCCGGGGAGAAACTCTTGCGGCGACGGATCGATCGAGGGGGGAAAAGATTGGGACTTTCTTCTCGGCGACTCGCGCGTGTGACAGAGAGGGAGATGCTGTGTCGTGTTGTTGCGTGGCGTGGCCGATGGATTGCCGTGTTCCATCGATGCTTCCGTGTTAAGTAAAACGCCTTCTCGCGGTCCGGTCCCTGTGACATCTTGTAATTGCAGTCCGGTCCGAACTCTGACCAGCTTTCCATCAGTCAACGGTATTTTTCTTTTTCTTTTTGATTATTTTGGCGAAAAGGCCTGATGCATTTCTTGTTTATAGAGAAAAGGCCTGATGCATGTACTATATAGTAATGTACTCCTAGCGCAATGCAAATATAAACTAAAAGTTCCCTTTTCAACCAAGTCATGTCTGTTTTCGACGAGATAACAGTGTGTAGCAGTGGAGCGGTTGTCTAATAAATAAACGGCAAAGAGGTTGTCTGATAAAAGAAACCAGTGGAGCGGTTGTCACGGGGGTAGTGATTCGTGGCGGTTTATCGACGATAGGCTATCGGACGATAGTGGGGGTTCAAAGAGTTTGTGCTCAAGCGAGGCGAGGAACCTCTCAAGCATGTAGCATCATACCTATGTAGGTCGGTTCGTGACGCAACTCTTGTCATGAGGTAATAACTACTTGAGATATGTGCTATAGACAAAGGTTTCTTCTAATTATGTGTGCATGTATGTTATGATCACACCGCCAACTATCTATCATCTGGCTTGACCGAGTCAACCGTCCATGGTCAACGCTGCCCATAGTGCGAATTTAACCAAAGACGGGGTGTTTATTTGCACAATGTTTCTTCGCCATGGTGTGACAACGCTGCCCCATGAGAAGAAACGTTCATTTTTTGCACAAAGCCCTGAAACTTTCTAGAATACCTTATTCCATCTGCCTCACACTTTGTTAGGAGATGATACCACTCTTTTATTGTCATCTTTGCTGCTATGATGTGGCTCCATTAACAAGGTTAAGTAACCCCTGCGGAAGACGAAATTAATAGGCTGTCTTGTGCCGGAGACAAAGAACATGAGATTTTTTTGCCCGGTATTAGCAAAGCATCCATGTACATAAGTACATCTATTTTTTTAGAATAAGTACATACATCTATCTATGTGTACAAGATTATTATTGCTTTATTCTGCAAAAATATTTTTTTTATCTCAAAAGTTTTTTGCTCATGTGATATATTTATCTCCACCCGCCAAAAACAGATATATCATCTTCAATAGTATTATTAATTTGCCTATCTACCGTAGGTCCTAGTAGTTACCAGAAAGGATACAGTCCCTTAAGTACACATATGCCATATATACCCCCTTCTTCCATGCCACTAGCAATAGGTTCACCCGCAAACGTCGGTAGTTTTCACCTAAATGCCATGTTTTTTGTCTTGTCATCGTCCACCTGTCCTCCTAGTTATTCACAGGTTGGCATAGGAGGTGTCTGGAAGCTCCCGAAAATGCTCAAGCGATGGCGCAACTTCCATCTCTTTAGTCTGTGTCATTATGCCGGCTGAAGCAACTGACATGAGAAATCTGCTGGCATGGTGTGGGGTTATTACCAGACCTAGCAATATTGATTGCCTTCATCCTATGCTCATGTGGTGGTAAATCAAAGGGACTTACTTAGTTGAAACGTCTGTTACTATAATTACATATAACCCCCAGGCTTTGTTTTGCGCCGGCGGTCAAAAATCGACCCAGCCGCGTCCTAGGATCTCATTTAGCGCCGGTTTGGATCGAAAAAACAGCCGGCGATCCCGAGCCGAACCAAAGCGCCCGGGGGTCGCCTGGGGGCACCGGCACAAGCGAAAAGCGGCGTGTGGCCGCTCTGTCGGTGAGAGGAGGGCATTTTCCCGTCGTTTCCTCCCGCTTTTCCCCTCGTCTTCCCTCCCATTCTCACTCTCTCCCACCATTCTCCCCCTCTCCCCTTCCCCCAGCCCGCCGCCATTTCGCCGAAGAAGTACGCAGCCCCTCGCGCCGCGACGGATGCCGCCACCCAGCCGAAGCAGAGAAAGCAGAGAGCGTTGATGGCTTCTCGCCCCTCGTTGGTTACCCCAAGTGGAAGGTTGAGATGTAGCGTAGCGGCAAATTTCCCTTGGCAAAGATACCAAGGATCGAATCACGTGAGACTCCGAGGGTCGACAAGTAGGTGTCAACGGCGCCAGAAACTTAGCGGTTGACGGGACCTGCACACAGATACAGATAACTTTGCTCCCAACGAGTACAGAGAGGTTGTCAATCCCTCCGGCCTTGTTGTTTACAAAGGATCAAACACAAGAGATAATAATGATAGCTATGACTGCAACTAGGAAATAAAAATAGGAAGTAAATAGAAGGTGTGATCAGCGGTGGTAATATGGACCGGGGTCTCATGATGTTCACTAGTGATGTCTCTCTCCCAAAAGACGATAAAACAGCAAAGCGAGGTAAACAAATTACAGCTGGGCAATTGACAGGATTATGTGCGCAAACCAATGCTAACTATGCTGCAAAGAAAGGTAGAGGCTCAAAAGCATGGGCGGTACGCCAAGGCAAGTGGACCGAAATCCATCTGCATCTACTACTAATCATCCACCTTGAGATATCTATCCAGAACATCTCGCTGGTATTAAGTTGCGAATCCCACCCAAAGTGTAAACTCAAAGCAACAGACAACTGCATTAAAAGAACTTTGCGTAAAGTAAACAATCCTTGCACCCGCAAGTACAAGCACCGTTGTTTTCTCCCTTGTGGCAACAGCACATCCCCTAGACTCATGTTTCTGTCACTCAAGCTAGTCATCAGGGGGCATGAACCCACAATCAAGCATAACGCTCCCTCTTGGAGTTACTACCTACTACTTGGCCAAAGCAATAAACAGCAACGAAGAACATGCAAGAATTACTCAAGAACAAAGATATAAAAGAGGTGAATCAAATATATTACTCAAACACAATCTGAACATAGTCTCATAATCCATCAGATCCCAGCAAACTCAGCAAATCAACAGCAGAAAGATTACATATGTGCCTCGATCATGTAGGGCAGCTCACGAGCTCTAAACCATGAAGAGCAAAGAGGGGAGGAGAACATCACATAGCTACTGATCATGGACCCATGGTCCAAGGTGGACTACTCACGACTCATCCGGGAAGCGTCCATGGTGGTGGAGAAGCTCCCGGTGGTGGTTCTCCCCTCCGGCAGGGTGCCGGGAAGAGTTCTCCTGATGCTCCCGATGTTGGAAGCGCTGCGGCGGCGGAACATAGGCGAGATCGCGAAAAAGGGTTCTGTCCTCGAGGGTTTTGGGACGAGAGGGATATATATGCGAAGGGGGGCAGCCAGAGGCGGAGCAGGGGCCCCAGGCGCCCCCCTGGCGCGGCCAGGGGTGGGGCCGCGCTAGGTGGCCGCCTGGGCCTCCCCTGGCTCCCCTCTGGCCCATCTTTGGTTCTTCGCGAAGCTTCCTGTACGCTGATTTTTCCTATATTTTTTCTGGAATTTTTGGAGCACTTTTAATATGGGGGAAACCTGAAATAGAAAAACAGCAGAAAACAGGAACTGGCACTGTGGTGCACTGAGTTAATAGGTTAGTCCAAATATGATCAAAAGTGTATGGAAGTGCATCAATATCATAGCAATATCATACAAAAGAAGCATGGAGCAAGCAGAAATTATAGGTACGTTTTGGACGTATCAACATCCCCAAGCTTAATTCCTGCTCGTCCTCGAGTAGGTAAATGATAACAAGCATAATTTCTGTGGTGACATGCTACCAACCATATAAGAAATTTTTAAGTAAAGCAATATAGGCATGTAATTTAATTCAAGTCATAACAAGCAAGAGTCTATATTAGCATTGTAACAAGCAACATAAGAACATAAAGGTGCAAGAGCTCTCGTTGTCCGTGACTCGAATGTCTCCAAATGGTGTTTGCGTGCAAGAAATGGGATAGGGATATACGTGAGAGTAAAACATAGTTTTTGTATTGTTGAGAACTTAATCTACTAAAGTTTCACACTTGGTCTTCTTTGGAATCTTATCTTGACTCATCCCCAGACCACTAGCCAGGTACAAGTCAAAATGATCCACTCCCTTTCGATATTTTGAGCACTCATGCAATGGATGAGCGTAAGCAAGAAAGTTGACACTTAGGATGGCAAAGAGAGAAAAATGATGAAGGGGGAAGACAAAAAAAGGTGTGAAAGGCTCACATCAATGAGGACAATCATAGGCGAGAGAAAGCCAAATGATAGATATGATGTGAGGAGTAGGGATTGCCATGCAACGGATGCACATATGAGCTAAGGTAAGCTCTCCAATGGAACTAGTGGGGGTGCATCCAACTTGCTCGCTCAAGAAGACCTAGAGCTCTTTTGAGGAGGCTCATCATTGGAATATACAAGCCAAGTTCTATAGTGTGAAGGTCCCCACATAGCTATATGCATGAATGATAATCTCTATGGAGTACAAGGTATAAGATGGAGTACGAGTGTGGATCTCTCAAAAGGAATAGTAGTGTGCCCCCTTCTCTCTTTTTATTTCTTTTTCTCTTTTTTCTATATTTTTTTTATTTTTTGTGTGGCCTCAATGGCTCTTTCTATTTAACTCTCATTTGTCCTCTTTGGGATCTTTTGATTTTGTCCTCTTTGGGATCTTTTCCTCACTTTAGGGGCAGCACTCTATGTATTACAAGAAGTATAGAAGATCTTTCACACTTTACAAAAGTACTCAACATAAAGAAAATGAAACTATCATGATGTATGCAAATGTATGCCTCTGCCGGTGTAGCAGGATATGCAATGATACTAGCGCGTCATGTAGCAATGATTAGGGCAAGGCCCAACTAGCATGCGGCTCATCGATCAAGCAAAAAGCATGTATGACATGAAGATCAAGTCATGAGAAGATGGATGTTGCATGGCAATGTATCTCGGAAAGGCTATGGAAATGCCTTGATAGGTAGGTATGGTGGCTGTTTTGAGGAAGGATATAACGAGGCTTATGATGACAGAGCGTATCGTGCCAAGAATTTGGATGCACCGGCGAAGTATGCGCCAACTCTCGAGGTGAGAAAGGGCAATGCACAGTACCGAAGAGGCTAGAAAAATATGGCTAGGTGGTAGTGTCAACTTTCGAATACTCACATTAGTCCGAAGAACTCATGCACTTATTATCGGTAACTCTCAATCTAATTAGGAGGTTCACAAAGAGACAAGTACCCTGAGGAGGAGTGTATGGGGGTTTGGTTATCCTTGCGCATCCTCGACTCATGGTACGTGAGTGTACTCTAATATTCGATCCCTCCAAAGATTAGTGATCCATCTAGTAGCTAAAGTTCTCAACTATTTTGAAGGTTTTCGAAAATAAACACGGATTGCCCAAAATACGACATCTATCACTAATAGGCTAAAGCTCTTGACACCAAAAGTTCAGACATTACTCATGGCAATACCTCAAAACTATTGCAAGTTACTACTAAAATTAAATAGCAACCTTAATTACCTACTTTAAGTTAAGACACACAACTCAGTGCAACAGGCAAACTCTCTTAACAAGATAAACATGAAAACTCAAGAGAGTTCAGCAACCAACTAAACAAAAGCTCTTTAAAAAGAAAAGCGTGAAAACTAAGAGCTAAACATGACAGCGGCTATGGAAGGACAAAGAACACACACAACAAAGATAAGCATGAAAATCCTATGTTGTGTTCTAGGTTGAAGTGGAGCGTGTTTCTCTCCCACACAAAGAAAGCTGGGTTCTAACTTGTTATGAACAGCAAGCAAAGCTAAAGAAAACTAAAAAAGGAAACTAAGAGCAAGACGCTTCAAGCATAGCACATAACGCATGAAGTGATAAGAATATAGTGGAACGAAAGACGAACTGATAATTGTTGATGGAGAAGGGGATGCATGGGGGCATCCCCAAGCTTAGACGCTTGAGTCTTCTTGAATATTTCTTGGGGGTGCACGGGGGCATCCCCAAGCTTGAGCGTTTGACCCTCTTGAATCTTCTTTTATCATCTTCCCTCGCACACTTGAAAACTCCCTTCATACATAACTCATCATAATCTGATTAGCGAGGTTAGTACCCACAATAAAATAATTTTTTCCCTACTGGAAATAAAAATAATCTTGAAGAGCTACTGTTTCTCAAGATTGCCAAAAGGTTTTTGCAAAGAAAAAGCAAGCTCAAGGTTTGCAAAACGAAGAAAAGGCAAAACAGGACAGAATCTGTGAAAAACAGGCCAGCAGGTAGTAAATAATTTTTCGGGGCACTTCTGCAACTCAAATCAAAAATCTCAGAACAGACGCTCGAAAGCCAATTGTATAGAGCACGTTGTCAAAAAAATTCAGATCAAAAAGATGATCTAGTGATTTTATTCGAATTTTTCTGTCCAAGGACAGAATCTGTTTTCTGGACAGCACGTCACAACTTTTGAACTTTCTTGCAATCGGAGGCTAAACTTGGCACAAAGCTGAAAAGAAAAGATACAATGATGATGCTACTGTAGTAACAAACATCAAGACACAACAAAAGCAAAATAAAAACTAATTCGTTGTGGGCTGCCTCCCAAAAGCCCTTTCTTTTATGCCTTTAAGCTAGGCATGATGCAAAAAGAGAAGATCAAGTTTTATCAAGAGTAAGAGAATAGCTAGCCCGTGTAACGGACTCAAAAGGCAACTTAATCTTCTTTCTAGGGAAGTGTTCCATCCCTTTCTTGAGAGGGAATTGGAATTTTATATTCCCCTCTTTCATGTCAATGATAGCACCAACGGTGCGAAGAAAAGGACGTCCCAAAATAATTGGACATGAAGGTTCACATTCAATATCCATAATAGTAAAATCAACGGGAACATAATTGTCATTGACAATGATAAGAACATCGTCGATCTTCCCCAAAGGTTTCTTTACGGAAGAATCAACAAGACGAACACCAAAAGAACAAGGATCAAAAGGTTTCAATTCAAACATATCGTACATTCTTTTGGGCATAACGGAGGTACTAGCTCCAACATCACATAAAGCATAGCAAGAGAAGTTGTTCAACTTAATTTTAATCATAGGATCCCAACTATCTTCTAGATTTCTAGGTATGGAGGCTTCTACCCTAAGCTTCTCCTCCCTAGCTTTGATAAGAGCATTAGTGATATGCTCCGTGAAGGCAAGATTAAGTGTGCTAGTGTGGGGATCTCTAGACATCTTGTGAAGAAAACCAATAACTTCAGAAAGGGTGCAATTATCAAAATCAAGGTCACTACTATCAAGTAAAGTGGTAGTGGTGTCCTTTAGGCTCACTTGTTTGGTAGCTTCTATGGTTATAGGAGTTTCTTCTTCTATGGTTGAGGTCATAGCATCACCATTAATAGGTCCAATGGGACTAGGAGTGCATTGGGTGCTAAGAGTTTGGATATCCTCAACAACTTGGATAGTAGCAACAGTGTGGTGGGTAGGAAGGCTCTTAATCCTATCTTCTTCCTCCTTTTCTCTAGCCCATCTCTCTTTAAGTTTAGCCATCATCCTAATGTTTTCATTAATTTGCACTTGAATAGCATTCATAGGAGTGGTCTTCCTCTCCTCAAGAGGAGAAGTTCTAATTTTAAGCAACTCTACCTCATGGGCTAAATTGTCTACCTTCGAAGAGAGATTATCTAGTTTGTCTAGTTCTTCTTCTACACTCTTATTGAAGGCCTTTTGGGTAGTGATGAAGTCTTTAAGCATAATCTCTAGTTCAGAAGTGGAGTTCTTGGTGCTAGGATAAGTATTGTTGTTCCCATAGGAATTAGATGGGAACGGTCTAGGGTTGCTACCAAAATTACTCCTATAAGCATTGTTATTGAAGTTGTTTCTAGAGATAAAGTTCACATCTACTTGATCTTGAGCAATCAAAGAATTTAAAGGAACATCATGAGGATCAATAGAAGATTGCTTGGAAAGTAGAGACATGATCAAGTCAACTTTTTCATTTAGGGAGGAAATCTCCTCGACAGAGTTTACCTTCCTACCTGTTGGAGCGCGTTCGGTGTGCCATTGGGAATAATTGGTCATCATCTCGTCGAGAAGCTTCGTGGCAGCACCAAGTGTAGTTGACATAAAGGTTCCTCCCGCGGCCGAATCTAACAAGTTCCGTGAGGTAAAGTTCAAGCCTGCATAAAAAGTTTGGATAACCATCCAAGTAGTCAAACCATGAGTAGGGCAGTTCTTGACAAGAGATTTCATGCGTTCCCAAGCTTGGGCAACGTGTTCATTATCCAATTGTTTAAAATTCATTATGTTACTCCTTAATTGGATAATTTTAGCAGGGGGATAGTACTTCCCAATAAAGACATCCTTGCACTTGTCCCAAGAATCTATACTATTCCTAGGCAAGGATTGAAACCAGATTTTAGCTCCTCCTCTCAAGGAGAAAGGAAAAAGCTTAAGCTTAACAATATCACCATCTACTTCTTTGTACTTTTGCATATCACAGAGCTCAACAAAATTATTTAAGTGCAAAGCAGCATCATCTCCGGCACCGGAGAATTGATCTTTCATAACTAGGTTCAGCAAAGCAGGTTTAATCTCATAAGAAGGTGCTGAAGTGGCAGGTGTAGCAATATGCGTGCAGATAAAGTCACTGTTGTTATGACTAGTGAAGTCACACAACTTGGTGTTCTCGGTGAAACCTATAGCAGCAGCAAGCAAGATAACTATTTTTGTGATTTTTGGTAAGGGACACTAAAGCAAAAACTGAAAGGTAAACTAACAAGACTAAAAAGCAAAGATAAAAGATAGCGTGCAACTCCCCTATCTTGAAGAGTGGAGTCCCCGGCAACGGCACCAGAAACTTGATTGATGGCTTCTCGCCCCTCGTTGGTTACCCGAAGTGGAAGGTTGAGATGTAGCGTAGCGGCAAATTTCCCTTGGCAAAGATACCAAGGATCGAATCCCGTGAGACTCCGAGGGTCGACAAGTAGGTGTCAACGGCGCCAGAAACTTAGCGGTTGACGGGACCTGCACACAGATACAGATAACTTTGCTCCCAACGAGTACATAGAGGTTGTCAATCCCTCCGGCCTTGTTGTTTACAAAGGATCAAACACAAGAGATAATAATGATAGCTATGACTGCAACTAGGAAATAAAAATAGGAAGTAAATAGAAGGTGTGATCAGCGGTGGTAATATGGACTGGGGTCCCATGATGTTCACTAGTGATGTCTCTCTCCCAAAAGACGATAAAACAGCAAAGCGAGGTAAACAAATTACAGCTGGGCAATTGACAGGATTATGTGCGCAAACCAATGCTAACTATGCTGCAAAGAAAGGTAGAGGCTCAAAAGCATGGGCGGTACGCCAAGGCAAGTAGACCGAAATCTATCTGCATCTACTACTAATCATCCACCTTGAGATATCTATCCAGAACATCTCGCTGGTATTAAGTTGTGAATCCCACCCAAAGTGTAAACTCAAAGCAATAGACAACTGCATTAAAAGAACTTTGCGTAAAGTAAACAATCCTTGCACCCGCAAGTACAAGCACCGTTGTTTTCTCCCTTGTGGCAATAGCACATCCCCTAGACTCATGTTTCTGTCACTCAAGCTAGTCATCAGGGGGCATGAACCCACAATCAAGCATAACGCTCCCTCTTGGAGTTACTACCTACTACTTGGCCAAAGCAATAAACAGCAACGGAGAACATGCAAGAATTACTCAAGAACAAAGATATAAAAGAGGTGAATCAAATATATTACTCAAACACAATCTGAACATAGTCTCATAATCCATCAGATCCCAGCAAACTCAGCAAAGCAACAGCAGAAAGATTACATATGTGCCTCGATCATGTAGGACAGCTCACGAGGTCTAAACCATGAAGAGCAAAGAGGGGAGGAGAACATCACATAGCTACTGATCATGGACCCATGGTCCAAGGTGGACTACTCACGACTCATCCGAGAAGCGTCCATGGTGGTGGAGAAGCTGGTTCTCCCCTCCGACAGGGTGACGGGAAGAGTTCTCCTGATGGTCCCGATCTTGGAAGCGTTGCGGCGGCGGAACAGAGGCGAGATCGCGAAAAAGGGTTCTGTCCTCGAGGGTTTCGGGACGAGAGGGATATATATGCGAAGGGGGGCAGCTAGAGGCGGAGCAGGGGCCCCAGGCGCCCCCCTGACGCGGCCAGGGGTGGGGCCGCGCCAGGTGGCCGCCTGGGCCTCCCCTGGCTCCCCTCTGGCCCATCTTTGGTTCTTCGCGAAGCTTCCTGTACGCTGATTTTTCCTATATTTTTCCTGGAATTTTTGGAGCACTTTTAATATGGGGGAAACCTGAAATAGAAAAACAGCAGAAAACAAGAACTGGCACTGTGGTGCACTGAGTTAATAGGTTAGTCCAAATATGATCAAAAGTGTATGGAAGTGCATCAATATCATAGCAATATCACACAAAAGAAGCATGGAGCAAGCAGAAATTATAGATACGTTTTGGACGTATCAAGCGCCACCGTCGAAGCCGCCGGGCATGACTAACGCCGACTGGAAGGCGGAAGTTAAACGCCGGGAAGCTGTCACCGCCAACAGGCGGAACAGGGCGAACGCCAAGAGGGCCCGCGACATGGCGGCCTCGGCGAGGTCGAGCATGACCAATCTCGCGCGGGGATGATGCATCCGCCCGACGGCCAAGGCCCATATGCGTCCTGGAGCCAGCAGACCGTCGGGTCTCCGGCCGGCTAGGGTTACACATCATTGCCGGGCTACGCCGACGGCAACGCGCATGGAGGCTTCAACCCCAATGTCACCTTCCCTCATGGTCGGCCCGTCCAGCCACGCCCTCACCCGCCTTCGCCGGCATTCAATACTGATGGGCCTCTAACCCCTCGTTGGTTACCCCAAGTGGAAGGTGTAAGATGCAGTGTTGTGGAAGTTTTTCCCTTAGCAAAGATGCCAAGGATCGAATCCCCAGAAACTCCTAGGTTCAACAAGTAGGTGTCAACTGCTAACGGCGCCAGATATTAGCAATCAACATGGACCTGCACACAGATACAAATAACTTTGCTCCCAACGAGTACAGAGAGGTTGTCAATCCCTCCGGCCTTGTAGTTCACAAAGGATTAAACGCAAATGATAGTAGTGATAGATAATGTTTGCAATAGTAAGTAAAAGCGAAAAGTGAATAGCGGATGTAATCAATGATGGTAATATGGACCGGAGTCTCATGATGTTCACTAGTGATGTCTCTCTCCCAAAAGACGATAAAACAGCTATGTGAGGTAAACGAATTACAGCTGGGCAATTGACAGGACCACGAACGCAAACCAATGCTGACTACATTGCAAGAAAGGTTGAGGTTCAAAGCATGGGCGGTACGCCAAAGTAAGTAGACCGAAATCCATCAATATCTACTACTAATCATCCACCTTGAGATATTTATCCAGAACATCTCGCTGGTATTAAGTTGCGAGCCCCACCCATAGTGTAAACTCAAAGCAACAGACAACTGCATTAAAAGAACTTTGCGTAAAGTAAAAAATCCTTGCACCCGCGGGCACAAGCACCGTTGTTTTCCCCCTTGTGGCAACAGCACATCCCCTAGACTCATGTTTCTGTCACTCAAGCTAGTCATCGAGGGGCATGAACCCACAATCGAGCATAACGTTCCCTCTTGGAGTCACTACCTATTACTTGGCCAAAGCAATAAATAACAACGGAGAACATGCAAGAATTACTTATGAACATAAATATAAAAGAGGTAGATCAAATATATTACTCAATCACAGTCTGAACATAATCTCATAATCCATCGGATCCCAGCAAACTCATCATAGCAACAGCATAAGGATTACATATGTGCCTCGATCATGTAGGGCAGTTCACGAGGACTAATTAGTGAAGCACAAGAACGGGAGGAGAACATCACATAGCTACTGGTCATGGACTCATGGTCCAAGGGAGACTACTCACAACTCATCCGGGAGGCGTCCATGGTGGTGGAGAGGCTCCCGATGGTGATCCTCCCCTCCGGCAGGGTGCCGGGAAGAGTTCTCCTGGTGCTCCCGATCTTGGAAGCGGCGGCGGCGGCGGAACAGAGATGAGATCGCGAAAAAGAGTTCCCGTCCCGAGGGTTTTGAAGGACGCTCTAAATATATGCCGAAGGGGGGCACCAGACGGGGCTCGGGGGGCCCAGGCGCGGCCCAGGGGGGGCGCGCCGCCAGGGCGCCTGGAGCCCTGGTGCCCCCCCCGGCTGTCCTTCGGGCGCACGGTAGGTTCTGGAACGCTGATTTTTTATATAATTTTTCTGGATTTTTCCTGGCAGTTCTCGTAACGTGAAAACCTGAAATACAAAAACAGCCGAAAACAGAAACTGGCACTGGGGTGCACTGAGTTAATAGGTTAGTCCAAATATGATCAAAAGTGTATGGAAGTGTATGAATATCATAGCAATATCACCCAAAAGTGGCATGGAACAAGCAGAAATTATAGATACGTTTTGGACGTATCAACATCCCCAAGCTTAATTCCTGCTCGTCCTCGAGTAGGTAAATGATAACAAGAATAATTTCTGTGGTGACATGCTATTAACCATATAGGACTTATTCATAGTCATATGACAAAAGCTTACTGAGATAATGAATCTAAAGTAATTGAGTTCCTCATGAGAAAATCACAAATGACTGAAAGTTTTACAACATGAAACTGAAACATCAAAAAGATTTGCAATGAACATGATGTGCAAATATGATAAAGTGATATCTAGCTTGCCCCCTTTAGTGAAGCAAAACATAAATGCAGGGACACCTTCAAGGTTTAAGTGATGACTAGATACGATGATTTCAAAATAAACGATATCACAATCATGCAAAAGACAATGCTACTTTGGGACAATGCACATTACACTTAGAATGACAATCATGCTCTCAGTAGTTGGTGCTTGAAGAAAGAAGGTGGAGACTCAAAAAGTAATAGAATGGTTATGTGCTAGAGCTTTTTATTTTGAAAACATAGAAGCAATTTTGTCAACGGTAGTAGTACTTCATATGTGTCATGCATAAGACATCCTATAAGTTGCAAGCCTCATGCATCGAATACCAACAGTGCTCGCACCTTGTCCTAATTAGCTCGGATTTCCATGGGTTATCATAGCATTACATATGTTTCAACCAAGTGTCACAAAGGGGTACCTCTATGCCACCTGTACAAAGGTCCAAGGAGATAAATCGCATTTGATTTCTCGTTTTTGATAGATCTCAACTTGAGGACATCCATACCGGGACAACATAGAAAATAGATGATGGACTCCTCTTTAATGCATAAGCATATTCTCATAAGAGATTGAGGATTAGTGTCCAAGCTAAAACTTCCACCATGATACATGGCTTTGGTTGGCGGCCCAATGTTCTTCTCTAACAATATGCATACTCAATCAACCCATAGCAAATCACCCTTACTTCAGACAAAACGAACATGCATAGCAACTCACATGATATTCAACAAAAGTGTGATAGTTGATGGCGTCCCCAGAAACATGGTTACCGCTCAGCAAGCAACTTATAAGAAATAAGATACATAGGCAACATATTCTTTACCACAATAGTTTTTAAACTACTTTCCCATGAGCTATGTATTGCAAAGTTAGTCTGCTTAGTACAGGTGGAGGTTAGCAAAAGACTGGGAGCGACCAACTAAGAGAGCAATGACGGTCATAATCATGCAGAGCGACAAAGCAATATTGAATCAGGCATGGTAGTTATATCGCTACTCAGAAATAAAAGATCATCAAGGCTTGACAGACTTTCTTTACAGTCTTAAATATGCGTGAGCATACGCCAAGTCAATCAAAATAAATTCTTGAAGGAAGATATTACTAAACCATACCACATCATAGGCAAACAAATCATGTTGGTATTCCAATAACACATTGGGAATCCCCCAGCTATTTGAGACTAACCATAAGAAAACCTGAACTACTAAGCGCCATTATGCACGTAGCATCTTTATCATAGACATATCAACCAATGCAACGGAAGCAAACTCTCTTAATAAGGTGAGCATGGTAATTAAAGAGAGTTCAAGCAACCAACTAAACCAAAGCTCTTTGAAAAGATAAGCATGAATACTAAGAGCAGAGCATGATAGTAGCTATTAAAAGACAAAGAACACACACAGCAAAGATAGACATGAAAATTCTATGTTATGTTCTAGGTAGAAGTGGAGCGTGTTTCTCTCCCACATAAAGAACGCTGAGTTCCGACTCGTTATGAAAAACTAAAAAGAAAACTAAAAGCAAGACGCTCCAAGCATAGCACATAACACATGAAGTGATAAAAATATAGTGGAACGAAAGACGAACTGATAATGTTGATGAAGAAGGGGATGCACGGGGGCATCCCCAAGCTTAGACGCTTGAGTCTCCTTGAATATTTCTTGGGGGTGCACGGGGGCATCCCCAAGCTTGAGCGCTTGACACTCCTGAATCTTTTTATCATCTTCCCTCGCACACTTGAAAACTCCCTTCATACATAACTCATCATAATCTGATTAGCGAGGTTAGTACCCTTAATAAAATAATTATACCTTGCTGGAAATAAAGATATTCTTGAAGTTCTACTGTTTCTCAAGATTGCCAAAAGGTTTTTGCAAAGAAAAAGCAAGCTCTTGGTTTGCAAAATGGAGGAAAGGCAAAACATGACAGAATCTGTGAAAAACAGAACAGCAGGTAGTAATCGATTTGTTCGGGCACTTCTGCAACTCAAATAAAAAAACTCAGAACAGACGGACGAAAGAAAATTATATAGAGAACGCTGTCGAAAAAATTCAGACCAAAAAGATGATCTGGTGATTTTATACGAATTTTTCTATCCAAGGACAGAATCTGTTTCCTGGACAGCACCTCACAACTTTTGAACTTTCTAGCAATCAGAGGCTATACTTGGCACAAATATGAAAAGCAAAGATACAATGATGATGCTACTGTAGTAAACAACATCAAGACACAACAAAAGCAAAATATAAAAATTTATTCATGTGGGCTGCCTCCCAAAAGCGCTTTCTTTTATGCCTTTAAGCTAGGCATAATGCATAGAGATCAAGTTTTATCAAGAGTAAAAGAATAGCTAGCCCGTACAACGGACTCAAAAGGTAACTTGATCTTCTTTCGAGGGAAGTGTTCCATCCCTTTCTTGAGAGGAAACTGAAATTTTATATTACCCTCTTTCATGTCAATGATAGCACCAACGGTGCGTAAAAAGGGACGTCCCAAAATAATTGGACATGAAGGATCACATTCAATATCCATAATAGTGAAATCAACGGGAACGTAGTTGTCATTGACAACGATAAGAACATCGTCGATCCTCCCCAAAGGTTTCTTTATTGAAGAATCAACGAGACGAACACCAAAAGAACACGAATCATAAGGTTTCAATTTAAGCATATCATATATTCTTTTGGGCATAACAGAGGTACTAGCTCCAACATCACATAATGCATAGCAAGAGAAGTCATTCAATTTAATTTTTATCATAGGATCCCAACCATCTTCTAGCTTTCTAGGTATGGAGGCTTCTACTCTAAGTTTCTCCTCCCTAGCTTTGATGAGAGCATTAGTGATATGCTCTGTGAAGGCAAGGTTAAGCGTGCTAGTGCAGGGATCTCTAGACATCTTGTGAAGGAAATCAATAACTTCGGTAAGAGTGCAATTATCAAAATCAAGGTCATGAGCATCAAGTAAAGTGGTAGTGGTGTCCTTTAGGTTCACATGTTTGGTAGTTTCTATAGTCATAGCATCACCATTAATAGGTCCAATGGGACCAGGAGTACATTGGGTGCTAAGAGTTTGGATATCCTCGACAACTTGGATAGTAGCAACAGTGTGGTGGGTAGGAAGGCTCTTAATTCTATCTTCTTCCTCCCTTTCTCTAGCCCATCTTTCTTTAAGTTTAGCCATCATCCTAATGTTTTCATTAATTTGCACTTGAATAGCATTTAAAGGAGTGACTTCCCTCTCCTCAAGAGGAGAAGTTTTAATTTTTAGCAATTTTACCTCATTGGCTAAATGGTCTACCTTAAAAGAAAGATCATCTAGTTTATGTAGTTTTTCTTCTACACTCTTATTAAAGGCTTTTTGGGTAGTGATGAAATCTTTAAGCATAATCTCTAGTTCAGTAGTGGAGTTCTTGGTACTAGGATAAGCATTGTTGTTCCCATAAGAATTAGAGGGGAACGGTCTAGGATTGTTACCAAAGTTACTCCTATAAGCATTGTTGTTAAAATTGTTTCTAGAGATAAAGTTCACATCTACTTGTTCTTGAGCAATCAAAGAATTAAAGGAACATCGCGAGGATCAACAGAAGATTGCTTTGAAAGTAGAGACATGATCAAGTCAACTTTTTCATTTAAGGAGGAAATCTCCTCGACAGAGTTTACCTTCCTACCTGTTGGAGCGCCTTCGGTGTGCCATTGGGAATAGTTGGTCATCATCTCATCGAGAAGCTTTGTGGCAGCACCAAGTGTAGTTGACATAAAAGTTCCTCCCGCGGCCGAATCTAACAAGTTCCGCGAGGTAAAGTTCAAGCCTGCATAAAAAGTTTGGATAACCATCCAAGTAGTCAAACCGTGAGTAGGGCAGTTCTTGATAAGAGATTTCATACGTTCCCAAGATTGGGCAACATGTTCATTATCCAATTGTTTAAAATTCATTATGTTACTTCTAAGTTGGATAATTTTAGCAGGTGGATAGTATTTTCCGATAAAAGCATATTTGCACTTGTCCCATGAATCTATGCTATTTCTAGGCAAAGACTGAAACCAAATTTTAACTCCTCCTCTCAAGGAGAAAGGAAAAAGCTTAAGCTTAACAATATTACCATCTATTTCTTGGTACTTTTGCATATCACAAAGTTCAACAAAGTTGTTTAAGTGTAAAGCAGCATCATCTCCAGCACCGGAGAATTGATCTTTCATGACTAAGTTCAGTAAAGCAGGTTTAATTTCATATGAAGGTGCTGAAGTGGCAGGTGTAGTGATAGGTGTGCTGATAAAGTCATCGTTGTTGTGACTAGTGAAGTCACACAACTTGGTGTTCTCGGTGGAACCCATAGTAGCAAGCAAGCAAGATAACTATTTTTGTGATTTTCGATAAAAGATACTAAAGCAAAAACTGAAAGGTAAACTAACAAGACTAAAAAGCAAAGGTAAAAGATAGCATGCAACTCCCCTATCCTAAAGAGTGGAGTCCCCGGCAACGGCGCCGGAAAAACTCCTTGATGAGCCTCTAACCCCTCGTTGGTTACCCCAAGTGGAAGGTGTGGGATGCAGTGTTGTGGAAGTTTTTCCCTTAGCAAAGATGCCAAGGATCGAATCCCCAGAGACTCCTAGGTTCAACAAGTAGGTGTCAACTGCTAACGGCGCCAGATATTAGCAATCAACGTGGACCTGCACACAGATACAAATAACTTTGCTCCCAACGAGTACAGAGAGGTTGTCAATCCCTCCGGCCTTGTAGTTCACAAAGGATTAAACGCAAATGATAGTAGTGATAGATAATGTTTGCAATAGTAAGTAAAAGAGAAAAGTGAATAGCGGATGTAATCAATGATGGTAATATGGACCGGAGTCTCATGATGTTCACTAGTGATGTCTCTCTCCCAAAAGTCGATAAAACAACTATGTGAGGTAAACGAATTACAGCTGGGCAATTGACAGGACCACGAACGCAAACCAATGCTGACTACATTGCAAGAAAGGTTGAGGTTCAAAGCATGGGCGGTATGCCAAAGTAAGTAGACCGAAATCCATCAATATCTACTACTAATCATCCACCTTGAGATATCTATCCAGAACATCTCGCTGGTATTAAGTTGCGAGCCCCACCCATAGTGTAAACTCAAAGCAACAGACAACTGCATTAAAAGAACTTTGCGTAAAGTAAACTATCCTTGCACCCGCGGGCATAAGCACCGTTGTTTTCCCCCTTGTGGCAACAGCACATCCCCTAGACTCATGTTTCTGTCACTCAAGCTAGTCATCGAGGGGCATGAACCCACAATCGAGCATAACGTTCCCTCTTGGAGTCACTACCTATTACTTGGCCAAAGCAATAAATAACAACGGAGAACATGCAAGAATTACTTATGAACATAAATATAAAAGAGGTAGATCAAATATATTACTCAATCACAATCTGAACATAATCTCATAATCCATCGGATCCCAGCAAACTCATCATAGCAACAACATAAGGATTACATATGTGCCTCGATCATGTAGGGCAGCTCACGAGGACTAATTAGTGAAGCACAAGAACGGGAGGAGAACATCACATAGCTACTGGTCATGGACTCATGGTCCAAGGGAGACTACTCACAACTCATCCGGGAGGCGTCCATGGTGGTGGAGAGGCTCCCGATGGTGATCCTCCCCTCCGGCAGGGTGCCGGGAAGAGTTCTCCTGGTGCTCCCGATCTTGGAAGCGGCGGCGGCGGCGGAACAGAGATGAGATCGCGAAAAAGAGTTCCCGTCCCGAGGGTTTCGAAGGACGCTCTAAATATATGCCGAAGGGGGGCACCAGACGGGGCTCGGGGGGCCCAGGCGCCCCCCCGGCGCGGCCCAGGGGGGGGGCGCCGCCAGGGCGCCTGGAGCCCTGGTGGCCCCCCCGGCTGTCCTTCGGGCGCACGGTAGGTTCTGGAACGCTGATTTTTTATATAATTTTTCTGGATTTTTCCTGGCAGTTCTCGTAACGTGAAAACCTGAAATACAAAAACAGCCGAAAACAGAAACTGGCACTGGGGTGCACTGAGTTAATAGGTTAGTCCCAATATGATCAAAAGTGTATGGAAGTGTATGAATATCATAGCAATATCACCCAAAAGTGGCATGGAACAAGCAGAAATTATTGATACATTTTGGACATATCAAGTACCGCCTACGCCGCCTCACCGACGCCGCCTCTTCGCCGTGGGGCGCTACTCTTCTCACGAACATCGTCGTCGCACCTCGGCGACACGGACGCGATGGAGGCCGACATGGATGACATCATCACGACCGGCTCGGCCGCCGCCGCCGCCTCCCCCGGGTTCGCCACCCAAGATGACGCAATCGATCTCAATGGCAGCATGGACAGCGAGCTCGACTACGATGAGGAGGAACCGGAGGAGGAGGAGGAGGAGGAAGAGGAGGAGCCGGCGCCTGCTCAAGCGAGCAAAGGGAAGAAGAAGAAGAAGAAGAAGAAGAAGAAGAAGAAGAAGAAGAAGAAGAAGAAGAAGAAGAAGAAGAAAAGGGCGACCAGGACCGGCGAGCCGCGCATCAAGTAGGCGTCCAAGGAGGACGAATGCCTCGCCGAGGCGTAGAAAGTCGTCGGCCTCAACCCGATCACCGGCACGAACCAGAACGTCGACACATATTGGGACAGGATCAAGACCGAGTTCAATGAGCGCAAGCTCATCGACCCCTACTTCAAAGGCGTCTACATGCAGTGTGGGTCTAAGGCGATGTTGAACCATTGTGGGCTCATCCAAACGGCGTGCAACAAATGGCATGGGATCGTCGAAGAGATCGCAGCTCGTCCGAAGAGCGGCGCCAGCATTGAGGATCAGCTGTTGCGGATGTTCGCCATGTTTCGCCAGGACAACAGCGACCAAAGACTTCAAGTACCTCCACGTCTTCCGGCGGATCGAGAAGTGCGATAAGTGGGCGGAAGTCCGGCGCACCCTCGCTAAGGCCAAGGAGACGTACAAGCCAGACGCGCCGAGGCCGGGCGCGTTCGATGGCCGTCCTGATGGCCACAAAGGGGCCAAGAAGGGGAAACATGCTGACGCGTGATACGTCTTGATGACCCACAACCGTAAGGGATCTATTGCAGCGTTTTCGATAAGTAAGAGTGTCGAACCCAACGAGGAGCAGAAGGTATTGATAAGCGATTCTGAGCAAGGAACTACTGCAAGCACTGAAAGATAACTTTTTAGGGGTTTTCTTGATATAAGCAACAGGAAAGTAAAAGCAAGTAAAGTAAAAGGCACTGAGAGTAACAAGTGGCCCAATCCTTTCTGAGCAAAGGAGAGGCCTAGCAACTAAACTTATAAAGGCTAAAGCGTTCTTGAGGACACACGGGAAAGGTAGTCATGTGCTTTCGCCATATTCCGTATCAATACTATGTTATGTGTTGATAAGTGTTGAGTGGGTGGATCTATGCTAGTGCACTCTCTAGACTAAGATGAGTGCACTCTTATGATTAAACACCTTGCAAGCATCCACAAATACAAGATAGTATTTAAGGCAAAAGCCTAACCATAGCAATACGATCGAGGATCCATTGTTCCCTTATGCAAAAGCGTGCGAACTGGGGTTCAGGTTTCTGTCACTCCGGCAACCCACCGTAAGCATTCTTTGTACACAATGTATTCTCCTAGGTCCTTAATAAGGCGAAGTGTTGAGTGTTCGACTCACACAACACCACTAGTAGAATGACAACACAACCTAAGTATCAAACAATACATATTACTTCAACATCATATGACTACTAACAACAAGACTTTTCCCATGTCCTCAAGAACTAAGGTGACTACTCACAAGACATAAAAGAGATCATGATCAGTGGAGATAAATGGATGATAAACAATCTGGACATAATGATATTTCTCCAACAAAACTCAATAGCATTCACCACAAAGTAGTAATCAACACCGACGGAGTAGAGAGGATAGATAGTACGAGTTACAACACAAGTTGCAATTGTGAGATGAGATTTGGATGAAGATGGAGATGGTGCTGGTGTTGGGGATGATGTTGATGATGATCTCGATGATGCCCGTGACGATGGTGATGACGATGGCGACGATCTCCCCTTCCGGGAGGTGATCTCCCCGGCGGAATCTGCCCGCCGGAGATGGCTTTTTCTCCTCTGTAGGTTTCCGCCACGGAGCGGCGGCGGAACTCCGTAAAAACTCTCGTTTTTAGGGTTTTCGGATAACGAAGAGTATATAGGCAAAAGGGGGCAGCCGGAGGTAGGCCAGGGGCTCCAGGCTTCCCCCGGCGCGGCCAGGGGGGGGGGGGCGCCCCCAGGGCGCCTGGACACCCTGTGGCCCCCCTCTGGTTGCCCTTTTGCGTGCCTTCGTGATTCGTCTGGAAAATGCCCTCCGTAGATTTTCAGGTAATTTGGAGGTATTCTTCTTCAGCAACTCAGCGTCCACTTTTTACCGCTGAATCCTGCATCTGCTGCTTCGGTACCGGAAAGTTGCAAACTGTGTAAAATAGGCCAAAACAACATAAGAACATCATCTTAATGTGAAATATATCAATGAATAAGGATAAATTATGATACAAAATAGTGATGCATTTTGGACGTATCAACACCCCCAAGCTTAGACCTCGCTTGTCCCCAAGCGAATACTGAGCTCGGTAAACCTGTCCACAAGTTTAGAGAGTGAAGTGTCGATAAAGTAGAATACGGACAAGAAGCATCACAGTTTCTTCACCAACTCAAATATCCTCAACAGCAATATTCAACTCATAAGGCCCTTATAAAAGAGTGGTAACACTTATATTCGGAAGTAGGGCTAAGGAAACTCATTAAATCATGGCAAACATGTCCTTTGGTCAAAGAACAACTAATAGCTTTTACTTTTGCTCTTTCTCTTTATGTTTTGATGAGATTAACTGAAGTTTTTGAAAGAACATGTTATCAGGCAAGAAGTGAAAGTGTTAACACAAAGGAAGATATTCGCCTTAGCTGGGCTTGACAAACAACTTTATATGAATGAATCCTTGTCAACATCAAATGTCTGCTCTCTTTAAGAATAGAAGGAAGTAGGAATAACTGACTCAACCTAAAATTAAAAGATAGGCCCTGCTCTAGGGAAGTAGGGAAAATTCATGTGCTATCCTTAAATCAAACAAAATGAAAACAAGTTTTGAGAGGTGCATGATTTGTCAACGAATGCTAATAGATAACTCAATTACTTCTCGAGATGGACAAGTTTCGAGGAACGGCTCCCGCACGAGGACGATCACATCCTCTTAATCTCCTTTGTTTATCACTGCCAAAGTTTTCTGATTTCTCATGAACAAAGCGTGAAGGAGGGTTTGTTTGTTGTATATTTTTTTAATGAGCCGGGCGCACTCTATGCCAGTTCCTTCTCGTATTATGGGTTTGCACATTAGACATGCAATCCCGGGGTGAAACTTGTCCAACTCAAAAAGACCATGAATTAACTATTACTTCCTCATGAGCTAAAACAGAGGCACAAAATAAAAGATTTTGAACATTTAAGGATAACACATAAATTCTATACCTAGGAGGTGGTAGAGGAATACCACGAATAGGAAGGTATGGTGGACTCATATGGAAGGTATTGGCTTAAGGGTATGGATGCACAAGCAGAATTCCGCTTGGTACAGAGTTAGGCTAGCAAAGGTTTTGAGAGAGCAGACAATTGATGATGACTAAGATGCAAAACAATATAAAGTATAAACATTGAAATAATCATAACACATCAAGTTGTCTTCCTTGTCATCATAACACTTCAAGCATAATAACATAAAGGTTTTGGCTATGTCGATATTTTAAGAAAATCATGCTTGTTGTTATGACCAAAGCTATGTTTGCCAAGATTAAATAAAGTTTTCACAGCCATACCTGATATAAGGTCAATACTCCCCATAAGAACCATCATATAAGGTTGATTGCATGAAGAGAATACCGAGTGCAGCAAAGGGACCAATAGGCTTCTCATTAATATTCCATCATAGACGACTCCACACTCACGGATACAATCTTTCCACCTAAGGAGTGATACACCTCAATGCACACACCTATTTCATATAATAACCTCCCTAGACATGATACAACTCTACTTGACTCTAGAAGACAAAGGTAAAGATAAAGATACCGGGCACTCCCCCAAGCTTGGAACAAGCCAAGGGAATGCCGTTACCCAAGGAGATTTCACTCCTCATCCTTGTTGGCGTTGATCACGTAGTCCTCGGCGAAACGCTTCCATGGAAGGGGTTCTCCAGTCTCATATGAGAAGTTCGTCTCCTGAATCCTGCATGCAGCACCCATACCCATGCGCATAAACCTTAGTTCATACTCACAGTTCTGGCGATGTAGATCATAAATTTGCCCTTGGAGATCTTTAATTCTTTCTTCAGATGCGGTGATGCTTTCCCACATCTCCTTCATCTCCTTCAGGAAGTAGGTCTTCAGCTCGTTGATGATGTCAAAGTTAGCTTCAACACCACGCTCGATCATCTTCTTGTACTTGAAAACTTCTTGCTCCACTTCTTCCAGCCTGGCCTGGATGCTCCCCTCCTTGATAGGTCCCTTCAGATCTTCTTGATGAAGGACACCGTCCTCCATCCGAACAACCTGAGGGTGCTTCTTCACCTCAGCGAGGTAAGGGTTGATGACGTTGACGACGAACTTGTCCTTGGGGGAACTTGGAGAAGCCATGGCACCTAGATTCAGCTGAAAGATTCCTGGCAGAAACAGATCGAAAAGAAAACACACGAAATCGCGAGATACGTTGCCGGAACAATCCGGGAAAATATATAGCAAAAATTTATGCACAGAAAGGAAGGTAACAGGCTAAAACAGGGTCGGAGACGGACTCCCGGGTGTCCAGGCGCCCTGGCGGCGCGGCCAGGAGGTAGGGCGCGCCAGGGGGGCGCCTGGACCCCCTGGAGCTCATCTCCGGCTCCACTTAGGCTCAGAATTTTACTAATTTTGCCAAAAATCATAATACGGAACTTTTATGGCGGTTCGCGATGTTTCCTTACCGTAATACATACCTTTTCTTTATTCTGCTTCTGCTGGCGTCTGAAACAGGGCTGCAACATGTTCTTCGTGAGTTGTTGTGTATATTATATTCACATCAACATTGACAGGGTCTCCTGCTATGTAATGCTTCAGTCTTTCCCCATTCACAACTTGAGGCTTGGTGCCTTCAAAATTGTTAATCTTAATTGCACCAGACGGATAAACTTCTTCAATATGAAATGGCCCTTCCCACCTGGAAAGTAGTTTGCCTGGAGAAAACCTGAAACGGGATCTAAACAACAAAACTTTATCACCAACATTAAATTCACGTTTCAGAATCTTCCTATCGTGCCACTTCTTTACCTTTTCCTTGAACATTTTAGCGCTCTCGTAAGCTTCACTTCTCCATTCATCTAGAGAAGTCAAGTTCATGAGACGCTTCTCACCAGCTAATTTTGGGTCAGCATTAAGCTCTCTAACAGCCCAGAAAGCTTTGTGCTCTAACTGTAATGGCAAATGGCAAGCCTTGCCATACACCATCTTATAGGGGGACATGCCCATGGGGTTTTTGTAAGCAGTTCTATATGCCCACAAAGCATCTCCTAACTTATTTGACCAGTCCTTTCTATTTCTGTTTACTGTCTTCTGCAAGATCAACTTAATCTCTCTACTGGTGAGCTCAACTTGCCCACTAGTTTGAGGATGGTACGGTGAAGCAATTCTATGATTGACATCGTATTTGGCTAAAGCTTTTCTAAAAGCTCCGTGCGTGAAGTGTGATCCTCCATCAGTCATGAGATACCTTGGTACACCAAACCTAGGAAAAATTACATCCTTAAGCATTTTCAAAGATGTCTTGTGATCAGCACTTTCAGTGGGGATTGCTTCAACCCACTTGGTCACATAATCAACAGCTACTAAAATGTGAGTGTACTTGTGCGAAGAAGGAAAAGGACCCATAAAATCAAAACCCCAACAATCAAAAGGTTCAATCACTAGTGAGTAATTCATAGGCATCTCATTCCTTCTACTAATGTTACCAACTCTCTGACATTTATCACAGGCTAAAACATAATTTCTAGCATCCTTAAAGAGAGTAGGCCAATAAAAACCTGATTGAAGAACCTTATGTGCAGTCCTCTCACCGGCATGATGTCCTCCATAGGGACTATCATGACACCGTCTGAGAATGTCCTTCTGCTCATGTTCCGGTATGCATCTTCTCACGATCCTGTCGGGACCTTCTTTGAAAAGATGCGGGTCATCCCAAAAGTAGTGCCTCAAATCATGAAAGAACTTCTTCCTTTCCTGAAATGTTAAACCTGGAGGCAAATACTTTGCAACAATAAAATTAGCATAATCTGCATACCAAGGATCGGAAAGAGATTGTACTTTTACAACGGCAAGTTTCTCGTCTGGAAAACTATCGTTGACTGGGATGGGATCGTGCGGTATATCTTCCATCCTTGAAAGATTGTCCGCCACCGGATTGTCTTCCCCTTTCCTATCAACAATCTGCAAATCAAATTCTTGAAGAAGGAGTACCCATCTGATAAGCCTTGGCTTGGCATCCTTCTTTGTCATAAGGTATTTAATGGCAGCATGATCAGTATGAATAATAACTTTGGAATCAACAATATACTGCCTAAACTTATCACAAGCAAAAACTACAGCTAAGAATTCCTTCTCAGTAGTAGAATAATTCCTTTGATCACTATCAAGGGTTTTACTAGCATAATGTATAAAATTCAGTTTTTTATCAACTCTTTGTCCTAAAACAGCTCCAACAGCAAAATCACTCGCATCACACATAATCTCAAAAGGTAAATTCCAGTCAGGTGGTTGTACTATAGGAGCGGTTATTAAGGCTTTCTTAAGAACTTCAAAAGCTTCCTTACAATCCTCATCAAATACAAAAGGAACGTCCTTCTGAAGAAGATTAGTGAGGGGCCTCGAAGTCTTAGAAAAGTTTTTAATAAATCTTCTATAGAAACCAGCATGACCAAGAAAACTGCGAATACCTTTGATGTCCCTTGGATAGGGCATCCTCTCAATTGCTTCGATCTTGGCCTTGTCCACTTCAATTCACCTTTCGGAAATCTTGTGACCAAGAACAATTCCCTCGTTAACCATGAAGTGGCACTTCTCCCAGTTGAGTACCAAATTTGTCTCCTCACATCTCTGCAAAACTTTATTAAGGTTGTGGAGACAATGGTCAAAAGAAGTTCCATAGACGGAGAAATCGTCCATGAAGACTTCCATAATATCCCCACAGAAACCATGAAAGATAGCAGACATACACCTTTGAAAAGTAGCAGGGGCATTACATAAACCAAAAGGCATACGCCTGTAAGCATACATACCAAAGGGACAAGTAAAAGTGGTCTTCTCTTGATCAGCAGTGTTAACATGAATTTGAGAGAAGCCAGAATAACCATCGAGATAACAAAAGTGGGTATTTTTGGATAACCTTTCAAGCATTTGGTCGATGAATGGCAACGGGTAGTGATCCTTCCTGGTTGCCTTGTTCAACTTCCTGTAATCAATACACATTCTATATCCAATAATAATTCTCTGAGGTATTAGTTCATTCTTATCATTAGGAACCATAGTTGTACCTCCTTTCTTAGGAACACAATGTACCGGGCTTACCCACTTACTATCAGCTATAGGGTAGATAATACCTGCGGCTAGAAGCTTGAGAATCTCAGTTCTTACAACATCCATCATCTTCGGGTTCAACCGTCGTTGATGATCAACAACTGGTTTAGCATCAGGCTCAAGGTTGATAGTATGTTGACAGATAGATGGACTAATCCCCTTAAGGTCATCAAGGGTATAGCCAATTGCGCCTCGGTGTTTACGAAGTACTCCCAATAGTCGCTCTTCTTCATATCCTGAAAGGTTAGAATTGATAATAACAGGATATACTTTCCTTTCATCTAAATAAGCATACTTGAGCGTATCGGGAAGAGGTTTAAGATCGAACACCGGGTCTTCTTTTGGTTTTGATAAAATTCCCAGAGGTTCAACCGGGAGGTTGTGCTTCAGGATAGCAGGTTGCCTCAAGAATAGTTCATCTAGTTCATTTCTTTCCTGCATATGCAAATCATTCTCGTGGTCCTCCATATATTGCTGCAAAGGATCATTAGGGGGAATAGCAATAGAAGCAATACTTTCAATAATTTTATCATCACTAGGTAAATCGGTACCACGAGGCTGCTTAGAGAACTTAGAAAAATTAAATTCATATGGCTCATCATTGAATTCAACAGAAACCTTACCTTTCTTGCAATCTATTATAGCTCCACAAGTTCTAAGAAAAGGTCTACCAAAAATAATAGGACAAAAATTGTCCCTTTCTGAACCAAGTACTAGAAAGTCGGTAGGGTATTTTACCTTTCCACATAGGACTTCAACGTCCCTCATAATTCCGATAGGAGAGATAGTTGTTCTATTTGCATGATGAATGGTAACATCAACTTCTTCAAGTTCACAAGGGGAAATCTCACCGATGATCTCTTCATAAAGTGAATAGGGGATAGCACTTGCACTCGATCCCAAATCGCATAGCCCATAATAACTGTGATCTCCTATTTTAACAGATACCACTGGAGTACCTGAAATTGGGCCTTTATTCTTGGCTGTGACAAGGTTAGTGGAAACAGCACAAAAATTTACATTGGAATCCAAAACATCATTAGTAACAAGGTCTTTAATCAATGCAACTTGAGGATCGACTCTGATCTGGTCCTCAGGCTCATCAACTCTTCTCTCACTTTTATTTATTACGCCTGTCACAAGAGAGTGCTCCCTTATCCTTGCAGGAAAAGGAGGCTGTTCATATATAACTGCAGGCAAAATAGGGTCAGCAACATGAATATCAACAGGTAGCTCTTTAAAAGGTTCATGATGCTGGTCTCTCTCCTTTTTAAAAGAATCAACGTGAGAGGCAAAATTCTTACAGAAATCAATCATTAGATGGGAATCAAGACCAATCTTAGAGCTAAAAGTATTGAAGTAATCAGTTTTCACATAGCTCTCAATATAATCATGTTCATAATTTATAGCGGGTTCAATACCTTTATCGATTTCCCAATCTTCGGTATTCCTCTGGATCCTTTCAATGAGACCCCACGTTTCTTCAACACTCTTCGTCTGAAATACCCGACTAGACAAGGCATCCAACATCTCCTTATCCTGACGAGAAAGTCTGGCATAAAAATTTGTAAGTATAATTTCCTTGGGGAGCTCATGAATAGGACATTTGAGCATTAGGGACTTCAATCTCCCCCAAGCTTGAGCAATGCTCTCTCCGTCACGAGACCTAAAGTTATAGATATAATTCCCATCTCGATGAATTTCATGAAGAGGATAAAACTTAGTATAAAAGAGAGACATAAGCTCTTGCCAGTCAAGCAAGTGCGAGTTATTGAGAAGCCTATACCAATCTGAAGCTTTATCTATAAGTGATACGGCAAACAATTTCCTCATGACAAACTCCTTTGATACACCTGCAAGCTTAAATAATGAACATAGTCGTGACAGATATAGCAAGTGTTCACCGGGATGTCTGTCTCCTGCATAACGATTAGTCAAAACATAATCGATAATACCAGCTGGTATTTTATAGGGCACAATTTCAGTAGGGGGAGGAGAAACCACCACAGGTGTGGGGCGTCTTCCCGCAAGCAACGATCCAATAGCACGGTTGTTGTTGGGGAACGTAGTATTTTAAAATTTTCCTACGATCACGCAAGATCTATCTACCAGATGCATAGCAACGAGAGGGAAGAGTGTGTCTACGTACCCTCGTAGACCGGAAGCGGAAGCGTCAAGTGACGTGGTTGATGTAGTCGAACTTCTTCGCGATTCAACCGATCAAGCACCGAACATACGACACCTCCGCGTTCAGCACACGTTCAGCTTGATGACGTCCCACGAGCTCTTGATCCAGTTGAGCTTCACGGGAGAGTTTCGTCAGCACGACGGTGTGGTGACAGATATGATGTATTCACCGGCGTAGGGCTTCGCCTAAGCACCGCGACGGTATGACCGAGGTGTGTTTCTGTGGAGGGGGGCACCGCACACGGCTGGAACAATTCAACTTGTGTGTATTTGGGTGCCCCCCTGCCCCCGTATATAAAGGAGCAAGGGGGGAGGCCGGCCGGCCCTTCTATGGTGCGGCTAGGGGTGCAATCCTACTAGGAATAGGATTGCAATCCTATTCCTAGTAGGAACTACCAAAGAAGGAAGAGAGGGAAAGGAAAAGAGGGAGAGGTGGCGCCCCCCAATCCTAGTCCAACTAGGAACCCTAGGTGGGGCGCCGGCCAGCCCCTATGGGCTGCCTCTCTCTTTTCCATAAGGCCCACTATGGACCATCCCCCTTCGTAGGGGGTTCCAGTAACCCCCTCCGGCAATCCCGTTAAATCCGAAACTTTTCCGGAACACTTCCGGTGTCCGAATATAGTCGTCCAATATATCAATCTTTATGTCTCGGACATTCCGAGACTCCTCGTCATGTCCGTGATCTCATCCGGGACTCCGAACTACCTTCGGTACATCAAAACTCATAAACTCATAATACCGATCGTCATCAAACGTTAAGCGTGCGGACCCTACGGGTTCGAGAACTATGTAGACATGACCAAGACTCATCTCCGGTCAATAACCAATAGCGGAACCTGGATGTTCATATTGGCTCCTACATATTCTACGAAGATCTTTTATCGGTCAAAACCGCATAACAACATACGTTGTTCCTTTTGTCATCGGTATGTTACTTGCCCGAGATTCGATCGTCGGTATCTCCATACCTAGTTCAATCTCGTTACCGGCAAGTCTCTTTACTCATTCCGTAACACATCATCTCGTGACTAACTCATTAGTCTTTTACTTGCAAGGCTTATTGTGATGTGCGTTACCGAGAGGGCCCAGAGATACCTCTCCGACACTCGGAGTGACAAATCCTAATCTTGATCTATGCCAACACCACGAATACTTTCGGAGACACCTGTAGAGCATCTTTATGATCACCCAGTTACGTTGTGACGTTTGATAGCACACAAGGTGTTCCTACGGTATTCGGGAGTTGCATAATCTCATAGTTATAGGAACATGTATAAGTCATGAAGAAAGCAATAGCAGAAAAACTAAACGATCATAGTGCTATGCTAACGGATGGGTCTTGTCCATCACATCATTCTCCTAATGATGTGATCCCGTTGATCAAATGACAACTCATGTCTATGGCTAGGAAACATAACCATCTTTGATCAATGAGCTAGTCTAGTAGAGGCATACTAGGGACATACTGTTTTGTCTATGTATCCACACATGTACTAAGTTTCCGGTTAATACAATTATAGCATGAATAAAAGACATTTATCATGATATAAGGAAATACAAATAACATCTTTATTATTGCCTCTAGGGCATATTTCCTTCAGTCTCCCACTTGAACTAGAGTCAATAATCTAGATTACAAAGTGATGATCCTCACACCCATGGAGTCCTGGTGCTGATCATGTTTTGCCCGTGGAAGAGGCTTAGTCAACGGGTCTGCAACATTCAGATCCGTATGTATTTTGCAAATCTCTATGTCTCCCTCCTTGACTAGATCGCGGATGGAATTGAAGCGTCTTTTGATGTGCTTTGTTCTCTTGTGAAACCTGGATTCCTTCGCCAAGGCTATTGCTCCAGTGTTGTCACAAAAGATTTTCATTGGACCCGATGCACTAGGTATTACACCTAGATCGGATATGAACTCCTTCATCCAGACTCCTTCATTTGCTGCTTCTGAAGCAGCTATGTATTCCGCTTCACACATAGATCCCGCCACGACGCTCTGCTTGGAACTGCACCAACTGACAGCTCCACCGTTCAATAAAAATACATATCCGGTTTGTGACTTAGAGTCATCCGGATCAGTGTCAAAGCTAGAATCGACGTAACCGTTTACGACGAGCTCTTTGTCAACTCCATACACGAGAAACATATCCTTTGTCCTTTTCAGATACTTTAGGATGTTCTTGACCGCTGTCCAGTGATCCACTCCTGGATTACTTTGGTACCTCCCTGCTAAACTTATAGCAAGGCACACATCAGGTCTGGTACACAGCATTGCATACATGATAGATCCTATGGCTGAGGCATACGGAATGACTTCCATTTTCTCTCTATCTTCTGCAGTGGTCGGGCATTGAGTCTTACTCAACTTCATACCTTGTAATACAGGCAAGAACCCTTTCTTTGACTGATCCATTTTGAACTTCTTCAAAATCTTATCAAGGTATGTGCTTTGTGAAAGTCCAATTAAGCGTCTTGATCTATCTCTATAGATCTTGATGCCTAATATATAAGCAGCTTCACCGAGGTCTTTCATTGAAAAACTCTTATTCAAGTATCCTTTTATGCTGTCCAGAAATTCTATGTCATTTCCAATCAACAATATGTCATCCACATATAATATTAGAAATGCTACAGAGCTCCCACTCACTTTCTTGTAAATACAGGCTTCTCCAAAAGTCTGTATAAAACCATATGCTTTGATCACCTCATCAAAGCGTATATTCCAACTCCGAGATGCTTGCACCAGTCCATAGATGGATCGCTGGAGCTTGCATACTTTGTTAGCACCTTTTTGGATCGACAAAACCTTTTGGTTGCATCATATACAACTCTTCTTTGAGATATCCATTCAGGAATGCAGTTTTGACATCCATTTGCCAGATTTCATAATCATAAAATGCGGCAATTGCTAACATGATTCGGACAGACTTAAGCATCGCTACAGGTGAGAAAGTCTCATCGTAGTCAACTCCTTTAACTTGTCGAAAACCTTTCGCAACAAGTCGAGCTTTGTAAACAGTAACATTACCGTCTGCGTCGGTCTTCCTCTTGAAGATCCATTTATTTTCGATGGCCTGCCGATCATCGGGCAAGTCAACCAAAGTCCACACTTTGTTCTCATACATGGATCCCATCTCAGATTTCATGGCTTCAAGCCATTTTGCGGAATCTGGGCTCATCATCGCTTCCTCATAGTTCATCGGTTCATCATGGTCTAGTAACATGATTTCCAGAACTGGGTTGCCGTACCACTCTGGTGCGGAACGTACTCTGGTTGATCTACGACGTTCAGCAGAAACTTGATCCGAAGTTTCATGATCATCATCATTAACTTCCTCATTGATTGGTGTAGGAATCACTGGAACAATTTTCTGTGATGTACTACTATCCATTCCGGGAGAAGGTACAATTACCTCATCAAGTTCTACTTTCCTCCCACTCACTTCTTTCGAGAGAAACTCCTTCTCTAGAAAGGATCCATTCTTAGCAACGAATATCTTGCCTTCGGATCTGTGATAGAAGGTGTACCCAACAATTTCTTTTGGGTATCCTATGAAGACACATTTCTCCGACTTGGGTTCGAGCTTATCAGGTTGAAGCTTTTTCACATAAGCATCGCAGCCCCAGACTTTAAGAAACGACAACTTTGGTTTCTTGCCAAACCATAGTTCATAAGGTGTCATATCAACGGATTTAGATGGTGCCCTATTTAACGTGAATGCAGCTGTCTCTAAAGCATAACCCCAAAACGATAGTGGTAAATTGGTAAGAGAGATCATAGATCGTACCATATCCAATAAAGTACGGTTACGACATTCAGACACACCATTACGCTGTGGTGTTCCGGGTGGCGTGAGTTGTGAAACTATTCCACATTGTTTCAAATGAAGACCAAACTCATAACTCAAATATTCTCCTCCACGATCAGATCGTAGAAACTTTATTTTCTTGTTACGATGATTCTCTACTTCACTCTGAAATTCTTTGAACTTTTCAAATGTTTCAGACTTGTGCTTCATTAAGTAGATATACCCATATCTGCTCAAATCATCAGTGAAGGTCAGAAAATAACGATACCCACCGCGAGCTTCAACACTCATTGGCCCACATACATCAGTATGTATGATTTCCAACAAATCTGTTGCTCGCTCCATAGTTCCGGAGAACGGAGTTTTAGTCATCTTTCCCATGAGGCATGGTTCGCAAGCACCAAGTGATTCATAATCAAGTGATTCCAAAAGTCCATCACTATGGAGTTTCTTCATGCGTTTTACACCAATATGACCTAAACGACAGTGCCACAAATAAGTTGCACTATCATTATTAACCTTGCATCTTTTGGTTTCAATATTATGAATATGTGTATCACTACAATCGAGATCCAATAAGAATAGACCACTCTTTGAGGGTGCATGACCATAAAAGATATTATTCATAAAAATAGAACAACCATTATTCTCTGATTTAAATGAATAACCGTCTCACAACAAAGAAGATCCAGATATAATGTTCATGCTCAACGCTGGCACCAAATAACAATTATTTAGGTCTAAAACTAATCCCGTAGGTAGATGTAGAGGTAGCGTGCCGACGGCGATCACATCGACTTTGGAACCGTTTCCCACGCGCATCGTCACCTCGTCCTTAGCCAATCTTCGTTTAATCCGTAGTCCCTGTTTTGAGTTACAAATATTAGCAACCGAACCGGTATCAAATACCCAGGTACTACTACGAGCATTAGTAAGGTACACATCAATAACATGTATATGACATATACCTTTGTTCATCTTGCCATCCTTCTTATCCGCCAAATACTTGGGGCAGTTCCGCTCCCAGTTTCCAGTCCCCTTGCAGTAGAAGCACTCAGTTTCAGGCTTGGCTCCAGACTTGGGTTTCTTCGTGGAAGTAGCAACTGTCTTGCTATTCTTCTTGAAGTTCCCCTTCTTTCCCTTGCCCTTTTTCTTGAAACTAGTGGTCTTGTTAACCATCAACACTTGATGCTCCTTCTTGATTTCTACCTCCGCAGCCTTGAGCATAGCGAAGAGCTCGGGAATTGTCTTTTGCATCCCTTGCATATTATAGTTCATCACAAAGCCTTTATAGCTTGGTGGCAGTGATTGAAGAACTCTATCAATAACACTATCTTCGTCAACTTTGCAACCAAGTTGAGTCATATGATTGTAGTACCCAGACATTCTGAGCAAGTGTTCACTAATAGAACTATTCTCCTCCATCTTGCAGCTGTAGAACTTATTGGAAATATCATATTTCTCAATCCGGGCATTTGCTTGAAATATTAACTTCAACTCCTGGAACATCTCATATGGTCCATGACGTTCAAAACGTCGTTGAAGTCCCGGTTCTAAGCCGTAAAGCATGGCACACTGAACTATCGTGTAGTCATCAGACCGCGATTGCCAGACGTTCAAAGCATCCACATTAGCGGGAGGGGGCTTGTCACCTAGCGGTGCTTCAAGGACATAATTCTTCTGTGCAGCAATGAGGATAATCCCCAGGTTACGGACCCAGTCCGTGTAATTGCTACCATCATCTTTGAACTTAGCTTTCTCTAGGAATGCATTAAAATTCAAAGGAACGGTAGCACGGGCCATTGATCTACAACAACATAGATATGCAAAAACTATCAGGACTAAGTTCATGATAAATTAAAGTTCGATTTAATCATATTAATTTAAAGAACTCCCACTTAGATAGACATCCCTCCGGTCATCTAAATGATCACGTGATCCAAATCAACTAAACCATGTCCGATCATCACGTGAGATGGAGTAGTTTCAATGGTGAACATCTTATGTTGATCATATCTACTATATGATTCACGCTCGACCTTTCGGTCTCCAGTGTTCCGAGGCCATATCTGCATATGCTAGGCTCGTCAAGTTTAACCCGAGTATTCTGCGTGTGCAAAACTGGCTTACACCCGTTGTATTTGAACGTAGAGCTTATCACACCCGATCATCACGTGGTGTCTCGGCACGACGAACTTTCGCAACGGTGCATACTCAGGGAGAACACTTATACCTTGAAATTTAGTAAGGGATCATCTTATAATGCTACCGTCGTTCTAAGCAAAATAAGAAGCATAATAAGATAAACATCACATGCAATCAAAATATGTGACATGATATGGCCATCATCATCTTGTGCTTTTGATCTCCATCTCCAAAGCACCTTCATGATCACCTTCGTCACCGGCGCGGCACCTTGATCTCCATCGTAGCATCGTTGTCGTCTCGCCAACTATTGCCTCTACGACTATCGCTATCGCTTAGTGATGAAGTAAAGCAATTACATGGCGATTGCATTTCATACAATAAAGCGACAACCATATGGCTCCTGCCAGTTGCCGATAACATCACAAAACATGATCATCTCATACATAGCCGTATAACTCATCATGTCTTGACCATATCACATCACAACATGCCCTGCAAAAACAAGTTAGACGTCCTCTACTTTGTTGTTGCAAGTTTTACGTGGCTGCTACGGGCTTAACAAGAACCGTTCTTACCTACGCATACAAAACCACAACGATGTTTCGTCAAGTATGTGCTGTTTTAACCTTCACAAGGACCGGGCGTAGCCACACTTGATTCAGCTAAAGTGAGAGAGACAGACACCCGCCAGTCACCTTTAAGCAACGAGTGCTCGTAACGGTGGAACCAGTCTCGCGTAAGCGTACGCGTAATGTCGGTCCGGGCCGCTTCATCTCACAATACCGCCGAAGCAAAGTATGACATGCTGGTAAGCAGTATGACTAGTATCGCCCACAACTCATTGTGTTCTACTCGTGTATATCATCTACGCATAGACCTGGCTCTGATACCACTGTTGGGGAACGTAGTATTTTAAAATTTTCCTACGATCACGCAAGATCTATCTACCAGATGCATAGGAACGAGAGGGAAGAGTGTGTCTACGTACCCTCGTAGACCGGAAGCGGAAGCGTCAAGTGACATGGTTGATGTAGTCGAACTTCTTCGCGATTCAACCGATCAAGCACCGAACATACGGCACCTCCGCGTTCAGCACACGTTCAGCTTGATGACGTCCCACGAGCTCTTGATCCAGTTGAGCTTCACGGGAGAGTTTCGTCAGCACGACGGCGTGGTGACGGATATGATGTATTCACCGGCGCAGGGCTTCGCCTAAGCACCGCGACGGTATGACCGAGGTGTGTTTCTGTGGAGGGGGGCACCGCACACGGCTGGAACAATTCAACTTGTGTGTCTTTGGGAGCCCCCCTGCCCCCGTATATAAAGGAGCAAGGGGGGAGGCCGGCCGGGCCTTCTATGGTGCGGCTAGGGGTGCAATCCTACTAGGAATAGGATTGCAATCCTATTCCTAGTAGGAACTACCAAAGAAGGAAGAGAGGGAAAGGAAAAGAGGGAGAGGTGGCGCCCCCCAATCCTAGTCCAACTAGGAACCCTAGGTGGGGCGCCGGCCAGCCCCTATGGGCTGCCTCTCTCTTTTCCATAAGGCCCACTATGGACCATCCCCCTTCGTAGGGGGTTCCGGTAACCCCCTCCGGCAATCCCGTTAAATCCGAAACTTTTCCGGAACACTTCCGGTGTCCGAATATAGTCGTCCAATATATCAATCTTTATGTCTCGGACATTCCGAGACTCCTCGTCATGTCCGTGATCTCATCCGGGACTCCGAACTACCCTCGGTACATCAAAACTCATAAACTCATAATACCGATCGTCATCAAACGTTAAGCGTGCGGACCCTACGGGTTCGAGAACTATGTAGACATGACCGAGACTCATCTCCGGTTAATAACCAATAGCGGAACCTGGATGTTCATATTGGCTCCTACATATTCTACGAAGATCTTTTATCGGTCAAAACCGCATAACAACATACGTTGTTCCTTTTGTCATCGGTATGTTACTTGCCCGAGATTCGATCGTCGGTATCTCCATACCTAGTTCAATCTCATTACCGGCAAGTCTCTTTACTCGTTCCGTAACACATCATCTCGTGACTAACTCATTAGTCTTTTGCTTGCAAGGCTTATTGTGATGTGCGTTACCGAGAGGGCCCAGAGATACCTCTCCGACACTCGGAGTGACAAATCCTAATCTTGATCTATGCCAACACCACGAATACTTTCGGAGACACCTGTAGAGCATCTTTATGATCACCCAGTTACGTTGTGACGTTTCATAGCACACAAGGTGTTCCTACGGTATTCAGGAGTTGCATAATCTCATAGTTATAGGAACATGTATAAGTCATGAAGAAAGCAATAGCAGAAAAACTAAACGATCATAGTGCTATGCTAACGGATCGGTCTTGTCCATCACATCATTCTCCTAATGATGTGATCCCGTTGATCAAATGACAACTCATGTCTATGGCTAGGAAACATAACCATCTTTGATCAATGAGCTAGTCTAGTAGAGGCATACTAGGGACATACTGTTTTGTCTATGTATCCACACATGTACTAAGTTTCCGGTTAATACAATTCTAGCATGAATAAAAGACATTTATCATGATATAAGGAAATACAAATAACATCTTTATTATTGCCTCTAGGGCATATTTCCTTCAGTTGTCCATAAGGACAAAGAGCAGCAACAGCAAAAATAAAAAACAGAATTATAAAAACTTCCTTACCAGTTTCACTTTACCAATAGCGCTATGCTCCCCGGCAACGGCGCCAGAAAACGATACTTGATGACCCACAACCGTAAGGGATCTATTGCAGTGTTTTCGATAAGTAAGAGTGTCGAACCCAACGAGGAGCAGAAGGTATTGATAAGCGATTCTGAGCAAGGAACTACTGCAAGCACTGAAAGATAACTTTTTAGGGGTTTTCTTGATATAAGCAACAGGAAAGTAAAAGCAAGTAAAGTAAAAGGCACTGAGAATAACAAGTGGCCCAATCCTTTCTGAGCAAAGGAGAGGCCTAGCAACTGAACTTATAAAGGCTAAAGCGTTCCTGAGGACACACGGGAAAGGTAGTCATGTGCTTTCGCCATATTCCGTATCAATACTATGTTATGTGTTGATAAGTGTTGAGTGGGTGGATCTATGCTAGTGCACTCTCTAGACTAAGATGAGTGCACTCTTATGATTAAACACCTTGCAAGCATCCGCAAGTACAAGATAGTATTTAAGGCAAAAGCCTAACCATAGCAATACGATCGAGGATCCATTGTTCCCTTATGCAAAAGCGTGCGAACTGGGGTTCAGGTTTCTGTCACTCCGGCAACCCACCGTAAGCATTCTTTGTACACAATGTATTCTCCTAGGTCCTTAATAAGGCGAAGTGTTGAGTGTTCGACTCACACAACACCACTAGTAGAATGACAACACAACTTAAGTATCAAACAATACATATTACTTCAACAGCATATGACTACTAACAACAAGACTTTTCCCATGTCCTCAAGAACTAAGGTGACTACTCACAAGACATAAAAGAGATCATGATCAGTGGAGGTAAATGGATGATAAACAATCTGGACATAATGATATTTCTCCAACAAAACTCAATAGCATTCACCACAAAGTAGTAATCAACACCGACGGAGTAGAGAAGATAGATAGTATGAGTTACACCACAAGTTGCAATTGTGAGATGAGATTTGGATGAAGATGGAGATGGTGCCGGTGTTGGGGATGATGTTGATGATGATCTCGATGATGCCCGTGACGATGGTGATGACGATGGCGACGATCTCCCCTTCCGGGAGGTGATCTCCCCGGCGGAATCTGCCCGCCGGAGATGGCTTTTTCTCCTCTGTAGGTTTCTGCCACGGAGCGGCGGCGGAACTCCGTAAAAACTCTCGTTTTTAGGGTTTTCGGATAACGGAGAGTATATAGGCAAAAGAGGGCAGCCGGAGGTGGGCCAGGGGCTCCAGGCACCCCCCCCGGCGCGGCCAGGGGGGGCGCGCCCCCAGGGCGCCTGGACACCCTGTGGCCCCCCTCTGGTTGCCCTTTTGCGTGCCTTCGTGATTCGTCTGGAAAATGCCCTCCGTAGATTTTCAGGTAATTTGGAGGTATTCTTCTTCAGCAACTCAGCGTCCACTTTTTACCGCTGAATCCTGCGTCTGCTGCTTCGGTACCGGAAAGTTGCAAACTGTGTAAAATAGGCCAAAACAACATAAGAACATCATCTTAATGTGAAATATATCAATGAATAAGGATAAATTATGATACAAAATAGTGATGCATTTTGGACGTATCACGTCTCCAACGTATCTATAATTTTTTATTGTTCCATGCTATTATTTATGATGTTTTGGTTGTTTAATGGCTTTGTTATACATTTTTATATTATTTTTGGGACTAACATACTAACCCAAAGGCCCAGTCCAGATTGCTGTTTTTTTGCCTATTTCAGGGTTTTACAGAAAAGGAATATCAAACGGAGTCCAAACGGAATGAAACCTTCGGGAGAGATATTTTTGGAGAAAATCACGCACGGGAGACTTGAGAACCACGGAGTAGGGCACACGTGGCGCCCACGAGGGTGGGGGCGCGCCCCCTGCCTCGTGGGCCCCACGTTTGGCCCCTGGTGCCCTCTTTCCTCCTATATATACCTACGTACCCCGAAATCATCAGAACAACAGAGTAAACCCTAGTTCCACCACCGCAACCTTCTGTTCCCGTGAGATCCCATCTTGGGGCCTGTTCCGGAGCTCCGTCGGAGGGGGGGGGGGATCTACCACGGAGTGCTTCTACATCATCATCATCGCCTCACCATGAGTTGTGAGTAGTTTACCACAGACCTTCAGGTCCATAGCTAGTATCTATATGGCTTCTTCTCTCTCTTTGGATCTCAATACAAAGTTCTCCTCGGTCTTCGAGGAGATCTATTCGATGTAATCTCTTTTTGCGGTGTGTTTGTCGAGATCCGATGAATTGTGGGTTTATAATCAAGATTATCTATGAGAAATATTTGGTTCTTCTCTGAACTCTTTATGTATAATTATAATATCCTTGCAAGTCTCTTCAAATTATTGGTTTAGTTTGGCCTAATAGATCTATAGTTCTTGCAATGGGAGAAGTGCTTGGCTTTGTGTTAATTCTTGCGGTGTATTTTCCTAGTGACAGTAGGGGCAGCAAGGCACATATTGTATTGTTGCCATCGAGGGATAAAAAGATGAGGTTTATATCACTAAGTTTGAGTTTATCCCTCTACATCATGTCATCTTGCTTAAGGCGTTACTCTGTTCTTATGAGCTTAATACACTAGATGCATGCTGGATAGCGGTCGATGTGTGGAGTAATAGTAGTAGATGCAGAATCGTTTCGGTCTACTTGTCTCGGATGTGATGCCTATGTATAATGATCATGCCTAGATAGTCTCATAATTATTCGCTTTTCTATCAATTGCTCGACAGTAATTTGTTTACCCGCCGTAGAATATCGCTATCATGAGAGAAGCCACTAGAGAACACTATGGGCCCGGGTCTATTCTCAACGTATCAATCTATAATCTACTTTACTTTTCCATTTTTACTTTCTGTTCTTATAACCAAAAATACCAAAAATATCAAACTATCATCTCTATCAGATCTCACTTTCGTAAGTGACCGTAAAGGGATTGACAACCCCTTATCGCGTTGGCTGGGAAGTTCTTATTTGTTTGTGCAGGTGCGAGGGACTCACGCGTGGTCTCCTACTGGATTGATACCTTGGTTCTAAAAAACTGAGGGAAATACTTACGCTACTGTCCTGCATCTCCCTTTCCTCTTCGAGGGAATACAACGCAAGCTCGAGAAGTAGCAACGCGGCTGCCGCGCGTGTGCACGAGTACATCGAGCATTGCCTCGCTGTAATGCCCAGGATGGGACTATACCTCCTACGTGTCGAGGCACGACTTAAAGGTATAAGCCCATCCTAGAATGATCTCAAGTTTGGTATCTTTGCATGACTCATGTAAAAGAGGGATTAAATTGCAAAAGGAGATAGTTGGCTTACACTCGCCACTTCACACAATACATTACATAAGCCAATCATCATTCAAAACATCACAACCCGACTACGGGTGAAGATCCAAAAGAAAGATACCAAAACAACATAAAGCCACAGGTCAGGATCGAATCCTAGTAGAAACCACTACTGATCGTCGGAAACGTCACAAGCAAACGGCCACACTCTTCATCGAGCTCCCAGTGAAGTACTTGAACCAGCTTCTGCATCAAACTCGGCTGAACCTGCAACTGGTGTGGTGAAGTAACTGTGAGCCACAGAGGACTCAGCAATCCCGTTCCCGGGTAACAAGACTATTTAAGCCTTGGGAGAGTATAAGGCTGAAGAAAAGAGTAGTGTCTGCAGCAGCAACTAGCAACTAGCTTACGTGATAGAGAGCGAGAAGAGAAAACCTCGGTCGAGAGATGATCACGAAGTGATCCTAACTAAAGCCGGTCAAACATAACCCCACCGTGTTCAACTCCCGAATCCCTATTCGGAAATTGACAGTCACGGTACACACGCTGGTAGTGTATTGGAAACATTGTGTCAAGTTATCTACAACCGGATATTAACAAGCTCCCATCTGCCACATAACCGCGGGCACGGCTTTCGAAAGTTCATAACCCTGCAGGGGTGTTCCAACTTGACCCATTACAAGCCCACGATCCGCGGAGTCGCAACTCCAAGGTGGGAAGACCCGAGTATTCTCGGAATCCCGTGCTCAAGTTAAACTGAACTAAGGTAAGGCTAATCCAGCAAATCCTCCCGGCGTGTCGACACCCTGATAGTAGCCGCGCGTATCTAAGTCTCAGGACATGACCGGATGGGCGATTCTACAGGTTTATATCAATCCTCGAGTTTCCTCGCGATGACCCCGCAGAACCCCCGTTTGGGACCAACACCATCAGCACTGGCCCCCCCTGCTATGTAGAATTAAGAATCCTCGGGGACATGACCCCCTATGCAATTAATTAATTATTTAAGTTGTTATTATGAGGCAAAAAGTACCAATGTTGGGATTTGCTGGAAAAGACTTAGCACTTAGCGGTTTATCGAGGGGTCCCATACACCCCAACCGTGTTAGGAACGCATAATCAAGGAACATAACACCGGTTTATACGGTTCCTAACGGCATGAGTGGAACAAATCACCAAGCAAAAGGCTTAGCCTTCCACCCTTGCCAGTATATAGATGATTTCATTTTAAGTATTTATATAGTGTGATATAACCCAACCAAACTTCAACATGAAGCAAGCATCTTCAATCTTCACCTGCAACTAGCAATGCTATAAGAAGGGCTGAGCGAAGCGTACTTAGCCAAGCAACGGTTTGCATAGGTAGGTTGGTTAAACAGGGCAATGGTTACAAGTAGGAGGCTGACAAGAAGATCATGGGCATCGAGGCAAAAACTATAGAGCGGAACTACTAGCAATAGGCAAAGATAGTAATGGTATCCGGGTTCGGTCATCTTGCCTGGAATTCCACAAGGGAGAAGAACGGGTCCACGAAGTAGACGGAGCAACACAGTCGAGCGAATCCTCACAACTCCGGAACGAAACCGAAGCTAACAAGAGAAGCAACCGGAAAGAAAACAAACAACACGGTAAACACACAATCATAAACATGGCATACGATGCACATCCAAGTATGATGCATGTCCGATTTAATTATGCATGGCATGGCAAAGTGCACAAACAACACTACAAGTTAAGTGGAGCTCAATATGCAACGAGTTGCATATTGAAGAAACACCACATTTAATTATTTAATTGACTCTCGTTTATTTACAAGACAAGATTAAATGTTGATTAACATGGCAAGAGGTGAAGCATAATAAAACTACACTATTTAGACAATTTAAATGGGGCCGGAAAATAACAACAACATATCCGGGAAAACCACGTGAGCATGTTTAATAATTATAAGCAAACAACAATTAAGCATTTTAGTGTTGTTAACATGATGCGGATGACATGATCAAGTTTATGCAAATTTATTAAAAGGTTAACAAGAAGAAGATAAGAAGCATTTGTCACCGTGGTGGAACGAAAGGGTGCCACGACAACAATTCCGAAAATGATGCCACGGCAACATATCGGTTCCGGTAACTCGTTGAGAGTCCGGTGCAAAAGGAAAGATGGCGTGAACGAGTCACACAAGATGAAAGGTGGGGCGATCCCGTCACCGGGTTCCCACGGGTCGGCGACGAGGCAACCGAGGAACATGACAAACGGACGAAACGGCACGAAGCACACACGGAAGACATTTCATACACACAACAAGCATCACATGGGTCATCCACGGGGTCGCCTCGTTATACCTTTGAAGCGTGCGATTCGGGGCGGTTCGAGACATCGAGGGACGTAGTGGAAGAAGAGGAAGTAGTCGTTCTCGAGGCGGTAGTTGTACTCGGGCGACGGTAGCGGAAGTAGTGGTACACGGGGCGACGATAGACGTTCACGGAGCTCGTTTTCCCGTAGATGTTCGGGTCGATGTCGTGGTACTTGGGGTTCTCGTTTGCGACGGTAGCGGAACATGCCGTAGAGGGAAGTAGTCGTACACGAGGTCTTCGGCGACGGTAGACGTTCACGTATGTAGATGAACTTGATGGGCATCTTGTAGCCGTTCGGTCGTCGTGGTACTTGGTCGAGGTACTTGGCGGTCCGGTCTTGGCGACGTAGAGGTACTTGGCGTCTCGGGGTCCCTCGTTCGACGAACTTGGCGTCCACGGCAGCAAACAAAAGAAGCGCGGCAACATGGCAGCGAGCAAAACAGCAGCAACAAGTCTTGCGGGAAGGAACCATGAGGCCATGGCAGCAGCAAGAAGACGACACGGCAGAGGCAGGGCCGCGGGATCCGGTGCTGTCGAAGGGAGCTGGCGCGCAGAGGCAGGGGCGCACGCGTGCACGGTGCCATGGAGGAGCTGCGGGCCTCTGGCCGGCGCTGAAGATGGAGGAGGGGCGCGGCCTTGGAGAACTGCTGGAGAGCTGCTCGTGCGGCTCCTCGAGGCTCCATGGCGGGGGCTCCAGGCCGCTGGCGATGCAGGATCGGAGGGAGAGGGTCGGCGCAGAGGCGCAGTGCAGAGGCCGGAGGGAGGGAGGCCACGACGGGAGCTCGGCGCTGGGGATCCTATGGCGCCTTGCTGGAGGATGCGGGGCGGAAGCCTTGCGCGCTCGGGGCGATGGCGCTGGCGCCATGGCGCAGCGGCGGGCCAGGCGAGGCCGGCGCCGTCAGGCTGGACGAGGCCATGGCTTGAGGCAGCAGAGGAGCGGAGCGGGGTGCTGGAGAGGAGCAGGCGCTCCTGGCCGGCGAGGTACTGGCCTCCACTCGCGGGCGCTGCAGCCTGGGTCGACGTAGGAGGTCGGGCGGCCTGCGCGCGCGCTGGAGGAAAGGAGGGCTCGGGAGCGATCGGGATCGAAGGGAAAACGGGGGCTCGGGCCAGAGAGAGAGAGAGAGGGGATCGAAGGGACTCTGGCGGCGCGAGGGAGGGAGACCGAGGGGAAAGGTGCGGCTATCGGTCGCTAGGGTTCGGAGGGAAGATGGGCCGCGGGCCTGATGGCTGGAAGGAAGTCGGTCGGCCTGGGAAGGGAGGAGATGGGCCAGGAGGAGTCCATTGGCTGGGAGCCTCTCCTATTAACGATTCTTAGCAGAAAAACGAAAGAGAAGGGAAAAGAAAAAGAGGAGGGGGGTTAGGGCAAGAATTAGGACAAAGGTTAAATTTCTCGGGCTCGTAAAAATGAGCACGACCGGAGAAAAATATAAAAAGGCCCGAACGAAAATAATTCAAACATATTTGAATTTAATTCAAATAGGTTTGAACTAAGACGTGATTATTGAAGTGTCCAAAAATGTTCAAATTTTTGGAGGAACCTCGAAACAACGGAAAGAATTATTGGCAAGGTTTTTGTAGGAGAACTCGAAGTGGAAAAGACATGGGGAAATATTGCAAGTGTGTTGCGGGTAATTCCAAACAATGGAATATTTATTATATAGCTCCCTAAATATTGGGATGACATGTTTTAAAGAGAAGACATACTTCCCTCGATTTAAATGGACCGAAGGTCCACACGATTTATTTAAGTTGAGATGCAAAAAATTAATGACATGATGGCATGATGACATGATGCAATGCAAAAAATAAAACACAAGCACAAAAGAAACACACGGGCAACCCGGAACATCTGGAATCTTCTAGAATCTTCTGGGACGTCGGTCTCGGGCGTCACAACTCTCCCACACAAACAGAGGATCTCGACCCGCGATCCTAGAGATATCACCGGGTAAAAACGGAAGAGGAAGAGGTAAAACAAAGTTGCTTCTTTGACAAACGAGTGAAAACCAAAGAACCTTAAGAGGTTGAACAATCTTGAAGGAAAGAATACAACGGAGATGAACGAATATGAAAAAAAACTCCGTTAGAAAAGAGGAACAAGGAACATAACAAGAACCTTGTAGGTTGAAAGACATGAAACAAGAGCTTACAAACCAAAAGAATATGAAACTGCAAAGGTATAGCCAAGGAATAAGAATGACAGAATTTGGACAGCACTCCGTCTGAAAATGGAAGGAATTAACAAGAACTTGGCAAGTTGAGATGATACTTGATGAAAACAACAACATACTGCCTCCGAAACAATTGAAAGAATGGCACAAGGGGTAAGAAGGATTCAGACAGCACTCCGGTTGAAAAGAGAGGCAAACTTGGTAAGATGAGAGAACTAGAATGGAGGACACAATACTCCGGTTAAATAGATAAACAAGGAAAGAACATGATCTCGATAAAAACGAGATGATGGTTAAAGAGAGCAACATCACAAAGCCTCTGGAATGAAAGAATAGCATATAAATCAACGAAAGAAATGAATGGAGAAGAATATGACAACTTCTCTCAAAATTGAATTTGAAAGAGCGTCCTTACGAAGAAGAGTTGAACGGAGTTGTTGGAAATTCAACAACGAAAGAATAAGCTTGATGTGGGCTTATGGAAAACATCTCAAAATTAAGAGGTGACAACCAGCCACTGACGGAAACATTTAACTGGATTGAGATCAACAAGGAGACGATAAACTTATCTCACCAGAATGATAAATGAAGAACTTGAGTCATTTATAAGCACCATAATTAGCAACAATCCTTAGGGAAAACTTTTAGGTGAAATACAACCCAAGATAACTCCAAGAGATAAAATGAGGGGTTGAAGGATCTCCTAAAGAGAAAGAAATGATGGTTTTAATTATCTCATTCTTGATAACTCGTGAATCATGAAACATGAAGGAATTGTCAATAATGACATAACACCATCTCAAAGATAAGGTAGAAAGGATTGCAATTCAAATGCATGAAGAAGAATGCTTGAGCTCCAACAAGAATCTTGATGAAAACTTCGAGGATGAATTAAAACATGATGAACCACCATGAAGAACTCCGGTAACAAAAGGATGAGAAGTGAAAGATGAAAAGAATAAGATTCAAGGCCTGCGATGAATAAGATGGAGCTTTGAAATGATATAATTGAAATAACTTGAAGCTCCGGAAAACAAGATGAACAACTTGGAACCGAGAATATGATAAGATGAACAAGCTCCAGACAAAAGAATTAAACACTTGGAAGGAACAAGAATAAGAATTATGTTGTGAGTATCCTTCACCAATTAAATTGATGACAACCAAAGGATTTGGCATACTACTTATTCTCGTTGGGAAGGAATTAACGAGAGATCTAGCACAAGCTTGGGTAAATCTTGAACGAACCACCGATAGGATTATGAAAAGAACGAGTGAATTAAAACGATAACAACGGAAGAGTAAACTTGAAAGAACCACCGGTAAGAATATGGAGACGAACGAAGAGGCATCGATGAAGAATATTTAGAGGACGAAGTTGAAAACTGAGAACGAAGAATCTTCCGAAATGATGGCCTTCGGAGGATCACAAAGAAAAGAATTCAAGAAATGCTTCGGGTGGTATAAAAGAATTCCTCACAATCAAAACAATAATGAGGATGGCATGAAGCTAGAACCACGAATCTTCAAGAGAACGGGCCAAGATTTAAGAGAAACTCTTCTCCGGTCTCCAAATACTGAGAAAGAAGACGAGAAAATCCATGAAGAATATCGAGATACTCCGGACGAATGACAAGAGGAAGGTGGAGCTAAAGATGGAAATGATTGAAAACAAGCTTGGAGAAGGCATGTGACTGATGGAAATCATTCTTACGTCACACTTTAAAAGAATTCTCCGGAAAAAGAAGAGTCAGGTAAGATCCTGGAAAAAGACCTGTGGGTTAGGGCCCACTCAAAAGAAATCACCGTTGGGAAAGATTGCTTAAGAGATATTGCACCGGTTGAATTAAATGGCTTGAATAAGAAGACAATGCTCAAAATAATTTGAACGGATTAAGAATGGAATTATGAATCTTCAGCACTCCGGATATGAATAGCAAGAGGAGAAAATGATTAATTGGTGCACCGGAATAAGAAAGCATTGTGAAATGAGGAAAAAGGATAAGATCAACACCGAAATCTTGAATTAGATTCACCATAGAATTTGAGAACAAAAGAATGATGAACTTGAAGCTCTTGAGCATCTTCTTGAGAAAACACCGGATAAGAACATTGAAGGAAAAGAATGAAGAAATATCACATGAATAAAATGGATACTTCATCTGAGAATTTCTGGCTCCAAGAAGAAGAAGGGTGGGAGGGCGGGGAAAACAAAGACAACTTGAGATGAATGAAACAGACAAATCGTCAGATTTCTCAACGGTGTCCATATGGAATAATTTGAAGAGAAGGCACACCGGTTGAAAGGTTTAACATGAAGATCTTGATGGTCAAGAAGAATTAGCACTCCCATAGAAATATGAGAACACTGCTTAGGAAAGGTATGGAATCAACATTTGACATCGAAGCAACTCGAATACCGGAATCAAAACAAGAACAAAGGATAGATATGCAACATGAACTTCACAATATCATCCGAACAGAGAATTGAACGGATGAATTCCGTAGGTACATCAACTAGTCGAGAAGCCACTTGGAGAACAAAAGGTAAATAAAAAGGAACAAGGAACAGATAGAACAAATACAAGATAGAAGCTTCGTTCGACATCTTCGTGCTGAAAGCTCATGGAACGTGTTACAAAAGGGTTTTGCAATCCCCGGATCAGCATAGCCAAGGACCCTTTAAGATGCAACTCCCGATCAGAACAAGTCCATAAAACCACTTCACTCAATGTAGAAGCCCAAACTTCATATCGAGCATCCGTTGGAAGAATGCCTAGAACTACTGGATGAACCCACCTATAGATTTCCGAAAGTTTCCAGTTATGCAATCAGGTGTTGGGGATACACGGGAAGCACCGCGCAATCAACTCTAAACCTACATCCAGGTGTATCCATCCTTCAACGCATAACCAGTCTTTCTCGGAAACTGTTTACCTCGGATCTTCGAAACGCATCCACTATACAAGCTATGGCAATACTCCCGAACTACCTCCCCAGTACTGGGTGATGTCGGGGTTATCTTGCCACCAACCGCATAGGAGAGTTTTCGATGTCGGCCGTCTTAAGTATTCTAGTACTGCCGCGATGGATTTGTGACGACAACACCTCGGAGCTCAACTCCCCGGGACACTGCCACAACCCCTAATGACAGGAGGCATCGAGAACAATGTTCTCGTCACAAAGACATCGAAACAATCCAAACAATACTCGCGAGATCCAAAAAAAAATTTGGTGCAATTTTTGAAAGTAGAAGAGGCAAGAGTAATCGTCAGGAGTCCTCACCAGAGTGAAAAGAGATGAGAAGCAAAAGAAATCCTACTCTCCGATATAAATATAGGACTCAAAACATTTTCAGTGTGTGCCTAGACTCAACCGTCAACGATTCGATCAATCAGTGGGGGCTTCTAGGTCGGAGAAGGCTCTGAATACCAACTTGTAATGCCCAGGATGGGACTATACCTCCTACGTGTCGAGGTACGACTTAAAGGTATAAGCCCATCCTAGAATGATCTCAAGTTTGGTATCTTTGCACGACTCATGTAAAAGAGGGATTAAATTGCAAAAGGAGATACTTGGCTTACACTCGCCACTTCACACAATACATTACATAAGCCAATCATCATTCAAAACATCACAACCCGACTACGGGTGAAGATCCAAAAGAAAGATACCAAAACAACATAAAGCCACAGGTCAGGATCGAATCCTAGTAGAAACCACTACTGATCGTCGGAAACGTCACAAGCAAACGGCCACACTCTTCATCGAGCTCCTAGTGAAGTACTTGAACCAGCTTCTGCATCAAACTCGGCTGAACCTGCAACTGGTGTGGTGAAGTAACTGTGAGCCACAGAGGACTCAGCAATCCCGTTCCCGGGTAACAAGACTATTTAAGCCTTGGGAGAGTATAAGGCTGAAGAAAAGAGTAGTGTCTGCAGCAGCAACTAGCAACTAGCTTACGTGATAGAGAGCGAGAAGAGAAAACCTCGGTCGAGAGATGATCACGAAGTGATCCTAACTAAAGCCGGTCAAACATAACCCCACCGTGTTCAACTCCCGAATCCCTATTCGGAAATTGACAGTCACGGTACACACGCTGGTAGTGTATTGGAAACATTGTGTCAAGTTATCTACAACCGGATATTAACAAGCTCCCATCTGCCAAATAACCGCGGGCACGACTTTCGAAAGTTCATAACCCTGCAGGGGTGTTCCAACTTGACCCATTACAATCCCACGATCCGCGGAGTCGCAACTCCAAGGTGGGAAGACCCGAGTATTCTCGGAATCCCGTGCTCAAGTTAAACCGAACTAAGGTAAGGCTAATCCAGCAAATCCTCCCGGCGTGTCGACACCCTGATAGTAGCCGCGCGTATCTAAGTCTCAGGACACGACCGGATGGGCGATTCTACAGGTTTATATCAATCCTCGAGTTTCCTCGCGGTGACCCCGCAGAACCCCCGTTTGGGACCAACACCATCAGCACTGCCCCCCCTGCTATGTAGAATTAAGAATCCTCGGGGACATGACCCCCTATGCAATTAATTAATTATTTAAGTTGTTATTATGAGGCAAAAAGTACCAATGTTGGGATTTGCTGGAAAAGACTTAGCACTTAGCGGTTTATCGAGGGGGTCCCATACACCCCAACCGTGTTAGGAACGCATAATCAAGGAACATAACACCGGTTTATACGGTTCCTAACGGCATGAGTGGAACAAATCACCAAGCAAAAGGCTTAGCCTTCCACCCTTGCCAGTATATAGATGATTTCATTTTAAGTATTTATATAGTGTGATATAACCCAACCAAACTTCAACATGAAGCAAGCATCTTCAATCTTCACCTGCAACTAGCAATGCTATAAGAAGGGCTGAGCGAAGCGTACTTAGCCTAGCAACGGTTTGCATAGGTAGGTTGGTTAAACAGGGCAATGGTTACAAGTAGGAGGCTGACAAGAAGATCATGGGCATCGAGGCAAAACTATAGAGCAGAACTACTAGCAATAGGCAAGGATAGTAATGGTATCCGGGTTCGGTCATCTTGCCTGGAATTCCACAAGGGAGAAGAACGGGTCCACGAAGTAGACGGAGCAACACAGTCGAGCGAATCCTCACCACTCCGGAACGAAACCGAAGCTAACAAGAGAAGCAACCGGAAAGAAAACAAACAACACGGTAAACACACAATCATAAACATGGCATACGATGCACATCCAAGTATGATGCATGTCCGGTTAAATTATGCATGGCATGGCAAAGTGCACAAACAACACTACAAGTTAAGTGGAGCTCAATATGCAACGAGTTGCATATTGAAGAAACACCACATTTAATTATTTAATTGACTCTCGTTTATTTACAAGACAAGATTAAATGTTGATTAACATGGCAAGAGGTGAAGCATAATAAAACTACACTATTTAGACAATTTAAATGGGGCCGGAAAATAACAACAACATATCCGGGAAAACCCCATGAGCATGTTTAATAATTATAAGCAAACAACAATTAAGCATTTTAGTGTTGTTAACATGATGCGGATGACATGATCAAGTTTATGCAAATTTATTAAAAGGTTAACAAGAAGAAGATAAGAAGCATTTGTCACCGTGGTGGAACGAAAGGGTGCCACGGCAACAATTCCGAAAATGATGCCACGGCAACATATCGGTTCCGGTAACTCGTTGAGAGTCTGGTGCAAAAGGAAAGATGGCGTGAACGAGTCACACGAGATGAAAGGTGGGGCGATCCCGTCACCGGGTTCCCACGGGTCGGCGACGAGGCAACCGAGGAACATGACAAACGGACGAAACGGCACGGAGCACACACGGGAGACATTTCATACACACAACAAGCATCACACGGGTCATCCACGGGGTCGCCTCGTTATACCTTTGAAGCGTGCGATTCGGGGCGGTTCGAGACGTCGAGGGACGTAGTGGAAGAAGAGGAAGTAGTCGTTCTCGAGGCGGTAGTTGTACTCGGGCGACGGTAGCGGAAGTAGTGGTACACGGGGCGACGATAGACGTTCACGGAGCTCGTTTTCCCGTAGATGTTCGGGTCAATGTCGTGGTACTTGGGGTTCTCGTTTGCGACGGTAGCGGAACATGCTGTAGAGGGAAGTAGTCGTACACGAGGTCTTCGGCGACGGTAGACGTTCACGTATGTAGATGAACTTGATGGGCATCTTGTAGCCGTTCGGTCGTCGTGGTACTTGGTCGAGGTACTTGGCGGTCCGGTCTTGGCGACGTAGAGGTACTTGGCGTCTCGGGGTCCCTCGTTCGACGAACTTGGCGTCCACGGCAGCAAACAAAAGAAGCGCGGCAACATGGCAGCGAGCAAAACAGCAGCAACAAGTCTTGCGGGAAGGAACCATGAGGCCATGGCAGCAGCAAGAAGACGACACGGCAGAGGCAGGGCCGCGGGATCCGGTGCTGTCGAAGGGAGCTGGCGCGCAGAGGCAGGGGCGCACGCGCGCACGGTGCCATGGAGGAGCTGCGGGCCTCTGGCCGGCGCTGAAGATGGAGGAGGGGCACGGCCTTGGAGAACTGCTGGAGAGCTGCTCGTGCGGCTCCTCGAGGCTCCATGGCGGGGGCTCCAGGCCGCTGGCGATGCAGGATCGGAGGGAGAGGGTCGGCGCAGAGGCGCAGTGCAGAGGCCGGAGGGAGGGAGGCCACGGCGGGAGCTCGGCGCTGGGGATCCTATGGCGCCTTGCTGGAGGATGCGGGGCGGAAGCCTTGCGCGCTCGGGGCGATGGCGCTAGCGCCATGGCGCAGCGGCGGGCCAGGCGAGGCCGGCGCCGTCAGGCTGGACGAGGCCACGGCTTGAGGCAGCAGAGGAGCGGAGCGGGGTGCTGGAGAGGAGCAGGCGCTCCTGGCCGGCGAGGTACTGGCCTCCACTCGCGGGCGCTGCGGCCTGGGTCGACGTAGGAGGTCGGGCGGCCTGCGCGCGCGCTGGAGGAAAGGAGGGCTCGGGAGCGATCGGGATCGAAGGGAAAACGGGGGCTCGGGCCAGAGAGAGAGAGAGAGAGAGAGGGGATCGAAGGGACTCTAGCGGCGCGAGGGAGGGAGACCGAGGGGAAAGGTGCGGCTATCTGTCGCTAGGGTTCGGAGGGAAGATGGGCCGCGGGCCTGATGGCTGGAAGGAAGTCGGCCGGCCTGGGAAGGGAGGAGATGGGCCAGGAGGAGTCCATTGGCTGGGAGCCTCTCCTATTAACGATTCTTAGCAGAAAAACGAAAGAGAAGGGAAAAGAAAAAGAGGAGGGGGGTTAGGGCAAGAATTAGGACAAAGGTTAAATTTCTCGGGCTCGTAAAAATGAGCACGACCGGAGAAAAATATAAAAAGGCCCGAACGAATATAATTCAAACATATTTGAATTTATTTCAAATAGGTTTGAACTAAGACGTGATTATTGAAGTGTCCAAAAATGTTCAAATTTTTGGAGGAACCTCGAAACAACAGAAAGAATTATTGGCAAGGTTTTTGTAGGAGAACTCGAAGTGGAAAAGACATGGGGAAATATTGCAAGTGTGTTGCGGGTAATTCCAAACAATGGAATATTTATTATATAGCTCCCTAAATATTGGGATGATATGTTTTAAAGAGAAGACATACTTCCCTCGATTTAAATGGACCGAAGGTCCACACGATTTATTTAAGTTGAGATGCAAAAAATTAATGACATGATGGCATGATGACATGATGCAATGCAAAAATAAAACACAAGCACAAAAGAAACACACGGGCAACCCGGAACATCTGGAATCTTCTAGAATCTTCTGGGACGTCGGTCTCGGGCGTCACAACTCTCCCACACAAACAGAGGATCTCGACCCGCGGTCCTAGAGATATCACCGGGTAAAAACGGAAGAGGAAGAGGTAAAACAAAGTTGCTTCTTTGACAAACGAGTGAAAACCAAAGAACCTTAAGAGGTTGAACAATCTTGAAGGAAAGAATACAACGGAGATGAACGAATATGAAAAAAAACTCCGTTAGAAAAGAGGAACAAGGAACATAACAAGATACTTGTAGGTTGAAAGACATGAAACAAGAGCTTACGAACCAAAAGAATATGAAACTGCAAAGGTATAGCCAAGGAATAAGAATGAGAGAATTTGGACAGCACTCCGTCTGAAAATGGAAGGAATTAACAAGAACTTGGCAAGTTGAGATGATACTTGATGAAAACAACAACATACTGCCTCCGAAACAATTGAAAGAATGGCACAAGGGGTAAGAAGGATTCAGACAGCACTCCGGTTGAAAAGAGAGGCAAACTTGGTAATATGAGAGAACTAGAATGGAGGACACAATACTCCGGTTAAATAGATAAACAAGGAAAGAACATGATCTCGATAAAAATGAGATGATGGTTAAAGAGAGCAACATCACAAAGCCTCCGGAATGAAAGAATGGCATATAAATCAACGAAAGAAATGAATGGAGAAGAATATGACAACTTCTCTCAAAATTGAATTTGAAAGAGCGTCCTTACGAAGAAGAGTTGAACGGAGTTGTTGGAAATTCAACAACGAAAGAATAAGCTTGATGTGGGCTTATGGAAAACATCTCAAAATTAAGAGGTGACAACCAGCCACTGACGGAAACATTTAACTGGATTGAGATAAACAAGGAGACGATAAACTTATCTCACCAGAATGATAAATGAAGAACTTGAGTCATTTATAAGCACCATAATTAGCAACAATCCTTAGGGAAAACTTTTAGGTGAAATACAACCCAAGATAACTCCAAGAGATAAAATGAGGGGTTGAAGGATCTCCTAAAGAGAAAGAAATGATGGTTTTAATTATCTCATTCTTGATAACTCGTGAATCATGAAACATGAAGGAATTGTCAATAATGACATAACACCATCTCAAAGATAAGGTAGAAAGGATTGCAATTCAAATGCATGAAGAAGAATGCTTGAGCTCCAACAAGAATCTTGATGAAAACTTCGAGGATGAATTAAAACATGATGAACCACCATGAAGAACTCCGGTAACAAAAGGATGAGAAGTTAAAGATGAAAAGAATAAGATTCAAGGCCTGCGATGAATAAGATGGAGCTTTGAAATGATATAATTGAAATAACTTGAAGCTCCGGAAAACAAGATGAACAACCTGGAACCGAGAATATGATAAGATGAACAAGCTCCAGACAAAAGAATTAAACACTTGGAAGGAACAAGAATAAGAATTATGTTGTGAGTATCCTTCACCAATTAAATTGATGACAACCAAAGGATTTGGCATACTACTTATTCTCGTTGGGAAGGAATTAACGAGAGATCTAGCACAAGCTTGGGTAAATCTTGAACGAACCACCGATAGGATTATGAAAAGAACGAGTGAATTAAAACGATAACAACGGAAGAGTAAACTTGAAAGAACCACCGGTAAGAATATGGAGACGAACGAAGAGGCATCGATGAAGAATATTTGGAGGACGAAGTTGAAAACTGAGAATGAAGAATCTTCCGAAATGATGGCCTTCGGAGGATCACAAAGAAAAGAATTCAAGAAATGCTTCGGGTGGTATAAAAGAATTCCTCACAATCAAAACAATAATGAGGATGGCATGAAGCTAGAACCACGAATCTTCAAGAGAACGGGCCAAGATTTAAGAGAAACTCTTCTCCGGTCTCCAAATACTGAGAAAGAAGACGAGAAAATCCATGAAGAATATCGAGATACTCCGGACGAATGACAAGAGGAAGGTGGAGCTAAAGATGGAAATGATAGAAAACAAGCTTGGAGAAGGCATGTGACTGATGGAAATCATTCTTACGTCACACTTTAAAAGAATTCCCCGGAAAAAGAAGAGTCAGGTAAGATCCTGGAAAAAGACCTGTGGGTTAGGGCCCACTCAAAAGAAATCACCGTTGGGAAAGATTGCTTAAGAGATATTGCACCGGTTGAATTAAATGGCTTGAATAAGAAGACAATGCTCAAAATAATTTGAACGGATTAAGAATGGAATTATGAATCTTCAGCACTCCGGATATGAATAGCAAGAGGAGAAAATGATTAATTGGTGCACCGGAATAAGAAAGCATTGTGAAATGAGGAAAAAGGATAAGATCAAAACCGAAATCTTGAATTAGATTCACCACAGAATTTGAGAACAAAAGAATGATGAACTTGAAGCTCTTGAGCATCTTCTTGAGAAAACACCGGATAAGAACATTGAAGGAAAAGAATGAAGAAATATCACATGAATAAAATGGATACTTCATCTGAGAATTTCTGGCTCCAAGAAGAAGAAGGGTGGGAGGGCGGGGAAAACAAAGACAACTTGAGATGAATGAAACAGACAAATCATCAGATTTCTCAACGGTGTCCGTATGGAATAATTTGAAGAGAAGGCACACCGGTTGAAAGGTTTAACATGAAGATCTTGATGGTCAAGAAGAATTAGCACTCCCATAGAAATATGAGAACACTGCTTAGGAAAGGTATGGAATCAACATTTGACATCGAAGCAACTCGAATACCGGAATCAAAACAAGAACAAAGGATAGATATGCAACATGAACTTCACAATATCATCCGAACAGAGAATTGAACGGATGAATTCCGTAGGTACATCAACTAGTCGAGAAGCCACTTGGAGAACAAAAGGTAAATAAAAAGGAACAAGGAACAGATAGAACAAATACAAGATAAAAGCTTCGTTCGACATCTTCGTGCTGAAAGCTCATGGAACGTGTTACAAAAGGGTTTTGCAATCCCCGGATCAGCATAGCCAAGGACCCTTTAAGATGCAACTCCCGATCAAAACAAGTCCATAAAACCACTTCACTCAATGTAGAACCCCAAACTTCATATCGAGCATCCGTTGGAAGAATGCCTAGAACTACTGGATGAACCCACCTATAGATTTCCGAAAGTTTCCAGTTATGCAATCAGGTGTTGGGGATGCACGGGAAGCACCGCGCAATCAACTCTAAACCTACATCCAGGTGTATCCATCCTTCAACGCATAACCAGTCTTTCTCGGAAACTGTTTACCTCGGACCTTCGAAACGCATCCACTATACAAGCTATGGCAATACTCCCGAACTACCTCCCCAGTACTGGGTGATGTCGGGGTTATCTTGCCACCAACCGCATAGGAGAGTTTTCGATGTCGGCCGTCTTAAGTATTCTAGTACTGCCGCGATGGATTTGTGACGACAACACCTCGGAGCTCAACTCCCCGGGACACTGCCACAACCCCTAATGACAGGAGGCATCGAGAACAATGTTCTCGTCACAAAGACATCAAAACAATCCAAACAATACTCGCGAGATCCTAAAAAAAAATTTGGTGCAATTTTTGAAAGTAGAAGAGGCAAGAGTAATCGTCAGGAGTCCTCACCAGAGTGAAAAGAGATGAGAAGCAAAAGAAATCCTACTCTCCGATATAAATATAGGACTCAAAACATTTTCAGTGTGTGCCTAGACTCAACCGTCAACGATTCGATCAGTCAGTGGGGGCTTCTAGGTCGGAGAAGGCTCTGAATACCAACTTGTAATGCCCAGGATGGGACTATACCTCCTACGTGTCGAGGTACGACTTAAAGGTATAAGCCCATCCTAGAATGATCTCAAGTTTGGTATCTTTGCACGACTCATGTAAAAGAGGGATTAAATTGCAAAAGGAGATACTTGGCTTACACTCGCCACTTCACACAATACATTACATAAGCCAATCATCATTCAAAACATCACAACCCGACTACGGGTGAAGATCCAAAAGAAAGATACCAAAACAACATAAAGCCACAGGTCAGGATCGAATCCTAGTAGAAACCACTACTGATCGTCGGAAACGTCACAAGCAAACGGCCACACTCTTCATCGAGCTCCTAGTGAAGTACTTGAACCAGCTTCTGCATCAAACTCGGCTGAACCTGCAACTGGTGTGGTGAAGTAACTGTGAGCCACAGAGGACTCAGCAATCCCGTTCCCGGGTAACAAGACTATTTAAGCCTTGGGAGAGTATAAGGCTGAAGAAAAGAGTAGTGTCTGCAGCAGCAACTAGCAACTAGCTTACGTGATAGAGAGCGAGAAGAGAAAACCTCGGTCGAGAGATGATCACGAAGTGATCCTAACTAAAGCCGGTCAAACATAACCCCACCGTGTTCAACTCCCGAATCCCTATTCGGAAATTGACAGTCACGGTACACACGCTGGTAGTGTATTGGAAACATTGTGTCAAGTTATCTACAACCGGATATTAACAAGCTCCCATCTGCCAAATAACCGCGGGCACGGCTTTCGAAAGTTCATAACCCTGCAGGGGTGTTCCAACTTGACCCATTACAAGCCCACGATCCGCGGAGTCGCAACTCCAAGGTGGGAAGACCCGAGTATTCTCGGAATCCCGTGCTCAAGTTAAACCGAACTAAGGTAAGGCTAATCCAGCAAATCCTCCCGGCGTGTCGACACCCTGATAGTAGCCGCGCGTATCTAAGTCTCAGGACACGACCGGATGGGCGATTCTACAGGTTTATATCAATCCTCGAGTTTCCTCGCGGTGACCCCGCAGAACCCCCGTTTGGGACCAACACCATCAACACTGCCCCCCCCCCTGCTATGTAGAATTAAGAATCCTCGGGGACATGACCCCCTATGCAATTAATTAATTATTTAAGTTGTTATTATGAGGCAAAAAGTACCAATGTTGGGATTTGCTGGAAAAGACTTAGCACTTAGCGGTTTATCGAGGGGGTCCCATACACCCCAACCGTGTTAGGAACGCATAATCAAGGAACATAACACCGGTTTATACGGTTCCTAACGGCATGAGTGGAACAAATCACCAAGCAAAAGGCTTAGCCTTCCACCCTTGCCAGTATATAGATGATTTCATTTTAAGTATTTATATAGTGTGATATAACCCAACCAAACTTCAACATGAAGCAAGCATCTTCAATCTTCACCTGCAACTAGCAATGCTATAAGAAGGGCTGAGCGAAGCGTACTTAGCCTAGCAACGGTTTGCATAGGTAGGTTGGTTAAACAGGGCAATGGTTACAAGTAGGAGGCTGACAAGAAGATCATGGGCATCGAGGCAAAACTATAGAGCGGAACTACTAGCAATAGGCAAGGATAGTAATGGTATCCGGGTTCGGTCATCTTGCCTGGAATTCCACAAGGGAGAAGAACGGGTCCACGAAGTAGACGGAGCAACACAGTCGAGCGAATCCTCACAACTCCGGAACGAAACCGAAGCTAACAAGAGAAGCAACCGGAAAGAAAACAAACAACACGGTAAACACACAATCATAAACATGGCATACGATGCACATCCAAGTATGATGCATGTCCGGTTTAATTATGCATGGCATGGCAAAGTGCACAAACAACACTACAAGTTAAGTGGAGCTCAATATGCAACGAGTTGCATATTGAAGAAACACCACATTTAATTATTTAATTGACTCTCGTTTATTTACAAGACAAGATTAAATGTTGATTAACATGGCAAGAGGTGAAGCATCATAAAACTACACTATTTAGACAATTTAAATGGGGCCGGAAAATAACAACAACATATCCGGGAAAACCCCATGAGCATGTTTAATAATTATAAGCAAACAACAATTAAGCATTTTAGTGTTGTTAACATGATGCGGATGACATGATCAAGTTTAACAAAATTTATTAAAGGGTTAACAAGAAGAAGATAAGAAGCATTTGTCACCGTGGTGGAACGAAAGGGTGCCACGGCAACAATTCCGAAAATGATGCCACGGCAACATATCGGTTCCGGTAACTCGTTGAGAGTCCGGTGCAAAAGGAAAGATGGCGTGAACGAGTCACACGAGATGAAAGGTGGGGCGATCCCGTCATCGGGTTCCCACGGGTCGGCGACGAGGCAACCGAGGAACATGACAAACGGACCAAACGGCACGAAGCACACACGGAAGACATTTCATACACACAACAAGCATCACACGGGTCATCCACGGGGTCGCCTCGTTATACCTTTGAAGCGTGCGATTCGGGGCGGTTCGAGACGTCGAGGGACGTAGTGGAAGAAGAGGAAGTAGTCGTTCTCGAGGCGGTAGTTGTACTCGGGCGACGGTAGCGGAAGTAGTGGTACACGGGGCGACGGTAGACGTTCACGGAGCTCGTTTTCCCGTAGATGTTCGGGTCGATGTCGTGGTACTTGGGGTTCTCGTTTGCGACGGTAGCGGAACATGCCGTAGAGGGAAGTAGTCGTACACGAGGTCTTCGGCGACGGTAGACGTTCACGTATGTAGATGAACTTGATGGGCATCTTGTAGCCGTTCGGTCGTCGTGGTACTTGGTCGAGGTACTTGGCGGTCCGGTCTTGGCGACGTAGAGGTACTTGGCGTCTCGGGGTCCCTCGTTCGACGAACTTGGCGTCCACGGCAGCAAACAAAAGAAGCGCGGCAACATGGCAGCGAGCAAAACAGCAGCAACAAGTCTTGCGGGAAGGAACCATGAGGCCATGGCAGCAGCAAGAAGACGACACGGCAGAGGCAGGGCCGCGGGATCCGGTGCTGTCGAAGGGAGCTGGCGCGCAGAGGCATGGGCGCACGCGCGCACGGTGCCATGGAGGAGCTGCGGGCCTCTGGCCGGCGCTGAAGATGGAGGAGGGGCGCGGCCTTGGAGAACTGCTGGAGAGCTGCTCGTGCGGCTCCTCGAGGCTCCATGGCGGGGGCTCCAGGCCGCTGGCGATGCAGGATCGGAGGGAGAGGGCCGACGCAGAGGCGCAGTGCAGAGGCCGGTGGGAGGGAGGCCACGGCGGGAGCTCGGCGCTGGGGATCCTATGGCGCCTTGCTGGAGGATGCGGGGCGGAAGCCTTGCGCGCTCGGGGCGATGGCGCTGGCGCCATGGTGCAGCGGCGGGCCAGGCGAGGCCGGCGCCGTCGGGCTGGACGAGACCATGGCTTGAGGCAGCAGAGGAGCGGAGCGGGGTGCTGGAGAGGAGCAGGTGCTCCTGGCCGGCGAGGTACTGGCCTCCACTCGCGGGCGCTGCGGCCTGGGTCGACGTAGGAGGTCGGGCGGCCTGCGCGCGCGCTGGAGGAAAGGAGGGCTCGGGAGCGATCGGGATCGAAGGGAAAACGGGGGCTCGGGCCAGAGAGAGAGAGAGGGGATCGAAGGGACTCTGGCGGCGCGAGGGAGGGAGACCGAGGGGAAAGGTGCGGCTATCGGTCGCTAGGGTTCGGAGGGAAGAAGGGCCGCGGGCCTGATGGCTGGAAGGAAGTCGGACGGCCTGGGAAGGGAGGAGATGGGCAAGGAGGAGTCCATTGGCTGGGAGCCTCTCCTATTAACGATTCTTAGCAGAAAAACAAAAGAGAAGGGAAAAGAAAAAGAGGAGGGGGGTTAGGGCAAGAATTAGGACAAAGGTTAAATTTCTCGGGCTCGTAAAAATGAGCACGACCGGAGAAAAATATAAAAAGGCCCGAACGAAAATAATTCAAACATATTTGAATTTAATTCAAATAGGTTTGAACTAAGACGCGATTATTGAAGTGTCCAAAAATGTTCAAATTTTTGGAGGAACCTCGAAACAACGGAAAGAATTATTGGCAAGGTTTTTGTAGGAGAACTCGAAGTGGAAAAGACATGGGGAAATATTGCAAGTGTGTTGCGGGTAATTCCAAACAATGGAATATTTATTATATAGCTCCCTAAATATTGGGATGATATGTTTTAAAGAGAAGACATACTTCCCTCGATTTAAATGGACCGAAGGTCCACACGATTTATTTAAGTTGAGATGCAAAAAAATAATGACATGATGGCATGATGACATGATGCAATGCAAAAATAAAACACAAGCACAAAAGAAACACACGGGCAACCCGGAACATCTGGAATCTTCTAGAATCTTCTGAGACGTCGGTCTCGGGCGTCACACTCGCCGACGCCAAGACCAGGGCCGCCCTGCGGGAAGAGAAGACCGAGGCGCGGTGGTCGGCGTTGATGACGAACAGCGCCGTCAAGCTCGACCTGCTCCGCACCAACGTCGCCGCGAAGAAGAGGAACACCGACCTGGCATTCCTGATGGGAGGGGCGGACATGCTCCGGAGCGACGACCCACAGCTCAAGGCGTGGTTCTTGGGGGAGCGCGGCCTCATCCCAAACCAGATGCCGTCGACGGCGCCACCAACTCCAACGCCGACGCCCACGCCGCCAACAAGCCCCGTCTATGATGCCTCCGCGACGCCCAGCAGCACAGAAGTCGCGCCGCCGCCGCCCAGCACTGAAGCCGCGCCGACGCCCAGCCCCGAGGCCGCGCAGACGCCGCCCAGCAGCCCTCGCACGCCGACCACCCCGACGGCGGAGGAGGACGGCGCCGTTTGATGCAGTTGCCTACATGCCCTGCCTTTTTGCGGACGAACTTCTCATTTTAATTGCCGAACTGTGGCAACGTGAGCGCCGATCTGTAGCGCTGAGATCACCGGACTTGTGGTGTTTTTTTGGAGCAGGAATGGACAAAGTTTAAAATTTATTCGCTTTGGGGGCGTCACCTGAGGGCGTGGCTCAGGCCTATATCGCCCCCAGAGCCTAATATTCGTCGGAGGAGTCAAAACAGCGCCGGCATATGCGCTGGGGTGGAGAGGCTCTCGGTAATTCAGCTCAAACATATGGGTGTCTCGAGCGACGTAGCATGGTAGGACATGGTTTGGATTTGCTGCCATTTTAATTTTTAACCGACATGGCACGCTCATCATTTCATAAATTCTTTTCTTCTCGTCGCCGTAACGGTGCTGCCTAACAAGATGAAATGTCCAACTTTTCCACAAAGGCATGAACCTTGCTGGCAGGTGAGGTCAAGCTGAACGTCCATTGTCTATTGTCATCTTGTGACTCCTCTGACCTAGTGTGGTGGCATTTACAAATGGTATATATTGGCCCAATAAAAACCAACTGTTACGTTAAAATCTGTATACAAGGAACTAGTATCGATTTACCGTAAATATCAACGGAAAACGATTTTCTATAAGGAAAAACAAGATGTACTATAGGGTCGATTCATTTGGGGTCTTACATATATCTGCAGTTTGAGTTTGATCAAATCTTTCTGATTATTTACGATCACCAATTACCAAGAGATCAGATCACTGTTGTGAATTTTGTGCCCATTGGTATGCACTTCTCTCTGCTTATTAAGGGCATCTCCAACGGCAACCCACAAATTTTCTCACGGCTCCGTCCACGGTCAGGGGGATCAGTGCACGGACATGAATACGGGAGGACGCCATCCAACCATAGATGCAAACATTTCAATCCGCATTTAAACAAACCGGACAAAATTAGCGCAAACTGTCCGAGATTCATCAAAATTTGGATAGAAATAGCACAAATAATCCATACATAGCATGCAAATTAAGTCTAGTACAACAATGTCTCAAATTCGACTAGAATCCTGATGTCCAACAAAATTTTCATCAACGGATCATGTCGTTCCACACATACTCCCCCTTCAGCTTCATCCAATTGTGTGTGCACGTAAATGATCGTCCCCATGTCCTGCGGTACACTACAACAGCATATGCGGGCAACATATAATGTGTAGACCAACATTGAGTGAATGAATCAATCAACAAGTTGAGCAACATGAAGCAAAAGTTAAAATCTCATCATTTGTTGCGTGCAATAGCCATCTTGCCTCGAACTGACAAACCACATAGCAGAACTTGGTGACGCTGATCTGAATAGTGTGCCAGCGATACGACAACGATCTCATGTCGCGTGTTTAAATGATGTACATGTCGTTGGGCGCAATGTGATACCGCGCGTGAAACTTTGCATGCACTTGCTACTAGAAGGCCTCCACTTTTCTCATGCATATGAAATCTGCGTATACGGCCAACCATAAATCATACAAGAACTCATCCTCCATGGTCGAGTAGCTCATCATCCTTCGTACTCTAAAAAATGACATAACATTTGAAAATAATCTCAATGGTATTTGACCAAACATCTGCCGGGTGTGGTGTCCGCCATGGAGGTCGTCGACAGAGGGGTGGGTTGCACCTGGGTAAAAACGGCTCCAGGGTGGACAGCTCCGTCGCAAAGGCGAGAGGGGCGTCGGTGCTAGTTGCGGATGTCCGGTAATGCCTCTGTGGCGGCCGGAGAGGTACAACAGCAGCGACCGAGGTGGAGGGTGTCGATGCAAAGTAAGGGAAGAAGGGGCGGAGTGGAAGGAAATGAGACTGGGGGAGGTGGGAATTGGGTTGTTCAGGGGTGTCGGAGTCCTACGTTTCGGGTCTCTGGACTCCCGCAACCCCCCCCCCCACACCACTTTGTCTCCCATTTGCGGGGAAAAAATGGTTCCGGACCTCCCTGTGGACCGGTACATGTCTCCATTGGATGGCTTCCGCGGTCTGATGCGGGCGGTTTGCGGGTCTGCCTTGAAGATGCCCTAATAAAGAAACTGCTACACAGATGGTACCTTTTTTTAGCATCAGTACAGCGCAAGCGCTCATATACACGCGCATACACTCACCCCTATGAACGCACACACGCACACCCTACCCCTATGAGCACCTCCGAGAGACTGAGCCGGCATATCATCTTGAGATTTACGAAGTCACCGTAGGCGCCTCGTCGTCGACGGGAACGTCTCCTCCCACTGAAAGCGCATCGCCGGAAAATCCTGAAATAAATCCAGAAATAATGAGAGCACCAGGATTTGAACCCTGATGGGTTGGGATACCACTGTCGACCTAACCATCTCAACCACAGATTGCCCGAACTTTGCACGATGTATTAACCCAGCGGCCGTTGCACTTTTCAATCATACGCATGTCCGGATGGATTGAATTGCCGTGTGCGAGCCGTGCAAATTAAGTCGTGCGCATAACACTGCTCTATTAAGAAACCTGAAATTAACCTGAAATTTATATATGGTCTATTTAGCCATGTGGACAAAGACAAGCACGGTGGGTGATGAGTGAAAGCAATTGTAATTACTAATCTATGATAAATAATTAGAGGATTAAAACATATATTAGACTAATCTTATGCCCTATTGGTGGTAATTAGGAGGAACTTGTTAGTTGGAGAGCCTCTTAAAGTAAGAAGTACAAAGTAGTAGTAGTATTAATTCACATATTGTCATACTTCATAGTTATGAGAAAGGATACAAACCCTTAACTACACGCACATCATATATATCTCCTTCCATGGTACTCCCTCCGTTCTTTGAAGAGTGTACTTCCAATTTTGTTGGAAAATCAAACATTTTCATGTTTGACCGTATTTTTACAATAATGCATCAACATTTATGTCATCAAATTAGTACTATTAGATTCATGATAACATATATTTTCATCATATACCTATTTGGTTTCACAGAAATTGGTATACTTTTGCACAAATTCGGTCAAACTTTAAGATTGTTTGACTCTCCAACAAAGTTGGAAGTACACTTTTTAAAGGATGGAGGGAGTAGTAGTTATATTTTTGCTCTCACGCATTCATACTTTTCATCCAAATACCATGCCTCTCATCATTGTTTGCTTGGCTTCCTAATTTTTATAGTAGGGATAGGAGGTGTCTGGAAGCCCCCGAAAAATGAAGAGTGATAGCGCATGCAACTTCCATCTCCCATCTCTTTAGCCCAGGTCCTTTTTTTTGAACAGTCACCCCGGGGACAGGGCAGATGGGCTCTGGCGACAAGGGAGACGACTCGGCGGGCGATGCTGGCCGACAGCCCCAGGCGTGGCAAGAGGTCCGGCGTGGACCCTCGCGCTCGCCGGCGGTCCGGGCGGTGCCTAGCCTGCGGGTGGAGCCGGCGGTGTGCGGCGGTAGGTTCTGGGCCCTCGCCGCGGACTCGGAGAGCGAGAGCGAGGAGGAGACGCCGACGAGCTGCGTCTTCCCGGCGACGGTAGGCCCCAAGGTAAGTGATTTTGTTGCGTTTGCGACTGTTTCTACGGCTGGAGGTGGGCGGCTCCGGCGTTTTGCTCCGGGCGGCGCTGGGTCTCGCGCGGTGGCAGCCCGGATCTGGCGCCCGCCGTCTTCTTCGCCTGCGAGTGGCAACTCGGCGGGCATGGCGGCTGGGGCGATTCGCGCCCGTACTGCAGCGGCGCTTTCGGGCCCCTATGTCCTTGGGGGGACCGCAGATGAGTGGCCGGCGCTGGCTGCTCCTTCATCCGCCGGCGCTGGGGCGGCGGCGGCGTCGTCCTCGGTGGTGGAGATCCGGTCGACGGGATCGGGATCCCTGGGGCCTAGGGTTCCTGCGGTGGGGGATGGGCCGGGGCCTTCGACGTGTCCTGGGCTGCAGGCCGCAGCGGCCCCTGGCCTTGCCGCTTGGGTGGCCCATCCGCCTGCGCCGCGCGGGGCTGGGGTCGCAGGCCCTAGTGGGCTGGCTGGGCCGCAGGCTGGAGCGGGTCCGGTCCCTGCCGCTTGGGTGGCCCATCCGTCTGCACCGCGTGGGGCTCGGGACGTAGGCCACAGTGGGTCGAGTGTGGCCCGTCAGCCCATTTCTCGTCGCGGCTTTATATGGCTGCGCAAGGGCTGCGCGGACCCATCTCTAGGATTTCCTGCGTCTGCTAGCGACGTGCGGCGGCTCTCTCTCTGCTCGCCTCCTCCGCATCCTTCGCGGAGGCGCTAATGGGCGACCGGCGGGCGGACAAGCGTCCGATGGTGCCTATCGAGCAAGAGGCGGAGTCGCGCCGTGAGCGGGCCGGCCGTGAGAAGTCTAACCCCATTCTGGGCGGACGGCTAGGAGGCCACGACGGCCGTGAAGATCGGGAGCTACGCGGGTCTATGGCTACTCATGGCGGTGGGCGCGAGGGGGATTGGGGTCCTCCTCCCCCCTGGTGGATCCAACAGCAGGAAAAGAAGAAGATGAAGAAAGAAGGGAAGCGGCGTCGGGATCTCGAGAGGAAGCCTGCGACGCTTCCTTCCTTTGGCGCGGGTCATGGGGATCCGCTGGCCAAAAAGCCTCGGGGCCGCGTGGATCCGCTCGCTGTAGGTTCCCGGCGGCCCCCAAAGGCACAGCCGAAGCACCCATCCCAATGGAGGAGATCCCGGATGTGGAATGCTTCAAGTATGGCCGTGCGGGTCATTACCAATCGAAGTGCAAATTCCTGCCTCTGTGTGTGCTTTGCAAGGAAGAAGGACATGTCTCGGCGGCGTGTCCGTCCCGCGGGAAGACCCTTAACCTCCAGATCATGAGCAGTGCGGTTGCGGGTGAGGGCTTATTTTGCCTTCAGTTTGAGGAGGAAGAGGCGGCGGATGGGGGGCACACATGCAGATTGACAACGCGGCCATCATCTCCGCAGACCCTGGCCTCCTCTCCCTTCGCATCCTCAAGCAAGAGCTCAAGCATATGGTGGCTGGGGATTGGGACTGGCAAGTGGCGCAGGTGGGTGACAACGGTTTCTCAGTAATCTTCCCATCTGCAGATCTTCTACATATGGCAAAATCCAGCGGGAAGCTTTTCTTATCCATCAATGATATCACCGCAAGGGTTAGGGAATCCTTGTACGAAGACGTTACTCCGCTGGCCATGCCGGAAGTTTGGGTCCGCCTTCATGGCATCCCCCGGAAGCATCGTCGGGTGGACCGGCTGATGGAGGGGCTAAAGATGCTGGGTCGACCCATCGTGGTGGACGAGCTATCTCTGATCCGGTTGGGACCGGTGAGAATGAAACTTGCTTGCAAGTCTCCGGAGAAGCTCAATGGTTTTGTTGAGGTGTGGTTCAACGGCGAAGGTTACCAGTTTAAGGTGGAGCTCGAACATCTGCCGAAGCGGACCGGAGAGGGTGGCCCCAGGATTGCTGGTCCGTCGGCCCCCCAGCCTCCCCCCTCCCCGCCCGCGCCGGGTAAGGATGTTGGTCCACAGGGAGGTCCTAAACCTGTTGCTGGTGGGCTGGATGGCGCTGCTTTGGCCCCGGCTAAACCTGGGGGCTCGGCTGGGCCGGTGCAGACCAAGTGTGTGCCGCTGGGTGGACAAGACGATGAGGTTGATGAGAGCATGCATGATACGTCCATTGATACAGAGACATGGGACAAGCTTGGGTCCCTGGGGGGTGGTGCCAGGGCGGTGGCGACTCAGGACACTGCTGTGAGCTTTCCGCCGCCGGCCCGCCCCTTTTCCTCCTGCCCAGTGGCTCCCCCCCGGCATCTCTGTTGATGGATACCTCTTCTGGTGGGTTGGGGCCCGAAGTGCCTTGCTCCCCGCTGGCCCTGGTTGTGGCGCCATTGGGTACGGGGAGTCTTTCAACGGACCTGTCTCCCTCCCCTGGCCCTGCCCGTGGGTCAGGTGGATCCGGCAGGCCTCCCAAGAAAACCGCGGGTAGGAAACCGGCGGCCAAGGCGGGTGTGGTGGCGTCTTCGGACTCTTTCCAAGGAGACCTGGGGGTGGCGTTGGCCTCTGCGGGAACGGGAGCCAAGGCCAAGCGTTCCAAGACAATCCCGGCGCCGCAGCGTGCTCCTAGCGCCAGGGCCAAGGCCAAGCTGGGCGATCTTTCTTCTCTGGAGAGTGCCAAGATCCGCACGGCGGACAAGAATCTTGAAGTCTCAGGTAACACCCTCCCTTCATACCGTATTCTTAATGCTTTCTCTGATGCGCATCTAGCCTGTATTCTAGACGATAGCGGCGTTAACTCCTCCCAGCCTCCTGGGGAGCTGGTTTCGTTAGTTCGCGCGAGGGAAGAGGCCCAGGCGGCTCTGGCCGAAGCTGCGGCTCGGTGCCTGCCTGCGTCCGAACCCCGTGAGGCACCGACAGGGGTTGGTGCCCCCCTTAATCCCGATGAGGAAACAAAAGCAAGGGAAGCTTCTACGTTTCCTTCTTCCAGCCGTCCCATGGCTCGGAAGCGCGTGGCCAAGGCGGTGACCTCGCGTGGGGTCCGCCTCCGCAACCGTGTTATCTAAATATGCGCTACCTTTTTTGGAATATCCGCGGGTATGGACACGAGGGCCGGCGTACCCAGCTTCGCGAGTTCATTGCCAAAGAACGTATCGATGTTGTGGCGCTCCAGGAGACTATCAAATCCGATTTTTCTCACAGAGACCTGTTGTCACTTGACCCTCTAAACCGTTTTGACTGGCACTGGATTGCTGCTTCGGGGCACTCGGGTGGCATCCTAATGGGCTGCAATCGTGACATCTGTGAGGTACTTGCGTGGGAGCAATGGACCTTTTTTGTCGCTGCCACCATCAGACATAACATCTCCAGACTCAGCTGGGTGGTGGTTTGTGTCTATGGTCCGGCGGACCACTCACGCTCCCAGGCCTTCCTGACAGAAGTTACATACTTGGTAGGGACCAAGCGTGCGGCTAACCTGGCAGTGGTGGTTGGGGGCGATTTCAACCTCATCCGCTCGGGTGCGGACAAAAGCAACAACCGGGTGGACTGGACAAGGGTGTCTATGTTCAATAACGCCATTGCGGCGGCGGCCCTACGGGAAGCGGCGCGCACGGGAGCCAGATTCACGTGGACCAACAAGCAGCTCGCCCCAGTGCGTAGCGTGCTCGATAGGGTATTTTTCACGCCGGAATGGGAAGTTCTATTCCCCCTGTGCTCCCTGCTGGCCGAAACCCGGATCGGCTCAGACCATGTCCCCCTGATCTTCTCGTCCGGCGAGGACTGTGCTAAGAGGAGTAAGAGATTTTTCTTTGAATCTTCTTGGTTCGAGAATGAGGGATTCATCCCTTTGGTAAATAATCGATGGGACTCAGTTATTGCCCAGTTAAGACCTCAAAGGGGGCCAGTAGAATGCTGGGCAGCTGCCGCCTCGTCTCTTCGTGCTTTCCTGCGAGGTTGGGGGTGCAAACCTCGGCAGCGAGTCTAAGCGAGAACGCGGAAGACTGACGGCTGAGATCGCTCTTCTAGATGCCTAGGTCGACGCGCGATCTTTCTCCGAAGCCGAGTGGGCTCACCGTTATGATCTTGAGCGCAAAGTGCTCGCTATCCTTAGGGCCGAAGAGGAATACTGGCGCCGTAGGGGTGGTATCAAGTGGGTCACTAAGGGAGATGCGAATACGGGTTACTTCCATGCGTATGCTAATGGCAGAAAGCGTAAGAGCGACATCCTTCGGCTCTAGTCTGAGCAGGGGCTTCTGCTATCGCAGACGGACATCTCCCGCCACATATATGACTGCTTTATAGGCCTTCTAGGCTCGGCTGAGGAAAAACGTATTAGCCTCCATGAGGATTTGTGGGACCCTTTGGACAAAGTTTCACCCCTGGAAAACGAGAGCTTGGCGCTATCCTTCCTCCCGGAAGAAGTGGACAAAGCTGTCTGGGGTATGAAGAAAGGCACGGCTCCAGGACCAGACGGCTGGACGGTCGAATTCTTTTGCAAATTCTGGCCCAAGCTTCACCCCCTCTTCCTTGATATTGTCAATGGATTTGCCATGGGAACGGTTGATATTGCCCGCCTCAACTACAGCGTTATCAACCTAATACCTAAAGTTAAAGGCGCTGACAACATCAAGCAGTTTAGACCCATCACCCTCATTAACGTCCCTTTTAAAATATGCGCCAAGGCATACGCTACCCGGCTGGCCCCGGTGGCCCAGAGGACCATTCTCAAAAGTCAAACCGCCTTTCTTAAAGGTTGTAACATTCTAGAGGGACCGATTGCTCTCCACGAGATAGTTCACGAGCTTAAGATCAAAAAGCAGGCAGGGGTCCTGCTTAAACTTGATTTCGAAAAAGCCTACGATCGGGTAAACTGTGAGTTTATTCGGGAAGTTCTCCTCAAAAAGGGTTTTGAGGCGGGCTTTGTCCATCGTATTATGAGCTTGGTCAATTCTGGGCATACGGCTATTTCCATCAACGGGGAGATGAGAAGTTTCTTCCGTAACAAAAAGGGCTTAAGGTAAGGGGACCCAATCTCCCCGCTTGTCTTTAACTTCGTTGCGGACGCCCTGTCTGCCATGATTGCCAAGGCGCGCTCGGCTGGGCATATCAAAGGGCTAGTCCCGCATCTCATTCTTGGTGGGGTCACTCACCTACAGTACGCGGACGATACGATGCTGCTCTTTGAGCCCGATGTTAATAGTATTGCCTCAGTCAAGCTTCTTCTTCTGGCCTTTGAATTACTTTCTGGGCTCAAAATCAACTTCCTAAAAAGCGAGGTCATAACCATGGGGATGGAAAGACATGAAAGTAGCCAAGTGGCCAATTTTCTCAATTGCAAGCTAGGGAGCCTGCCTACCAAATACCTTGGACTGGCTATCTCCCATAGTAGGTTATCCATCAAGGAATGGGAACCTCTCTACGGGAAGGTTGCGGGAAGAGTGAGTCCGTGGCGAGGGCGGTTCATGTCTTCGGCGGCAAGACTTATCCTTACTAATTCGAGCCTCTCCTCCCTCCCGATGTTCATCATGGGTATGTTCTTGCTGGCCGATGGGGTGCATACTAAACTGGACACTCCTCGTTCCCGCTTCTTCTGGGAAGGAGCGGGTACTAAGCGGAAATACCACTTAGTCAAATGGGCAGCAGTATGCCGCCCAAAGAAGTTTGGCGGACTGGGTATTCTTAACTCCAAACTCATGAACGTGGCTCTTTTGGTCCGTTGGTGGTGGAGGCTATCCCAAAATGAATCAGGCCTTTGGGTTGAACTCCTCAAAGCTAAATACTACCCCAATGACAGTGTTTTCTCCGCTAGCTCTCATGGATCCACTTTGGAACGGGATCCAGGCAGTGCGACCTGCCTTCACGTTAGGAGCGCAGTTCCACGTTGGGGATGGCCAGTCTACCCGTTTCTGGCTAGACCATTGGATAGGAGAATCCCCCCTCTGGCAAAGCCACCCGGCAGTGTTCCGCGTCGCTTCAAACACCCACCTGACAGTGAATGAGGCTCTTCGATCCTCCCCTCCCGCAGTTTCTTTTCTGAGAATTTTGCTACCCCTCGAAGAGCAAGACTGGAACGAGGTGTTGCTTCTGATTGACCAACACAACCCCCGCTTGGGTGCGGACGAGATTTCATGGAAGCTTACCTCCTCGGGAGTCTTCTCTATCAAGTCTCCATATAGCAAGCTTACCGAAGGGGTCATGCTAGACGTAGCTAGGGGGCTATGGAAAGCAGGTCTACCACTGAAAATAAAAATCTTTATGTGGCAGATGTTCCAGAACCGTCTCCCAACGGCGTATAACGTGGCGATCCGCAATGGCCCCTCAGATGGAGCTTGCTCCTTGTGTGGTAGCATAGAGGATGCCAACCACGCCTTTTTCCAATGCCACCTAGCAAGATTTGCATGGAGTGCGGTGAGAGAAGCTTTCCGACAAAATTGGAATCCCTCCTCGAGCACTGGTCTCCTTCACATTCTCCGGACACAAAAAGGAGCCAGTGCTAGGATCACTTGGCGTTGCGTAGGGGCGCTGCTATGGGCATTGTGGACTACTCGTAATAAAATGACTATCGAAAAGAAATATCCCTCTCACCCGGCCGATATTCTGTTCAAATGCCACCTTTTCTTGCAGAGCTGGATGCCTTTGGGGAAACAGCGATGAGGCGCTCAGGTCGGAGACAATGGCGAGGATCCGCACAATCCACTCAGAGATGCGTCATGCTCCGGCCCTATGAGTTTATATTTTGGCTGCTTACCTTCCTTGCCAGCCTGCGTGCTGATGACTTTTCTACTGCATTTGTCTAGCGGTTTTCTGCAGCTTTTTTACCTGTACTGTTGCGCTCAACTATTGGTACCTTGTCTGACTGTTGCCGTATGGCTTTATTAATTTAAAGCCGGACGCCCTTGGCGTCTTCGTTCCAAAAACAGTCACCCGGAGGGAGAGGGTCCCCACATAAATGCGTTACTCAAAGGGGCCATAAGGAGAAGTTTACATCATACATCGACATGAGAGGTAGTGGCGCCATGACATGGCGGCCTCTGTACTAAGCTGGTCCTTGAAATGAAAAATCCAGAGGATGTAGTCTAGCCTAGGTCCTTATGAAGCACCCGACCAAGGGATTGATGTGGCATGGAGCGGTGTCATTTCCAAAGGTAGCTTGGCTTATGTCGGAGATAAAGAATATGACTGGGTTCAAAAGATTTGACTTAGTACATTCCCCTCCTCCACGCCATTTTTAGAAGTTCATGATTTTTGATGTAAATCAGTGTTGGAGATTAGAAGTTAACTCCCCCAAGATACAGGAATAATGTCCCATCTTTAGGGTCCGAATCCTTGTATCGAACATGTTTGTGGTATATTTCAACCAACATTACTTAGGCAGTCTGACATGTCGCTTTTAAACTAAATCCTACCCGAATCATCGCCCTACACTCTATCGTTCTAAAATTTATTTTCAATGTGACTATCCGATTCTGATCACTTGAAGAACAATACTTAGATCCAAATAGAAATAGCCAGATATGTCACTTATTACAACACTTCGTGCCATGTAACATCGTGAATGATTCAATGATAACTATTGTGACATGGGAGATCAAGCACACAAGACACAACGATAGCCTTATCAGACTTGGTAGTTGGCCACCCACTCCATGTCCATGGCTATTCGCTTGGCAATCGATACCATAGGACACCTCAATGCACGCTTCAAGTATGGCCTTGTTTCAGTATGTATGCTTCAAGTTTT
>LR738716.1:8235958-8270030 GCA_902687465.1 Secale cereale
TTTTTTAAAAAATGGAGGTGTACCTCCGGCCTCTGCATCATAATGATGCATGCAGCCATCTTATTAAAAGTTCGCAAAGTATCACAAAGTCGTCAAAGTATTATAGCTCGCAAGTGGAGCGAAAAATAAAAATAAATCAAAGTTCATGATGACAATCACAACCGGAATGGCAATAAGAAGGATAAGCTCCCTAAACTCCTATCCTATTATGCGACCGTCATCCGAACCGATTGAATATAGCCCGTGCTACCATCTCCCACTGGTTGCACCCAGTAACCAAAGGCTCCCTGGATTCTATAGAAGTGAGTAAAGACCACATACGGATCCAAGCGGTAGCTCTGAAGATGACCCGCAAAAAAAATCAAATCATTTCTACAATTCCATATAGTATGCTTCAAGTATGGAGCGTAAACATTAATCGAAATGTTTTGCACATTTATATGTGTGTGTGTCACAACGCTATACCATGATCATTTACAGTCGGGTTATTACATCCACCTAATTCGACCGAGTCAGAGCACAGTCCACGTTCAACGCTGCACGTGTCTGCCTACCAGCCGAATTTAAGCAAAGACATGGCGTTTATTGCACAACGCTTCTTCCCCGTCAGCGTGACCGTGCTGCCCCCCAGAGGAGACATGCACAACTTTTGCACAAAGCACTAGAACTTTCTAAAATACCTTCTCCTGTCCACGTCACACTTTGCAGTACTACATTATACAGTAACATTCTTACATTATCATCTATCTTCTCCAGCATGGCGTGGTGCCATTAATTAACCCCTGTACAAAAGAGAAAGCTTGTGCCCAAGTTTGTCTCCTCCGGTGTTAGCAAAGCATCCATATACATCCGTATATATACAAGATTATTATTTCTTTGTCTCTACAGTTTTAGCTGGCAAGATACATCATCTTCACTTCTTCAGTAGTATATGATTTTTCCTATCTACCATACGACTTAGTTATGCTAAAGGATACAAAGCCTTAACTACTCATATGGCATATATACCTCCTCCTTCCATGCCACTAGCGATAGGTTCGCTCTTACACATTCCTAGTTTTCACCTAAAATGCATGTTTCTTTTACTCATCATCACCCACCTGGCTTCCGAATTATTAACGGATGGGTGTTGAATAAACCCAAGTCTGCAAGTGTTTAGGCTACTGTAGTTTTGCTGTATTTCTTCAGTTTCGTCAGGTAGTTTCAGGCAGCGAGAATAGCTCGTGGTTCTGTTAGAGTCCGAACGAGTCCTGCGCCCCTCCAGATCGCTCGTGGGATGGCACGAGCACCACGATCGGTGGTGGCGCAATGTAAGGGGCCACGACCCCGTTTTCCTTGTTGCATCTGAATAAGAACCAGAGAAAGAAGAAGAGAAAAGCTGCAAGTTTTACGCAGCACAAAAAAAAACCTCCCTGTTCTTCCTGTCACTTGTGTTGAGAGAGAGAGATCGAGGTGAGGTGAGGGAGATAGGCTAGAATTTGCCGACAATTGGCATAGGAGGTATCTGGAAGCTCTAAAAAATGGTCGAGTGAGAACGCAACTTCCATCTCTTTAGCGTGCTACAGTAAAATAGCGCCGACCTCAAAATATGCTATTAGCGTGTTATATCGCGCTATAGCGTGCTATTAGCGAGACGTTGTACACTGATATATTTAGCGAGACAATTCTCAATATGCTATAGCGTGCTATTAGCGAGGTTATAGCGTGCTATTTTTTTCAGTGTTGTTATGTCGTGTGAACCAACCGGCCTGAAATTGACCCTGGCATGGTATGGTGTTATTACCAAAGCAAGCAATATTGCTTGCTCTCATCTTATGCCCATCTGGTGGTAATTCGGAGGAATTTAGCTAGTTAGATCATATTTTTGAGTAAGAAACAATACAATTAGAAATAGCAGAAATAAACAGTCAGAGGTGTACCAGTTTGACAGAGTAAGATTAAGAGCGACCTATATGGAAAGATGATTTATTCAAACAAGGCCATCCGCATATATATTTCAAGGCGAGTTTGAACAAACTAGACGTAACAACCTCCTCCTTGGTAGTGGAGGAGGCGGACACACGCCTTCTCGATCGCGGGCGGCAACTTCTCCTTGACGGCGAGGCAGTGGCGGTGTGGCGGGGACGTGGCGCGTCCATGCAACCATACCGGCTGAGCGGCGGGGCGCCAACTCCTCCTTGACCCGGCATCCGATCTGGACGCCGCGGTGGTCCGGGAGCGATGACAGCTCGTCCTTCATGCAGCGTCCCATCTGGATGTCGTGGTTGTGTTGGGGCGAGGCCGACTCGTCCTTCAGAGGTCAGAGTGGGGATGACGGCTAGCGCTTCATGCGGTGGCGCAGTGGGGACGACGGCTCCTAATTGATGCGCGCGGCGATGGTGGCGACGGGCCCATGTACCGAATGACCGCTCCGTCATTATCTCGATCTGATGGGCAAAATGTTCGTCCATCAGAGCGGCCTCCTTGATGAGTCGGGGCGGCTGCAACAACGGTGCCTGGTCCTCCTCGTCATCGGAGGAGATGACGATCTCCTCCTTAGCAGAGGAGCCGACCGTCGTGGACGCCAACTGGTCCAGAGAGCATGGGCGGCAGCGCCAATAACCGTCGAGGAGGAGCTTCCGCCTACTCTGCCGGCTGGTGCAGACCACCATGACTTCGGCATCACCGCCGATGGGCACTGAGAGGACGAGGGGCTTGGGCATGGAAACGGCGCCGGGGAGGAGGCGGTGCTCAGGGAGGAGGGGTGCGACTTTGTGTGTCACCGGCGCACGACTTAAATAGCCGCATCCAGGCCAGGCGAAGGGGCGATCAACCTGCTTCAATGCAGTACAGCGATCGGAGTTGGTTCCTGGGGACGCGACGTCCACATTGAATCGGCGACGCCCAAGAGGTCACGTCTGTCTGCAGCGCCCTCCTGTTCGGTCAAATCGCGGCATCAATGCCGGCTGTTGCATGGTCTGCACGACCTGAATGCTGCGCGGCAAGCGGCACGGGTGTTCGATGGAAAACACAGAGGCAGGTGTGGTATTTTTGGTGGGCTAGTGTAGTTAGAAGAGGGCTTGGGAGCGGTCCGGATGCCCGCAAAACCCCCTCCCTCATGTTTGTCTTGGGTTTGCGGGAGAAAGTATATCTGGACCACCTGATGGATCGATAAAGGCCCGCATTGGGTGACGTGACACGTTCGTACAACGCGGTCCGGACCGACATCCTCCGGACCGACATCCTCTCTACCATGATGGCCCCATTAACAAGGTTAAGTAACCCCTTCAAAAGACAAAATTAATAAGATGTCTTGTGGAGGAGACAAAGAACATGGCATTTTTTTTGCCCGGTGTTAGCAAAGCATCCATGTACATAAGTACATCTATCTATTTTTTTTAGAACAAATACATCGATCAATGTATATAGGATTAATATCGCTTTATTCCACAAAAAGAATTTTTCTTGTCCCCACAGTTTCTGCTCATGTGATATACTATTATCTTCAACACCCGCAAAAAAAAGATACATCATCTTCAATAGTATTATTAATTTGCCTATCTACTATTGGTCCTAGTTACCAGAAAGGATACGGACTCCTGTAAGTACACATATGCCATATATACCCCCTCCTTCCATGCCACTAGCAATAGGTTCACCCTCACACCTCGGTAGTTTCCACCTAGATACCATGTTTTTTTTGTCTCGCCATCGCCTGTCCTCGCAGTTATTCATTGCCCGGTCCGGCTTCTCCGACGAGGTCGCCCTACAGTGGGCGCGGGACGTCTACCTCGAGGAGATAGCCGCCCGCCGGCATGGGCGTGAGGAGGACGACGTCGTCATCCTCGACTGCGACGATTAGGACGCCCCCGGACCATCCAACCCCCGGCGCCTCGGCGACCCTGGGCAGGGGAGCAACAGGGACGGCGGTCACGGCGGAGGCGACGACGACGACGACGGCGGCGACGACATGCAGTTCTATAGGCTCCTCGGCATGCATCGTTTCAGGGCGGCGAGGAATGACGAGGGCGAGGGCGACGGCGGGTCTAGTAATGGCTTTTATTTTATCTTTTTTGTAAAACATTTGATGAACTCACCGAAGTTTGGTTTAATTTGCGCCTTGTTTGTTCGAATCTGTGGCCGAATTTTGTTTTTGAAAAAAAAAAACGAAAATGCACCGTGGGGGCGGCGACTAGGGAGCATCACGCCCCCACGACGTGGTTAGCGTCGGTTCGCCCCCACGCAGCAATTTTACGCGCCCTTGGGAGGCAAACGGCTGGAGATGCTCTAACCGCGGGCCCGCCGAGTCAATGACACAGCGCTTCTCGTCACTTCGTCGTCCTCATCGCCTCGGTTCCCGCTGGGGGCATCAATGCCAAAGCTGCGGCGCACTGCCACGCCGATCAGCATCCATTGATGCCTCACGGGCGGCGTAGTGAAGGCACGGCGACGCACGTCCCACCCTTTCCTGCTACGCGTACACACGGCGGCCACGCGGACACCGCCCGCCTGCGGCTATAAAAAGCCGACCCCCCCTCCGCCGGTGGACGCACACTTCCCCTCTCCTCTCCATCGCCGGCGCTCCTGCCTCCTCTCTTTCTCGCCCCCAACAAGGCCCCCAAGCCGTTTTTTTGCTCCGGAGTCCGCGAGCGCCGCTCCCGCGTCTTCTCCTCCGAAATCTCGTTTGCCGAAAAAAGCCTCAGTCTCGGCACCTTCGACACCGCAGTGGAGGCGGCCCGCGCGTACGACGCAGCGGCGTGGCGCCTCCAGCGGCCTCGTCGGGATATGAATTTCCCCGACGTGTCGACGAGCCAGGGGGCGCAAGATCTTGCGCATCTCCCGCGGCTTTTCACCGACGAGGATTGTCCTGACAACCGGAGGCGCCAGCGTCGCCTCGCCATCGCGGATATGGACGTGGAAGCCATGGCGGAGTGGCGCGAACGCTTCCCGCAGGACATCGTCAACAAGCGCCAGTTTTACAAGCAACGAAGGACGGAGAGGGAGGCGAGGAGGAAGGAGCAAGCCGCCTATCGGGAGGACAAGCGTGCGCGGAAGCAGGCCGCTCAATTGAACATGAAGCTAAGAGAAGCGTTGTCCTGGGACTCCGAGGACGAAAGGTATGCTGTCGCCTACTTGCAGATGTCGGAGGAGGACATTACCGAGTCGGAGTCGGAAAACGACGAGTAGTTTATCTTTTCTTTTAACAATCTATGCTATGATGAACTATCTATGTATCCTTTTCACTATATATGTTCAACTGGCCGGCGACGTCAGCGAGGAAGGAGGCGAGCGAGGGTGCGCTAGGGGCAATGGGACGCCGACCAGCGGGCCTGGGGAGGGGAGACGGCGGTGACGGGCGACGGGGGAGTGCGTGGCGTTGGGGGTTGAAAAAAATAAAAAAGCGCCGTGGGGGGTCTGCGGCCGGGGGAAAACGCGCCCAAGGCGCGGTTTTCGCCGGGTCACCCCTAGGCGGCGCTATTTGGGCGTCCCTGGGGGCGAACGGCTGGTGATGCTCTTAGAGTGAGAAGTACTAGTATAGAAGTAGCACATGGACATAGTTGTAGCAGTCGGACAGAGCAGAATTAAGAGCGACGCATAAATTTAGTTGCTTTGTTTTAATTTGTTCTCAAAAAATGTTGAGCGGCGTATGCTAAATGGAGGAATAGTCTTATAAATTGGCCAGTCTACCATATGGCCTAGTCATGGGATGGGACACAAACCCTTAACTACACGCACACACGCCTCCTCCTTCCATGCCAGTAGCCATAGGTTCGCTCTTACATATTCATAGTTAAAATACACTGCTTTTATCTCATTCTTGTTTTTTTGGCTTCCAAATTGTTCATAGATAGGCATAGGAGGTATCTGGAAACTCCCAAAAAGGGTTGAGTGATGGCACAACTTACATATCTTTACCCTAGCTCGTTCTGTCGTCCGAAGCCGCCGTCGTGAAATTTGATGTTGCATGGTACGACGTCATTTCCAAAGCTACTTTGCCTTGAGCTAGAGACAAAGAAGTCGACCAAGTTTAATTTTTTTTTTCTTCGGTACACCCCCTTCATAAAGTTTACAATTTTGGATGTAAATTAACATTAGAGACTAGAAGTTAACTCCTAGATTCAAAGGTGAAGTGCAGTCATTGTGTGCATCCGTTGTTACGGAAATTGGCATTGTTGGAAATGATTCAAATCACCCGACCGATAACAATGTGTGCATCCGTCGTTTCCATGGCCGTCAGATCTAATTTTAATCAGACGGCATATTACCTAGACTAAGTTTTCCAACAGACTTGTCGTTGCAATTTCCCCGCCGCAATGACCGGAGTGTTGCGGGATGTGGATCCCCTCGAGAGCAGCCGCCTCATGTGTTCCTCCTGAGCTCCTCGTCAGGTCGATTCCTCCCTGCACTGCTCTGAACGCCGCCACCAGAGCTCTCCGCTGGCAAGCATGCTGACGAGGCCACTGACATGCATGCTAACGAGGCCGCAGGGAAGCATGAGTGGTCGTCTCCCGTGCTCCTCCCGAGCTCCATGCCAAGCCAATGGCTCCCCACTTTGCTCCAACTGCCGCCACCAGTGCTCGCCACCATCAAACACGCCGACCTGCAGGGCACGTCGTACAGAGCGTGCTACAAGAGAAAGAGAGCATGGGTGGCGAAAGAGATGAAGATGAGTGAGGAAGAGGGAGAAGAGAAGAAGGAAGGTGCGCAACGGCAGACTTCTTGGGCGAGCTCGCCGGCCGACCTGACAATGTTTCAGCAACACGTCATCTTTTGCAAGAGGTTTTATGCAACACGAGCTTTGTTGCAAATATTTTTCTACAACACGATCATTGTTGCAAAAATAACACTCAATAAAATAACGGTTCACGCTAAAAAATGCTTGAGGTGGTTTTGCAACAAAGCCGCTGTTGTAGAGTGAAAATCGCAACAACCGGCTTGTTGCATTACACGACGCACACATTTAGGCGGATCCTATGACTATTTTTGCATCAATCGGATGGCCCAGAGGCGGCTAATGTTTTTGTTTTATCTGCCAGCGGATGTGTAGTGTCGCCCTTTTGAAATTGTATTTAGTCAAATAAAAATTGTTACGTCAGATTCTATCATTTTAGTTTAAAAAAGAATTACCGTAAAGGAAAATAAGATGTACTAGGATCAAGTCATTTTACATCTTACATATACTTGCAGTTTGAGTTTGATGGCACATGGTTGTATATGACCAACTATTAGCAAGGGATAGATCACCGTAGACTTCTGAGCTCATTCACTTTTTTCTTTGCTCGGTGATCTAGAAACCCCAAATCAACCTGAAAATATGGTCTATTTAGCCATGTGGACGGCAGATGATGACTGATGACTGATGCCAGGGTGGTCCATGGACCACCCTGAAATGTCCCCATAGCTTATATATAGTGTAGTAAAAAATATATTTCTTTGAAAATACATAAAATTATGTAAATATTTTTATTAATGGACCACCCTGACTTATTGGGCTGGCTACGCCACTGTCGGTAATTATAGGCTCACAACATAGGTCATCCTTTTCATAAAGCATCTCTAACCGATTCCCTATCTGGTTAGAGGAGGATAAATTGGGTTATGCTCCTTAACCGACACCTAACCGTACTCGTACCGTCGCTAAACGAGGAAAATTTATCATCATCAGCTGCCCGACTCCTAAATATACTCAGCCACCCACCCGTGAAGTAAAAAAATTGGCCTCTCCTCCTGCGCCCACGCCGTCCTAACTTTGTGTCGCGTCATCGCCGGAGTTGCTTCCAGTGACTACCCAACACCTCCGTATATACCTTCTCGGCTCCTCCTTCCATGCCACTAGCGATAGGTTCGCCCTTACACCGTACTTTTCACCTAAATGTCGTGTTTTTTTTATCTCATCATCATCCTCTTGGCTTCCTCTTCGAGGATAAGGATAGGAGGCGTCCATGGTAACAGAACGAAAATGGTTTAGTGATGGCGCAGCTTCCATGTCTTTAGCCTAGGTCGTCATGTCCCACAAAGCAACAGAACGAACGACCTCTACATTTACTTCCCGTATCTTATGCCCCCTGTGGTGGTAATCAAGAGCAACGTAGCTTGCTCAAACGTATCTTAGAGTAAGAAATATTGTACTACCTCCGTAAACTAATATAAGAGTGTTTAGTATACTAAAATAGTGATCTAAACGCTTTTATATTAGTTTACAGAGGGAGTAATTACATATACCAGAAGTAGGCAGACAGAGTTGTGCCCGTTTAACTGCGTAAGATTAAGAGTGTCCCGTACATATATAAAGTTGGTTTACTTTAATTTTTCTCACATGGTGTTGATCAAATTGTCCATCGCATGTAGCGGTAGAAACCAAATACCGCCAGCTAGTTAGTGTAAATCCTTCACAAGAAACAAACTAGTTATTATAAATGAATACCACTGTCAAGTTACTTTTGAATTTAAGTTGCCCACGGTCAATCTCGGATTATGGTTAACACCGATATGACGCATCCACGGGAAAATCTCAATGATAGAGCTTATTGCAACCTTCCTTTATATTTTTGTGCAATGAGGCATGGGTACACTCTGCTTAAGTGGTCAAATTATTCACCGCAGCATAATCGTGAGTGGCCGTCAGAAACCAAATATCGCTAACTAATTATTTTTATGGATGTTTACGTAATCAGACGGGTGGCATGAACTAATTTATGATATTTTCCAGGAAGGTCTGAATTTTAACTGGACTCAACCATTGGCACATATACTTTTCCGTGAAAAATCTGATATTTCTGTATTTATTAGTTTCGCACGGTCAACGATCAATGGTCATCGCCAAAGTAGCATACACGCGCGTAATTCAGCTCAAACACAGGGAGTTCTGCGCGATGTAGCGTAACAGGAGATGGTGTGGATCTGCTGCCATTTTATCTTTTGGCTGACACGGCACACGCTCATCATTTCACAAATTCTTTCTTCTCGTCGCCGTAACGGTGCTGCCTAAAGAGATGAAATGTTCAATCTTTCCACAGAGGCGTCTAGCTTTCAGAAAGGTCAATCTGAACATTCTAGAATGCTTTCCGTTTCTCTCCCTGCTCACACTTGGCTCCTCTTTTTCTATTGTCATCTTCTGACATTCGGTGTGGTGGCATATAAAAAGTTAATTAATTATCCTACCTTGTGGCAGAGACAAAGAGCACGATCGTTTTTTTCCCTTCAAGTTAGCCAAGCATATGATACTTGCTTCACCACCCAGCCCCGACCAAAAAACCTTTGAGAAGGGTATTTGTGTCCAATAAAAAAACTATTGTTACGTTAGACTTTGTACTTATAAACGGAATTAGTCCAGATTTACCGTGAAGATCAACAGAAGTGCATTTACCGTAAAGGAAAATAAGATGTACATGTTGAGCTTGATCTGATCTGGTTGTTTATGATAAACTATTATACCAAGAGATCGGATCACTCTTGCTCTTTTCTCTGGTTATTAAGAAACCACCGTTGATCTGAATTTTATATATGATCTATTTAACCCTGTGGACAAGAGCGAGGATGACACATGATGAGTGATGGCCCTTGTAATTAGGTGGTAAGAGGGAGCATGTTAAGATTTGCCATAATTAGGATCAGTAATTACATGCTCACAACACAGATCACTCTTATCTTATGTCCATGTGGTCGTAATTTGGACTAACTTAGTTTGAGAGTCTCTCAGAGTGAGACATATACTAACCACATATAGCACTAGTAGCACGTGCAGAGTTTTACCAGTCAGACGGAGCAGAATTAAGAGCAGCGCACACATGAAGTTGGCTTTATTTTAATTTTTTCCAGCTAGAAGTTGAGCAACATATGTTGAACGGTGTGGGAGTAGTATCATTAATTCGCCTATCCATGATACAGCCTAGTTATAAGAATGGATACAAACCCTTACCTGGACGCATAGCATAGATACCTCCTTCCATGTGAGTAACGATAGGTTTGTTCTTACACATTCGTAGTTTTCACCGAAATACCATCACTTATCTCATCATCATTTGCTTCGCTTCCTAATTACTAATAGATAGGGATAGGTGGTGTATGCAAGCTCTCGGAAATGGAAGAGTGATAGCGCAACTTCCATCTCCCATCTCTCTAGCCTAGGTCCTTATGAAGCAGCCGACCTAAAGTCTGCCGTGGCAATGTGCAGCGTCATTACCAAAGCTAGATTTTCTTGTGTTGGAGTCAAAGAATATGGCCTGGTTTAAAGTTTTGACTTGGTACATTCTCCCATTTGAAAATTTCATGATTTTTTTTATGTAAATCGATGTTGGAGATTAGAAGTTACCTCCTCTCAGATACTTAAACAATGTCCCAACTTTTGCGTCCGAGCCCTTGTATCTAACATGTTCCTTTGTGATATAGTTCACATGACATGACTTAGGCAGCCAAACAGGTCGCTTTTAAACCAAACCCTGCCCTACCTGAATCATATCTGTCCACTCTATTGTTCTAAATTTGCTCTCAATGTGGCTATCTGATTCATAGCACTTGAAGAACAATACTTAGATCAAGAAAGAAATAGTCAAATATGTATTTTTTTTGCGGGTGAAAAATAGTCAAATATGTCAGTTATTAAAACACTTGGGTGCCTTGTAACACCGTGAATAATTCCATGATAACAATCAAAAGAAGCGAGATCAAGCACATGCGGCATGATGATGACCTTGTTGGACTTGGCGGTTGGGTAGCCCATCCATGTCTACCGCTATTTGCTTGGCAATCTATTCCATATGGCACGTCTATGTGCGCTTCTTGACACATCCATGTGCGCATCTGGGATGGCCTTGTTTCGGTCTGCGGACAAAACCTAGTCTGAGTAGGACCATGCTGCCGCCGACTGTCATGCCCATGCGATGCCAGGTCTAGGTTGTAATTTAGATAGTATGAACAAATGGATTAGGATTAATTGCACATAACCGGGAATGTCATCATCCGTTACAATCCCCCCTGATAAGAATGGAATAGTCCCTGCGTGTGTTTCTATTAGTTGTTACAAGAACTTCAACCATATGTATAAGGCCATAAATGCAAGTTTTTAACACTTAAAGTCAACCATCATTACCTAATTTAGCCACCTCATCTTTAATGGAGTCTTTGTCTCTATACCTTACATCCTAGTAATGAGAGAGGGTACAAAACCTTAAACCCGCTCAAATATCATGCCTTATATCTTCCTCGTTTACTTGGTTGCCAGTTATTCATAGGGATAGGAGGTGTTTGAAGCTCCCAAAATCATCCATCGAACCAGGTCCATCTTGGTTAACATCAGCTTCACACAGAGTTAGCTTTTTCAGAATTGTGAACATTTTCTTAGAAGTGTGAACATTTTTAAAAAAGAAAACTATTTTTCCAATTTGCAAATATTTTTATTAAAACGTGAACAATTTTTAAACTTTATGAACATTTTTTTAAAACACAAACACTTTTTTCAAATTTGTGAGCATTATTTGAGAACACTTTTTTTTCAAATTGTTGATTTTGTTTCAAATTTATTAATTTTTGTTAAAAAAATATTGGGCCTAAGTTTTTTCTTTTCTATTTTTTGTTTTCCTTCTCTCTTTTTTCTTTATTCATTTTCACCTTTTGAACTTTATTATAATTTTTGGAACTTGTTATTTTGAAAAATTGTTTGGAATCTCAGAAAATGTTTTTGTTTTCAAATATTGTTTAGAATTTAAAAAATGTTAAGAATCTTTATATAACGTTCAAGTTTTTGAGTTTCTTCTTCACAAATTTAAGAAGTGGTTGCGTTTTAAAAAAGTTGGTACATTTTTTGCTTCAATTTGTCATTAATTTCTGGTAAAAAAATCAAGTTTGTAAAACTTTCATATATAATTTGAAATTGAAAATTTGTTGAAAAATTTCAACAAATGGTTAGAACATAAAAAATGTTCATTTTGATTGATAATGGCAAAATTTACAAAGAACATAAGTATTGAATTAGTTAAAACTACATGCTCAGGGATGCACCGGCTGTTATAATCTAGCACACTCCTCTCTACCGTTTTTCACATTTCCAAAAAAAGGGTTGAAAATTTTAAAAAATGTTTGAAAAAATTCATAAACACTCAATTTTTATTTAAGAAATTTTATTCGTATTTCTGAAACGTTTTGTGAGGGGGTTGTACCGAAGCGGGACTCATTAAATATTTTTATTTTTGTAAACTAAAAAGAGTAAGAACATTGGTGCAATACTTGAGGCTAGCATATTAGGCTACCTATATAATAAATTATTAATATGAATATTTTCTTTGGTATAAAATAACAGGTTTTTCTTTTGGTTTCTTGGCAATTTTGAAAATTAGTAAATATATGCTTTAAATGTATGTGCATGGGCAGTGGCGGATCTAGCCCAATGGGTCAAGGTGGGCCAATAATGAAATGCGCTCCTAGATGAAGATGTTGATGATTAGGAGCAAAAAGATGAGCCAGACATACCTAGTAGGGGTGCTTAGCTAGTTATTTGGATGGTTGTACACTTCTTCTTGTTCAAATACAGGCACTGCTATGTGTATACTGAAGTGCATCTGTTTATATTCTGATATATATTAATTTTACTTGATCTTTCTTTAGTACTTTGCCATACCATACAACTATAAAAATCAAACAAACTGACATTTTTTTTGCTTTATTATTGTAACGGACCTAATCAACAACAACAAACAATATTTTTTCTTGAGGATACAACCTTAGGAGGAAAGACAAAAGAGAGGGCTTCCCGAGTCGCTCCCACGGGCGACTCCAGGAGCAAACTCTAGCGCCGCCACCCGTCAACCCCCACTCCCGTCCTCCCTCCCCTCGTTGCCACCGGTGGCGTCACCGGCCAAAGGCCACACGGAGTAGGCGGCAGCATGGCAGCTTCCCCCCGCACGCTGGAGGCGTGTGTCTAAGATCGCGGCCTTCTGACTCGTCAGCTTCAGTCGTTGGCCTATCTTTAGGTTCTGCTCCATTCCCCCAACAACATGGCTTCCCGGTGGTGCTGCCCCTTTCCTGCGGCGGCTCGCGTGGCTCCGGGTGCAGGAGCCTCGCTGGCGGCTGATCTAGGTGCCCCGGCGCAGACCCGGGTGGTGGTGGCGATGGGCGACTTTGGGGTTAGCCAATGACCGGGCTAAGGAGGTGGCACAGCGGCTGGCAGCACGGCTGCTCCGGTTTGGGGTCGTGGGGTGCTGGGAGGCTCTGGCTAGGGCGCGGAGGCGCGTGTGTTGTGGTGGAGGTTGCTGCCCCAGTGGCATGGGTTGGGGCAACAGCTAAGCGTGGCTATTGCTTTGGCCATGGGTGCTGGCGGTGCGGCAAGGTCCAAAGCAGTGGCCTTCATGCGGCATGGCGCTACACTGGAGCTCGGCAGTCCAGCTTCAACAATGTCCGGCTTCTCATCCGGCGTTGGCTTGTCTGCAGATGGACTATATCAGCCTTCATTTTATCCTCCTGGAGTGTGTGCGCTGCCCTCTTTGGAGGGCTGGCCCTCTCCCATTCTTCGTCAAGTTTTCAGGGACGATTTCGCTGCCAGGAGGGCCGTGGAATCATCCTTTCCTCCAGTCGGTTGATGGTTTGCCACCGGGGATCACATCCTTTTCCTGAGAGTGGCAGGGCAGGGCGATGGCGGCCAGATCTAGCCGGCCCAATGGTGGGTCTCGAGGCTGGGGCCACCCAGCAGTGGTAAAGGAAGGAGCTTTCTGCTAGTTTCCTTGTTCGTCGGAGCTACGCATCCAGCGTGGGGTGTCTCAGGGTCTTGGATGCCACGAAGGCGACCTTCGTGGTTTTTGTCGCGGTGCTTGTGGGTGGATATCGCGACTTGGGAGTGTTCTGGCTGCCAAGGTCATGCAGGCGACGTGGTTATCATTGTGTGATGGTCTGCGATGGTGGTGCAGTAAGCGGTGGCTTGTTGTACTATGTCTGGGAGTTGAAGAAGGCTTGTGATGGCTTCTCGCCCCTCGTTGGTAACCCCAAGTGGAAGGTTTGAGATGCAGTGTAGCGGAAGTTTTCCCTTGGCAAAGATACCAAGGATCGATTTCCCTGAGACTCCCAGTTTCAACAAGAAGGTGTCAACTGCTAACGGCGCCAGATATTAGCAATCAACGTGGACCTGCACACAGATACAAATAACTTTGCTCCCAACGAGTACACAGAGGTTGTCAATCCCTCCGGCCTTGTCGTTCACAAAGGATCAAACACAAGTGATAGTAGTGATAGGTTTTGCTGCAATAGTAAGTAAAAGCGGAAAGTAAATAGCGGATGTGATCAGTGATGGTAATATGGACCGGAGTCCCATGATGTTCACTAGTGATGTCTCTCTCCCAAAAGACGATAAAACAACTATGTGAGGTAAACGAATTACAGCTGGGCAATTGACAGAATTATGTGCGCAAACCAATGCTAACTATGTTGCAAGAAAGGTAGAGGTTCAAAGCATGGGCGGTACGCCAAGGCAAGTAGACCGAAATCCATCTGCATCTACTACTAATCATCCACCTTGAGATATCTATCCAGAACATCTCGCTGGTATTAAGTTGCGAGTCCCACCCATAGTGTAAACTCAAAGCAACAGACAACTGCATTAAAAGAACTTTGCGTAAAGTAAACAATCCTTGCACCCGCGGGCACAAGCACCGTTGTTTTCCCCCTTGTGGCAACAGCACATCCCCTAGACTCATGTTTCTGTCACTCAAACTAGTCATCGAGGGGCATGAACCCACAATCAAGCATAACGTTCCCTCTTGGAGTCACTACCTACTACTCGGCCAAAGCAATAAATAGCAACGGAGAACATGCAAGAATTACTTACGAACATAAATATAAAAGAGGTGAATCAAATATATTACTCAAACACAATCTGAACATAATCTCACAATCCATCGGATCCCAGCAAACTCATCATAGCAACAGCATAAGGATTACATATGTGCCTCGATCATGTAGGGCAGCTCACGAGGACTAATTAGTGAAGCACAAGAACGGGAGGAGAACATCACATAGCTACTGGTCATGGACCCATGGTCCAAGGGAGACTACTCACAACTCATCCGGGAGGCGTCCATGGTGGTGGAGAAGCTCCCGGTGGTGATCCTCCCCTCCGGCAGGGTGCCGGGAAGAGTTCTCCTGGTGCTCCCGATCTTGGAAGCGCGGCGGCGGTGGAACAGAGATGAGATCGCGAAAAAGGGTTCCCGTCTCGAGGGTTTCGGGACACGATATAAATATATGCCAAAGGGAGGCATCAGCGGAGGCTCGGGGGGCCCAGGCGCCCCCCCGGCGCGGCCAGGGGGGGGGGGGCGCCACCAGGGCGCCTGGAGCCCTGGTGGCCCCCCTCCGGCTGTACTTCGGGTGCCGGGAAGCTTCTGGAACGCTGATTTTTTATATAATTTTTCCGGGATTTTTCTGGCAGTTCTCGTAATGGGAAAACCTGAAATACAAAAACACCCGAAAACAGAAACTGGCACTGGGGTGCACTGAGTTAATAGGTTAGTCCAAATATGATCAAAAGTGTATGGAAGTGTATAAATATCATAGCAATATCACCCAAAAGAGGCATGGAGCAAGCAGAAATTATAGATACGTTTTGGACGTATCAGCTTGCCAGGGTGAAAACCCATTATGGCATTGTCAGGGAAACGGGGACGACATCTATTGTGTCATGCCCTACTTGGAGGCGTCGACACAGCTCTTCTTCGACCTTCTTGTGGCTCCGAGGGAAACCCTGATCTGTACATCAGGTGGTGGTGGCGCTATGGTGTCATATTCTTCATAAAGGCTCCGCCTTGGAGCTTCCAGTTCCTCCTGCACAACTTTTCTTTGCGGTGACCGGTTCACTTGGAAGGGACCCGGAGGTTTCAAGCGGTGCCTTCCATTCCACATTTAGTTTGCTTGGAGTAGTAAAGAGCCTTGTAGCTGTTCTTATCACCCTTGTATCTCGCCTTGTGTGTGTGCCCTGTGGAGCGAGTGGTGTTTGTTGTATATTGATTGATCGTTGCTTTATATATAAAGTGGGACGCGAGCCTTTTTTGATATAATGTATTTTATTGATAGATCTAAGAGAAAGGTTTAATTGTTCTAATAAAAAGAGAGAAAGGTTCACTTATCATACGATGTTTCGGAGTGAGTATTCACCGAAAGTATTATTCTTCCATGTTTTTGCCACACATGATGGTGTACTATTTTAGAAATATTACATAGTTATTATCTATCATCTTCTATGCTTATAGACTATTAAATTCACCTATAAGTTCCATGCATAGAAAACACATGATTGATCAGCTCTAACTTGCGCCTAGATGTGGAGATCTGGAATGTATGTTTAGAGTTCTATTTATTTTAGATAATAATAATAATAAACTCCGCATCGTATGTTTTCTTGAATGGTCTTCGTCCTTATATATAACCTATATCTTTATTAAGTTGTTCTGCATGTATGTGCTAGATAAAAAAACCAAGTTATTGATTATCAAATGCGCAATAATAATATTTAGTGTCATATTGTCGAGTAGAAGTCATATCACATAAAAAATTGATCACCGACACAAAAAGATTTAAGTTGAGAGCCATAAGCCTGCTTTCCAAGTCTTCTAGGTTCGTTTATAACAACGTTAACTCAAGTCAAACATCTTTTCATGAAACTGCACATTCCAGACTAATTATTAACTTCAAGACAAAATCACATGTTTCATGACACACATGGCAGGTATGGCCCACGAGTTAGGCTACATGTGTCATCTATCCCCTTTGACCAAGTCATCCGTCAACTATGCTGTTACCAATTGGATGGAACATATGAGCTCACTCCCGTCCCTACCTGGTCGAGAAGAGGTTGTTTTGCGTCAAGCTGAGGTACAAAAGGGCACCCTAGCTTTTGAGAGCTTCTCGATGCCTCTTATGCCCATGAGCACATGATAATCCATGCTATGAGGATGAGGTAATGCATGTTAAATAGGTAAAAGCTAAGCTAACTCATCACTAGCCACATGTGAGGAGGAAGTATCTGTAATATATGCGGGGTGAAGGTTCATATCGCCTCTCAAGACTAGGTTGTAATGTAGGCGAGTGATGAGTCCATGAAAGTTATGATGAATAAATTATGGCAGTGATGATGGATAATACCCAGCTATGCTAGCTTATGAATAAGGCGTCAGAGATGAAAAACATGCATTTCTCGCCTTATACTTAGAGTTGAAGTTCTTGTAAAGAGTAATGACATATGGTAGTAGAGGAATACTAAGATTTTGCGATGTGGCTGTTATATTAATCATTCATGACATACTATGAACATAGTCGAACCTGTGAGCTTTGACGACGAGACATCCGATGTGTTAGACTTGAATTTCAAATAGAGTAATTTGCATAAACCACCACTTTCAGGGTCATTTATAACAACTTACGTCAGCTTTTATAAAACCACACATTCCGGCCTAATTATTAACACAAGCTCATAACCTCATATATGATACTTCCAACTTTAGCACAAACCACCACTTTCAGGATAATAAGAAGTAGAAGAAGTATCGATTTATAATAGTAAAATAGTCGACAATGCATACTAACTTAAGGTATATGTTGACATAGTTAGTATTAAACTACTAGATTGGTATTTCCCGTTGCAACACATGTGTATTTGGCTAGTAATGGATAATGAGGAAACCCAACCAGGAATTTATCAAAGGGGGCCTCTCAAGGAGACCAGAGGACATGGCATTGTTTATGAGAGTTTGCTAATAATCAGCAACAAGCAGAAAGAGCAAAGGAGAGATGGGTTTTTCTTTACTAACTTCTCCCTTACATTTAAAAATTGTCCAGTGACACCATTAAGTAGAACAACTGAGGAAGCACTAGAAAGGAAGCATTGCACCCCATAAAACCACCCTTCCCCAAATCCCTTCAACTTAAAAATTTCCCGGATGAAAGAGTGCTCCATCTTGTCAAAAGCTTTCTCAAATTCCAACTTTAGCACCAACAATCCTCAAAATCTAACTTTAGCACCAAAAATCGCTTCTTAGATTTATTGCATTGGTGAAAGAATTCATATGCCCAGGTAACGCAATCATGCATAATTTCTATGACATCACGTCTTGGCTGGATTGCGTCCACTTCCACTACGCACATGCATGTTCAAGTGCATTGTATCTCTCAATTGCATTGTTTATAATGCAACACATGTTCCTGCTGCGAGCTATTATACTTTACAAGGCCGTACCATTTAAATTTTCTCATAAGACGGGCCATACGTGGAACAAAGTAGTTGCAATATTATTAAATTTACGTATCTACCATACAACCTAGTTATGACAAAGGATATAAAAACTCTTAACTTCACATATACCATATATAGATCCTCCTTCCATGCCACCAGCAATAGGTTCGCTCATAGCATTCATAGTTTTCACCTAAATATCATTTTTTCTCTCATCATGGTCCGCTTTGCTTCCCAATTATTGATGGATAGGCATAGGAGGTGTCTAGAAACTCCCGAAAATGGTTGATTGATGGTGCAACTTCCATCTCTTTAGCCTAGGTCATTATGTCGCCTGAAGCGACTCGCCCGAAGCTACACATGGTATGGTGCAACTTTATTAGCAAAGCTAGCAATAGTGATTGCTCTTAACTTATGCCCCCATGGTGGTAATTAGGAGGAACTTAGCTAGATGGATCGTATCTTGGAGTATGAAATGTTAATTACATATAATAGAAGTAGATGGAAAGAGTTGTACCTGTTTGATGGAATAAAATTAAGAGCTCCCTATATGCAAAGTTGATTTATTTCAATTTTCCTAGGAGAGGTTGATCAAAATGTCTGCTTCACATAGCCGATAGAAACCAAATGCCGCCACCTAGTTAGTGTAAATCCCTCACACGATTTTTTTTAGTATAAATGAATTCCTCAATCGAGTTATTTTTATTTTTAGTTTCACGTGGTCATTCTCGGTCCACAGTTAACACCGACATACCGCGCCCATGGAAACATGTCAAAGATAAGGTCTTTTGTTCTAACTTAAACTATTTGTTTGTAGCAGGAGGCATGGATACACTCTGCTAAGTGGTCAAATAGTTCATTGCATAATCTTAAGCGACCGAAACCAAATATCGCCAACTAGTTGTTTTATGGATATTTAAGTAACCTGACGGGTGGCATGAACTAAAATTCATGTTTCTTTTTCGGACAGATCAGTACCTGAACTACACCCAACCATATTGGTACATAGTTTCTGTAGATACATGATGATTGTTTATTTAGTTCCTTGTAGTCAACGATCAACGTTCAGCTCAAACTCAGGTAGAGTTTTGCGTGATGTAGCATAAAATGAGATGGTGTGGATTTGCTGCCATTATATTTTTTTGCTGGCATGTCATGCTCCTCATTTCACAAATTGCTTTCTTCTGATTGCCGTAACGGTGCCATCCATGGATATGAAATGCTAAAAAAAATCCATAAAGTCACCGAGCTTCCAGAAAGGTAGCAGGTCAGGTCAATCTGAACATTCTAGAGCTTTCCCCTTCTATCTCACCCTCGCGCTTTTCTCCCCCGTTTAATTTAATCTCTTTTTTTGGGGGCCTTTGAATTTAATCTTCTAACAACTGGTGCGGTAGCATTGACAAAGTTAATTAGTTATCCTATCTTGAAGCAGAGACAAAGAACACGATCAATTTTTTTTTGCAGTTAGCAAAGTATATGCAACTTGCTTCAGTACACCCAGCACCCAGCCAAAAGTCTTTTGAAAAGTGTATTTTTCTCTAGTAAAATCAACGGTTACATTAGATTGTAAACGGAATTAGTCTCCTTTTTCTATAAAGGTCCATCGACAGAAAAGTATTTACCGTAAAGGGAAATAAGATGTATTGTACGATCGGGTCATTCAGCATCCTCCATATTGTTGGATAATCTTGTTGCATTAGCATGTATGTAGGGTTTAGCGTTTAGTGCATGTTTGTTTTTGGAAAGTGTGTACGTGTGTACACAGGGATGGACGTGTGCATGTACGTGGTCACTGTAATCAGGATGGAAGTAAGGTCATTAGCCAGAAGCGTACGTTGTTTATGCATTCGTGGGATGACACAAGTCATGCGTATCATGGCGAAGAGTCTGGCCGGGTTTGCATGTAATCAAGTCAAATAAGAGGAAGAATCAGAAACGCCGGAAGGAAGTAGAACGTCACCAAAACAATTCTCTCGTGTGTGTGTCTTCCCGTGTCCTCTTTTCCACCATGTACGCATTTGTGTTTCCGGCCTTCGATCCAGCACATATATCTGCAGTTTGATCTTGATCTGCTCTAGTTGTTTATGATCAACTATTACCAAGAGAAAGATAACCGTTGTGACTTCTAAGCACATTGGCTTGCTCATTTCCCTGATGATTAAGAAAACCCAAATTAAGCTGAATTTTATATATGGCCTATTTAATGTCCGTGTGGTCGTTCTTATCTAATGTCCGTGTGGTCGTAATAATTCGGACCAACTTAGTTTGAGTCTCTCAGAGTGAGACAAACACTAAGTACATATAGCAGTAACACGTGGCCAGAATTGCACCAGTCAGACATAATAGAGTTATGAGCAATGCACAAATAGAGTTGCCTTGTTTTATATTTTTCTCACAAGATGTTGAGCAGCATATGCTGAACGGAGTAGTATTACTAATTTGCCTATCTATATATGACCTAGTTATGAGAAAGGATACTATGACTATCATATATACCACCTCCTTCCATGCCTGTAGCAATAGGTTCAGTCTTACACATTTGTAGTTTTCACCCAAATACTTGCTTGTCTCGTCGTCGTTGGCTTGGCAACCTTTCACCAACGACAACTCATAGATGAGACCAGGAGGTGTCTGGAAGCTCTCAAATGATAGCCCAAACCGGACCTTTCACCAACAACCATGGCGTTCCCGGGAAGAGTAGCGAAGCAGAGGTAGCGAGCAGAGGAGAGGAGGAAGATTGTTTATAGCTACTCGCTGCTCACAAATTATGTGCGTTCCATTCATTCTTATGCCATACAGAGCAATGGAAAACTAATATCTACTGTTTAGACGTAGGGAGTGGTACACCTACTACTACCATGCCGCCTATGTCATGATGTTTGACATAGGTGTGCCGAAGGGGCCACCCCACCATGTGTTGTCACCACATGATGCCCTAAAGGAGACATAGATTGACCCAACATCAAAGAGGGCCGGGTGATGGTGCAACTTCAATCTCTTTAGCCTAGGTTGTTATACAGTTCCAACCAGCCGACTTCAAGCTTTACCTCACATAGTGTGGCGTCATGACCAAATGTAGCTTGTTTTGCGTCAGAGACAAATAATATGCTTCAGTTTAGAGTTTTTCTCAAGTGCCCTTCTCCCTTAAAATCTTTACATTTTAACGTAGAGCAGCCCGTTGGAGATTAGAAGCTACATTTTAGGTTTAAAAGGTTAGTATAGTCCTTTTCACGAGGACTTAACATAATCCATGAATCACTAACAACATCCCGACCTTTGCATCGAGTATCTTCTATTGAACATTTTTGTTTGTGATCCATTTCACCTGGCACGAATTAGGCAGCCCGACATATGTTGCTTTTAAACCAAACCCTAGCCTACGTGAACCATATCTTTCTACTCTATGTTCTAAAATATCCTTCAGTGTGGCCACTTGATTTAGATCGTTTGAAGAACAATACATAGATCAAGAAGAAATAATTCATGGGGTAATTTGCGGGCTGCCCTACCGCCAGGGCTCGTGGATTATCCAGATACCATTTCCTCGAGTATGGCACCTTCGGGTGTGTACTCTATGGGCTTAGCCTATCATGCTCTATATCGTAGACCGAGTATTGCCTAGAACTCTCCTCTATGGACGGCACCCATGCCATTGAAGATCAAAACCTTTGTGCGGCAATTGTTACTGTATCGACTTCCACCACGGACGGAGGTGCTCAAGAGGCATGGCGCAAGGTCTGGGTTGTGCCCCTTGTGTGGCATCCCGGAGACATGGACTCATATCTTCCTATCTTGCAAGGCCGTAAGAGCCTTCTGGAGTTTTGTTTGTGAGCCTTTGGGAGGCATTCGACCTAGCCTAGTTTCTCCATACTAGGATAAACTAGACGGGTAGGAAGAGGCGGTAATTTTGGCCTGTGTTTGCGGCATTAGCTTGGACCCTGTCGACGATGCATAATAAGATGGTCATGGAGAAGGTCTTTCTTTAACGAGCCTCTGCCTCTTTCTTCAAATTACTTGCGTTTATGCTACACTGGCACCCTCTATCTAGGCAGCGCAACCGCAACCATCTGAAACTCATGCTGGATGTGATACTTGCCACCGGTCGTCAGCTATCCTCACAGCGGGCCTATGAGAACTTGGTGGTCTTATTTCCCTTTTTATCTTGGATTTCTTTGGGTGTGTTTGTGTTGTTGGCCCAACAAACTATTTTATTTCGTGGCTCTTGAACTTGTTGTATGGAGGCATTATTTGTTTATTTATAAAGCAGGGTGAAAACCTATTTCGAAAGTTATGAGAAAAGATACAAACCCCTAACTACAGGCACGCCATGTATACCTCCTTCCATGCTAGTAGAGATAGGTTCGCTCTTACACATTGTTTGCTTGGCTTCATAAATTCTCATAGATAGGGGTTGGAGGTGTCTGGAAGCTCCCGACAATGGATGAGTGATAGCGCAACTTCCATCTCCTATCACTTTAGCCTAGATCTTTATAAAGCGCAACCGACCTGAGTTTGATATGGCATGGTGCGGTCGGATTACCAAAGCTAGCATGTCCTATGTCATAGATAAATAAGATCACCAGGTTATTTTTTTATTTACTCAGTACATTACCCCTCCCCCCATTTTAAAATATTAATTTTTTTGACGTAAATCAATGTTGGAGATTAGACACTACCTCCTTCGAGATACACAGACAATGTCCCAACTTTCACATCCCAACCCTTATATAGAATATGTTTGTTGTATATTTCCACAAGCATGACTTTGGCAGTCCAGTAGGTCGCCTTTATACCAAACCCTGCCATACCTGAATCATTGTCGTCCACTCTTCTGTTCAAATATTTCTTTCAATGTGGCCATCTGATTCTGATCACTTGAAGAACAATAGTTATAGATCCAGAAAGAAATAGTCAAATATGTCACTTATTACAACACTTGGGTGCCTTGTAGCATCGTGAATGATTCAATGATAACAAATTTGATAGGAGAGATCAAGCACACGGGGCACGACGATGGCCTTGTCGTGGACTTGGCGGTTGGCCAACTAGTCCATTTCTAGCGAGATTCGCTTGCCAATCGATACCATAGGACACGTCTGTGGGTGCTTCCAGGATGGCCTTGTTTCAGTCTGTGTGGACAGAACCTACTCTACATAGGACCATGTTAGCCGCAGTGCTAGGTTATTGTTTAGATGGTATGCAGTAGTGGCTTAGGAACTAATTGCACAGTTACCCCGGATTAGATTTCGAAAATTATCAAAGTGCCAAACAATCATTTTCTTGAAGTGATTTGACAGCTGCAGAAAATTTTAGAGGGAGGGGGTGGGGGTGTGAGATATGGCAAAGGAAAATGGTTAAGAGGTCCCAAATTAACCCTGATGGACTATTTAGTTCAATGGACAAGGAAGTTGGATGCATGATGAGTGACAACTGACAACTGCTCATGATGAGTGACAACTGCTCATGTTGACTACCTAAAAGTAGGAAATACGTACTTCATATGTCCATGCATGCATGCTTTTTAAAGATTTAGCTTTGACCACGGAATTAACACATAAAATTTGTGTTGTTTGGCACTGTAAAAATGTAAGTTACTATAGTGGCCAACAAGTTAGTGTTTTCCGGCATAGTTGTCATTTCACAAATCACTTGCTTCATCACGAATTGGCCTGCCCTGGTAAGATAGTGTTTGGATCATCCCGAACTCCCTAGAATAGTTACACTTTCCCTCTCTGCTTCACACTTAGCCCGCTCTTATTGTCATCTTCTGTGACCGGGTATGGCCTCATTACCAAAGTTAATTAGCCTATCTTGAGGCAGAGACAACAAACATGATCAGTTTGTGCTGTTAGTAAAGAGGCAGAAACATACTTATGTGTAGTACTCAAAGATAACAAAAGAGACAACAACATCTCAGTCATGCAACTTCTGCCAGTATCTGCCGGTGGACGAGATCCAGGCGACCAGAAACCGTCGTTTGAATTTCCTTCTCGGTGGACCTGGACCGGCCGTTGAGTGGGCTGGTTCGGGCCGGCAGACTACTGGGTATGAGGCCCAGTATCTACCGTACGAGGACGCTCGGAGTGGAACTTCTGGCGAGGGGTATGAGGCCGACGTCGCCAATGATCAGGTTATTCCCTCCGATGCGATCGCATGCACGGGGCTCTCGCACGACGTAGCGACAGTCTCGCCGCCGCCGCCTAGGGCTGCTCAGCGCCTCGCTCGGGTGGGGTTCCCCCGCTGCAGTTCGGGTCGGGCAAGGAGGATTCGGCCGCTCATGGCTGCGACGGGCCGAGGTGGAGTGCCACCGGGGCCTCGGCCGCCGGCGATCTCTGGAGCCGCTGCGGCTAGAAGGGTCGAGGCTGCACCTACGGGAGTGCGTCCGCCGGCGGCTGCTACGCACGGGGCTGCTCCGGCGGGACGAGGTGCTGGCCAGGGGCCGCGGCCGCCGGCGCCACACAATGCGGCCGTGCCGCCGCGCAAGCAACAGCATGCGCCGGGGCAGCAAGCGCCACCGCCTAACTATGTTGCGCGACCATAGATACACCGCTCTAATGCTCAGGCACACGTTCCGACGCCGGCACAGCATGTCGATGGTGGAGCGGGCGCTGCGCGGGCTCCGGCGCTCAGAGGTGGTTTTGGGCAGCCTAGAGGACAATGGGGTGATGATGGTCACAATGCGTACGGGGATGGCCAGCATCGCGGCTCTTCGTCGTCGGGAGGCGGCCGTGGTTATGCTTGGAACAGTGATGGTTCGGCTGAGAGACCATTCGCTGGCCCCCCGGGAGGCTTTGTCGATGGAGCATCAGGTCCAGATTACAGACAGCGAGGTGGATATCGAGGTCGTGGTGGCCGAGGCGGGAGGAACCGCTTCCGCCCACCTGCTCAGCCTGTCATTGTGGAGCAGCCACCTCCTCCTGAGGTGAATTGCTCCGGGCACTCATCGGACCGGTCCGGCCAAGCAGTGGTGGCGGATTTGACTCATGCTGAGGGGCCTTCGGCTGTAGCTGTTGACGCGACTTCTGATATTGCTGGAGACAAGTCAGAGGGAGATCGTGTGTCCAAATGGGCTCGCAAAAAGTAAAAAATGATGTGCTATCGTTGTGGTGAGAAAGGACACTTTATGGCTGAATGTGTGACTGAGCTTTGCGACACCTGCCTTAAGCCGGTGCATGACACGGGAGAGTGCCCGGTTTTGCGTGATGAGGTACCGAGTATTAATATTTATGGAGTGTCTTGCGCTGAGCTGATGTTCTTTGAGTCCCCTAGTGCAAGGGATATTCTAGAGGAACCACTTAACACTACTACGGGGATCGTTAAGGTGTCAAAGGGCATTGTGTCTGAGACTCAGATTATTCAGCGGCTCAGCGAGCTAGCTCCAGGTAATTTTCCTTGGGAACTGATTCGGCTCGAGGCCAATTCATATAAGGTTGACTTTCCCACTGCAGAGGATTTGGAGCGTCTTCTCAGTTTTGGATTATGTCGACTGCCTGGCACATAGTGTATTCTTGAGTTCCACGAGTGGAAGAAGGTAGAGCCGAAAGGCAAGCCTCTTTATCAGGTCTGGTTACGATTCTCGGGGGCTCCTTCGAAGCCGCTTCACGATGCCAGAGTCGCAGCTAGCCTGGGTATCCTCGTTGGGAAGACTGAGAAAGTGGATATGGCTTTTACCAGAGCTAATGGAGTGGCTCGTCTGCTGGTGAGTGTTCTGGATATTGAGGCTGTGCCTGACGAGGTCAAGTGGACCTACAAAGGCCAGGTCTATTTACTGGAGATTGAGTTTGAGGACGGAGAGCTGTTTTCCGAGGCTCTCGCAGGTGCTGATGTGGATATGCATGAAAGAGATGATGGTGCTGGGAATTTTGAGGACAGGCGGGAGGCGGATGGGCATGAGTTGCCTAATAGCTCGGGCGCCGCTCCTAATAAGTCTGTGAGTGGGACTGTTTCCTCGTCTTCGGTGCCTACTAATGTGTTGAGGTTTGGATCTTTTCAGCCTGTCTCCGCCCCGCCCAGGTTGTGGAGCGATCGGGTTGAGTCTGACGATGTGCTTGAAAGCACTCTGCCTCCGTTGGACTTTGATGGGGGGGAGGTGCTTGGGCAGGAGGAACCTTGCACTCCCGCTTCATCCATTATATTGACGTGCTTGAGGACTCCGGCGGGGACGACGCCACAGACGGAGGCGGCATTGATAGGTGATGTTGCTGTCGCGGGAGAGGGACCGGGGCAGGTGGCACCGGTTCTTTCCTGCCCGGTGATGGATGGGGCGACCGGGACTATGGCAGTCCTTGCGGCTTCGTCGGTTCAGGCGGCGCCGGCGCGGGAGGTCTCTTCCCCTCTCGGCCTCGGGATGGGTGGGGAGCGGGGGCAGGCGGCCCCCTCCTGCGCCTCTCCTGGGGGGCCTTCGGCTGGTGTGCCGGGAGTGCGGGCCGGTGGGGGTGGGGCTGGAGGCTCCGCCCCGCACGGAGCCACTAGGGAGGAGGTCATCGCTTTTGGAGGTATACCGGACCCTATGTCTGAGGGGCGACGGATGAGCAGTCGCTTCCAGGATAGGCCGGACGTTGATGATATGCAGCTGAGGTGCGCCATGCGGGCGGCCAAGCTTCGTGACATTGAGGTCACTACGGGTATGTCAGTCAACACCTCTAATTCAATTCTGCACTTTTCTAATAAGGAAATTATTCATAATGCCAATCAGCTAGGAATCTCACTTGGTAGTAATGATTGTGAGATTTCAAAATCCGTTAATGATATGCTGGACCTTGAAGCGGAACGTGCGTTAGAACTGTTTCGAAACATAGCAGCAGTAAGACCGCTGAATGACGAAGACATAGGGGCTTTAGGCGTTTCGGTGCTTAATAACTTTTGTGATGATCTTGCCCCATCCCTCTCTGAGGCAGAGGAGGAAGGTGGTGTAACTAACTCAGGAGAGGGGGTGCAGGATTTGGAGCTAGCGGCTAGGACCACAGAGCCCGGTTGTGAGGATCGGGTGGGGGTTCAGCAAAAGCCTAAGCGTAAGTGGTCGCGAAAGATTTATCCAGCCTCCGCGGTGCGTAGAAGTGCTCGAATCCGAACTACTAAAAAATTCCATGATGAACTATGAGAGGCATCTTTTGGAATAGCAGAGGTCTGAAGGACTTGGCTAAAAGAAGGTTTCTGGCGGATGCCTCTAATGAGTATCGTTTGGATTTCATCGCACTTTCTGAAACTGGACGGGATAATTTTTCGCCTCAGTTCTTAAGCAATCTGGCAGGTGGTGCTGAATTTGATTGGCATTGCCTGCCCCCAAGAGGAAGATCAGGGGGAATCTTACTCGGGGTGAGATGTGATGCGCTGGAAGTCCGTAGTGTGGTGATGGGGGATTTCGCTGTCAAATTTCGGGTTCGTTCTAAGGTTGATGGGTTCAACTGGGCTCTGGTGGCGGTTGATACGTCCAAAACGTATCTATAATTTCTGCTTGCTCCATGCCACTTTTGGGTGATATTGCTATGATATTCATACACTTCCATACACTTTTGATCATATTTGGACTAACTTACTAATCCAGTGCACCCCAGTGCCAGTTTCTGTTTTCGGCTGTTTTTGTATTTCAGGTTTTCACGTTTCGAGAACTGCCCAGAAAAATATAGAAAAAATATAAAAAAAAATCAGCGTTCCGGGAACGACACTGCTTCCGAAGGGGAGCCTGGGGGGGGGGGTCACAGGGGCTCCAGGCGCCCTGTGGGCGCGCCCCCCCTGGGCCGCGCCGGGGGGGCGCCTCGGCCCCCCGAGAGCCCCCCGGTGCCCTACTTTGGCAGATATTTAAAGGGTCCCCCGTAACCCTTGAAACAAGACTTCTTTTCGCGATCCCATCTCTGTTCCGCCGCCGCCGCCGCTTCCAAGATCGGGAGCACCAGGAGAACTCTTCCCGGCACCCTGCCGGAGGGGAGGATCACCACCGGGAGCTTCTCCACCACCATGGACGCCTCCCGGATGAATCGTGAGTAGTCTCCCTTGGACCATGAGTCCATGACCAGTAGCTATGTGATGTTCTCCTCCCGTTCTTGTGCTTCACTAATTAGTCCTCGTGAGCTGCCCTACATGATCGAGGCACCTATGTAATCCTTATGCTGTTGCTATGTTGAGTTTGCTGGGATCCGATGGATTATGAGATTATGTTCAGATTGATCTTGAGTAATATATTTGATTCACCTCTTATATATTTTAGTTCATAAGTAATTCTTGCATGTTCTCAGTTGTTATTTATTGCTTTGGCCAAGTAGTAAGTAGTGACTCCAATAGAGAACGTTATGCTCGATTGTGGGTTCATGCCCCTCGATGACTAGTTTGAGTGACAGAAACATGAGTCTAGGGGATGTGCTGTTGCCACAAGGGGGAAAACAACGGTGCTTGTGCCCGCGGGTGCAAGGATTGTTTACTTTACGCAAAGTTCTTTTAATGCAGTTGTCTGTTGCATTGAGTTTACACTATGGGTGGGACTCGCAACTTAATACCAGCGAGATGTTCTGGATAGATATCTCAAGGTGGATGATTAGTAGTAGATGCAGATGGATTTCGGTCTACTTACTTTGGCGTACCGCCCATGCTTTGAACCTCAACCTTTCTTGTAATGTAGTCAACATTGGTTTGCGTTCGTGGTCCTGTCAATTGCCCAGCTGTAATTTGTTACCTCACATAGCTGTTTTATCGTCTTTTGGGAGAGAGACATCACTAGTGAACATCATGTGACTCCGGTCCATATTACCATCATTGATCACATACACTATTTTACTTTTCGCTATTTTATTTACTATTGCAAAACACTATCTATCACTACTATCATATTGCCTTTAACCCTTTGTGAACTACAAGGCCGGAGAGATTGACAACCTCTCTGTACTCGTTGGGAGCAAAGTTATTTGTATCTGTGTGCAGGTCCACGTTGATTGCTAATTGCGCCGTTAGCAGTTGACACCTACCTGTTGAACCTAGGAGTCTCTGGGGATTCGATCCTTGGCATCTTTGCTAAGGGAAAACACTTCTACTTACTGCATCTTACACCTTCCACTTGGGGTAATCCAACGAGGGGTTCGAGGCCCATCAAGGAGTATTTTCTGGCGCCGTTGCCGGGGACTCCACTCTTCAGGATAGGGGAGTTGCATGCTATCTTTTACCTTTGCTTATTAGTCTTGTTAGTTTACCTTTCGTATTTGCTTAGTTCCTTTTATCGAAAATCACAAAAATAGTTATCTTGCTTGCTTGCTACTATGGGTTCCACCGAGAACACCAAGTTGCGTGACTTCACTAGTCACAACAACGATGACTTTATCAGCACACCTATCACTACACCTGCCACTTCAGCACCTTCATATGAAATTAAACCTGCTTTACTGAACTTAGTCATGAAAGAACAATTCTCCGGTGCTGGAGATGATGTTGCTTTACACTTGAACAACTTTGTTGAACTTTGTGATATGCAAAAGTACCAAGAAATAGATGGTAATATTGTTAAGCTTAAGCTTTTTCCTTTCTATTTGAGAGGAGGAGCAAAAATTTGGTTTCAGTCTTTGCCTAGAAATAGCATAGATTCATGGGACAAGTGCAAAGATGCTTTTATTGGAAAATACTATCCACCTGCTAAAATTATCCAACTTAGAAGTAACATCATGAATTTTAAACAATTGGATAATGAACATGTTGCCCAAGCTTGGGAACGTATGAAGTCTCTTATCAAGAACTGCCGTACTCACGGTTTGACTACTTGGATGGTTATCCAAACTTTTTATGCATGCTTGAACTTTACCTCGCGGAACTTGTTAGATTCGGCCGCGGGAGGAACTTTTATGTCAACTACACTTGGTGCTGCCACAAAGCTTCTCGATGAGATGATGACCAACTATTCCCAATGGCACACCGAACGCGCTCCAACAGGTAGGAAGGTAAACTCTGTCGAGGAGATTTCCTCCCTCAATGAAAAAGTTGACTTGATCATGTCTCTACTTTCGAAGCAATCAACTGTTGATCCTCGTGATGTTCCTTTAAATTCTTTGATTGCTCAAGAACAAGTAGATGTTAACTTTATCTCTAGAAACAATTTCAACAACAATGCTTATAGGAGTAACTTTGGTAACAATTCTAGACCGTTCCCCTCTAACTCTTATGGGAACAACAATGCTTATCCTAGTACCAAGAACTCCAACACTGAACTAGAGAGCATGCTTAGAGATTTCATCACTACCCAAAAAACCTTTAATAAGAATGTAGAAGAGAGACTACATAAACTAGATGATCTTTCTTTTAAGGTAGACCACTTAGCCAATGAGTTAAAATTGCTAAAAATTGAAACTTCTTCACTTAAGGAGAAGGAAGTCATCCCTATTAATGCTACTCAAGTACAAATCAATGAAAATATTAGGATGATGGCTAAGCTTAAAGAGAGATGGGCTAGAGAAAGGGAGGAAGAGGAAAGAATTAAGAGCCTTCCTACCCACCACACTGTTGCTACTATCCAAGTTATTGAGAATGTTCACACTCTTAGCACCCAATGTACTCCTGGTCCCAATGGACCTATTAATGGGGATGCTATGTCAACTACCAAACAGGTGAGCCTTAAGGACACCTCTACCACTTTACTTGATGCCCGTGACCTTGATTTTGATAATTGCACTCTTACAGAAGTTATTGATTTCCTTCACAAAATGTCTAGAGATCCCCGCACTAGCACGCTTAACCTTGCCTTCACAGAGCATGTCACTAATGCTCTCATCAAAGCTAGGGAGGAGAAACTTAGAGTAGAAGCCTCCATACCTAGAAAGCTAGAAGATGGTTGGGATCCTATGATAAAAATTAATTTGAATGACTTCTCTTGTTATGCATTATGTGATGTTGGTGCTAGTACCTCTGTTATGCCCAAAAGGATATATGATATGCTTAAATTGAAACCTTATGATTCTTGTTCTTTTGGTGTTCGTCTCGTTGATTCTTCCATAAAGAAACCTTTGGGGAGGATCGATGATGTTCTTATTGTTGTCAATGATAATTATGTGCCCGTTGATTTCACTATTATGGATATTGAATGTGATCCTTCATGTCCAATTATTTTGGGACGTCCCTTTTTGCGCACCGTTGGTGCTGTCATTGACATGAAAGAGGGTAATATAAAATTTCAGTTTCCTCTCAAGAAAGGGATGGAACACTTCCCTCGTAAGAAGGTCAAGTTACCTTTTGAGTCCGTTGTACGGGCTAGTTATTCTTTTACTCTTGATAAAACTTGATCTATGCATTATGCCTAGCTTAAAGGCATAAAAGAAAGCGATTTTGGGAGGCAGCCCACATGAATAATTTTTTTGCTTTTGTTGTGTCTTGATGTTGTTTACTGCTGTAACATCATCATTGTATCTTTGCTTTTCATATTTGTGCCAAGTATAGCCTTTGATTGCTAGAAAGTTCAAAAGTTGTGAGGTGCTGTCCAGGAAACAGATTCTGTCCTTGGATAGAAAAATTCGTATAAAATCACCAGATCATCTTTTTGGTCTGAATTGTTTCGACAGCGTTCTCTATATAATTGTCTTTCGTGCGTCAGTTCTGAGTTTTTTGATTTGAGTTGCAGAAGTATCCCGAACAGGTCAATTACTGCCTGCTGTTCTGTTTTTCACAGATTCTGTCCTGTTTTGCCTTACCTTCACTTTGCAAATTAAGAACTTGCTTTTTCTTTGCAAAAACCTTTTGGCAATCTTGAGAAACAGTAGAACTTCAAGAATATCCTTATTTCCAGGAAGGTATAATTATTTTATTAAGGGTACTAACCTCGCTAATCAGATTATGAATGAGTTATGTATGAAGGGAGTTTTCAAGTGTGCGAGGGAAGATGATAAAAAGATTCAGGAGTGTCAAGCGCTCAAGCTTGGGGATGCCCCCGTGCATCCCCAAGAAATATTCAAGGAGACTCAAGCGTCTAAGCTTGGGGATGCCCCCGTGCATCCCCTTCTCCATCAACATTATCAGTTCGTCTTTCGTTCCGCTATATTTTTATCACTTCATGTGTTATGTGCTATGCTTGGAGCGTCTTGCTTTTAGTTTTCTTTTTAGTTTTTCATAACGAGTCGGAACCCAGCATTCCTTTATGTGGGAGAGAAACACGCTCCACCTCTACCTAGAACATTACATAGAATTTTCATGTCTATCTATGCTGTGTGTGTTCTTTGTCTTTTTAAATAGCTACTATCGTGCTTTGCTCTTAGTATTCATGCTTATATTTTCAAAGAGCTTTTATTTAGTTAGTTGCTTGAACTCTCTTTAATTACCATGCTCACCTTATTAAGAGAGTTTGCTGCCGTTACATGGGTTAATGTGTCTATGATAAATATGCTACTTTCATGATGGTGCTTAGTAGTTCAGGTTTTCTTATGGCTAATCTCAAGTAGCTGGGGGGTTCCCAATGTGTCATTGGAGTACCAACTTGGTTTGTTTGCCTATGATGTGGTATGGTTTAGTAGTATCTTCCTTCGAGAATTTATTTTGATTGACTTGGCGTATGCTCACGCATATTCAAGACTGTAAAGAAAGTCTGTCAAGCCTTGATGATCTTTTGTTTCTAAGTAGCGATATAACTACCATGCCTGATCCAATATTGCTTTGTCGCTTTGCATGATTATGACCGTCATTGCTCTCTTAGTTGGTCGCTCCCAGTCTTTTGCTAACCTCCACCTGCACTAAGCAAATTAACCATGCAATACATAGCTCATGGGAAAGTAGCCTAAAAACTATTGTGGTAAAGAATATGTTGCTTATGTATCTTATTTCTTATGAGTTGCTTGCTGAGCGGTAACCATGTTTCTGGGGACGCCATCAACTGTCACACTTTTGTTGAATATCATGTGAGTTGCTATGCATGTTCGTCTTGTCTGAAGTAAGGGTGATTTACCGTGGGTTGAATTAATATGCATATTGTTAGAGAAGAACATTGGGCCGCCAACCAAAGCCATGCATCATGGTGGAAGTTTTAGCTTGGACCTTAATCCTCAATCTCTCATGAGAATATGCTTATGCATTAAAGAGGAGTCCATCATCTATTTTCTATGTTGTCCCGGTATGGATGTCCTCAAGTTGAGATTTATCAAAAACGAGAAATCAAATGCGATCTATCTCCTTGGACCTTTGTACAGGTGGCATAGAGGTACCCCTTTGTGACACTTGGTAAAAACATATGCAATGCAATGATAACCCATGGGGATCCGAGCTAATTAGGACAAGGAGCGAGCACTATTGGTATTTGATGCATGAGGCTTGCAACTTATAAGATGTTTTATACATGACACATATGAAGTACTACTACTGTTGACACAATTGCTTCCATGTTTCATAATAAAAAGCTCTAGCACTTCAAGCATCAACTACTGAGAGCATGATTGTCATTCTGAGTATAATGTGCATTGTCCCAAAGTAGCATTGTCTTTTGCAAGATTGTGATATCGTTTATTCTAAAATGATTGTATCTAGTCATCACTTAAACCTTGAAGGTGCCCTTGCATTTATGTTTTGCATCACTAAAAGGGGCAAGCTAGATATCACTTGATCATATTTGCACATCATGTTCATTGCAAATCTTTTTGATGTTTCAGTTTCATATTGTAAAACTTTCAGTCATTTGTGATTTTCTCTTGAGACAACTTAGTTACTTTAGAATCATTGTCTCAGTAAGCTTTTGTCATATGACTATGAGAAAGTCTTATATGGTTAATAGCATGTCACCACAGAAATTATTCTTGTTATCATTTACCTACTCGAGGACGAGCAGGAATTAAGCTTGGGGATGTTGATACGTCCAAAACGTATCTATAATTTCTGCTTGCTCCATGCCACTTTTGGGTGATATTGCTATGATATTCATACACTTCCATACACTTTTGATCATAT
>LR738716.1:8270123-8304889 GCA_902687465.1 Secale cereale
CACAGGGGCTCCAGGCGCCCTGTGGGCGCCCCCCCTGGGCCGCGCCGGGGGGGCGCCTCGGCCCCCCGAGAGCCCCCCGGTGCCCTACTTTGGCAGATATTTAAAGGGTCCCCCGTAACCCTTGAAACAAGACTTCTTTTCGCGATCCCATCTCTGTTCCGGCGCCGCCGCCGCTTCCAAGATCGGGAGCACCAGGAGAACTCTTCCCGGCACCCTGCCGGAGGGGAGGATCACCACCGGGAGCTTCTCCACCACCATGGACGCCTCCCGGATGACTCGTGAGTAGTCTCCCTTGGACCATGAGTCCATGACCAGTAGCTATGTGATGTTCTCCTCCCGTTCTTGTGCTTCACTAATTAGTCCTCGTGAGCTGCCCTACATGATCGAGGCACCTATGTAATCCTTATGCTGTTGCTATGTTGAGTTTGCTGGGATCCGATGGATTATGAGATTATGTTCAGATTGATCTTGAGTAATATATTTGATTCACCTCTTTTATATTTTAGTTCATAAGTAATTCTTGCATGTTCTCCGTTGTTATTTATTGCTTTGGCCAAGTAGTAAGTAGTGACTCCAAGAGAGAACGTTATGCTCGATTGTGGGTTCATGCCCCTCGATGACTAGCTTGAGTGACAGAAACATGAGTCTAGGGGATGTGCTGTTGCCACAAGGGGGAAACAACGGTGCTTGTGCCCGCGGGGTGCAAGGATTGTTTACTTTACGCAAAGTTCTTTTAATGCAGTTGTTTGTTGCATTGAGTTTACACTATGGGTGGGACTCGCAACTTAATACCAGCGAGATGTTCTGGATAGATATCTCAAGGTCGATGATTAGTAGTAGATGCAGATGGATTTCGGTCTACTTACATTGGCGTACCGCCCATGCTTTGAACCTCAACCTTTCTTGTAATGTAGTCAGCATTGGTTTGCGTTCGTGGTCCTGTTAATTGCCCAGCTGTAATTTGTTACCTCACATAGCTGTTTTATCGTCTTTTGAGAGAGAGACATCACTAGTGAACATCATGTGACTCCGGTCCATATTACCATCATTGATCACATACACTATTTTACTTTTCGCTATTTTATTTACTATTGCAAAACACTATCTATCACTACTATTCTATTGCTTTTAACCCTTTGTGAACTACAAGGCCGGAGAGATTGACAACCTCTCTGTACTCGTTGGGAGCAAAGTTATTTGTATCTGTGTGCAGGTCCACGTTGATTGCTAATTGCGCCGTTAGCAGTTGACACCTACCTGTTGAACCTAGGAGTCTCTAGGGATTCGATCCTTGGCATCTTTGCTAAGGGAAAACACTTCTACTTACTTCATCTTACACCTTCCACTTGGGGTAATCCAACGAGGGGTTCGAGGCCCATCAGCGTTTCACGGGGCCGCACAGCCAGAACTCAAACCTGACTTTTTAGCGGATCTCGTTTGCATCTGCGGGTCTGAGCAGATTCCGATCTTGGTCGGGGGTGATTTCAACATTATTCGAAGGAGAGAGGAAAAGAATAATGATAACTTTGATGGCAGATGGTCGTTCATGTTTAACGCTATTATTGAAAGCTTGGATCTCAGAGAGATAGAGTTTTCGGGTAGAAAATTCACTTGGGCGAATTCCCTGCCAAATCCGACGTTTGAAAAGTTGGATAGAGTCCTGGCTAGTGTGGAGTGGGAGCACAAGTACCCTCTCGTAACGGTACAAGCGTTATCGCTCGGAGTATCTGATCACACACCGTTATTGGTTGACTCGGGTGAGGCAACGTATGTGGGCAATAAAAATACCTTTTCTTTCGAGTTAGCGTGGTTTAAAAGAGAAGGTTTTTTTGATCTGATTGCCAGGGAATGGTCGAAAGATGTTGGAGGTAGGACGTCGATAGAGAGGTGGCAGAATAAGATCAGACACTTGAGGAGTTATTTACGAGGTTGGGCTGAGCATCTTAGTGGAGTTTATAAGGTTGAAAAGGAACGGATCCTTACGCTTATTAACTCACTAGATTTGAAGGCAGAGTCTAACATTTTAGAGCCTTCAGAGCTTCACGCAAAAGTGGACGCAGAGATGAGATTGAAAGAGCTCTTGCGAGAGGAGGAGTTGAAGTGGGCATTGCGAGCTAAGGTTCGCAAGGTCATCTAAGGGGATGCCAACACCCAATTCTTCCACATGATTGCTAATGGCAAACATCGAAAGAAAAGGATCTTTCAACTCGAGCAAGACGAGGGGACGGTTGTTGGTCAGGACAACCTAAAGATTTATATAACCAACTATTACAAACAGCTTTTTGGGCCTCCGGAAGACAACTTTGTGTCCTTGGATGAGTCTCGGAATGAGGACGTCCCTCAACTAGCTGTAGAAGAGAACGAGGTGCTCACCGCCCCATTTACTGAGAAAGAGGTGTTTGAAGCGATTTCACAGATGAAGAATAACAAAGCTCCGGGGCCGGATGGTTTTCCGGCGGAGTTTTACAAAAAATGCTGGAATTTTATTAAAGGGGATTTATTAGCAATGTTTCATGATCTCTTCGCCGGACAGCTTCAACTGTTTCAGCTGAATTTTGGAACGATTACCCTGCTTCCGAAGAAGACAGAGGCGGTGAGGATTGAGCAGTTCAGGCCTATCTGTCTTCTCAATGTTAGTTGCAAAATTTTTACCAAGGTCGGGACTAATAGGCTCACACAGACTGCGCACTCTCTGGTGCAGCCGTCTCAAACTGCTTTCATGCCGGACAGAAATATCCTAGAAGGGGTTATGGTTCTGCATGAAACGCTCCATGAGATCCACTCGAAGAAACTAGATGGGGTTGTTTTCAAAGTGGATTTCGAAAAGGCATATGATAAAGTCAAATGGCCATTCCTTCAACAGGCATTGCGTATGAAAGGATTTGATCAATCCTGGAGACACCAGGTGGAATCTTTCACGCAAAAGGGCAGTGTTGGAATCAAAGTGAATGATGATATTGGCCACTACTTCCAAACGCATAAGGGCCTTCGTCAAGGTGATCCGATGTCACCTATTTTTTTCAACATAGTAGCTGACATGTTGACGATCCTCATTGGACGGGCTAAGGAAGTTGGGCAGGTTGGAGGCCTGGTACCTCATCTAGTAGATGGAGGGGTCTCTATCCTGCAGTATGCCGACGACACCATTATCTTCATGGAGCATGACTTGGTAAAAGCACGAAATATGAAGCTGTTGTTATGCTTGTTCGAACAGTTGAGTGGGCTTAAGATTAATTTCCACAAAAGCGAATTGTTCTGCTTTGGAAGAGCTAAAGAGGAACAAGAAACTTATAAACAATTGTTCGGGTGTGAGTTGGGGGAGCTACCGTTTACGTATTTGGGTATACCAATTCACCACCGTAAGCTAACCAACAATGAATGGAAGAGTATTGAAGACCGTTTTGAAAAGAAGCTCAGCTGCTGGAAGGGTAAGCTGATGTCATACGGAGGCCGATTAATTCTCATTAATTCGGTGCTTACGAGTATGCCTATGTTTCTCTTATCTTTTTTCGAGGTACCGGTTGGAGTTCGGAAAGACTAGACTTTTATAGATCGCGCTTCTTTTGGCAGAGTGATGAACTGAAGAGAAAATATAGGCTTGCAAAGTGGGATATTATTTGTAGACCAAAAGACCAAGGGGGTCTGGGTATAGAAAATCTGGAGGTGAAGAACAGATGTCTTCTCAGCAAATGGCTGTTTAAATTATCTTCAGAGACGGAAGCCACCTGGGCTCAGATTCTGCGTAATAAGTACCTCCAGTCTAAAACATTGTCACAGGTCAATGTGAGACCGAATGACTCGCCATTCTGGAAAGGACTGATGAGAGTTAAGTCAGTCTTTTTCAATAGGACAAAGTTTATTATTGGAGATGGTAACGCTACGAGATTCTGGGAAGATACTTGGCTTGGGGATACACCTCTCGCATTGCAATATCCCTCTTTGTATAGAATTGTTCAACGAAGAGATGCTTCTGTTGGGACAATTCTTCAGTCATCCCCCCTCAATATTCACTTTAGGAGAGCGCTCGTAGGCAACCGATGGGAAGCATGGCTCCATCTGGTCAGACGACTGATGGAAGTGCAGTTATCTCAAAGCCCCGACCGATTGTGCTGGAAGTTGACTAGGAATGGAGAGTTTTCGGTCAAATCGATGTATCTAGATATCATTAACTCTAGTGTTATCTCTAGTTCGAAGCATGTTTGGAAGGTCAACGTGCCTTTGCGAATTAAAGTGTTTATGTGGTTTGTGCATAAACAAGTGATTCTGACTAAAGACAATCTGGCAAAACGTAACTGGACTGGTTCCTCACGATGTTCGTTTTGTGATCGGAACGAATCCATTAAACACCTCTTTCTCGATTGCCCGATGGCAAAGATATTATGGCGGACAATACAGGTTGCCTTTAACATTTCACCGCCGAATTCCATTAGCTCATTATTTGGGAAGTGGCTACACGGGATAGATTCCGAATTAGCGAGACATATCCGGGTGGGAGTATGTGCTTTGCTGTGGGCAGTGTGGAATTGCAGAAATAATTTGGTTTTTAACAGAGCAACAAATATTCATTTTTTGCAGTTTATCTTCCGAGCCACTGCATTGATCCGTATGTGGTCGCTACTCACTCCGACGGAGGCCAGGGAGCGTTTGGTTACTGGGTCTATCCGGTGGGAGATGGTAGCACGGGCTATTCTCAACCGGTTTGGATGACGGTCATGTAATAGGATAGGCAATTAGTTCTCCTATCTTTCTTATGCCTGCCGGTTGTGGCTGATGGCTGATTTTTGTTTTCCTTGCTCCTAGAGAGCTTTTTACCGCAGACTACAAGACCTTGTTTGATTATTTCTTGCTTTAATAAAGGTGGCCGTATGCATCACTCTGATGCAGAGGCCGGGGTATTCCCCTTTTCCAAAAAAAATGCGACTTCTGCCATAGATATATGCTCTTAGTTATTTACATATTTTCGCAACCCTTTTGTTGTTTCCCGCCAAGTTATCAGATTACTGTCATGACTTGCCAGCTCGCTGGCTTGCTCTCTTCACTAGAGATTAAGAAGCCCCAATTTTTTTTTAGAAAAGGAGGATGACCCCCGGCCTCTGCATCTGGGATATGCATACAACCACTTTATTAATTATTCTCACAAGACCTTACAAAGTAATACCACAGTAAGACTAAAGTCGTCGTCTAAGCAACAAACTGTCGCTACACCTATCCAGTTGATGATGGGGCGCACATAGCCTGGGCCTAATATCAAACATACATCGCAGCCAAACCTAACATGTAAGACCTGAGAACCCATCCAGGACACCTGCCGGGCATGGGTCTCGCCAGTCCGGCGTGCTCTCAGAGGCCGCCGCTGCCAACTGCCACCGCTCCATCTTCAGAACTGTACTGATGCATCAACCTTGCTCGGTCTAGCAATCGTCGACATCGCCACGCCGCCCAACGGCACCTCCTCCCTGCGCGCAAACAGCTGAGCACGTCACTGTCGCCACTGATACACCTCAGCACCATGCTGCCAAGTACCACCAGCCGACACAGCTTGAAGTCTTTGGAGAATCTGTCGTGCGTAGCACCTGCCGACCAGGCATGACAAAGCGTAGCACCTGTCGGTCAGGCATGACTTGACATCTCCACTGAAGCTCTGTGCAAGACGAAGCCGCTCCACCTCCTGCGTCTGACTTCCAGCGCTGCTCCACAAACAATGCTCCCAAGAGAGAAACGACACCGCAGTGATGCCATCGTCCGATCTGGAACACCAGATCCTAGGGTTTCCCCCAGAGCAGCACGAGTGGGTCGACAGTAGTTACACGATGATGCCTCCATCAAGGTAACGGCATAGAACGCCGCCATCGTCTGCCAACGGCTCGGTTTTCACCGGCAACCATGTTTCTCCAACTCGCAGCCGGGCCTAGATGATGGATCTCGAGATCCGGTCACCAAGCCTCTGGCCGACCATCTCTGATGAAGAAGATGACCACCACCCACTACAAGAAATATGATCGATAATGACCCACCATTTTGGTCATTGAATTGTCATTATTTTAGATTTATGACCTTCTTGTGACCAAAAGAAGAAGGTCAACAGTTGACCGTCAAGAACGAACAAACATGACCTTTCTTGGTTTTTGGTCATGGATCATGTGACAAAAAACAATTGGTCATAGAATCTATTGACCAAAAAATTGGTCATTACCCATGCTCCTGATCCACGTATGATCTGATGTGGGTGAGCTGACATGGCACCATCCACATGGCACAAGGTGACATGGCAAAAAAATGACATGGACTCCACGTATAATCTGACATGGCAGTCTTATTGGCCCAGTGGACAAAGCCCATAAATACAGCCCACTAACCACTTTGAAGGCTTTGTTTCGTATTGGGCTCTTGTTTTTTTAACCAAACATTATTGGGCCACTGTTATTCTACTTGCTTTTTAGCAAAAATATAAAACCAGCTTTTCATTATTCTACCCAGCGGCATTGCCTAATTAGTACGAGGCCTGTTTCAACTCATCTTTTATCTAGCAAGATATTGACAGTACATTACATACCTCACATCAAATAAAAAGGGCACATAATAGCTAGAAATAGTCAATAGCTCAACAACTTACAACCAAACATAACATAACAAAAAACATCACATCACATCATAGGAAACTACAATTTTGTTCTAACTTGAAGTAAGTTTCTTCCGGCTTCATAGTTGGAGCTGTTCTACATGGACGTCAAACACCATTGGATCCATCCTTGGAAGTTGTTTGTCATCCACACACCTCGTAAACTTAATGTACATGGCACCATATTACAAGATCAAGACATTAGAAGCCATATCAAACATCATCATTTAAAATAAAAATTTGTTTGAAATTTTGGAGTGCACCACACACTATTTCACTCAACCAAAATGACACAAGTTAAGACAGGAAGAAATTAGAAGCTATATAAAAATGTCCAGTTAGTTCATACATGTAAACAAACACTTCCACTGAGAAATGGAACACAAAGGACCATCTTTTTTTACTGCTAACTAAAACTTAATCGAGCTATAGCAACAAAGGATACTAATGAAACAAAAATGGAAGAACACAAGCAACTAAACCAGCACACATTGAAGGTTATAGATAACAGGAATAAACAACTCAGCACTGACAACTAGATGAATACACATGTTAAGTCATTTAACTACATTCCTTTAATCCTAACATCAAAATGGAATTAATACAGTAGCAGCAGCGTAGAAGGTTAAGCAGATCTATATGATATGCAATACATAAATATTATAATCTATTATTACGTAACTTAGAATCTATTATTACGTAACAAGTATTCCATTTCCAGTTGCAGAGCATAAATAAATAAATGATAGTGATTTCGATCATCTAGTTCTAAAAATTCTAGTTAAGCAATAGCTGCAAACAATTGGGAAGTAAGCATGCAAAAACCAATAGCATGTTTCCATAATACCACGGAATAGGAAGCAGATAGCAGAGGCGCGCAAAGTATACATCAGCTTAAGGCGAGGTTGGCGACTACTGCTGTAGACTCAAGAGACCTTTGTGAAGCCGACCATGGCGAGATCCTCCGTCGAACGCTTCCCTGACGACTGCATTGAAGCGGCCGCATGGGCTGCAGGGGTCAGGCGACAACGCCTTGGCGCCATCAATGTGTGGCAAGCTTGGCTTCAGATCATGTATCCTTTTCTTCAAAGTTAGCACTCTTGGTACCTGCAGCAATGTAAGTGAGCACCTAGTGCAGCAGTTCTACAAATTGACCCAAAGCAGACAACCATATTACTTTAGCTTCTGTAGACATCGCAAAATACGGCACCGAGTAAACATAAGCTACAAGAAGATCCAAAGATCATACATTGCAAAGTTATGAATAACATGAGCGACCAATAATAAATAAGCATGGTGCCATCAAATTAATAATACGATAGAGGAGCCATCTTATTATTAGCAGCTGAGACATACAAATTCCTTGTAGAGACTACAAGGCACACTCTCTAATCTAATCTGTATGCACGTATTGCTAATTAACTAATCGACTGATAGCTTGCATGGGCGTCATCTCATCTTTACTTGAGTACAGCTGCAGCCTACCTAACCAACGAGGTTAACTCCTACAGTTTGAGAAACAAACAAGCATGCATAAACGTGAATCAATAATGTTATTCCAACCGTATATGTTTACTCACGCATGAAAGTTACTATAGAAGGTTCAACATGCCAATATGTATTACTCCAACCGGTGACCAGTCCCAACCTTTGAACTATAACACTCAATGCTACTGGGAAATGCTAAGATGCACACGACCATTCTCACAATGCTGAGATGCACGCGACCAGTTCCATCCTTTAAACTATCACACAATGCTACTGGACAATGTTAAGATGCAAGTCTGCATGACAATTAACATTTATTAACATAAAACTACCAGAAGGAGTTGATGGCATATTAGATATAACATAACATTGATTCATCACTATGATTCAAATAAAAATATCAATAAGGTCCAGAAGACGTGATATCTTTGGATTTTAGCACCATGCACAATAAAATACAGTCCGACCCCCACCGCAGATCAACTAGCCACCCTACTGGCGAAACCATCATCTCCCAAGAAATAACTTCTTTGGGATACCTACTGATCCAACCATCACAAATCAAAGCTTCACCTCGGCCCAATACCAAACCAGCGACCCGAGCAATCCCCTAGGAATTGAAACCAATACGTAAAGATCAATTCAAGTAGCAACAGGAGAAGAGAGTTGGCTTGTGTTGCTGCCCACAGCTGGACCATTTTGCATGCATGCACATACACAACTGTAGCTACTCATATTAGAAGATGATCGCTAACAAGCTTCTTGAATTCTAGTGTGTCGAGGGAAATATGGAGTTAGAGAGAGGTAGGTGATACCTTTGAGACCAAAATGGGCTGCAGCTCCAGCTTGAGGTGGGTGAGCCGATCCCGATCGCCATGTCGACACCATATCCTAGAGAGTGCACTTGAATCATCCAGTGTGCCAGTACAGGCTCAAAGACTGACTTTTGGTGCGGCACTCGCTGATGAATGAAAAATCAGTCAAGGGTCCATTAGCAGCATTGAAGGCAGAAAGAAAAGAAAGTATATAGGAAAATTATAATGATTGCCTTAGAGCGGCATGGGAATCATGACTGTTCTAAGGATGACGTAGCACACATATATACTATTCTATCTTGTCCAGCGATTTCAATTACGCTTTCAATTAGCGCAAGCATACATGTAGCTAATGTTCCCTTGTAGTGGTAGCAAATTTATCGACCGAAACAAGCACGACCTTAATGGAATAGCGAGGTATAAGAACGGGATGGGCGCGTACCAGTAGAAGGGCGAGGTCGAAGACGATGAGGTGAGGGAGCACTGATCTGCAGCGCCTCCTCCTTCACGCGCTATCGGCAGCCTTGTAGTATATGGATCCGTTGGAGCGGAGACACGCGGGGAGAGATCCGAAAAAGAATCGGCTGGGTGCGAGACCTCCAGATGATGGCGTCGAGAGGAGGCACAGTTCCATATGATTGTGTTTAGGAAATTTTGGACCTGTTTCTCAAAAATAAAAAGGGAAATTTGGACCCATATGATTGTGTTTCGTTCATATATTTATATAGGAGTATCTTTTTTTTCGGGATACATATATTTATATCTCAACAAAATAGTTGTATTTTTTTATTTACTAGTGTTGTTGGTGGAAACAATTTTTATTTAATTATTACTTGGCATTGTTGGAAAATTCACCAACATTATTTGTTTGCCATCATATCAAGTTGAACATAATACATTGTTGTATCATGCCAATTTGAGACAATATGCAAAACCAACAAAAGGTGAGGTCGTCGGTGGTGGGTGTGGCCGAACTGGAGAAGAAACCATCATTGTACTCGTCGGTGGGAGCTGGTTTCACTATTCCCGCATCATTCTACTTATGATGGAAGGTGGTTTCACTATATTCTCATGCACCTGGTGGTCGTCATTAGCACGATTACTAGTATGTTAATATGACACATGGGTCTCAATTATATGTGCGGTTGATATCTGGTCAAAATTGACATGTAGACATGACACATAGCTAAAATGGACATGTATACATGACACGTAGGCAAAATTGTTGAGTTGTCATCCAGTCACCTCCACTCATATGATTACGACCTTATATTTTGGTCATGGTGGATCTTAAATAGGATCATGAACAATGCTACACATCTTAATGACCATTCTGTGCAATAGGATTATGACCTTATGGACACATATGGTCATAATTTTATAGGGTTTGGACCCTCATGGACTCTGCATGACAAATTTCTAATTTTTGGTCATAAATCTATGACCAATTAGACCACCGTCATTATTTTTGGTCATTATCGAGTGTATTTCTTGTAGTGGCCAGCGAGAAGACCCGAGATGAAGTAGGGCGCTGCCAGCGTGCGTCCTGGCCAGCACGACCGGTGCTCGGCCCGTCCCGGACCACGCCTCATGACCGAGGGCAACGGCAAGCGTTGCCACGACGAGGACGCAGACCGGAAGCACAGATCCGGCCCACCCGCGCGCCGCCACGTGGCCACCACCAAACGCCGTTCAGGGGCAGCCCCGCCGCCGTGAGGGACGCCGCCCCACGGGCAGCAGGCGCCAGCCACTGGCGGAACTCCGTCGCGCGCCACCGGCCGCCGCGAGATCTGCGCAAGAATGATGACGACGCCCCGCCGCCACCTTCCCTGGGACCACGCGGGCTTCGCCGGTGTCCCTTCCGGCGGCGGTGAAGCGTGTGAGGAGCGGGGAGGGGCGGCTGGCGGCGCGGTGAGGGTTTCCCCCGTGTGCCAGAGACGACGCGCAGGGGACGGCTGATTCGGTACTCTTTCTGTCATGCATCATGCATGATGAGTCACCATAATTTCAGTTAGAATCGGTAATCAGAGGCTCATGACATAGATCGCTCTTGTCTTATGCGCCAGGTGGTTTTTTCGATGAAGGGTGAATTTTATTGTCTCAAAATGAAGCATGAAGAGGATAGAAACACAATGAGCACACACCCGGCCTCTGCATAATTAGGGTGCACACATCCAACACCAATACACGCACACAAAAACACGCCGGCAATAACAAAGTCATTTAAGAACGAAGCTATGCGTAGGCGAGGAAAAAATAAACCAAAACGATCTGATCTGCAATTGGCAAGCTACAAGAATGACCATGTCCGCACCAACTATTTTTTGACATCACACAGACGACGATGTTGTTCAACATCAACGCCTCAGGAAGGGAGTGACGCTTAGGCGCCGTCGTCGCCGCATCCAATCACCCATGGTCAGAATCTAGGTCTTCACCATGAAGAATAGTCCGAGCAGATTCAAGCAATGCCTTCAATAAGGTAACGACGTAGAAACATTGCCATTGCCAGGTATAGCCAATTTGGGCACACCTAGGCTTTCACTCCGGAGCTCGAGACCTGTTGCTCAAATAGCAACACCATCAAAGTAACACGTGTGTTGTCGCCATCACTTTTCCGCGATCCCATCAGCTACATGCGCCGCTAGCGCTGCACAACTATTCCTCTGCATCAGGCCGACATCCATAGATTGCTTCTCACCGTCAAAGTCAACCACCGGATCTTCGAGAGAGAAACCCTCATGAAAACCTTTTGATGGACACTGCAATCCGCAGCAAGGTCGCCGCCGCAGGCTGGGTGGTCAACAAGAACCATCAACCATGACGGAGCACACCGGCACTACTACAGCTCGCCGGAGAGAGCTCTACTCAGGCTCGTCGGCCCTGAGGCTTGTCGATCTCGAGCATAAATTTCCAGAGCTTGAGCACAAAAGATAGCTCACCTTCGCCGAGGCGCACTCACGGAGCCCAATCACCGCCAGATCAGGATTGCACAACCGCCTGCAAGGCTGCACCATGCGAATCCCCTGGATCTAGAAGTCGAGCAACACTCGATCCAGCACAAAGCCTCGAGACAATCTGCAACCGCACCTCATCACAGCCACCACCCGTCACACGCCCGGACGCTGATGCATGTGCTCACCGCAACACAGGTTTACTAGTTCAACAAAACAGAATTAATTAAGACTTTAAGAGTGATGCACAATTAGATTAATTGTAAAATAATGCAACAGAGGTTAAGAAACCAGAGAGTCATCACCAGTTCACCACATACACACTTAAAAAGTTCAGTGGCTGACCGATCGGTTGCTGGCTGGGTTTAACATGTCGTGGTTGATTAATATAAGAGGCTTGCATGACATCACAAATTAGTAATACAAGTCCGTTGCCAAATCTTATTACCCATCCCAAGAACTTCTGCTCTATGTATAACCCTACAGATGCAGGTTTTCCACCTCAACTCTTAAAGAGTTTCTGGCAACGTAAGCATGAGCTTGTTTGCATTAAGCTATGTACTGTAGACGCTATTACCTAATCTATCTACCTCACTTTTTATGGAGCCTTCGCTGGCCTATCTATGTTTTTCTTTTTGACATTGCCGGCCAATCTATATTACTTATGGCCTAGAGATTTGATCGGGGTACAAACCCTCAACCCCATATAAACTGAACTTCCTCCTCACAAGACACTAGTAGATAAATTAAATTTCCTCCTCCCATGCCACTTGGTAACTCGTGAAGAGTTCCCCCGCCCACTTGAATAACATGCCCGCTTTCATTTCAATCTTATTTGTTTGCCTCATCAATTACTCATCGGCATGGGCGGTGTCTGGAAGCTTCAAAAAACAAAACTTGCAGGAGGAACAACATTAGTCCATTTTAGTGCTAGTCCGAGGAACATTCTGAGGATGGGACATTCCGGCTGTTATCTGGTTTGATGCATAAGATTTCATTGCCGCCATTTATCATCTACAATGTGATTTGATTTTTTATCAATATGTAGCAAGTGATCAGATCAGTATCATGACTTCCCATCTCATTGGCTTGCCCTTTCCTTTAGTTAAGAGCCCAAAGTTAACCCCAATTTTATATATGGACTATATTTATTTTGGCGGACAAGGACCGTGGATGCCGGATGAGTAGCAGGTAAGCAGAGTTCTACCGGATCAATGAGCAGATGTAAGAGCAGTGCACAACGAAGTTACATGGTCTACACAAATCACAAAACTTTTAGCAACCAGAGAGGTTGAATTTATTCTGGCCTTATACATGAACCGCCATTTGTGTTCAATGAATGTCGTGATTTATTAAAAACCCGTGTGGCACACCACAAACTCGTTGTCCAGTTATACATCTATCCCTTGATATGCCATTATGCCTGTCAATAATAGTGCCTTCATTAAAATATTTTCAATTTTCCCGATTTCTTACCACTGCCCAGCACACATAAGCAGTCGCCAAATTGCGCAACACAAAATAAAATTGACATAATTAAACGACACTAATCATAATGCGAAAAAGAAAAATTATAGATAACCCCCACAAGTATCCCTTTTGGGCCACTTTACCCATCATGTCCAAAACCAGAGTCTTAATCCCCTAACTATCAAAAACGAGAGAAATCGCTCATTCTCAGTTATGAATCCTACTGGTAACGTTTCCATGCCCATGCGTTGTTTTTCCCTTTGACACTGTGGTTAAGCCATCATCCATTTTTATGAACATAGTGTATCTAGCATGAATGGTAGTATTTGTTTCAGGTCAGAAGCATAAAGAACAATTATTCTTTTCTCTCTTTTTGTCTCCGAGAAAGGGTTTCCCCCCGCTTTGTATTACAAAGCAACCACCACGATACAACCTTTCTCTCTTTTTGTGCCAGGAGAAGAACTGTCGTTGTCAAATTAGTTTCAGCAAATCTCTTTGTTAGAGTCGATGCAAGATGGAAGGGATACCGATGGTCCTTTGGATATCATTTTAGATCTCCTTACTGCATTTTCACCATCAATTTGCTCTAAGCATTGGCCTACCCTCAATTTTCTCTAAGCATTTTTTATCTCCCTACCGGGCCTGGTTCCCGAAGTTTGCTGGCTGCCTCCTCTCTCTTGGTTTCCATGCCAAGCACTTGGACACATCCCTCTTCGTTCTCCATCACCCTTACTCCTCTATGTTGACGACATCGTCCTCACGGCCTCTTCAGACGAGCAACTGCATCAGAGCATCACCAAGCTCCACCGTGTCGTTGCCTTAGGGACTTGGGTTCTCTCAAGTTTTTCCTTAGTATCCAGGTGGTCGTCTCGCCACACGGCTTCTTTCTTCACCATGATAGTACAACGAAGAAATAATCCAATGCGGAGGCATGACGCACAGTCATCCGGCTTCCACACCCTGTGGACACCAAGGCGGAATTATCCACCTCTGACGGAACCATTGTTGCTGACGCATCCTTCTACCGTAGCATCATCGGACCACTGCAGTACCTCACCCTGACACGGCCGGACCACACCTATACGGTTCAGCAAGGGCCAGTTCTTTTGGCAGCTTAAAAAATAAGCCGCCTCCTCCCCAGCTTATCCCATAGGCCGCCTCTCTTATTTATTGGGACTTCTAAACTAGTTATTGGATAACTAATTTAGAAGTCTCAACAAATTTAAGGAGTGGCTTATTTTTTAAGCTAGGGAGAGACAACTTATTTTTTAAGCCGCCCAAAAGAACTGGCCCCAAGGGTGCTTGCATATGCATGCGCCCCATCAACCGCACTGGATGATGATCAAGGGCATACTTCGGTACATCCACGACATGGTGTCATACGGCCTCTCCATCGCCACCTTACCACCGTCGGAACTTGTCGTCTCCATTGACGCTGAATGGGCAGGCTTCCTTCACACACGACATTCCACGTCTGGGCACAATGTGTTTCTCGTCGGCTCTCTCATCTCGTGGTTGTCAAAATGGCAATCCATGGTCTCTCGCTCCACCGCTGAGGTTGACGAACCCATGACACATGCAATCTGTCATGCGTATTTCTTAGGAGGGTTGGTGAACTTAAAGTAATGTTCTAGGGTTGTAAATGCAATTACTTGTAGTTCTTTGTACTAAAGTACATGATTTTCAAGGAACTCATTGGTGTTGTAAAATCACCTTGTTTGGTATAGAAAAATGTTTATACATATTAGTTTCTAGTCATAGGTGTTGTACTGAACCCAACAATTGCTATATATCTTTCAAGATATATGTTACTCGTTTAATTAGTTTCATGCGCTCAACGATCCAAAATCAACACAAACTGGATGTAGTTATAGCATTTAACTCAACTCATGGTGTTTCGTACAAATGTAGCACGACTAGTTTTTTTCTCCTTTTGTTGATGCAATTGTTCGTGCAGATCCGGATGTACCAAACATGAAATTTTGGGCTTGTGTTAATAATTAGCTTGGAATGCACGTTTTTTTATAGTTGAAGTAAACTGTTATAAAGGTTCCCAAAAGTGGTGTTTTGTGCAAATCGCTCAATTCACAATTCATGTCTAGTAACACATCAAAGTCAACTATGTTCATCATATACAATGATTGATTTTTTTTTATAACAGCGATGCATAGGCCACATCCCAAAATCATACTAATTTTCTGGAGGTTAGTACTCTTTACAAGAACTTCAACTCTAGGTATAAGCTGAGAGATGCATGTTGTTCGTCCCGAGTCTTAAAGAGTCCCGACATCTTATCAATTGGCCACTACTAGAAAAAAGGCTATTAGTGGCGCACCCAATATTGCTATTAGTGGCGCACCATGGGTGGGCCACTAATACCACGCCACTAATAAGGAATACTAGTGGCGCACCAGTGGTGCGCCACTGTTAATCCCAATAACAGTGGCGCACCACTGGTGCGCCACTGGTATGCCTATGTGGTGCGCCACTGGTAACCCTAAGGGGTGCGCCACTGATAACCCTAAGGGGTGCGCCACTGATATCCCCACTAGGTGCGCCACTAATGTGCTATATGATGCGCCACTGATAACCCTAAGGGGTGCGCCACTGATAACCCTAAGGGGTGCGCCACTGATATCTCCACTAGGTGCGCCACTAATGTGGTATATGATGCGCCACTACTATTATTTCTAGGAATTTCTTTTTGCATTTCTGGTATTTGCACAGGTTACAAAATACAATACATCACAGAATATAAACAGCACATAATACAATACATCACAGAATATAAACAGCACATAATACAATACATCACAGAATATAAACAGCACATAATACAATTCATCACATTAGTCTCCGAATTCGAAATAGCGAACAAAGTTCAAATATTAGACAAGTTTAGGTCTCGAGACCGAGTAGCGAGTTTGTCGTCACATTACAAAGTTGATATCATCTAAACTACCATCACATAGAAGAGAGCTGCGGTCACGATGAGCATCATCGCGATGAAACTAGTCTTCATCCGGTTCCTCCTCCGCTCCCTCCTCTCTCCCTCTAGATAGCGCTCGTATCTAGCTTCCGCCTCCGCCCTAGTGGTGTACCCTTTGTAACTGTTACCGCTGAAACGGTGAACCTGTCTCCGACACTCCTCCCAGTCGTCATAGACTCCGGGAACCCTACCCTTGTACACGACGTACGACGGCATCTCTATGCACTAGACAAACAAAATGTTAGTAGCAATTCACAGATAATATATAAGTATGCAACAAAAGGATCGGAAGAGAAAAGCAACACATTAATAGCACGGTTCATGGTCCTACTAATAAATAGCATCGATTACATATAAGTTGAACGACTGTCCAAACTAAAGAGACATACAAGTTCATTAAAGTTTAATTACTACACGAGCTAATCGACATTTCAGAACTACATACCATCAATACTTTCTTCGACTCGACTCAGGGACCGGAGCGTGGATGAAGCCGCCGTCATCCGTCGGCGTCATGAATGTGCGGTCGTTGTCAGCCTGCATTTGTAGCGTTGTTTCTATTTCACTGTTGGACGGTTGATATTTGAGGTGGAACTGCCCCGAGGTACGAAGGACATCTTGACAGATGATTTCCGCAAACTCCGACTGGATGCGAAAGAATTCTTGTCTGATGTCCATGTCCTGGATTGCCGACAAGCGTGCGGCCCAATCTTGGAGACCCTTTGGTAGCATAAGGTGATTATGGTCCCGTACGATCGCCCGCATGTGATGGAGGGCGTAGTAGGCATCCTGCTGACTGCTAGGCGGCTGCTTGACGCAGGGGAACGTCGTTACGTGGGTGAACACGTGCTTGCCGTACCTACACATTTCCTTCCTGAAGGTGCCTCCAGATTTGGCGTAGCCGGGGAGAGCATCATCAAGAACTTTCTTGATATTTGTGTAGTTTTTCTTCGACTGGCGGTCCGAGTCGAAATACGTGGCCGTGGAATATTTCGGGCTTAAGAGGATGAGTGTGCAACGTGTGTCACTGCACAAAACACGGAATGTTAGGGAAAAAAAGAACGATCGAAATCTAAGAAATCATATGTTACGGGGGCGGTGAGGGGATGACTTACTCGGGAAAGTAAGGCACGAGGAAGGTATCCTTATCTTTGTTCGCCATAATGACGCCTTCGAGGTATGAACTCGCGACTTGCCGGTCCCCAGCGCTGTCCAAGTGCTTGGCACGCATGTAGAAGGGGTCGACTATCACGATGTCCGGGGTCTTGTCTCTAATGATCTGCATCTCCATATTGAGCGAAAATAGCCGAATGAAGGTGTAGTGCAGCGGATGAAGGTTAAACATAGCGAAGATGTCATCAAACCGCAGGACGATCATACTCCCGATGGTGCCATCGACAAAGCCCTTGCCCTCTGGCACCTTGGCCACGAAAACCGGGTATGAGTCATCTTTCTCGGAGAGACGCCGCTTCTCCATAGAAAGAACACTGTCATGCAGACTCCGCATAGCACCGGTTGCAGCCTTGAACAGATTAGCCGGTAGCATCAGCCTACCCGCCACATGCACCGCCCTCATGATATCCTTAGGTATTGGTGGCCCGTCCTGAGCACGGATCGTACTCGGTGCCGGCTGGCTCGCACCCTTGTTAGTTTTTCTTTTCCGTCCCTTCTTTGGCTTCTGCTGATGTAATGGGATCGAGGTCTGCTCAGAGACCACCTTCTTGAGTGTGGTGGGGCTGATAATATTTCCCACCTCGGCTGCTTGAGTCTCGGTGAAGGCGGCAGCTGGAGGCGTCTCCTGAGAACCGAACAGACGACGCCTGTTGCAATTGGGTTTCTCCGCGGTACCAGCTAGATCGCGATCGACTTTTGCAGGGTTGGGTTCTTGAGAAGGAGGCGCCAAGAATTCGTCACCGTACCCACCATGTTCGTTGAAGTAGTCATCGACGTTGACAAATGTACCGTCGTCGACGTCCGGATCCTGTGCCATATGCATGCCCGGATCAGCTGACGGCAGTAGCGTTGCGGCGGTCTTGCCATGGCTTGGCGCCGGCAGGACTGGCGGTGTTGTCTGTGGGGTGGTGACCCCCGCCCCCAAACGAATCTGGCTCTTCGGCCAAAGCAATGGCCAGTTGAAGCAGGCGCCGAGGGTCATCACATCGTCTTCGTCGGCCCCATGGGGTCGATACGGAGGTAACAAGTCGTCGTAGCCCCGCAGCACCCGAACCAGTTGAACCCTATACACGGTGAGTGGCATCGGATTATGGTGGAACACGCGGTTGCCCGGTTCAACGATTTTGGCCTTGGCGACATCGATCAACTTGCCGTCCACGAAGTGCAGGAGAGTGCATGGAACTTCGTTGGCGGCGCCCTGCGAAAACATGTAGGGCGTCAGGGATGCCCAGTCAAAGGCAAGGAGATGAAGTCATCGGCCGAGGCTTAGTTACCGTGATGGCGTCGAGCTCGGCTAATGTCGAGGCACCGCCAACGACGGGCGTGCAAGTGACGGAGGGGCCGCTTGCTGCCAAGGTGCCGGCCGGCGTATTCTTCCCACACCCGGGTGCATCAAGCTCCAATGCCAGCGCCAGCACCGGAGACACCAATGACGCCTCCGCCGGAGACACCACTGCCGGCGCGTTGTGCGAGTTGCTGCCCGTCAAGCTGGGAATCGGGGGCGGCCCCTGTTGGCCGCCCGCAAACCACCCCCGCAGCCCCTCAAGCAAGGTAGGCATAATGGCGGTGATCGTCGCTCCCAGTTGGTCTCGCACTTGCTCTTCGACTATCTGAGGAATCTGCGCCACTTTTGCCTTGAGTTCTTTAACCTCCTGGCTTTCCAAGCTGGTCTTTCTCTCCTTTCGCCCAGTCTTATAGTATTCCGACCATTTCGTGGACAAGCCTTCGCCGGCCACACGACCAGCTGACGTCGGCTTAGCTAACTTATCCTTCTGTTTCATTACATTCAACGCCCTATTTAAAGTGGTGTCCCAAGGGGCAGACGGGGACCCCGCGCTACTGCTTTCAGTTTCCTGCGGAAGTAACGTGAACCATTTAGAAATTTGGCTTCATTAATTAGAATGCAACCATATGGAGCTAATTACGCGGGGGTGTATTCCTTACCAGAACAAGCTCAAGCGCCTTCACCTTCGGATCCGTGGTAAGCTCCTTTGTTACCGGGTCCTCCTTGTACCGGGCTCTGATAAAGTTCCTGGTCTGCTTTTCATGGCGGTATTTATCGAACAGGGGCGGTAGGCCTTGCTCGACACGCTCCGCGTCCTCCTTGTCCCATTTAGGTTCCGCCACTCTGTAACCGCCGGGACCGAGTGCGTGGACCCCTAAGTTCAATTCCCGCATTTCTTTCCCCCACTGACTTGATTCCACGGATGCGTTGCTCTCGCACTTGGTCTTGAACTCCAGGTAGTCAGCTTTGCTGATCGAAGGATTTTTCTCCTTGATCTTCTCATAACTATCACCTCTTTCAATCATTTTCTTCACCCGGGCTCTCCAAGAAGCCAGGGCCGTGCTCATCTTCGTGAGGGCGGCACTGTTCACTTTATTCCCTAAGAGGCGTGTGTTTGCGAAGTCACCGGGGAACTTGTATCGTTCGTGCAGCTTCGTGAAGAGGAGGATCCGCAAATTCCCTCGTTCACGTTGCCTTAGGTTCTCGGTGTTGATCGTGACGGTGCTCCGGACAATGCACCCGAGTTGTCCCGCGTACCCACTGACTAATTCTTTGGGCGCCGTTGGATGCCCACTGGAGGACACTTCAGTAAATTCCTCCTTGACGGTGCCGAGCACGTTCGGGCGCCGGTCCTTCCGTTGCCTCTTCGGTTGGCTGCCATCTGTGCGTTCGCTGCCATCATCAGTGGTGGCATCCCCGGCGGCACCATCAGTGGTGTCATCCCCGACGCCACTAGGGGTTGTGTAGTCGGGATCGGTGTCTTCCGCGGCGTCCTCATAGCGGTGAGGGTATTCCTCCATCTCCTGGGACAGCTCCCAGAATGGCTTGCCGCCGCCCGAACCGCCGGCCTCATCGTTGTCGGCTATGTTCGCTCTAAATAGGAAAAAAGTTTGGTCAAAAAGTTGGTTATTGTCAAGGAACAAGATCTCATCATTTAGGGTTTGTGAGGAATTATCATGGTCTCATCACTTAGGGTTTGTCGACACCGAGGCATCCTAAAAGCTACGGTCTCATCACTTAGGATTTGTCGACACCGAGGCATACTAAGATACCCCGGCCCATGCATTAGTCGCAAGTACCCCATATGTCCTATTTTTAGCAAAGTCATGCTAAAATTCACGGAAAATTTCAGCATGACCTTTGCTGAAAATAGGACATATGGAGTACCCGAACTTGCCGGAACGGAAGTTAATCGACATTCCGGCAAACTCAAGGGCCTCTCGGGGTACCTGCAAAATCACCATGCCAAAAAATGGCATATCTTCCATATATGCACAACAAAATTTTGCTGTTGACTGCCTTCCTGTAAAGGTTATTATTACCAGCACTTTCCCTCCTTAAGAACAGTCATACCAATCATAAGAAGTCTTTTCCATCAGTATTATGGGTTGTGCTTCATCAAAGATGCACTCATGCATCTATTCTGTGCACTGTTGTAGATAAAGGTGGAAATATATGATTGGGACATAGAATGGAGGAGCACAACACTTGGTTCTGTTACTGTTCCAGTTGAGTCTGAGATGCAGAGTGGACTGTTTTTTCCATTACAATATACCCTAATATTGCATCCAAATAGCCAAGTGAAGAAGATATTATCATTTTTTATCAGCAATTTTTCATAGTAGTTACAAAAACTTCTTTCCAAACTTTGAAGTACTATTAGAATGTTGGTTGCTGAACTTTTATTTGTGAAGCCTGTGTCGGAAACTCGAAATCAAACAAAAAGCTTGGCAGGTGCACTTGAGACACAAACATTCCGTTATGTAACCCCCTCAGTAAACTAATACAAGACCTTTTAGGTCACTATATACCTCTGTACCAGATTTTAAGATGCCTTGTAATTTGGAACATCGGAAGTATTTTATAGTATAATATGTAGATATATAATCAGTGACGTGTGCGTGGGTGTGAGCAACCTAGCAATGTCATTACCCCCTCTGTCGTGATCTAAACGATCATATATTACTACTACAGAGGGAGTACAATGCAATCAGTAGCGCCCATCACCCTTGACTGCGAGAATCAATCGAACACACAGGACCACGGCTGGATAGGAGCAAAACAAGGTATAATTATAGACAGATCAGCAAACCAATTGGCCGGCTGATATATTTACATCACCAATACAACCAGCGTTTGCATATACCCAAGAGCCTGGCTAGCCAATTAAGCTAGCGCATGAATGAATCGGCGTAAACCCTACGACGAATGCTTCACTGCCGGTTAACCAGGAGCTAACCAGCACATGACCCCAAAACAAAACAAAACAAAATCCAACCTAACTGAATATTATTGAGTTGCTGTTAACAAAACCAGGCAGTCCAAAATATAAACAAAACTGAGTTGCTGTTAATACATCATTATCAGTATATAAACAAAACTGACTTGCTGTTAACAAAACCAGGCAGTCCACTATATATTTTTATGACAAAATACATCATTATCAGGGCACATTATGGCCATTTTCTTACATGATGCTAACTGTACCTAACTGAATTTTTTGACAGTAGCTCAAGTAATGTTCTTGCTGTACCTAACTGAATTACATGATGCTAACTGTACCAAGACAATGGAGAAGCACTTGCTGCTAGTAATGTTCTTGAGACAAAGAAGCACTAATTTTTCTAAGTGTGATGAAGGGTCGTACCGCGCCGATGTGGTGCTTGGCCTCCGGCGAGGCCGCCGTCTCCTCCAGCCCCGGCCACGCCGCCGGGTCGATCTCCAGGAACCTGCTGCCGCGGGAGTCGTGCGTCCAGAGCGCCTTGGCGGCGTCCTCCCCGCTGCCGCCGGTGGAGCTGCTGCTGTCGCTGCCGCCGCTGGCGCTGCTGGCGCGCTCCTCGTCGTCGGCGGCGGAGGTAGGGGGGGAGCCGAGGAGGACGGACTGGTGGATCTGCGCCTGGCGGAGGTTACCTGGGAGGAGAAGGAGCGGAGGAGGGAGGCGGTGGGGTGGTGGTGGGGTGCGGCGGCGGTGGGGGACCGGCGGCGGGGCAGCAGGGGAGGGGAGGCGGCGGGGGAGACGGGGTCGGGACCCAGCGGCCGGCGGTGGCGTCGGAGGGGGCGGCGCCGCAGGGGATGGGGGGCTAGCTGTGGCGGCGACAGGGGAGGGGATAAGAGGAGAACAAGTGCGGCGACAGGGGAGGGGATAAGAGGAGAGGGTGGCAGCGCTAACAATGGCGCACATCTCTGGTAGTGCGCCATTACTGCCATGGCCTAGTGGTTAAAAGAGTCCGCGTCTGTGTTATGGACAGAAGTACTGCCATGGCCTAGTGGTTGGACCCTTGATGTATAACCCAGCCAGCCAGGGTTCGAATCCTGGCGGCCCCATTTTTTTCAATCTTTAAAAAAAATGTTTTTGATGTATATATGTCTATTGGTTGCACTAGTCCGGTCTTTAAACATTTTTTTTACCTTTTTCTGTGTTTTTTCTTTACTGTTTTTGTCAGTTCTTTTTTAGTTTTCTATTAAATATATTTGAATGTATTTGAGTATTTGAATGTATTTGAATGTAAATATTGTTAAACAACATACATTTGAATGTAAATATTGTTAAACAACATACATTTTAATGTATTTGAATATTTCCTATTAAATATATGTACATCTTTTAGGACAATATACGTGGGCTTATGTGTTTAGATTTAAGATTTGAATCATTGTGATAATTTAAGATTTGAGATAAAAGAATAGGAAAAAAAACATATACACCCTCCTCCAAGAAAGTCCCCAGCCGCCTCCTCCTCCTCCAAGAAAGGAAGTTAGGGTTTCTGCCTCTCGCCGGTGCCGGCGCAGGTCCGCCTCGTCTCCGGTGGCCCTAGGGCCATGGAGGCGCGGTGGATCCTGGCAAGGGCCGGCGGGAGGGCTTCGCAAAAAAAAAGAGATAAAAGAATAGGAAAATGCAAATGGAGTGATAAAACCATTGTGCAAAGATTTAGAATTAGATGACATGGTTGAAATCAAGTGATACATGTAATAATTTAGTTGCATGTAATAATTGAGCTTGCCACTGACACACACACACGCGGCCGACACGTCGTGATTCAATCTTAGCTATCTTTTCACAATCTTCTTGCCCTTCTTCCTCGCGGTTGAATAATTTAGCCCCGGAACCCCTTGAATTGATCTTCTCTTGAACGGACGTCCTTTAGGTAGGGTGGTCCTGCTTCTTCTTGTGGTGTATGGTACTTCATCGTCGTCGTCATCTTCCATCTTCGGGTCGCCGTACTTGTCAAAGTCTTGCTCATTGGCGACTCCATCCATTCCGATGATGTTCCTTTTGCCTCTCCTCACGACAACACGACTGGGCTTTGACGGGTCGGTAATGAAGAAGCATTGGTCCACTTTGGAAGCCAGTACCCATGGCTCATTTTTCGCGGTGACGTTTGCGCCCGCGGTCTTGGATTTGGCTTCTGGTATAACCATGGTGGTGAAATACCGGTCTTCTTTTAGGACGCTCTTGGCCCATCTGACACGGAACATCGGGACCTTCTCTCCAGCGTAGCTCAGCTCCCAGATCTCCTCGATCCTTCCGTAGTATCAGTCCTTGTCGTTACCGGTGTAGGATTCCATCGTTACCCCGGAGTTCTGATAATCGCTCTTCATGTCCTTTTCCTCGGTGTAGAATGTGTAGCCGTTGATATCGTACGCCTCATAGGTCATCAGGTTGTGCTCGGCGCCCTGTGACAAGGCGAATATGAGTTTTTCTTCCGCGGAAGAATCCTCATGTAAAGGGTACGACAGAAGCTTCTCCTTGAACCAACGCGTGAAACATGAGTTGTGCTCTTTGATTATAGCTCCCTCCGTCCTCTGTTGGCCTCGGTCATTGTACGTCTTCTCAATAAAGATTTTGTGCTCTACCACCCAAGGATCGACCACGTCTATGTGTTGTAGCGCGACTAGGTTTGCTCTTTCAAAGTCGGCGAGTCGACCCATGAAGTCGACATGCATTTCGCGGCGACCCTCGCGGTGAACCCATCCAGCGAGCCTGCCGAGGTGCCTGTTGACGGGCAGACCAACGGGGTTCTCGATGCCTAGATAATTCGTGCAGAAGGAGATGCACTCTTCGGTCAGAAAGCCCTTTGCTATGCTTCCATCTGGACGTGCCCTGTTGCGAACGTATCCTTTGATGACACCATTCATCCTTTCGAACGGCATCATGCTGTGCAGGAACGTCGGCCCGAGTTGGATGATATCCTCCACGATATGGACCAGCAGATGCACCATAACGTCGAAGAATGCGGGCGGGAAGTAGATCTCAAGCTCGCATAGTATCACCACGATCTCTTCCTGTAGCCTTCTGAGTTGCCTCACGCCAACAGACTTCCGAGAGATGACGTCGAAAAAGTTGCATAGGCCAAATAGCGTGTCACGGACGTGCGCGTCCATGATCCCACGGATTGCAACTGGAAGTATCTGCGTCATCAGCACGTGACAGTCGTGAGACTTCATCCCGCTGAACTTCTGCTTCGCTGAGTCTAGGTATCTGCTTATCTTCCCCGCGTAACCATAAGGAAGTTTTACTCCTACGAGGCAGGTGAAAAACTGCTCGATCTCCTTCTGACTTAGAGTGAAGCACGCGGGAGGGTAGTCATATTCGATCTTCTTGGCCTTTTTGCCTTTGCGGTGACTTTCCGTGTCCTTCGCCTCATCATCATCATCATCATCATTAGGGCGGCAGAGCTGCTCCCTGATGCCCATTTTTTGCAAGTCTGCCCTTGCTTTCGGCCCATCTTTGGTCCTCTCTGGCATGTTGAGCAGGGTACCAAGCAGACTCTCGCACACGTTCTTCGTGATATGCATGACATCAAGGCTATGAGGCACACGGAGGATCTTCCAGTACGGCAAGTCCCAGAAAACAGACCTCGTTTTCCATACCTTCAGCAGCGGCTCTGGCGCCTTTCGCTTCTTTCCCGGCGGTGGGCACTCTTTCCAATTTTTCAACAGCTCATCTATTTCCTCGCCGCTCCTCGTACGTGGGGATCTTCGGGGTTCGGTTTCACCATCGAACAGATCCTTGCGTTTTCTCCATGCGTCATCGTCGCGAAGCCACCTTCGATGTCCCATGAACACGGTTTTCGAAGACCCGGGATCTCTATCTAGCTGGCGATACGTTGTGTCATCCATGCACCTGACGCATGCACAAAATCCGTGGACCACCTGCCCCGCGACATATCCGTAACCGAGATAGTCGTGCACCGTCGTGAGCAGTGCGGCTCTCATAGGGAAATATTCTTTCGCTGCGGCGTCCCACGTATTGGCTGGCGTTTTCCACAGCGTGTCTAGCTCCTCTTTCAGCAGCCCCAGATACAGATTGATGTCGTTCCCTGGTTGTTTCGGCCCTTCAATTAGCATACTCATGTGAATGTACTTCCTCTTCATGCACATCCAGGGGGGAAGGTTGTACATCCACACAAACACAGGCCAGGTGCTATGTGTGCTTCTCTGGCTGCCAAACGGATTGACTCCATCGGTGCTCACGCCCAGCACGATGTTCCTTGGATCGTCCCCAAATTCTGTGTCTTCGAAGTTCAACGCTTGCCACTGGCTCGCGTCCTTAGGGTGACTCAGCATCTTGTCTTTTTTATTTATCTCCGGATCATTTCCGTCATCTTCTCGCTTCTTCTCCTCCCTATCCGCGTGCCAACGCAGGAGCTTTGCTAGCTTAGGGTCCGCGAAATACCGCTGCAGACGAGGAGTGATCGGAAAGTACCACACCACTTTTCGAGGAGCTTTCTTCCTCTTCTTGTATCGACTGACGCCGCACACCGGACATATGGTAGACTCCGCGTGCTCGTCCCGATAAATGATGCAATCGTTCATGCACACATGGTATTTCACGTGCGGTAAATCCAGAGGACACACGATTTTCTTCGCCTCCTCGAAACTGGTCGGGCACTTGTTCCCTTTCGGAAGACGTTCGTGCCAGAATGACATGTTCTCGTCGAAGCATGCGTCGGTCATTTTGTGTTTTACCTTCATCTCCAGAGCCATGAGCGTTACTTTCAGGCGGGTATCCTCGGGCCTGCATCCTTCATACAATGGAGTAACCGCGTCTGTCTCCAGTTGATCCAGCTTGGCTTTCTCTCGGGCGGCAGCTCTTGCGTTACCCGTCTGCTTGCGAAGCAGCTCTTGAATATGAGGGTCATGCACCCAGCCCATCGATGGTCCATCGTCGTCTGCTCCGGCATCTTCATCTTCATGATCATGCCCTTCGTCTTGATCTTCCTCATCATCATGTCCGGCATCTTCTACATGATGACCGTGTCCTGCATCTACTTCGTGATCATGTCCTGGAGATTCTTCGTCTTCTCGCCCGCCCTCGCCGCTATTGTCTTGCTGCCCTTCCTTTTTTCTGCTTGCCCGGCCCCCATGGATGACTTCATAGTCATCTTCATCACCTTGCCACCGATAGCCATCCATGAAACCACGCAAGAGCAAGTGGTCCTGCACCTGCCCGGAATCCGGGTCCGCAATAAGGCTCTTCAGCTTTCATCTTCGACACGGACATCTTATCTCCGTCTCGTTCTTTTGAAGCATCTCGGCCTTCGCGGAGCTCAAAAACCTATTTACGATGCCTTCGGTCATCGTGCGGACCATGGTCGCCTGCGGGGTAGAGCAAAATGATATTTTAGAACAAAAAAAATTTGGCATGACTTTGCCTAAAAATAGGACCAAAAAGAATGCACATAGTGCCAAATTCTCGCCGAAACGGAAATGAATCAACATTCCGGCAAAATATTGGCAACTATCGCATTTCAAATACCGGTACCTGCAAACACAAACATATGCAACACCACAAACATATGTACATCTCTAGGCCACAAAATGATATGCAACACCACAAACGTTGTTGGAGACGGAGAGAAAAGTAGATCTAGAACATAAAGAAAGCTTTCCCCTTACTTACCTATCAAAAAAAGGAAATTTAACCACTTAATTTGGGTGAATCAATGGTGCAAATGAGGTGAGGAGGAGGAGCAAGACGACCAGATTTGTTTTGGTGGAGGGGGGAAAGTGAGTGTGTGTGGTAGGTGGTGGCTGCCTAAGTAGCAAATGCTCCCAGGTTACCAGTGGCGCACCCCTTCACTGGTGCGCCACTAGTATCCAGGAATACTAGTGGCGCACCAGTGAAGGGGTGCGCCACTGCTATATTTTTTTTTGGACCACCGCCATGCCCAGCCTTACCAGTGGCGCACCAGGGCAAGGTGCGCCACTACTATTTTTGATAGTAGTGGCGCATCTTGCCCTGGTGCGCCACTGGTAAGGCTGGGCATGGCTGGTATACTGTTCAAAAACTTACCAGTGGCGCACCAGGGCAAGGTGCGCCACTACTATTTTTGATAGTAGTGGCGCACCTTGCCCTGGTGCGCCACTGGTAAGGCTGGCATGGCTGGTATACTGTTCAAAAACTTACCAGTGGCGCACCGCACACCTGGTGCGCCACTAGTAATGTCACTATTAGTGGAGCACCTGTTTGTGGTGCGCCACTGCTATATAGTAGTGGCGCACCACATCTCTGGTGCGCCACTAATAGTGATATTACCTATAGCCTTTTTTCTAGTAGTGGGCTAGGGTGGCTAGTTATATCATCCACCATCATTACCCTAATTTAGTCATCTTACTTTTCATGAATTCATCACTCTCCTATCTACCATACAACCTAGTATGAACCTTCACCCCAGCCCGCATATATATATATATATATATATATATATATACCTCCTCCTCCCATGCCACTACTGATACTTTTCATTAGTTATCACACAAATACCAATCAATACCTCTTCCTTGATCGCTTGCATTCCCAAATATTAATGGGCATAAGAGGCACCCGGAAGCTCTCAAAGGCTGTGCTGAAATGTGCATCATCCATCGTATTTAGCTCTAGATAGTGATGTTATATGAATCATACAAGATCCTAAGGACATCGAGGAGGAGCAAATTCACTTCAAACCCCCCAAGAACAAATCTCACGGCGGGAAGCACGTGACACTCCAATGGGGACAGGAACGAGAGAAAAACGAGGCGCTTATCACCAATTCATCATCTTCCCTTTACGTAACATGGCTTCCCAGCTTATTCACGTGTTAATCCCATTGGAAAGCCAGACAATTTCAAACTGTCCGAGTGTTCACACGTGATGGGGTTCAGATTTTTTTTCCAACCCTCAATGATTTATTCAAGAAAAACTGAGGAAAATTACCCCCGCCACAGCAGAAAATACAGAAATAGTAAGATTTAAATACCATCAATGTGTCACGGACATATTGGCCCACCTCTCAGCATCAGATATTGTTCAAATTACATACAGATTGACAAAATCACGCAAAGTGCAACCTAAGTGAACTTGTAACTGGTTTATCAAACAAAAATATAAGTGAACTTGTAACTGGACTATTTCAGTGATCAAAATACTTGTCAGTAAACAAAAGATCGTAATAAATCCATCCCCTGATCCTTTTTACAGGACTTAAAGGTCCAACCACATTGAATTTCAAGCATCCTATACAAAAACAAACAGAGTATCGATTGACTGACATTCCACACACACAAAAAAAGAGAATTTCCGGATATCCGTTAGTTAATATCACCAGTGTCCTCATCTTGTATCACTCGGTGATCATACACAAACTACAGAACGTTGTCAAGTTATTGTATCATGATGCATAGCGGTAGTAATCCTCTACCACATTGAGACACACATGAATACTAATTTATAACACCAACATGTACTAGACGGGAATGGTTCCATGATGGCTTGTACTACCTATTACTCCTTTCAAGAATCTTGGAGTACTACAAAATGCAAGTGTGACCAAGCTCCACGGAGCACGGTATTAAAATATCATTTTCTACAATGCAAGATTTCTCTATATTTTTTTTTGTCAATACACATACATATGCATGTATACGACATATGTGCAATGTTTTACTCCCTCCGTCCCAAAATAAGTGACTCAAATTTGTACTAGCTTTAGTACAAAGTTAGTACAAACTCGAGTCACTTATTTTGAGACGGAGGGAGTACAATATTATAGTTCCACACATGGTGTACAAACAAAAAGACAAATATATATATTTCAGAATACATCGATTTTGTTTTGTTTTTTGGGCCAAAAAATCTTCTGTGCAACCTACAGATCACAAAATTTTCAAGAAAATAAATCACACATTCGTACTTAACTCATATAAGATTCCATGGTAATTATTTCAATTTTTTTCTGAAACTTTGAAATTTGTTTTTATGTATGTATGATCGCATCATTTTATTTCAATGAGGCTAACAACGGTACCCTATACTTCAGAACACTATATATCTTGTGCCTCTGGGCCGTTCCACCTAGTTTGACAGAGTCAGCGGTCCTTTGTTAATTGGGAACTGTTAGGCGCCGGCGCGCCGGCCCAAATTTCGGTTGGTCCATGCACAGCCGCCCGATACAACTATAGCCAGCTGTCTGATCTGACCTTCCACATCGTCTACTTCCACCTTTGATTATTTCTTCTCTCTCCCACGCGCTGCCGCACCGGAGCCGCCGCCCAGCACGCACCTACCCCGGCGTCCCTCTCTCCCCTGACGATCCCCAACGCCAATGACCTCGCCGGCTCGCTGCCGCTCGCCATCCCCACTCTCGGTCAACCGTAGTTCCAGGCAAAAACACCAAGTCCATGGTTGCAGCAAAACCCGACTACGGTCCCAGCTATTCTCGACTGCAGTTCCAGCTCGACGTGGTTACCATCGCAGATGGCCGTGGACATGGTTACAACTCGTCGTGTTTCCATCACAGCTCACCGTGGTGACCGTCGTGCTCACCGCAGTGACCGGTTCCAGCAAAAATGACTCACGGTTGCAACTCGCTGGCCGCCGACTCTTTTGTTGCTCGCTGCCGCGCTTGGAGCACCATGGCAGCCATGAACGAAGGATGTAACAAAAACGTCGACTGGTAGTAGCAAAAATCAGACATGGTTGACGCTTTGAAAAAAGCCGGTTGTAGCAAATGAATTGGCCGCATCCAGCGAAAAACTAAAAAGCAACAAAAAAAATCCAAATCCTTGGTTGAAGCAGAAAAAATTGCCGGTTCCAGCAAAATCGAAGAACGGTGCTAGCAAATTTAAGGCTGGTTCCAGCAAAAAAAAAAGAGTGGTAGCAAAAATAAGGACCGGTTCCAGCAAAAAAATAACATGGTTGCAGCAAAAAATCCACCTCGTCGGTTTCCCAGCAAAAAATTGCCTCTTGCTTGTATCATCCCCTGCCGCTGGTTCCAGCACTTTTGCTAGCCGGTTGCAGCAAAACCATGTGCTGGTTCTAGCATGACGTCCGCACAACAATCTGTCATGTCCATCTCCGGCGAGAGATGGTTGTTGGGGTCGGGTCTCTGATGAGAGATGGTTGTTGCGGATCTGGTGATTCAGGGTCGAGCGTTGGCCATTGGAGAGAGAAAGGAGGACGAGGGGGGGGGGGTCGCGGCGGCCCCGCCGCTGGTGGTTTGGGATGGGGAATCGGAGCTGCAGCGACACTGATGCGGGGTAGGGATTGAGTAGATAAGGAAGAAGACTGACTCACGGGAGCTGCATGCCCCCCCCACAACCAGGCGTTTGGGCCGTGCGTGGATAGTTAGGCTAAAAGCGGATGCCTTCGATCGCAGCAGATCCAACGACGCGCGAGCGACCGGTCGAACGCTTCGGCCGGCGTGTCGACGCAAAACATTTTCCTTGTTAATATCGGCTTGATGTATCTACATAATAATATAGCTCAACGACACATACGGTGCCAACGGGAAGGGGGTGTTGCTTTCCCCGATACGGTCAATATGACTACATCTCTGGGCCTGATTACAAGTGCTTCCCCATATGACACTGCTACAATACCGCACGCCGGGCGCCCTGGTGCAGGGACATGGCGTCGGCTCGCTCCGCGTGTCTGTGATATTGTGTTGGCATATATTACATCTTGTGTCTACCGCGTATTATATGAGAGGTCTAGGATGCAAGTGTCATACTTGGACACGATACCATATCCAGGTGGCGGTGCACGAGAGATTCAGGCTCTTATGCCCGGATCTGACGGTTGCGGCGGCGGTTGTCGTTGTATGGGAGACAATAGCGGCTGGCGCTGCGGTGGGTTCTCTCTATAGAGCCCGGAATCGGGTCGCCGGCCCTCTTCTTTGACAGCGGCGGAATCCGTGCACGTGTGGGCATCTCGGAGACTGGATCTTGAGGTGGCGACGGCCTTTCTGAGGCTGGACGTGTGGCCATCAATGATCTTTTTGTGTAGAATTTGAATTGTCAAAAGGAGTCATGTTTGGTTCCTAAACCGGACATGACTCCTAACGTGGCCACAAATCCTTTACATAGAGTTCAATGAAAATCAAGTGGTTGTGATAGTTTGCGAAGTAACATATTTAAGATGGTAAACACCTTGTTCGCGAAGCGAGGTGGGACTAAACTTAGCTGTAAGGAGTAGTGGACTAAACTTAGGAGTAGCGCGCGTTGGCGAAGACCGCTACTGCTAATTCAATAGCAATAGGGTGTTTGCGGAAGAGGCGCTATTGTTATAACTAGTCTGGCGGCAAGATCGTGGCAATTATAGTAGTAGCGATGTTTCCTCCTAACGCGCTACTGCTATTTTTGTATCAGCATCGCGGTTTTTTGTAACGCGCAACTGCTAAGTAGCAGTAGCGCCTTATTTTAAACCGTGCTGCTGGTAAGATTATGTGTATAAGGTTTTCCCTAGTAGTGATGGGATGTCCCTTTCATCAACTTAGCGGGTTTGATGCGGCTCGGCAGGTGACGCGTGCATCTCTTCCAGATGGGTCGAGTAATGCATGTCGTCGGCAGGTGAAGCCACCGACGGATGCGCCGCTATACCCACGTGATGCACGGTACCGCTGGCTGAGGTGCCATTTTTACCTTGTTGCTGCTGGATCGAAGGTGGTGCCACAGTAGCGGCATGCAGGCTGTACGTGACGTCTTTGTCTTACATTGTCTTCTGTAGAGGTATCCAGCTATTGAGACGTCTATGGCATGGTATAGATGGCCTCAACAACGAGTTTATGCGCTCCGGTGAAAACACGGGATATCTGATCGGGTTATGTCGAAGCGCGCCTGCGTCGTATCCTTGTTGAAGGTGGTGGATTGAAACTTGGCTTTGAGGATGAGAATCCGTAGTTTAACCTTGTGGTGGACTCGTCATCATCGGCGCACGTGCGACCATTCCTTCTTGAAGGCATAGCATAGGGGTTTCTATATTTTTTGTTTTGATGTGGTCTTGTAATATAGTGTTAGTGGCTATCTAGTGGAGCTACTGTTGCAAGCCATGCATCCTCGGGTTTTTCTTGTGCTCTTTTTCTAGATCGATTTTGTCCAGTTGCTAAATTTTGCATCTTTAATAATATGGTTGTGTGCATCAAGAGATGCAAAGGCGGATGGTATTCCTCCTTTAAGAAAAATATCATGTGTACACACCGTACGACACCAAGTTCAACTATAACCTACCTTGTAAAAATATATTTGACACAAGTTTGCCGACGATTTAGGGTAGGCCGTAGGCTTAGCTGTACTATGCCTACGGGGCCCGTAGACATATATTCAACAGTAGGTATTTTCGATGTTTCCTGTAGTGTCACCATGTTGGATTCATCCATGCGCTAAATCTCCATATACATTGGACTTGAGGTACGCCATGAGCACCGCTGCTACTCCCAGACTGCATGTGACTCCTCCTGGAACTGTAGTCCCTACTCGTCTTCTTCACAGTCAACACTCAAGCAAAATTAAATTTCTCATTATTCTACATTGTGCCCCCAACATCCGAAGTATCTGTTTAACGCCATCACACACGGAACACGTCTGCGTGAAAGTGAATAACCCATATATTAGATGCCACATATAAGAATTATCTTAACTCAACGTCATTGTTCTCCTTAACTGCTGCTTGTCTGAAACTTGAAGGAATTTTACTTTCGCCTTGTGTCACCTTGAGTAATATTCGCAGTTGTCTCGTCCTTTTTCCCGGTGATCTATGACATGTCCCACCTCAATAACCCACCACGTCCTTCCATGCTTGCCGTCTACACTTTGCTATGTGCACTGAACATCACAAAATATACAGCCATACACTCTCTCAGCTTTTGACAGTAAGACATTCCACCACTTTCGTAAATTCTCCTTGGTCAACTCATGTCCATCAACTAGCATCGATAGACCCAGTCACCAATTTGAATTTGGTACTCGTCAACACTGCTTCAGCACCCCTGCACACTTCGTCTGATCACATGTCTCACCATTAGTGCCATGGTCTATCATTCTGTCCCGTTCTTACCGCACGCCTCGCCGTTATCAACGCGTCGAGACTCTATTGTCCTGGTCAAGTCTCCCAAGGTTGCGAACCCACACCATTCAACACCCACTACAGAGAACCACCGGTCATCACCGACCAATGCCGAGTATCATGATTTATTCAGACCACCGGCACCTAGTCCGAAGCACGTGTCTCTCGCTTTCCCGCTATAATAGGCTTCGACTCTCCATGCGTTTATGCTGTAGCCCTTTCATCTGTACAGAGTAGTAATCCATCAGACTCCAGCTCTACCTTCGACATGACTCCATGTAGCTGTGCTATGCTACCTTGCTTTCCGTCGCCTTCAGGCTCTCTCATATGTACACTACCTTGAATGAACCATGCATCATAGTCTTGTCGAAGTCGCATAGGCCCTCAGACATGTGCCATGTGTTTCCACGCTGCAGAAGTCAGCCACCATCAGTATCACACTCCTTTGTCGTCATCGTCGAAATCACCGCCGTCGTCTTCTTTGACCGATCCATGAGACTGTCTAGTCCGATTCACCTGAATTACCCGACTGCAACCACCATCAGTATCACACTCCCTACGTCGTGTCTACCCTGCACATCTTCCTGTCTCGCTTGACGTCTTGTACACATGATCCTCTTTGTGCAACGCACCTCAATTCATCATTAATGCTAAAGATACGAGCAACTTCTAACGGACTTTTACGGGATGGCAACGTGGCATAATCTAATCCTCCCCTCCCCCCAGATTTTCACTGGTGGGGCCGCCCCCCTTAATCAAATTTGAGCCAATCACTACCAAGAATGGACATGTAATTTCGGGAACATGTGTATAATAAATTAGGTATGCAAATAAATCACATAATAAGCACAACAGAACACTCTGAAGCGGTTGTTGTCTCTCTCCTTTCTTCGAAGGGTAGCAGAAACTGCTAGCAAAGCTGTACCAAAC